>CM038638.1:34595301-35235301 GCA_021554675.1 Leuciscus idus | reverse complement strand
TGTTGCCACACTCTCACAAGTCCTTAATTTAAAAAACAATGAACTTGATCAGGTTGCAGATTTCCTGGGTCACGACATTCGTGTTCACCGCAACTTCTACAGATTACCAGTTCCCACAACACAACTGGCTAAGATTTCCAAACTCCTTTTGTCAATGGAGAATAGAAACCTTTCCAGCATGCTGTCAGGCTTCTGGGTGGATGATGTAGGAGGCGAACACGAAGATGAAGAAACAAAGGTTTTAATTCTCAAATTTAGCAAATACAAACAACAGGGAGCGTGCACTCAGAGCATGACTGAAAGCATAACATAAACATTGACCGACAAGTGAGGAGTGAACAGAAGGAACTTAAATACACAGACAGATGAACACAAGACAGGTGATGCTGATGACGAACAGGTGGGTAATGAAGGGAGTGAGTTCAGGTGTGGCAACAAGGAGGATTCTGGGAACTGTAGTGAAGACGAAGACAGGACGATGACAGATGGTGAATGTGACATTACTCCCCCCTCCCGCAAGGCGCGACCCGCGCCGAAGACGGCAGCATACGGGAGGGGGGGGGGTGGGCATCCTGGAGTCCGTGACGGGAAGGTGGAACAGGTTCAGAAGTACGGACTCCAGGATGGTGGCAGGACAGACAGAGGAGGAGGTGATCAAGACGGTGCAGACAGAACAGGGGACCATGGTGGTGCAGGCAGAGCAGGGTACCATGGCGGTGCGGACCCTTCGGGTGGCCATGGCGGTGCGGACCCTTCGGGTGGCCATGGCGGTGCGGACCCTTCGGGTGGCCAAGGCGGAGAAGCCCCTTCGGGTGGCCACGGCGGAGAGGCCCCTTCGGGTGGCCACGGCGGAGAGGACCCTTCGGGTGGCCACGGCGGAGAGGACCCTTCGGGTGGCCACGGCGGAGAGGACCCTTCGGGTGGCCACGGCGGAGAGGACCCTTCGGGTGGCCACGGCGGAGAGGACCCTTCGGGTGGCCACGGCGGAGAGGACCCTTCGGGTGGCCACGGCGGAGAGGACCCTTCGGGTGGCCACGGCGGAGAGGACCCTTCGGGTGGCCACGGCGGAGAAGACCCTTCGGGTGGCCGTGGCCCCTCAAGTGGCCAGGACGGAGCCCTTTGGCCCCCCCCCCCCAAAAATACTTGGGGAAAGTCCCGGGTACCAGAGAGGGATGATTAAAAACAGTCTCTGACCGGGCTGATGGGGACCGTGAAGAGGGCTCGGTGCTGGGCAGCGATGAGGGCTCGGTGCTGGGCAGCGATGAGGGCTCGGTGCTGGGCAGATCCAGCGGTGAGGGCTCGGTGCTGGGCAGATCCAGCGGTGAGGGCTCGGTGCTGGGCAGATCCAGCGGTGAGGGCTCGGTGCTGGGCAGATCCAGCGGTGAGGGCTTTGTGCTGGGCAGATCCAGCGGTGAGGGCTTTGTGCTGGGCAGGACCAGCGGCGAAGAGGGCTCTGAGCTGGACGGAACCAGCGGCGAAGAGGGCTCTGAGCTGGACGGAACCAGCGGCGAAGAGGGCTCTGTGCTGGACGGAACCAGCGGTGAAGGCTCGATGCTGGGCGGGACCAGCGGTGAAGGCTCGGTGCTGGGCGGGACCAGCGGTGAAGGCTCGGTGCTGGGCGGGACCAGCGGTGAAGAGGGCTCTGGGCTGGACGGGACCAGCGGTGAAGAAGGCTCTGTGCTGGACGGGACCAGCGGTGAAGAGGACTTTGCGGGCATGACGCTCACAGTCTCAGGGGCGGCGGGCACGACGCATACTGCCTTGGTCTCGGCAGCTCTGACGTGAAGTGCGGGCTTGGCTGGACTGGCGTGTTCAAAGGCTTTTCTGACCGACATAAAGGCTGGGTCGAACATCTTCAAACCCAGATCCGCACTGTTCGATACCAGCTTACGAGCTCTGGGGTAGAAGAACCCCGCAATAAATCTCCCCATCCTCTTTCTTCTTTTTTGGTCGGTCAATCTGTCAGGCTTCTGGGTGGATGATGTAGGAGGCGAACACGAAGATGAAGAAACAAAGGTTTTAATTCTCAAATTTAGCAAATACAAACAACAGGGAGCGTGCGCTCAGAGCATGACTGAAAGCATAACATAAACATTGACCGACAAGTGAGGAGTGAACAGAAGGAACTTAAATACACAGACAGATGAACACAAGACAGGTGATGCTGATGATGACGAACAGGTGGGTAATGAAGGGAGTGAGTTCAGGTGTGGCAACAAGGAGGATTCTGGGAACTGTAGTGAAGACGAAGACAGGACGATGACAGATGGTGAATGTGACACATGCAGGGGAAGTCACTGGATGAGATTGAAATTGAAGGTTTGTACAGAAATTAGCCCTTGTAGATATTATCTGAGTTTTAGTTTTTTCCTTTGAATGTTAATTTATAAACATCTAGACTTGGCGTCGTCAGCATCCTTTTCCAAGAAAAAAAAAATCACCTTTCATGTCCAAATTTGAGTCGAGGACTACTATTCAGAAACATAAACTTAAGTCTACAGTATGACTGGACAGTAATTCAAAAATATGTTTGTGTAGGTGCAGTCGAATTACGTTAAGTACTACCATAATATCATATTGTGTAATCATTTATCTTCTGTGCTCATGGACCACATTAAACATAAACGCAGGTATAATAGCTCAAAACTACTCAAGTAAAAATAGTTACTTTGCAAAAAGTGGCAAGTACAAAACCAAGTACTATCTTTTCCCTAGGTCTTTTTATTTGATGTGGCTATTTCAACCACAGATTTTTATGTCCAGCTATTTATGAGAGTTTTACCAGAGCTGTAAACTATTTGAGTAAATGTAATTAGTAACAGTACAACTACAAAGTAGCCAAAAAGATACTCAAGTACAGAGTATCAAATATATTAGCTACTTTTACTCTACTTGACTACATTTTTGAAGAAGTAAATGTACTTTTTACTCCAATACATTTGTGATAAGTAATGCAATTACATTTTGCATGGCACCTAACTTTTTCTGCAGCAGTTTGTTTCTGCTATAAAGAAGTGGCATTGACTGAACTATATCTTGTGCGTTTTGCCCTTACTCACCCAAACTTGTCAACAAGTCTACTTTACGTGAATGCGAGTGCATTAGCAGGTGCTAAATCGCAGACGTTTGATTTAGGAGATGAGGTCATGACTGCAGCCAGTGATGAGTCCAAAACCAGCACATCCAGTACAACTAGACTTTGACTATTTAATTTTACTTAACATTATTTTATTTATCCACTATATTGACGAGGCCTTTTTGAAGGATATTGGTTTACGTGTGGCCTTTTTGTGCACTTGAGCTTAACTGAGACTTGAGAGTTTGTAGACGCTTAAATAGATGGTTCACCCAAAAATGTATATTCTGTCATTTACTTGCCCTCAATTTGTTCCAAACTTGTCTTTGTTCTGCTGTACTAGTCAATGGCTGGCAAGATCTGCTTGGTTACAAAAATATATAAAATATCTATCTTTGTGTACAGCAGAACAAAGAAATGTATACAGGTTTGGAACAACTTGAGGTTGACTACATGAAGACAGAATTTTCATTTTTGGGTGAACAATCCCTTTCAGAGGGTGTTGTTGAGGTGTTCAGTTTTATTTAGATTTTAGAAAATAAACATGACTTCTCATTTTACAAATCAATTGTTTCTTATTTTCACCTGCATGTCTCAGGTGTCAAGGACTAGTGCATCTTTGAGCCTAAATTTAGTACAAGTAAAATACTAAAGTAGTGTTAAAATCACTTTCTCAAGTCGTATTGGTATTGGTAATTTGTAATAGAGTAATTTATGCTGCAAGGTATCTGTCTTTTTACTCAAGTATGGTTTTCAGGTACTCTTTCCACCTCTGAGTTTTACTAATGCCATTTTCCAGATGAGATTGCGTTAAGTGATGCTGAAGACAGTGGGAGCGAATCTGATGACAGCAACACAGATCTCACCGCATCAGAGTTTGGAACTGTGGAGCCTATGGATATTGACTCTACAACCACAGAGCAAGACCATGACATGGGAGACTTTGGTATGTTAACTCAATTCATAGTCACTGCTGATCAAATGTATTTTTTCCTGTGACAAAAGTAACTTGTTAAATTATGTTTTCAACAGGATCAGTGTCATTTGAGTCGTCCAGAGTAAGTGAGAGTGTACCTCCCTCTGAAGGTAAGATTCAGATTCAAGACGTTTATTGTCTATGCACAGAAAAAAACACAGTGGTTTATACCCTACAATGAAATTCTTACTTTGCCCAACTCCCTTAAAGGGATACTTAACCATTTTTTCATATTAAACTATGTTATTCCCTTAACTAAGACGAGTTGATACATACCTCTCTCGTCTCAGTGCGTGCACTCAATCACTCTGGCGCGCAGCGACACTTTGAAAGCACTTAGCTTAGCCCAGTATATTCAATGGTATCTAACAGCAATGAATTTAGAAGTGACCAAACACCTCCACGTTTTCCCTATTTAAATACAGTTACACGAGTAGTTACACGACCAAGTATGGTGACACAAAATAAAACGTGGCTTAGAAACGCTTAGAAAAGTGCCACGTTTTATTTTGGGTCACCATACTTGGTCGTGTAACTACTCGTGTAACTGTATTTAAATAGGGAAAACGTGGAGGTGTTTGGTCGCTTCTAGCTTCATCTCTGTTTGGATCCTAATGAATGAACTGGGCTAAGCTAAGTGCTATCAAAGTGTCACCGCGCGCCAGAGAGATTGAGTGCACGCACTGAGACGAGAGAGGTATGTATCAACTCGTCTTAGTTAGGGCTGTCGCGGTGAAGGATTTTCCCTTGCGGTAATTTTGAGTGGCTCAATAGCGCGATATGCGGTTTTACCGCATTTATTAATTTATTTTGAATTATTTATACATTTATTTGTTGCTATATAAATAAGTGTCACGATGTGGTCAGCATGCACAAAAACGAGTACATTTTCAGTAACCAATAAACCGAAACAAAACAGCGTCTCTCCGCATTGAAAGCCTGTCACTGAGCGCGCAGTTGTTACAGCAACGGACTGTCTTTGAGTGAGTCATAAACCATTCATTCAACAACACGTTCAAAAACGCTGGTTGATTCATTAAAATATAGTAATGAAACACGGCTAATTATTTTTAACTTTGAGCTCCACTTTTCAAGGCTCAGCTGACCAGCAATGCGTCGCATGGGTAACACTGAAGCTTCACCAGAGCCCGTCTACGGAGAGCCTTGGCACTTCCTATTAGCCCCATTGTATCAATCTTGGTTGCAGTTCCATTAGAATGCCACTGGAGGTGATCACGGGCGAGTGCAGACTGAATGGGAGTCTATGGGGCTAGACGGCTAAATGTGTCTCTTTCACCCGATTGCCGTTGAGAAATCTCAAATTTTATTGCAGGTTTTGCAAGTTCAACATGGGTTATAGGTCGAAAATGGAATGAACGAGTACTTATGTCCTTTCGATTTCTTACAGGTTGAGTTGTTGTTGCCCATAACACGCTAGCATTCTGCTAATGAACGCTGATTGGTCAGTGAAGGACTGATTACGACCAGAGATACCGCTTGATGGCATCGTGGCATCCGAAGCGGGACCAGAAACAAACAAAACAAAAACTCTTCTAGCACGTGTATTTACCTGTGTCAGCTGTGTTGTGTATTTACCTGTGTCAGCTGTGTTGTGTGTTTACCTGTGTCAGCTGTGTTGTGTATTTACCTGTGTCAGCTGTGTTGTGTGTTTACCTGTGTCAGCTGTGTTGTGTATTTACCTGTGTCAGCTGTGTTGTGTATTTACCTGTGTCAGCTGTGTTGTGTATTTACCTGTGTCAGCTGTGTTGTGTGTTTACCTGTGTCAGCTGTGTTGTGTATTTACCTGTGTCAGCTGTGTTGTGTATTTACCTGTGTCAGCTGTGTTGTGTGTTTACCTGTGTCAGCTGTGTTGTGTGTTTACCTGTGTCAGCTGTGTTGTCGATGCCTCGAGAGAAAAGAAAGTGCAGAGCGCGAAAGCACCAAAGTGACTGAAGGATTGCCGTAAAGCAGTATCTCTGGTCGTACGATGTGTATGACGTCATTGACATTTTAAAAGACTTTTTAAAGCAAATAAGTGACTCTAAAAAATCTAACACCCAGCAATGTGTAATTTCTTTGCATCTCCTTTCGAATACAACATTCAAATTACTAGACAAAAAATTATATCCTGAGAAAAGTGGATTTTGATGGGTATAGCGCCATAGACCTCCATTCATTCTGCACTCGCCTGCGAGCGCCCCCGCATGGACAGAGACGTGTTACTGCAGCCAGTCCAGAAACCGGAAGTAAGCAGAGAGTGCCAATTCTCTTCCTATTAGACATTCTCTGGCTTCACTTAATAGAGACAAACGGCATTGATTCAATGCGTGACTCACTGAGTTTTGTTTCCCGCGACCGCGAGTTCCTCGCGCTGTGGATGCTGACCAGCGCTGTCGCTGATGCCATTCATGGTAAATACCCTTTATTTTAAACGTTAAAAGGATGACAGTACAAATATTTAACTTTCCTTGGACACGGCAACCTTTTCACGAATATGACTTGACCTCAAAGACAGACGCAGGTAATCGCACGCGCTCAGTCGATCTCTCTCATTCACTGTCTGTTTAGGCTTAACTGCAAATCCACGAAGCCTCTGTACAAATCACCATGATAAAACCATGATCACCACGTCTTATTATCATTATTAACTTATTTAACATTCAATACACATGCACGAAGTTCAAAACAAGAAGGCAATAGCCTTATGAAAAAAGAAAACACGCGAATATCGCGGTTTCTGCGGTTACTTGAATTCCTCTGCGGTTGGCTTGTCATTAGCGCGGTACTGCAATATTGCGGTTATCGTGACAGCCCTAGTCTTAGTTAAGGGAATAACATAGTTTAATATGAAAAAACGGTGAAGTATCCCTTTAACAGAAGGATTATTATGCACGTCTTTGTGATGTTTCCTGTCTCTGAAGTTTTAAACTATCAAAATGCAAGAGTAATCTTAAAGAAAGAGATATAAATAAATAGCCCTAAATTTAACTGTACTGCATTTGTACAAAACATCTTGTCTGCAAGAGAGCATATACACTTACTTTATTATCAGGAAATGTATACTGAATTTGAGATAAAAGTAAAGTTACCTCCTTCTCTTCACATGTTCTCTTGATTGCCCATGAGTACGTTCTATTAATTCTCTTTTTAGCAAGTTGGTTAAAAGACTAAAAATGAATTGGTCTGGATGACTGAGTCACAACATGCCACAAAATCTGGAAGATTAAGAGGTTAAAAGTTGTATTAAGCTGATTGTTACGTATGGTTTCAATATCAAGACTAAACTTTCAGACCAAGTTCCAACACTATTTAGCTAACCTTATGAAATCAGATTTAAACTGAGAATCAGACCTTAAACCCCATAGTCTTTATTTCATTTAAAATACGGTGTGTTGAAGTACAATGCCAAAATTACTTAAGACATGTTACTAATTGTAGTATTACTTAGTGCAATTAATTCAAATATCAAAAGGTTTGGCCACATAAATAGATGAACAGCAAAGACATTCTAAAAATACACTCCATATTGTCCACACTCTAATGTGGGCTAGTAAAGTTGGTGAAATTACATCGAGTGAGACACCAACTGATACCCAAAGTGAATTAAGAAAAGTAAACTGCAATTTCTTGTCAACTGTGGCATTAACTGATTTTGTGATATATTCATTTTTGTTTGCCTATCTTCCAGGGAATTATGCTGATGAGGAACATGGATCCAGAAGAGTGGCAAAGAAAGTGTGGTCTAAGGCTGAGGTCGCCGCAGTAATGCGACACTTCAAAGGTCATATAAGCAGGGGAAAACTGGCCACCAAAACTGAATGCAGTCACTGCAAACTGGTGGAAGACCCCGTGTTGGCACAAAGAACAGTGCAAAATATAAGGGACTTTGTTCGAAATAGAGGAATAGCTGCAAAGAGGCAGTCAGAAAAAGAAAAGATTTAAATACACTAACACAAACATAGAAACACCACCACAATTGTCAAAGGAACACGCCAACCTTTTGGGACATTAGCTTATTCCCAGTATCCCCCAGAGTTAGATAAGTCCATACATACCCTTTTCATCTCTGTGTGTGCCGTAACTCTGTCTGACGCACCCACCGCTAGCCTAGCTTAGCACAAAGACTGGAGGTAAATGGCTCCAGCTAGCATACTGCTCCCAATAAGTGACACAATAACGCCAACATTCTCCTATTTACATGTTGTGATTTTTTTTTTATAGTCACAGCGTGTACAAATAACAAGGTCACATGAGACACAGCCATCTTCTAACCGTATACATACAGGGAACTATATTCTCATAGAATTTACTATATAGAAGGCAAAGCACTGCTGGCTGGATAATATAGTTCCCAGTATGTATACGGTTAGAAGATGGTTGTGTCTCATGTGACCTTGTTATTTGTACACGCTGTGACTATTCAAATCACAACATGTAAATGGGAAAATGTTGGCATTATTGTGTCACTTATTGGCAGCATTATGCTAGCTGGAGCCGTTTACCTCCAGTCTCTGTGCTAAGCTAGGCTAGCGGTGGGTGCGTCAGACAGAGTTACGGCACGCACGGAGATGAAAAGGGTGTGTATGGACTTATCTAACTCTGGGGGATACGGTGAATAAGCTAAAGTCCCAAAAGTCCAAAGTTCCTTTAATGTTTTAAAAGTGTGGCTCTTGTGTTTTTAAGTTGTTGTCTGCCTGTTATAGTTTGTAATGATGTGCAGTACAAAAACAGAAGTTTGAATGACAAAGAGGCCGTCACAAAAGCAAACTGTAAAACAGCTTTTATTTTTTTTTACATTTTATTTATTTTTTTGTTATGAGCAACCATGGGTCTTTTGAAGTTGGGTAAGAATAACTTATTTGACCTTTTTTGCTCAATTCTCATTGTCATGGCACTTGTGTTGTGTGACAATCTATTGTTTAGCTCTTACAGGCTGTTATCTGGCTGTTAGTCAGTGTCACCAACTAACACTGGTGATGTTAGAGTTGTGCAATAAAATAGTCCCATTAATGCTTGGTGGTGTCAGGTTAATGTGTATTTATGTTAATGAGCATTTATGTTAATGAGCAATTATTTAAGTGACGTCATTGTCCCTTTAAAGTCCCAATAATGTTTGTTTTGGTCCTTATAAATCACATATTCTTCAAAAAGAGAACTGTCTCTATAAACCACAATAATTTTAGGGTGGTGTGTATCACGCTCTGAAGGGTGTATCTGAAGTCTAAAGTGTCCTGAATTTTTTTCAATTTTTTTGAGTGTTTTAATCTAACTCTCATAGCTCTAGGACCTCAGGAAAGGGTAGTCCATCTAAACCACCACCGGGCCTGTTTGGAGAAAAAGTCTGGCTAATCCACATAAACCAGTGTGTGTGTGTGTGTGTGTGTGTGTATCTGAGAGATCAGACCTGGTGTGTGGAGTCCTGTGTGTGTGTGTGTGTGTGTGTGTGTGTATCTGAGAGATCAGACCTGGTGTGTGGAGTCCTGTGTGTGTGTGTGTGTGTGTGTGTGTGTGTGTGTATCTGAGAGATCAGACCTGGTGTGTGGAGTCCTGTGTGTGTGTGTGTGTGTGTGTGTGTGTGTGTATCTGAGAGATCAGACCTGGTGTGTGGAGTCCTGTGTGTGTGTGTGTGTGTGTGTGGAGTCCTGTGTGTGCGTGTGTGTGTGTGTGTGTGTGTGTGTGTGTGTGTGTGTGTGTATCTGAGAGATCAGACCTGGTGTGTGGAGTCCTGTGTGTCTGTGTATCTGAGGACTTCATTCTCTTCTGGTTCAGCGCTGAGAGCTTCAGTCACCAACAACATGAGCAACACTGACAGAATCTGCCTGAAGAACATCATCCTGCACACACACATCACATCATTCATTCACACACTCTGACACTTACCAGATAAACCAATGAAACAGCGTCTGTGGAGCCATAAAACACTTCAAAGAAACTGAGTTCAGACAAAGAGCTCCAGAAAACTGCAGCAGGTCGAGCCCAGACATGAACACACACACACACACACACACACACACACACACACACACACACACACACACACACACACACACACAAACCTCTATTAACTCTGTGTCAAGCAAACCCTTTGTTTCTGACTCTTAGGGAGTCATACAAACAATTTAGGATACAAATAGTTGATAGTAATCAAAAAAAGGGCAAAAAGTATTTATAAATCTTATTATACACACATTTCTTGTTGCATTGCATTTCAGACTGCAGTAAATGCCTCAGAGTCACAGTTGCACGAGTTCATGAAAGGATTTCAATGCATCAGGAAAACATAAGCATCTACAAACAATACAGCAAAACAGGCCACAAAAGAAAGATTCACAAAATCTTGGTTAATCTAATTTATAAAAGATTTAAATTAAAAAAAAAATACACACACCTGAAATAGCGGAGCTCTCGCGCAGCACAACAGCTCGATCCAGATGCTGGCTTTCTGAACGACTCTTTGGCTGACTCGGGAATCACAACTCCTGAATCAATCCTGACAGACTCGATCAGAGAAGACTCGCGTGCTTGTGTTCACACTTTACACAGCGGATTAAAACGTTTACATATTAATACTGTTAACACAACAATTTTAAACAACATTAACATTGGTATCTTAATGTACAAAAACACAACGCAAAATAATTTCTTAATGATCAAGCCGAAAGACGCGTTCCTTTTATTGATTCGTTCATATGAATCGAGTAGACGCGAGTCACGCACTCCCGCTGTGGGAAACTGATTCCACATCCTGTAATTTGACTCTTTCCTGCCCATTCACGGACAGAATCAGTTAAATAGACATTTATATTGCATAACAATATTAAAGCATTGTATAATGTATCTTAATTGTCTCTTAATGTGTTGAAGCTTTGATGACAAAGAAAACGATTTAAATAACTAAGTGACATGATACAGAACAATCTAAAAGTTAATTCTGCTCAGGAGTATTTAAAATGTTCAATGATTCCTTTAAAGCTTCAGTTTCTAAACAGTGAGGTCAGAATACATGATATTTGAGACTCTATCTATCTATCTATCTATCTATCTATCTATCTATCTATCTATCTATCTATCTATCTGTCATTCTATCTATCATTCTATCTATCTGTCATTCTATCTATCTATCTATATATCTGTCATTCTATCTATCTATCTATCTGTCATTATATCTATCTATCTATCTATCATTCTATCTATCTATCTATCTATCTATCATTCTATCTATATATCTGTCATTCTATCTATCTATCTATCTGTCATTCTATCTATCTATCTATCTATCTATCATTCTATCTATCTATCATTCTATCTGTCTATCTATCTATCATTCTATCTATCTATCTATCTGTCATTCTATCTATCTATCTATCATTCTATCTATCATTCTATCTATCTATCTATCTATCTATCTATCTATCTATCAATCTATCTATCATTCTATCTATCTATCTATCTATCTATCTATCTATCTATCTATCTATCTATCTATCTGTCTATCTATCTGTCTGTCATTCTATCTATCTATCTGTCTGTCATTCTATCTATCTATCTGTCTGTCTGTCTATCTATCTATCTATCTATCTATCTATCTACACACATGAACACAGGACCACAAACACATGAAAGTGCTCTTAATCGGCACAAATGTTGATTCTAATGCTCAACTGCATAATAAACATGTTTAACGAGATGTGGGGAAAATGAAAGACAGAGACCAAGACAAATACATTTCCAACTCATTTATTAACCGATATTCGTCCAGCAGCAGTAGCATGTTGAGTGTTTACATGTGTGTGAGTGTGTGTTAGATCTTGTTGAACGCCGCAACATCCACACTCTGAACCTGTAACACACAAAAACAAACACATCAAGCTTTACAAGACACTGGAACTGTGCGCTAACAGCTTCAGTCTGCACGAGAACCAATCGTCAACCTTCCGGTCTCTCTCGTGAAGCCAACACTGAAGTGAGTTAAACTGCAGTTCATCGACTGGCCACTAGAGGCCGGCTGCAGAAGAGACTCAATCCCATAGAGCTCCATGTTAAAATGCCCAACTTTACAGCAGAATAAAACATGTTTACAGTCTGGAGCAAAAAGTGCTTTTGGTCTATATTGCTAATGTTGCCCTTCATGACGACTGTGAGGGGTGAATTTTTTTATAACTCATCCGTTTAAATGATATTAAGCCTTAAAGTTCTGCATAATTAAGGGCGTGGCCACTTGAGTGACAGGTGGATTGCCGCTGATGTCACTACTAGCGTATGTCACAACTACTATGTCACTTTTTGTATAGAGAGCCTAAGTCCCTCCCCTTCCGGTTGACCACCATGGGACCTTATTTTGGAAAAATATTGTATGGTAGTCAATGGTGAGAGACAAAAAATATTTTGATCTCGTTTGAATTGTGCCCTGAATTACACATGATGATGTTTGTCAATTTAAAAGATAAATTTTAAAGTCACGAAAGTCTCAGTTTGATGTAAAACTGTTGAGGTATAAGACTGTGAAAATACGTAATTACAAAGACTACAAACCCAAAAGGCGCACATGTGACGTCACACCTTTTCTCTCAGTGAATGAAGCTAACTTTACTGAAGCTAACTTTACTGAAGCTAACGTCTGTCATGTTTTCTATAGTCTTACGTTATAATGGTAACGTTACGCCGTCATGCCTGAGTGTTTTGTACCAGACTGCACACATACGTACATAGTGCGAGACGACAGATGTAGTTCATTGAGTGATTTTCACATAAAACTAAATGTTACTCTTCTGTTTTATGACAAACTGCGACTTTCTTGACTTTCATAATTATCTTTTAAATTGACAAACATCATATGTGTAATTCAGGGCACAGTTCAGACGGAATAAAAAGATAAGTTGTCTCTCGCCATTGACTACCATACATATTTTTTCCGAAATAAGGTCCCATGAGCCGGAAGCGGAGGGGCGGGACTTAGGCTCTCTATAATCCGGTGTGGTGAAGAGATGAGTCCCAGCTTAGGACCCAAGCAATCCGATTGGTTCAAAGCACGTTTTATGGGTAATCGCTTTAGTGCCTGGTTACAAATCAGATATCCCTTTATTATATAAGTCGTTTGAACTACGTTATAACGACCATTAATGTCTTTTAACTAATACATTTCATGTACTAGTATATAACCAAAGCTATAAGATTGCAAAATTAAACATTTCTCGGTCTTGGTGTTTTTTTAGTTAGCTTAGATAGTAGCATTGAGATAACGAAATTGAGAAAACTTCGATAATAAATATGATACAAGCATAATTCTGTGTAAGAATTAATTATGACATGACATGCTACTTAAGTAGCTAAAAAAAGCTAAGTGACGCGCAGACAAGATGGCGACGGCCGGCTCCGCCCACTTTGGGCTTCAGAAACATATACGGGTGACGTCACGGACACTACGTCCATTGTTTTATACAGTCTATGATGGGAACAATACTCACGTAGTCCTCAAACTTGGTGATCTCCTCCTCTAGGAAGTCTGTTCCCACCTTGTCGTCCTCCACCACACAGTTTATCTGCAGTTTCTTGATGCCGTATCCCACTGGAACCAGTTTGGACGCTCCCCACAGCAGCCCGTCCACTTGCACCGACCGCACACACTCCTCCAGCTTCTTCATGTCCGTCTCATCATCCCACTGTGGACAAGAGGACGACAACATGAGAGTGAGACTTTGATGCTGGCTTGAGAAGACTGGCTAGAAAGTGTAAGTTTATGGTCATGCAGGCGATTGGACAAATGCATAGATTGTCATGTGTGTGATTATTATTATTAATATATTTTTCACCCAAACCAGTGGAAATTCCACCATGGACGGATCAATACAGGACAAAGAACATCAAAATTTAGGATGTTGGAAAATAACAATGTTTTTCTGTTCACCAAATGCTTTTTAATCTTCGCTGTTGCTTCAATGCAAATGAACAAGCGTGTCGTTATTTGTTGTGTAGTGAAGTGTGTGTTCAAGTAAGCCAGATATGAGCAGATTCTGCGCAATACGCTGTATTTAATATATCATGATGACTCACGAGTGTTTGCATTAAATCTGCGCAGATTTGACGACACGAACTTCCCCAGCAAACTGAGTAAACAGAATAACTTGCCAAATTGGCTCGTGATTTGACAGTGTTTCCTGCCACAGCTGATTATTACCCGCATTTGCCGGATGTTAATTTCAAACCCTATATATATATATAGTAAGAAAGAGTAGTCTGCCTCGAACCAGATTCCACTCCTAAATATATTTTAGAATGAGCTCATCCCCAAAATGTCTTAATTATCATAGAGATGAAAGAAAGTCAAGTTATATTGTTTCTTCATCTGGGTTGATCACATCCTGAGCAAATGGTCGACTGTAGAATGGGACTGGGTGTGGGACACAGAGAACCTTCTCAGACAGTGGGGTGTGTCTCAACTTCAGTCACACACAGACCACAGCTGTTACAACAAGACCAACTTCATTTACATTAAGAGTAAACTAACAGGATAAAAGGTTTAAGATTAGGATGTTCTGGGTGCTTCGTGAACCTTGCCACTGCTATGCTGTAATAAACGTCATTTTTTAGATCTTCGACGTCCACATCATTTTTTCATACAATATATATATATATTTTATTTTTATCCAACAAACTTTAGTAGTATACAATATAGTATTCAGAATTCACATCTTAATACATCCAAAAACAAACAAAACAAGAGATCCATTATAAAGCCCGGGACACACCAAGCCGTCGGTCGGCCTCGGGAGGTTCCTGTGCGTCGGCCGACTCAGTGTTTCTCAGTGTGTTTCTCACCGTCGGCTGAAGTTGGTCCTCGATGGCTTTTTTTCCGGCCGATTTGACATGTTGAATCGGCGTCGGTGAGAGAGAGGACTCTGATTGGCTGTTCAGCTTAGTGAACGACTCAGAGCAGGAGAATAATAGCAAAACAGCGAGCAAAGAAGTCTAAACTGCAAAGACAGAAGGCTGTTCTAATGTTACGCCATCTTACATGAGTGTTCCTCAGCGAATATTACAATATTAACACGAGAGGAGTGGAATAAAGAAAGTGTTTAGCAGGATTGATATTCAAAACGGTAATATATTGATATTCACGCACTGCTTTGTTTATGGTTTGTGTTTCTGCAGCGTCGGTTTCCCTTTTTGAATGACGAATATAGACGAATATATCTGCAGAAATAGACAGTTTAATAGACAGTCTCATTTACACGCAGGCGCAGAACACACACGCTAGCTGACAGTCGGCTGTAGTTCTCTCTGTGTGTGTTCAGGTGAAACTTTTCCCCCGACGGCTTGGTGTGTCCCGGGCTTAAGGATAGGAATGATACTAGGGATGCCACAATTCTCAATATAATATTGAACCGTTCGGTATGACATCCACGGGTCAATACGTGCTTGTGAATTGCGTTTTTTGAATCGGTTTTACATTTAAATGATTTATGTGCGTTTTATTTCTCTCCGAATTGACTGTGTGTGCCTGTAAGTCTACGAGCTGAGATGAGGAAACTCCTCCCCGCGAGTAAATATTCAATCACTATATGCTCTAAAGTTAGGGGGCGCTTCACCATCATTCCACACTTTAACATGGCGAACGGCGGTGAAGTGAGGCTACAGTACGAGGAAGTGCCGGCGTCTTTCAAATCCGTGGTGTGGGGACATTTCGGTTTTGCCGTTGAGTATAATGCCGAGGAAGAAAAAACGGTAAACATAAAAATGACTGTGTGCAAGCATTGTTTTACACGTGTAGCCTACTCAAACGTCTGCGGCGCCATCACCCAGCTATATCACTGTCTGAAGGCACAAATTATGTTTACTAACTTCACATGTATGTTTATTTTCAAAATTTAGGAATTGATGTGTTCCCCAGTTTGTACATGGGCTACCAGCAGCTGTGAGATGTCAGTGTTAATTGTATATTATACAAAACACCAGGAACTAATGGACTTTTCTTAGCTTTTAAGTAAAATAAAGGAGTATTGCAATAAATCGTTTTTATTTTTTTCTCCTTAACCTCTTACTGTTCCTATTGCCTAAGCATCATAGAAGAACAAAAAAACCTCTCTTCTGTGTCAAGCCATCAGAACCGAACCGAACCGAACCGAAAACCGTGGTTAAAAAGCCGAGGTATGTATTGAACCGTGGGCTAACTGTATTGTTGCATCCCTAAATGATACCATTCCTGCAATGTGTTATTTGGATCCTATCGCCGTCCTGGTTACTAAAACATCCGCCGCTTCAGCTTAGAGACTCTAAACGCAGGACTTCATGTGCTTGTGTAAACTGCAGGTGAATCACTTACAGGTTTGACGTCTAACAGGATGGATGATTTCGCGATGAGGACGGGCTTTTTGGCCTTTTTCGCGGCGTATTCTTGCAGCCGCTGCTCTTTCAGTCTCTCGGCCTCCTCGTCCACCTCTTCATCGCTGCCGAACAGGTCAATGTCATCCTCCTCTTCCTCCTCCTCCTCTTTCACTGGAGCAGACGGGGCTTTCTGGGGACCGGTCCCGTTAACGGTCGGCACCGATGAACGCTTCTCCAGCGCAGACACTCGACTCTCCATCTTACCGAGAGCAGAACGCAGATCCTCCACCACTGACACACACAGAACAACAACAATCACATGGGTTTCTTAAAGGTGCATTGTGTAATATTTAGGAGGATCTGTAGACAGAAGTGCAATATCATATACATAACTGTGTTTTCAGTGGTGTATAAAGACCTTACTTAATGAAGCGTTATGGTTTTATTATCTTAGAATGAGGCATTTCTCTCTACACACACACCGGGTCCGCTTACATCGACATGTTTCTACAGGAGCCCTGAACGGACAAACGCGTTTCGTCACTGTGTTGTTCTTCACGCTAGCTAAAGTCAGCAAATAAAACACTGACACAATGATGAACAAATAACAATAATATTCGCAATAACATATCGTTTTACTGAATTATTAAGTAAACCTAATTTCTTATTTTATCTTTGTAAAGAAACCTCATTGCTGAACTGGCTACTCTCTGCTGTCTCAGACGACATCACTTCCTGTCGGCCACCGTGACTTCTGTTGGGTGCAATTCACAACCTCACCACTAGATGCCGCTAAAATAAACACACGGCACCTTTAAAGGAAGTACAAGTGCTTGCAAAAGATTGATGTTAACATTTCATGTAAAATTCTACTTATTATGACATCACCATTATTTGTTCACCTCAGGATGCCAGAGAAAATATAGTTTTATTTTATATGATGTTTGCTACAACTAAATGCATGGAATTAAGAGAGGGTTGACTATTCAAACAGGGTTGACTAAAACTATTAAAAAGCTGAAATAAAAGAAAGTATTATTAGATAAAAAAACAAACAAAAAAACTGAACCGAAACTAAAGTTGAAGCGCTAAAATTATTAACTGGAAATAAATAAAACCTGAAATAAGAACAAATTAAACTTTTTTATATATATATTTTTTAATAAAAATGACAAAAGCACATTTTACTACATATTAAACTAAAATTATAATATAAAAACATAATTAAAGCTAATTAAAAATGCTAATAAACACTATAATAGTACTAAAATAGCACTGCATGCAAACTGATATTAAAATAAATTTAAATAGTAATATTTTAAAAACTAAAACTAATAAAAATGACAAAAGCATAGTAAAATTAGAACTAAAATTAACTAAGCTAAAACTAAGCTAAAATTACAATATAAAAATAAAAGCAAATGCAAAAAATGTATAAAAACTAAAATATTTGATAAATAATAGTAAAATAACACTAGATGCAAATTGAAATAAAATGAAACCTAAAAAGTATTTTTTTTAAAAGAACAAAAACACAGTATATGAGTTTGAAAATGACAAAAGCACAGTATAAAATTACAAAAATAAATAAAAGCTAATGCCAAAAAGTGTATAAACTATAATAGTATATAAATACTACTAAAATAACTGCATGCAAAATGAAATAAAATGAAACCTAAATAGTAATATTTACAAAAAAGAACAAAAAATAATAAAAATGACAAAAGCACATAGTAAAATTACAAAAAAATTGAAACATAAAAATAAAAGCTAATGCAAATATTAATAACAACTATAATAGTATATAAATAATACTAAAATAACTGTATGCAAACTGAAATAAAAAAAAACTAAATAGCAATATTTACAAAAAAGAACGAAAATGACAATTGTAAAATTACTAAAAATTAAACAAATTTATGTTTACAAATATTTTTTTTTATTGTTTTATATTGAAATCGAAATTTACTGAATAGTTAATTTGAGGGTGCTGAGTGGACAAAAAATGTAATTAATCCTTCCGAAATGTAAATGCAAAGCTATGAGAATCTCTTTAACAACATGTGAACACACAAACCTGTGTGTAGACTCTGGTTCTCTAGTTCCAGGTTCTTCATGCGTGCGGCAAGCTCTCCGTAATCAGCAGCGCTGCCTCCGCCGCTCTAAACACACACACACACACACACACACACACACGTCACATCACAGTTCCCATCAGCCTCTGATACTCCACTGTGCAGTGAGGTCTAGTTACAATTACACAAACACTACTAACTAGTCAACATGTTTCACACAAAACAACATGAATTGTGCAACATTTTGTCAGAACTTATTTTACAGAGTTAGCAAACTCAATTTGTTTATAATAATCTCAATCATGTTTCCAAACCCATTTGATTTTGTTAATATTTACAATAATTTAACAACACATTTGTATGTTCACGGTTCTCTGATGTCGGTTAATGGTCAACATGACACGCAATTAAATAAAAAAATGTTTTAAATATTTTTTATTTTGATTGTTTTTGTTTTAAAATGATTTCTTTTAATTGTATACATTAATTAATTATTTGCACATTAATTAATTACTCAGACTCTGAACTCTGTATTTGTGTATAATTTAAAAAATGTATTTTTTCTTGTGCTCATTTAATAATTATTTTAATTTAATCATATTTCTTGCATGAAACATTTTCAAATTCTGATTGGTTAAAATGATGGTTCTCACTGAAAAGAAGGAATAAAACAATAACAAATACAGTGTCTTATAGTTAATTTCAGAGCAAATACATACATACAGTACAGCCTGGAATAACACAAACCAGGGTTATTATAGTTAACTAAAACCATCTCAACGATACTAAACACTAATACAAACCTCACAACAAAGATGCAAATGTACAAGTGTTTGCTCTCAGCAAAATCAGACCTTCCACAGCAAAATACACACGAAACATAACAATAAATCCACAGAGGACACATGCATAACAGTCTTCTGAAACTGCCTAAACAACACGCATGCGAGCATGCACACGCTTCGACTTTGACGTGAGCTACTTTGGTGTGTGTTTCTGGCCGATGGCTTTCACACACACACACACACACACACACACACACACACACACACACACACACTTACAGGAGAGGAGCGGTGGGAGGGGTTTGATATTTTAGGGGCGGAGCCTCTACTCGGCTGCAAGGTTGTCTTCAGCTACAGGAGAGATCATTTATAAGGGAAGTCAACAGATGATTCAAAATGTTAATTTTGTGGCGAAAATCCAGCCTTTAATGTAGTTTATGTGTCTATGTGGTGTGTTTAATACGCTTTAAGACAAACCATGTGTAAATTCATAAGTCGACAGCATTGCTGAGTATTTCCTCCTTAAAACTGCAGTGAACCAAAGACAGTCTCAAACACACGCTTTGAAATCGCTGGTGTTTCTGACGTCACAAACTACCTTGTAACCAATCAGATCAACGTGTGATCGTCAACCAGTGGATCTCTGAGCTGAGTGAGTGAGTGGAGGCGGGGTGAATTTGCATATTCATAGAACCGCGTATACTAAATGAGGCAAGGGTGTCGAGTTAGTCAAGATATTTTAAGGCATGATAATTTTTTTCAGGGAGAAAACATTTAAATATGTCATTTTGGTGATTAAAGATGAGTTTTAAGGGATAAAATTATTGACTATAGGGGGACTTTAAGAGAGAAGATCTGGGGCTTCGTTCCAAAACCTAGTGAGCCGCCTACATAGACAGCATATCAGAGACATGCTCACGACCAGAGGATGATCATAATATAAAACATAATCACAATGCCTTCTCAGGAAAAGACAGCTCACTAGTGTTTAGGAACAGAATAGAGCTGCACAATTAATCGGGATAAACCTGCTTATAAACTGGCTGTTGTCAACAAATCAGAAGCGCCATGAAAGTGTAATTTGTTTTACTGTACTGAGGAAACAAACACTTACGACACGTGTCAGAAGAACAACTCAAATCTGAACAGGCAGAACAGCGCTGAAACGTAATAAAACTGTAATAAAACTCATAATGCATAATACAGCGCAGTGATTGATTGGATTGAAAGAGTTCGTTCTCATGAATAATGCAGAGAAAAGCTCAGAAAATCATCATGACTCTCCAGCCACTCAAAATCAATGTATAAAACTCACTTTTCATGACGTTGGTTCAACTGTGCTTTTTAAACCGGAAGAACAAAATAGTTCAGAAAAAAAATTAAATAATAACCACTTTTCCCTTAATAATAAAAAAACGTAATGAGTGATATTGTTGTTTTCATTGATGTACAACCTATACACGTTAAAATCGCAAAAAATTTGTTTTAGGGTTTCATGAACCTTTTTTCATGATGTCCCCCACAGTTTTATTCCAAAATAAAAGCTCAATGCTGTGTGTGTGTGTGTTATATATATATATATATGGATACACAGTCTTGCTTGAAAGTTTGTGAACCCCTTGCAGAAAATTATTCACATTTTCTGCAAAGGGTTCACAAACTTTCTTACTAATAGCAATCACAATTATTATCAGTAGAAAATAATTGCTATATATTAATTTTTTTCCTGATAAAAATTGTGCAGCCCTAGAACAGAGCTCGTTTGTACCTCTCTAAGAGTAATCCCAGGATTTTTTCATTCAACTCACCCCAGCGAGAGATTTCTGGATGTTTTCTCGTGCTCTAGCGATGTCCTGAAGAATACTGTTAGCTCCTGTGTCCTGAGATGAGAGAGAGAAACCTCAGTGTGTGCTGGTATAGAGCAAGTGTTAAACAGTGAAGCTCAGTGCTAGCAACGGTAAGGTCATGGGTTCAGTTCCCTGGGAATGTGGGAATGAACGAATCTTTAGATAAAAGCATCTGCCAAATGCATAAAATGAATTAAACATACATTTGGAATTGACTCATTGCCTATTTTTCAAAAATATCATGTGGAATAGTAGTATAAGCACTCGTCCTGTGCAAGTTGATCATGTTAATTGTGACCCTGGACCACAAAACCAGTCATAAGGGTATTTTTTTATTATTTGAGATTTATAGATAATATGAAAGCTGAAAAAAACGAAACATTGAGAAAATCTCCTTTAAAGTTGTTCATTTATGTTCGGGATTGTGCTGCATTCACTCACAACAATAAATGTTTTATACACATTTACGGTAGGAAATTTCTTCACAGAACATGATCTTTACTTAATATCCTCATGATTTTTGGCATAAAAGAAAAATCGATAATTTTGACCCGTACAATGTATTGTTGGCTATTGCCAAGGATATACCCGTGTGACATGTGACTGGTTATGTGATCCAGGGTCACATTTGAGACGTCTCTGTATTTTATAACCTGTTTGTGTTGTGAAGGTCCGTTCATCTGCTCGTAAAACCGCCGTTCTGCTTCATCGTAACGCGGCTTCTCGAACCAGATCCTCTCCTGCGCCAAACAGTCCGCTGCAGTCATCCTGCACAAACACACACAAGACCTGTGACAACCTCACTAAATACCACATGACATGAACATTGATTGAGCAATGTTGACATGAGATGAACATTTGATTTTCTATATATTTGGCCTTGATGAAAGTGAAAGTATGTTTAAGTAGTATCAACTGTGGGACTAGTTTTTATTTAAATATTTCAATCAGATGATATTATTTTTTACAATCAATGTAACAAGTTCATCCACCCCAAAAATGAACAAGAATAATGAATATAATAAGAAATTATTAAATTATAAAGCGGTTTATTAAATAAATCCAAATGCAATATTTTCCTTTATCCTGAAATAACTAAAACTGAAATGAAAATGAATACAAATTAAACAACAAACTCACTAAAAGAATAAAATGAAAATGGAAAATAAAAACGAACCCCAAAATTAGTATATGGACATAATACTAATAATATTAAATGTTAATGCAATGCAACCATGCAAAAATGACATCAACAGAACAAATGAAAGAAGACAAAACTGAACTCAGACAAAGGAATCTTTCAAGCCAACACAACGCAACAAGAATGAATGTGAGTGTTTAAAAAAAAAGAGGAAAAATATGCAATGAAGATGATGGACAAAAGAAGTAGAAAAGGTTGTAAACATAATGCATGTAAATAAAAGGGGTGAGATTGATGTTACCTGAGAGTAAAACCTCACTTAAAAGGGATTGTTCAGGAAAAACTGTATATTTTATCATAATTTACGGACCCGCATGTCGTTCCAAACCCGTATGACTTACTTTCCTCCACACGAAAGAAGATGATTTGTAGGACGTTCAAGACACAAAAGTAATGCAGGTTTGGAGCGGCATGAGGGAGTGAACTAACTCAAATGTGCGGGGAAAGTGTGTGCAATCTTTCTGGAGTATAGAGTCATACTTCTGCTTCCGGCTAGAATGGTTTACAGATGTTTTGAGGGATTTCGCCGCGGCTCCTTGATAGAAACGAGTCTCCGCCTCCACATAGCGACCACGATCAAGCCACACCCTCTCGCTGTCGGGATGCAAGAAATTACACATCGCTGCTCCTTGATTGGTTCTTGCATCATCAGAATCCCGGCGATCGCAAACCACAGGCTTTTTTTGTGTAGCGACGTCGTTATTTCGCCGCTTTGAGCTCGATTCATCGCTACTGGTTTTCGGTGGCGAGTTGCGGCTGTACAGGTTCTGGTAGAAAGACGCCTCGGCTCTATCGAAAAGCGGTTTCTGAAGCCACACCCCCATTGGGGGTGGAGTCAGGCAAGGAAGGCCGTTGATTGGCTTTGAAGCAGGTGTGGGCGGAGTCGGGGTTTGTGATTGGTAGCCCTCGTCACTGGGCGTTTGGATGTTGGGTTGCAGTTGAAGAGATCTTGGTTGATTGGGAAACCGGCCCACAAACTTGCTCTCGGCTTGGTCAAAGTTGGGTTTGTTGACCCACACGTCTTGAACGACGTGATGACAAGCCTCTTGGCCTTGATGGCGACAGGTTTCCGGCTTTCGTGACGAATCGGAAAAGCTCGCAGGAGAAGTCGTGCCATTTTGCTCCTGCAAGAGTCGTACGTAGTAAAGGCTCTCCGCTCTCTCGTACGCGCCGCGGTCGAACCAGACCGACGAACTCTCCGATCTCAAGCCCTCGAGAGCCGCGCTGGACAACCATCCCACGGCACCGTTCTGATGGCGTTCGGAAGATCCCGACTTATTCAAAGAAGAATTTCGACGGCTTCTGTTGCGCATTTTCTTGTGTCCGGGAATATAGAGGTGGAGGATTGATAGATAAATGAAAGAGAGGGAAAGGAGAGTGACAGGGAACTGGAGAATTAATTACACAGCAATAGGTTAACGTTAAACATGAAGTGTGTAAATTGTGCAAATCTGCTTTTAGGCCTTGTTTACACCTGGTGTTAAGATGCGTTTTGGTCGATCGGATCACAAGTGGACGAGGGAGACACATTCCCGTTTACACCTGGTGTTTTAATCTGTGTCTTTTGTCCACTTTCAACCACTTCTGTCCTGATCTCTTCTGCCACTTCTGTCCTGAAGGGGAGCGTCTATGGGCGGGTAAATATATGGGCTTTTCCAGATCTTTCGATCTAATGGACAAAATAAGCTTGTGCAATTTACATATGAACACACTGGAAATGACAGAAGAAACATACGGAGAGCATTATCTTTAGTTTCTGCTCTGACAGCCTCAAGACCAGCCGAACGCTGAGAGTGTGTGTTAAAAATCAGGAGTGGTGAGAGAACATTGTGTCTGGTACGTTTTTCATCTTCAAACCAAACTCGGGTCTTCAGCCGACAGAGTTTAAATGCCGTCTGGCTAGAGCTCTTCCTGTAATGGTTACTCATTAGGTCAGTAGGCGGAGAGTTGTCGGTCTCTTTGAAAGACTGTTTCAATGCATTCGACCACATGAGAGTTTACACTACGAAAGCAATCCGGTCAAATGCTTTTTTGCCTACCTCTGGAAGGGGTTGACAAGCTTAAAACATTGTAGACCCCATTTACGCCTGTATTTAACATCGTCCACTTGCGATCTGATCGACCAAAATGCATCTTAATAACAGGCGTAAACAAGGCCTTAGTTTGAGAGCAAATTAGCAAACATAAACTATGTTTGTTTAGGGTCATGCAACAGAAGTAGTAATACTGATCCAGTGGTAACTATTACTAACAGACAACAAAAACTGAATTCGAAAAAAATCAAGTGTTTGTGAAACCTGTTTGGATACAATCATTTTTTTTTTTTTTACCATTTCATTTGGTGCAGCAAAAATTACACACTTAAGTTTTAAAGACAGAACAAGCCACACACACACACACACACACACACACACATTACACACACACACACACATTACACAGAAACAATTATGATTGCATTAGATTTAAACACTGAGCTTTACAATGAAGTCAAGCAGAATATGAATAAAAAGAAGGAACTGAAAGAAAGGACAATCGAATTTAAAAATGGACAAAACACCCACTCAAATCCATCATGGGACAAATAATATGAGCCAAATCCCACATCCAGCATGCTGATGGGAGACAGTCTGTCCAAACTCACCTTCAGCAAACAGGAAAAGTGACGAAACAAAACAGTATGTAGCTGAACTCGTTCTTCTCATCCAGACAGAGGCAAGCAATAAACCATAAAGTGCAAATAAGAAAAGTATATGTATATTGAATCTCACATGAGGACTTCAATCCTACATGCCCTTACAAAGAAGCTGTGGTGAAAACATGGTCCTGTGATGGAATCAGAGAGGCACTTTGATATATTATGTACAATGGTACTGAATGATTACCATAGTAGGCTATATGTCCAAAAATATGGTATTATCATAGTACAGTGTGAATGAGAGTATTTTTCTTGTACTATTTTCTTTGTTAGTATCGAATGATTGGACTACTAACTTTTTTGGCAAGGCAGTGTATTTCAAAGACATCGTTAAAATAGTCCGAGTGACTACAGCGGCTCAACCTTAAGTTTATCAAGCGACAAGAATACTTTTTGTGCGCAAAAAAAAAAAAAAAAAAAAAAACGACTTTATTCAACTCTTCATGTTCTTCTGTGTGCGCCTCTGAGTGAGTTCGCGTACTGTAACAGTGCAGCGCTTCTGGGTTGTACGTCAGAACGGAGGCTCACTATTGGCCAGCATCACACGCATCACACACATGACCAGCGTCGGCCAATAGTGAGCCTCCGTTCAGGTATGCTGTAGTCACTTGGACTATTTTAACGATGTCTTTACTAACTTTTCTGGGATGGCAAGTTTCAATTACAGAGAAGCCTATGGAGGAGTGAGACAGCTCTCAGATTTAATAAAAAATATCTTAATTTGTGTTCTGAAGATGAACGAAAGTCTTACGGGGTTGAACAACATGAGGGAGAGTAATTACTGACAGAACTTTCATTTTTGGGTGAACTATCCCTTTAAGAGTCAATTAATGGGTTAATTATTTCTATGATTATTATGTTTCTATCATATTATATGTTTGGCAACAGTTCTTCTAACCCTAAATGATGGAGTGTATAGCTTTCATTTCTTAAACAACCATGTGGGAAGACACATCATGGTCATATTTCAGGATGATAATATCAAGATTCATCAGGCTGATTGTGAAAGAATAGTTGGGAGGGACAATCTTTTAAAAAATAAGTACTTGTATCAGGAAAATAGATACTAGTATGTTTTAAGGATTCAATGTTAAGTTTTACATTAGAGGACAGTTTATTTTATGGTGACCGTCAAGATCTGAACCTGCTATTGGGGGAAATGGACTAATGTGGATTTTCTCATTAAAGCCTAATCACTCATTCCGTTGGTTCAGAAAGAAAAAGGTGATATCAAGAGATCATAAAATCAATAAATCTGTAGAAATCTCTGGTTTACCAAGAGATCATCAGCTTAAACATGAGATGCGTCATTATTCAACATAATCTGTCTGGACTTCCTGCACATGGAGGTGTCAGGCCCATGAACACCAAAACACTAGATATTTATAGAGGATTGAACGGATTTTCATTATGACAGTGACTGAAACATCAGCACGAGCTTTATATCAGGTAACGATCATATTGATTATTCTTACATGAATAAATAAACAGATGAATGACGTCTAACCGGCTTTTGAACACCCCGTACATTTACAACACAGCATTATTCAATCATTTACACAAAGAAACGCAATAAAAGAACATAAACACCATCATTTTTCAAACATATACTCACTTTAAACGCTTTAGTTAGTGTTGTATGAATGAATCGCTGCTGCTCGCCGCGCGCTCACGGAACAGAAGGAGCGAGCGAGACCCGAGCGAACCATTCGTGCTCACGAGCGGGGGAGATCATTACCACAAAACACCTACAAAACTGATAAACATTACACTAATGAAGCTTAAGTGTATTTGTAATCAATAGTTAACAGTTTTTATATCTGTATACATATAGACATAACACACAATAGAGCGGTAGAAGGCTTTTTAAAAATAGTTTTCGTCATGACATTACCACATGGTACATTCCTCGCTGTTTCCCAGCGCGACTGCGTACATGACGCCATCAAAATCAAATGATGGGAAAGGCCCATTTCTGAGGAAATACTGTATCTGCTCCTTTTGTGGAAACAAGAGTGAAAGAACTGGGACATTATTGTTTCAATTTAAAACAGTATTCTCAACGACATTTTATATAATCAAAAATAAGTCTTGATTAATTCTGTACAATTTAATAATAATAATTATATCGTTATATCCAAAAAGTTACCTAGATCTGATGTTTTGTTGTTAATATTGCATGGTGTAAATAAATAAGGCTTTAAAAATGTCAGAACACACAAAACAATGTGAATCTTTAACAGATTAATTTATTCACAAAAATCTTTCATATGATTTTACACATTCTTTGAATCGTCAACATTTGAAGTGGATCAAAAAAAGTTCAAAGTTGTCCTTTAATGAAAGGTTTTGATCCACTTCAAATGTTGACCACTGTATGTATGCATGTATGTATGATGAACTGCTGTTATGAAGGACACATCTGATAAATTCTTGCGTAAAAAAGTCCCCATTTCGAGTTGCTTTGGTTTCTGAATCCCAGTGGTTTGTCAAGTACCTTCAAATTATACTACAAACCATATTAAACAAATCAATTTGTATATTGTTCCCTTAAGACTCTTCCACTTTACATTGAAAACTCAAGGAATTATCATCTTTGGATGATTGCGTTTGTAAGTCCTGTACTGTAGCTCGGCATCCATTAGCACCAGATGTCATAACGATCTCGGTGCATAAAGTAAGACATAAATGGTTTTCAGTTAACTGTCCCTCCTATAATCTGATGTTTATGCATCTACTTCTTCCCGAGTTCTCTGGCTCTTTCAGTGGCCGCCTCTACGGCTCCCATCGCAGCGGCTCTGAATCCTGCTTTCTCCAGCGCGTGGATCCCGTGGATCGTGGTTCCTCCGGGCGTACACACCTCGGCCTTCAGCTCCGCCGGGAGCTTCCCGGTGTCACGCAGTAACACTCCCGCGCCCTGCAACACGACACACACTTCAGTGCGTTCTGGAATTCTGCATGTGTAGTTTATGCCTTCCCTTTATGCTACTGTATTTTATAGGAACCTTTAAAATAGCATAAAAAAGGGGCATTTTAAATCAAGAAACATTTACATGAGAATGAGATGCACAATGACATAAGATGTAAGGATAAGGATATCAAAATTAAGTGAGTTTAAGCTTAAAACTCACCTAATATTTTGTACATTTTGTTCAGGAAACAAGATTAATATCTTAAGTAATTTTGCATCTAAAGTAAATGTATCCTGATTTAAGAATATTTAGATATTTGCACTGGAAAACGAGACAAAAATAGTAAGGAGATCACTTTTAGCAGTGCAGCTACCACAAAAAGTACTGTAAAAACATTAATCAAACAAACATTATTTCTTCTTAAATTTATGGGAAATAAAAGCATTTTAACTGTCACGGTTATGAAACCAACATTGAACTGAATCGAGCTGAATTATGACGTTATTGTCTTTTTACAGTACATTATATTGATGTACACTCACCTAAAGGATTATTAGGAACAACTGTTCAATTTCTCATTAATGCAATTATCTAATCAACCAATCACATGGCAGTTGCTTCAATGCACTTAGGGGTGTGGTCCTGGTCAAGACAATCTCCTGAACTCCAAACTGAATGTCAGAATGGGAAAGAAAGGTGATTTAAGCAATTTTGAGTGTGGCATGGTTGTTGGTGCCAGACGGGCCGGTCTGAGTATTTCACAATCTGCTCAGTTACTGGGATTTTCACGCACAAGCATTTCTAGGGTTTACAAAGAATGGTGTGAAAAGGGAAAAACATCCAGTATGCGGCAGTCCTGTGGGCGAAAATGCCTTGTTGATGCTAGAGGTCAGAGGAGAATGGGCCGACTGATTCAAGCTGATAGAAGAGCAACTTTGACTGAAATAACCACTCGTTACAACCGAGGTATGCAGCAAAGCATTTGTAAAGCCACAACACGCACAACCTTGAGGCGGATGGGCTACAACAGCAGAAGACCCCACCGGGTACCACTCATCTCCACTACAAATAGGAAAAAGAGGCTACAATTTGCACGAGCTCACCAAAATTGGACAGTTGAAGACTGGAAAAATGTTGCCTGGTCTGATGAGTCTCGATTTCTGTTGAGACATTCAGATGGTAGAGTCAGAATTTGGCGTAAACAGAATGAGAACATGGATCCATCATGCCTTGTTACCACTGTGCAGGCTGGTGGTGGTGGTGTAATGGTGTGGGGGATGTTTTCTTGGCACACTTTAGGCCCCTTAGTGCCAATTGGGCATCGTTTAAATGCCACGGCCTACCTGAGCATTGTTTCTGAACATGTCCATCCCTTTATGACCACCATGTACCCATCCTCTGATGGCTACTTCCAGCAGGATAATGCACCATGTCACAAAGCTTGAATCATTTCAAATTGGTTTCTTGAACATGACAATGAGTTCACTGTACTAAAATGGCCCCCACAGTCACCAGATCTCAACCCAATAGAGCATCTTTGGGATGTGGTGGAACGGGAGCTTCGTGCCCTGGATGTGCATCACACAAATCTCCATCAACTGCATGATGCTATCCTATCAATATGGGCCAACATTTCTAAAGAATGCTTTCAGCACCTTGTTGAATCGATGCCACGTAGAATTAAGGCAGTTCTGAAGGCGAAAGGGGGTCAAACACAGTATTAGTATGGTGTTCCTAATAATCCTTTAGGTGAGTGTAGTTTGCATCATTGATTCTACTATTTTCCTGCTTCTTATTACTGTGAAGCTGCTTTGAAAATCTGTATTATATAAAGCGCTATGAAAATAAAGGCGACTTTTCTAATAAAGGAATAAAGGCTAGTTCCTTATAGTAACATCTTCATTTCATGCCATTCTAGCACATTTTTTAAATTCTATTTATCTTTAATTAAAAAAAAATCCAGTCTAGCTTGTCTTTAATCTAAGCCTGGCATTGTACATTATGAATATTGTTGGCTCTGTCACGAATTGCTCGCTTTGGATAAAAGCTTCTGCTAAATGCATGTAAAATGTCAATAGCAACAATCACACAAATCTGGGTTTTACACAAAATGGTATGAATGTGATTGCAAAAAATAGCAAACGTTATATAATATATCTCATCATGAAGTATTTCCCACCAGTATTGTCTGTGCTGCGATTCGTCGAGCCAAAGCGCTCGGCATCCCCATTTTGACGGCACCCTCGGCCAGCGCCTCCGCAAACACATACACCTGTGAGACGGAGCAAAGCCACCACACACCTTCAGAAACACTGCAAAATCACGGAAACACACGGTCTGTTCAGGAAGATCAGGAGCTCATCTCAGGATATTCACACACCGTCTGGTTTATATCAGAATAATCTGCAAGCCGGACTAGACGTTAATGAGACTGACTCCAAATCAGGGTTTTTTTATAATCTTTTAGACGCCAAGGACCCTCAAATATGATCATCCTCATGCAGAATGAGAACATTTATAAGAAAGCTGTATTTTCATGCATAAAGACCCAATTTATAGAGTGAAAAATGTATTGGATGAATGTGTAAAATATTATTTGAACAAATTTCTTTCTGCTCACTATAGTACTGCACTATTATTTACATTTCTTTCTTTAATTTAATTTCTTTAAATCATTTCTTTAATCAGTTTAATCTTAGTTTTATTTATTTATTAGTGTTTTAATAGAACTAGACTAGAATTGGACCATGTATAAATGACCCAATTAATTTTGTAAAAAAAAATATTAATTTCAATTGTTACATTATTAAATGTTTTTTTACCTAATAGTACCGTACCGTTAGATTATTTAATTATTATTTTATTTAAATATATTTTTTAAATAAACAAATAAATAAATACATTTACTTCGTTTAATTAAATGTATTCATTTACACGTATGGAATTATTTGTTTGTTTTAATTATTTTTTTTGTTTAATTTTATTGATTTAGTTGAATGCTATTTTATTTATCTATTTCACAGTTTTACTCTAAATTCTCTAGCAAACACAATTTATATTGTGACAAATTGATATAAATATACGTAAAATATTATTTTGAAAATATTTCATTTCTATTATGTTTCATTATTAATTTTTTTCTACCAAGAATAGTACTGTACAGTTAGATTATTAATTTATTTATTTAAATGTATTTATTTATTTCAACAGTTGATTTATTTAGTTTATGTTCATTTATTAATTATTTATTTTACAGTTTCACTCTAAATTCCCCAGCAAACCCAATTTAAATTGTGCAAAATTAATGTTATAAATGTTATAAATCATTTTTATTTTGTTCCTATTTACTATAGTACTGTTAGATTTTATGTAAATTTATTAATTAATATTTAATTATTTATTTACATTTTTTTTTTTTTTTTTTACAGTATTACTCTAAATGTTTCCCCTGACCCCAGTTTGAAAACCCCATGCATACTTCAGGTAATGTGTGTGTAATTTATAGAAAAACCTGATTCATTCACAGGTCAGAAGCTGCTGCCACTCACAAACGCGACGCCGCTGCCACTCAAGCCCGTGTGGGCGTCGATCCAGGCCTCAGGCCCCGCCTCCACCAATCCACATGGGCTGAGGAGCGTCTTCAGGAGCGTCTCCTCCTCTTCTCCAGCGCACGAGCCTGAGGCCAGGAGAAGCGCACCTTCCAGGAGCACGCAGGGAAGATTGGGCATTACACGAATAACACGTGTCCCCGCGGGCAACATCTGGAGACACAGACAGCAATGATATCTCATGTTACATTTACATTACATTTATTCATTTAGCAGACGCTTTTATCCAAAGCGACTTACAAATGAGAGCAATAGAAGCAGTTAAACTAACAGCAGGACAAGAATATGCAAGTGCTATGACCCTTCCCAGTTTAGTCTTACGCATTATATGTACTTTTTATAATATTTTTTTATAAATAGATATAGAATAGAAGAGAAAGTGTTAGTATTAATGTATCAAGCGTTGCCGAAAAAGATCTCAGTTCTCAGAGGTTAGAAAAGGAATAGTTCTGCCATCATTTAGGTCATTAAGATTTAGATTTGGGTGATGATAAACTGCATGTCTCTCTCGTGAATCCAACACTGAAGTGAGTTAACCTGCAGTTCATCGACTGGCCACTAGAGACCGGCTGCAGAAGAGACTCAATCCCATAGAGCCCCATGTTAAAATGCCCAACTTTACAGCAGAAAAAAGTGGTGCAAAGTGGTTTTGGTCTATATAGCTAATTTTGCCCTTCATGTCAACTATGAAGGGGATGATTTTTTTTTATAACTGTTTAAATTACATTAAGCCTTAGGCCGTGTGTCCACCAAAGCGTTTTTTCACGCGGCTGGCGTGTTTTTTCAATTGTTTTCAATGGGAGCTCCGCGTTTTTAAAATGGCATGAGCGTAACGAGGCGCTGAACGATTTTTTCACGCTGAAGCGCTGAGCGTTCTGCGTTTTTTACAGGTCGCCGAGAGTTGAAGAATGTTCAACATTGGGTAAAACGCAGCGCTCATCACTGTCACTTTTTACCCAACCGTCCAATCACAGCGGAGGAGGGGCGGAACTAATACCACACCGACCAACCGCCACATTCTGCTTGTACAACGTGAACAACAAGCATAATAACGGGAAAAAAATCATTTAAAACAAGAGCCAGAGAAAATACATTACATTGTATGACATTTTAATATAGAATCAACACAGAAACTAAATATGTGTGAAATGAGATTCCGTACCATAACAAGCAAGTTTCTCAACTGGAAAAAAACGCAACGCTGCCAAAACGCTCTCAAGCGCCCATAGCTAGGTGTTTTCAGCAGAACGCTAGCTTTGGTGGACACACGGCCTTAAAGTTCTGCATAATTAAGGGCGTGGCCACTTGAGTGACAGGTGGATTACCTCTGTCGTCACTACTAGCCGTTTGTCTGCTGTCTGTTAGTGTCACGTCACCTCAGCTAATCCGCCTCGCTGCACATTTACGTTTATCCATGAGTGACGCGCTGCCAAGATGGCGTCGGCTGGCTCCGCCCACTTTGGGCATTAAAAATGCTCTTCAGAAACACTACGGGTGACGTCACAGACACTACGTCCATATTTTTTTACAGTCTATGGTAAATCCTCACCTCCTCAAGTGTTTCTAGAGTGACTCCGGCTGCCATGGAAACGATGATGTGTTCCTGAGTGACATTCCGGGAGATTCCATTTAGAACCTTCGGAACGAGGTGAGGTTTGACGGCCAGAAAGACCAACCGAGAGCGCTCGACAACCTCGTCATTCGAGTGAGTGACGGAAACGCCTCTCTCCTGTGGGAACATTGACACAAACCGGTCACACTACAGCAGAAATTGCCAGCTAGATCTCATGCTGAGGGGAAAAAGACAAACTTACTTAGCAAGCAGGTGAATCTCATGAAGAATATTTATAAAATAACTATCTTAGTTCAAGGTTGAACCATATGACCATAACATTTCTTGACTTTTTTTAAGGAACTGAATGCATGCATAATTAAAATGTTAATGATGTCACATGTCTTACCTGAAAGCGAGGAAGGTTGTTAATGGACGGAGCGCTAATAATTATATTAGTGGGTGGAACCTTCCCTACAGCACAGAAAACAGGAGAACATGACAACAAAATCACAGAAATGTTCAAATTAAACTTTAAAATCTCATTGCTTGGATTTGCTTTGTTGTTGTTTTTACATTAACTAAAATATATAAAAGTATCTAAATTATTTATTTATTGTTTTGTTAATTTATTTTGCTATGCTGTTCATGCCATGTCATAATTAGTGTAATTTCGAGATGAAAACAACACGTGACCTGCAGAAGTCACGTGGTACAAGTAGAAGCTCTCCAAAATTCCCAGCTTACAAGTTGTAATTACGAGCTCTACAAGGACTGAACACTTTTTACAAGTTGAAATCGACATGGCGTGAACAAACTTTAATTTAATGTTATACAATCACATTTTTATTGTGATCACGCCACGAACCCTTATGACCCTTTTCACATTTTCGAGTCGTAGGTAAACTTCTGTAGAAGTGAATGAGTGACTACATTCAATTATTTTTTTTTTGTGTGTTTCCATTTGCTCAAAGAGCAAGTGAATAAACTCCGCAATAGTATTTTCACAACTTTAAAAAAAGAGGGAAAAAATTGAGAGATTGATAACAGAACAGAAGAGAGAAAGACGTCGATTTTACCGTCACCCTCACAGCAGCATTAACTATTATTATTTTTATTTTTTGGAATTTGATGCAAAGGTAATATGATACAAAGTACAGTGTTATAAATGTGAATACGTTTGATAAAAAAATATAAAATATAAAAACCTCTGCAGGATTTACGAAGCTGATGACCGTGTAATCACAGTCTGTTGTTGTTGTTTTTTATTATTATTGCTAAGAACATACATAAATCAAAGCCAGGGGTAAATACAATTTAGTACAATTACAGCATTACGAAATCAGGAAAATGTCATATAAATGACACAGTGACACAGTTTTAAGGGCTTTAGAGTTGCTGGATATAAGGAGAGTGTCCAGGTAAGATTTAATATCCTTACAAAATATGAAAAAGTAGGGCTTTAATAGCATCCTAGAATTTACATTTGTGTAAGAAAAATGTCGCTAGAAGAATAAATAAGTTTAATATTAAAAGATATCAAAGTTGTGCTGTCCAAATAAAAGGGTTAGGTGTTTGTAAAATCTATGTTTTGCCTTTCTCTAAGTTAAAATATTTAATATTTATTAGTGCACTTGACAGGATCTTGGACTGCACCTGACGCGATGATGCCCTGCGCGATCCCGAACGCCATGTTCCCCGCTCCGATGAACCCGATCTTCAGCTGACACACATCCTGAACTCAAACAAACACATTTCTCCACATTCATTAAGGTGTTATGTGATGCTGCTGCTGCCATATGTTCACCAAACAACATTCAATCATGAGGTAAACAACTAACGTTACTCACAGGCTGAGTCGCAGGTGAATCACTGCTTTTGACTGAACTATCTGAAAGATTCATTGTTCATTAAATGCAGCTTTAACAGCTCCGTGTGAATCAGATCAGTGTTTAAATGGTAAACTCGTGTCATATGGAGAACATTTTCTTCTTTACTCGCATATAAGAATCAACAGTAGAGACACTGACACCTGCTGGACTGGATCAATGGATTTATAAACATAACGAATACATATATGGTACATAACGTTACTAAAAATACATACAATACTATATTCACTGCAGTCTGGACACACTTTACGAAAAAGCCTTTAGATCTAAGGGATCAAATTATTTTTTATTTAACTCACTACAGTACTAGCCTACATCATCAATCAGGCATTATTGTTAACTCGCAAGACAGTAAGGAGAAAATCACAATTTGATGGATAATTTAAATATATTCTGCAATCACATTTTGGTAATGTATTCATTCCGCCATCACATCTGAGCGCGAAACACTGCTTGGGTAGTTTCAAGATATATATAAAAAATTAATAATACAATAATAATTTAATTGTTCATATGTGTTTATTCTTGTTAGAAGAATTTTTTTTTTTTTTTTTTTTTCACTGATTATGAACACAAGGGACCTGGATATTGGATAGGGAGAAAAAGGTCTCAAAAAAGGTTGAGAACCACTGCAATAGATAATGGTACACCACAAGGTAGTGTATGCTGTACAACATTGTTCAACTTAATGATTTACAGCAAATAAAGGAAGGTATGAGACCACTGTATGCAGATTAGGGGCAATATGGGTTGTAGCATAAAACATGTAACCAAAGTCATACAGACAGTTGAAATTGGGCTAATAAATTGAGTTTCAGACTATCAGTGGCAAAAACTCAAGTGGTTTGTTTTACAAAAAAGAAAATAATAAACAAGAAGCTTTATGGACAAATACAGGTTGCAATTATTAGATATTTAGAAGTCTGGCTAATAAAATAAAGTGATGCATCATCAAGAACTAACATGATCTATCAATGGAAAAAAGGGTTTTGATTTTTGACTCTTTGACTCACTGAAGGTTTCTGTGTGATTCACACCATGAATAAGACACATTAAGGGAAGCATTTAAAAAATGTATGAATGCACTTTAGAAATTCAGAATCGAATCATTAATTGAATTGTATCACATTGTGAATCGTCTCGAATCTAATCATTCTGGATTTGTGAAAATTGCTCTTGAATCGAAAACCATATGAATCATGAATCAAATCGATTCGCTGTCGACCCAAAGATTCACACTACTAATTTATTCCAGGAAACTGAAATGTGCATGTTTTGTAAGTGACATCATATCCTAAATATCAACCAAACACACCAACAATCAAATATACATGTTACATATTTATTACTATTTATTTGACAGTTCATTGTGACATCCCTTCACTTCTGCCTTTCTAAGAATAAACCAGATTTGATTCTCCTGAGACACAAATAATAATTATTTTTAAGAGCTGCTGCTCACAGAATCATATTCAACAGTTATTGATACAGATAAGATTAGTGAAAAACATAAAGTGACATTAACACACCAGATATGCAAAGAGAGTCTTAAAACACACATATATTGTGTTAGTATTTTAGACATCTAAAGAATATTCAATGTCAGAAAACTTCACATTATGTTATGATAATTAACACAGATAAATATTACAGACTATTAAAATATAATTAGAAGATTCACTCAGAATTGACTAAAGAACAAATTAAACATATGAAAGTGAATATGAAAAATCAAGAATGAAAACAGTGAATGTAAGTAAACACACAAACATTGACGTCTTCTCACTCCTAAGATCTGCTGCAGATGAAGTTGAGTTTGTGAGTCTCAGGAAGGCTGATCCAGCGCTGATCTCCTCCAGACTGAACTGCTCCTTTTCTCTTCGTAAGGCTGCAGTTTTCCGGTGTCGTTCCGTTCCCTGGAGCCCAGTTCTGATAGCACACGATCTCTCCGCTCAACCAGAGCCACATGTTCATTTGGCAGTAGTTGTGTAAACCCAACCACACCGCCTCAGTAGACGCACGTTTAACCACATTCATCACATGTTGCTGCATCTTGTCTGAATGAACCGAGACCAGATCCGTATAATTCTGTCTGCAGTATCTCATAGCTTCAGGCCACGTCAGAGTCTCGTTGATCAGAATCAGTTTATCTGGACACAAAACAAACCACAAGCAAAAACTAGAGCGAGACTGATCAAAAACAACATGCAGAACAAACACTGTGGAGGAATCTGTCATGTCAGACATGTAGCGTGAACTTTAAGATATCTGGAGGCAGTGATGGGCAGTAACGCGTTAGAAGTAACGCGTTACTGTAATCTGATTACTTTTTTCAAGTAACGAGTAAAGTAAGGGATTACAATTGCAAAAGCAGTAATTAGATTACTGTTACTTTCCTGTAAGCAGGCTGCGTTACTGCGTTACACTGCGAGACTGTCTCGCGAAGTGAGCCGTGACTCGTGAGTGACAAATGACATGAGCGCCGCGAAGTCAGTGGTAAACACTATGGCAAGCGATCGCGTTCAAAAGTCTTTAAACGAAACGCGTGAATTTTGACGCGTCAACACGCACCGTTTGTCCGTGTTCAGACGTCATGTTTATTCATGAATGATGTCGTAATGGTAAACTGGTATGAACGTGCAAACACGTTATATTTGTTCATGAGGGATAATAATGCATTGGTACGTTGTGAGTGATGTCAGTCTTTATGTCATGATTTGTCATGCCTTTTTAAGTTGTTCGTTTAACATTATTTCCCAAGGTAGAAAAGACAACAGCTCTTAGAATGGGTCTTTCATTTTAGCAAACTGCCAAAAAAACCTTTTCAGACTGTGTGCAGCTGAACCAAGAAAAGCTTAAGATTGCATGGCGCTGATAAGCATGAATGGCAGAAGAAAAAGACTGTGATTAAAAAACAAAACAAGAGAAAATTATTTTAATGCAAGCAATAAAAAACTGCACACATCAGCTGTGGAATAAAAGAAAAGAAATGCATGATCAACTAGATTAAGGCAAACTCCTGTCTTAATTTAAACCCTGTCCACCACCCCCAAAGGTTTCACAAAGTTATTCTTGCCACTGTAACTTATGGCTTCCTAAAGACAGGTTTATGGGTAAATAAATGAATAATAATTAGAAAAATATACCAGGGCTTTGCATTTGTCCTTCGGTCGGTCATTCACTTGTCTGAGTAAAAACACTTGTTAGAACAGGAATTTTTTTTTTTTTTGTGTGTGTGTGTGATGTAAATATAATTTATTCCAAATCAGTATTCTCATCAGTTCAGTCAGCTTTAACATATATAAATCGGCATATTTATGATATTTTAACCTTTATAAAGGGCATTTTTCCCTAATCGTTTGCTTCATCTTTCATTTAAAATTCTTAAATTTGATCAATAAATTACAATAGAATAATAACATGCTAAAGGGCTGTTACCAATCAAATAAACTGCATTAAATAATGTAATGAGATTATTTAAAATATTTTTTGAATATACAAATAAGAAATATTATTTGTGCATAGAAATAATATTTATAAACCGCCAGTAGGAGGCGGCAGGCGACCATCTTAATGAGTGAGTCATTGATGCAATGTGCATAAAGTTAAAATACTGAAACTAATAAAACAAGTTTTAAAAAAGAATGTTTAATTTGATAAAATTTTTGATGATGGAATATGCAGAAAGAATAGAATTAAGCAGAAAGGTCTATGGCTTTACATAGCTTATTCATTTCGTGCATCATGTTTTTGAAAAGTAACAAGTAAAGTAACTAGTAAAGTAACTAATTACTTTTGAAAATAAGTAATCAGTAAAGTAACTGGATTACTTTCTTGGAGAAGTAATCAGTAATCAGTAACTAATTACTTTTTCCAAGTAACTTGACCAACACTGTCTGGAGGTGATGGATGGATTGTGTGTGTTTGTGAGGATCTGCTCACCTTCATGACACACAAAACGAAGTTGGGAGTTGCAAGGGTCGTCAATCCATTGACCCAGAGCGTTCGGATGGAGCTTTGCACAGTTTTCATTTCCTCCAGCATTATTAGGTTCACCAGAATCCCAGTCTCTGAATGAGGAGTTACTCTGATCTGACCACTGCCATGAGTCTCTGAACAGACCGATCCAGACATCATTAGATATGTGACTATCATTGATGAACTTCTGAATCTGTTGATTCTCATTCTGGTTCCTCACACTGACCAGATCGATGTGATTCTGTCTGCAGTAACTCTGAGCGTCTCTCCAGTTCTTCATCTGATTGACAAAGACGAGTCCTGTGTTCACTTTAAGAAAAACAAATGGAAACATATTCATGAATCAGTTTATTCATCATTCTTATGCTGCGTTATGGTTTTTAACGTGAAGCAGCGACGCATCAGAAACACGTGTAATTCAAAGACTGGTTCTACAGCTGATGATATATTACAAATTATATTAATGATGATTTTGCTAATATGAAGTATCCTTTGTGAAGTTTTGTGGTCATTTTATTGCAATCTCCAAAACAAAATGACTATATCATATTTCTGTAATACAGTTGAACACAATAAAATCAACTGACAAGATATGAACTGAACAAGAGTTTGGTCCATAAATATCAAGATGGGGAAAGATGTTGTATGTCTATTTTATGTTAAAATATTTTGCATTCATTAAATCAAGTTATGTTTGTCAAAACAATGGTTTGAAATTTTTGAAAATATAATTCTCTAGGCTCTCTAATGTCAGATTCTCACAGTTATCAACAACAAAAGATCAACATGCGTTTAATATGGTTTTATTTTCTATACAGAAGTTAAAATTGTGACAAAAATCCACAGTCTCTCCTATATTTATGAGCAAATTAAAAAGTAGCAGCATTTATTGCATTATTGTGCATCTTTTTATAAATGAATGTTTATTGTGATTGTATGGAGCTGCACTTACTGTTAGATGAACTGCAGATGAAAGTCAGGCTGTTACTACATGTATAATCATGCCATTCTCCATTTCTCATGAAAGCACACTCATCTCTGCCATCAGGTTGTCCAGGTCCCCAGTTCAGAGAGAGCGCAGGTTCACCTGAAGACCACTGCCATTTATCAACACTCGTCCTCTTCAGCCCAATCCAGATATACTGAACACCTCCATCATTCACACTCTTCTTCAGCTCGTTCATGTCATTCATGTTGTCAACGGTGGCCAGATCTGTGTAATTCTCTCTGCAGATTCTCTGAGCTTCAGTCCAGGTCTTCAACTCGCTTATAAAGTGATACTGACGCTGAACACATTCAGATACGGAGCAGAGAGCTGTGAAAGAGAGCGTTTGATTTAATGCTTTTCATAACAGGGTCAAACCTGATGAAACTATAAACCATAAATAAAACAACAAACACACTCACCAATGAGAAGAAGAATGAAATATAGAGTTTGGTCCATTTCTGAGGAAGAAACACATTGAAAAACTCAAAAACCCATGTAAAAAAACAAAAAACAAAACTCAAGGTTTAACATGATCATGTAATAAAAACATTTTATCAGCATAACACGATTCAATCATTCAGACAATATTAACATCAGAAACTGTAATTGTGTTTGAAGAATGAACATGTTCTTACTTTAGAGGTTGTGTGTTTCTGTCCTGAGTCTGATGTTTCTGTCTGCAGCTTTAAACTACGTGATTATTATATCTGCTCTCATCCCTCATTCAGCTCATCACATGATTTGTTTATTACTCAAAAAAAAAAAAAGAGCCTTTTTCATTTTTCTTCCTCATTCACTTGTCTGTTCATATTGTCTCTGTGTTGGTCATTGTTGTTGTAATTCTTTGGAAATATGTTAATTTGAATGTGTGTGAAGCATCTGTATTACTTATATAGCAATTCAGAGGAAACATCCCCCTCAGTATTTGCATTTTATATTCTTATCATTTGTTTTCCATGTTCTTTCACCATCAATACTGTCAGTGACCAATACCTTGTTTCTGCATCCCAAACACAAAATTTAAGACGCAGTCTGTCTCCATCAGCACTATATTTCTTCATATTCAATCAATCAACAATCAACATTTATTTGTATAGCGCTTTACAACAACCGTCAGGTATCCAAAGTGAAGGAAGACTTTAATCATCTAACACATGAGGGAGCAGGGTTCTTGTGTGTACAGTGTTACATTGTAAATATTTTTGTAATTGTGTTTGGTCTAGTGCCCCAAAGAGTTGCACCTGGTTTTGGGGAAGAGGAGCAATGATTATCAGATAGTTTGTAGGGACACCACCCACAACAGGAGAACAGAATTCTCATAAGTTTTCAATCTTTCTCATAATACGAAAATGTTCGTGTGATGTAGCACACATGTTCCAATACAGAGAACCACACTGTAGCATCTGGACCAATCAGACACACAAATTATTCATTTATTTAACTCACTCTCCCAACAAATGCCTGTGAAACTTCCCCCAAAAACGAACATCCCAAATGAAGCTAACACACTGGCAGAACGCGGTGTCTTGTTACAGGACACACAGAGACTGATAAGAGGATTTTACGATCCAAAAGAATGTCCAGAAAGCTGCGACTCTTACTTAATTCTCACTGAGAAGGAGAAATAAACCCTGTTAATTCTATATAATGGGATAAAATGGTTAACAAAATCAAATGTGTGGCATGTTTGGTCTCTATAAACTCCAATCTTCATCCCCGTTTTGTTAATTTACATTACATTCTGCTAACTTTGTGACGCATTAGTATTATAAGCATCTTAAAGATTCTTGTGTTAAACATCCAATCAAATTACATGTTCAAAGGGACAATGGGTCGTAAAATTTCCCTCCAAAGGGAAATCTTCTCATTGGCTCACACAGCTCCAGAGGTTGTGCCATCTTCACGCTTTAAAGTCACTGATCAGCTCTTAGCTCTCGCTTAGTCCCTTTCTGAAATGCTGACGTGAAGATGATGCTGAACTAGAAGCCTCTAAGGACCCACCAAGCTTGTGCCAGGCTGCGGCCTTGTCTCTCCATTCACCAAAGATACTCTGACTACCACTGGTTCTCTCTCATCAAGACCACATCAGCAAAGATCAACTGGAGCCTCAACAGATTGCATCAGGACAGTTTAATTCAAATGGGCGAGACATGCAAGTATCAAACTTAGTCTCATTATTTGATACATTAAAGGGATAGTTCACTTTGAAATTAAATTTTGGTATGTTTTAGCTTACCTCAAGGGCATCCAAGATGTAGGTGTCTTTTTTTCCGCAGTAGTTTCAATTTTTATATTTTTAGGTCAAACCGTTCTTGTCTGTCAGTCATATAATGCAGGTCGATGGTCACTGTCTCAAAGACTGCAAAACCGTAGCCAATGCGACATCTAGTGTATATATCTATACCCGCCCGCGCTCTCAGATCACTTGGACGTGGCTGTGTACAAGAGGTAAAAACGATATAAATACTGTTCGTTTTCTCACACAAACCGCTCGTTTCGTGTCTTGGGCCATCAATGTGTACTTACGATGGGGAATTGTTTAATTTGGACGATGGGGAATTGTTTTAATTTGGACTCTGTGCATGCTCTTTGAGACAGTGACCATAGACCTGCATTATATGACTGACAGACAAGAACGGTTTAACCTAAAAATATCAAAATTGAAACTACTGCGGAAAAAAAGACACCTACATCTTGGATGCCCTTGAGGTAAGTTAAAACATACCAAAATTTAATTTCAAAGTGAACTATCCCTTTAAAGGACAATTCCGGTATTTAACACTTTAAGTCTATTTTGTAGTTTGTTTTGGATGAACAAGAGTGGTGGACAAAGAAATTTTGACAATGGTTCCTGTCGCGACTTTTTAACTATTTTAGAATTGCCCATGACCGCTTTAGAATGGGAGTCTATGGCCATGCACAAACATGTCCTTAAAACAACCCTTAACGTTCGTTTTCAAAACTGTGCAACTCACCGAGTGGTTAGTGGTGTTCGTTGATGATTAAAAACAAATATATCGGCGCAATATATGATTTCAATCCGTTTATTTTTCTATAGTGGAACTATTTTTTCAGATACCTCACAACCGCGTATAAACTTCCGCTCTTCCGCAACTTCCGTTGCTCTGCTCACGCTAGCCTTCTGAGAGACAGAGAACCGAGCGAAAAGACCTAAAAGACTACAATCAAATGTAAACAGCATCCTTTCCGTTTCCGGTAGCGCAGTAATATCAACGAGCAATGAGTCCTCCAACGGAAATCAATGGATTTTACAAAATGCCAAATAAAACACGACAGAAACTGTATTTCGCTACGCTACTTGTTTTGGAACATCAACGAACACCACTAACCACTCGGTGAGTTGCACAGTTTTGAAAACGAACGTTAAGGGTTGTTTTAAGGGCATGTTTGTGCATGGCCATTGACTCCCATTCTAAAGCGGTCATGGGCAATTCTAAAATAGTCAAAAAGTCGCGACAGGAACCATTGTCAAAATTTCTTTATCCACCACTCTTGTTCTTCCAAAACGAACTACAAAATAGACTTAAAGTGTTAAATACCGGAATTGTCCTTTAAGTATCCTTACCCCTTTAAAGAAGGGCGTGTTAGAACTAAACTGATGGTTTGCTCAAGGCTGTTGATCTGCTGAATTTGCGTTTACATGGACACTTATAATCGGATTGACGGCTCAATCGGACTAAAAAACCTTCATGTAAACACCTTAATCGATCCGATTGAGCTCGATCCGAATGAAATTTCGATCGGATTGTAAGGGGTGGTTTATCCCTTTTGTAATCCGATCGAGAGAACATGTAAACACTTGATCGGATTGAAAACCGAAACTGAAAGGACTGAGCATGTGCAATGACGTGAAATAGTGTAATGACGTGAAATAGTGTAATGACGTATGACGCGCGGAGCGAGCTGTTCTTCCTGTTGATTCAACAGGAAGAACAGCTCGCTCCGCGCGTCATACGTCATTACACTATTTCACGTCATTACACTATTTCACGTCATTGCACATGCTCAGTCCTTTCAGTTTCGGTTTTCAATCCGATCAAGTTTTTCTAAAATATATTAATTGTCATATTAATAAGTTTCCCCATTCTAAAATTCTCATTTCACTCGCGCGTCCGTGAAGTGAAGCAGGACAACGTCCCACCAGTCCTTGATTTGGATTCTCATCTACAGACGGGCATTTTTACCGCGTGATCAATAAGCAGCACGGCAAAACGGTTAATATGCTCTAAATTATGACCAGAGACGAATTAATATTACGTCTGCTGTTTAAAACAAATAAAGAACCAATAGAGAATATTTATGCGCGAAAAGCGGGAAACTCTGTATATTCGTGCAGAGTGCGCATGTCAAAACATCAGATCCGATTTGAAACTTGTGACATATAAACGCGCACATCAACCCGATTACTTTATTTATCATTCATGTAAATGTAACGGAGTTGTATATAAATGTGTGTGTGTCTCCACTTGCGGGTAATGTTCTGTTAAATTATCACACTTGGGGATGATTGGATAGAATATATGAGTGACATGGTTTCCTATTGGCTGGCTGGTTCTCTTTGCTGCGTGCGTCCTGTGTCGTGTTCACATGTGTAAACATAGACTGTAAAAAAAGATGGACGACGCCCCTTCACTCTCTTCCATTGATGAAAACTGAAGCCGCCAGTGTCCCGATATGGCGCTGACATATTGGAACTTGAGTCTGCGCAGTAGCGATTTCGGGACCAGACCTGCGCTGTAGTGAGCAGGAAGTAAAAACGCGAAATCAACGCTCCGCCCTCACTCTCGCAGAATGCACTCAGGGAGAACGCATTCTGCACACTTTTTAAAAAATTGATTGCAGTACGACAAGAGGCTTGTTAAAATAAAGTAAATACAATCTCCTCAGTCCTCCAAAGATCCCGAAAAAATGTCTGTTGGTGCTTCATTGACTACTTCGCTCAGAGAACCTGTCAATCATGACGTTACACCACCGCATCACGTAACTAACTAAAAACCAACTTATTTTTTAAACAGACACTTGAACTTACATCAGCGTGATAAAAACGACAGCAAATGAAAGAAACCCGGTTTGGAAAAAATATATTTGAAGTGTATTTAATTGTTTAGTTGGTCTCACGTCCTGTTGAATAACACGGGGAGGCGGGAGTCGCGGGACTTATGACCTATACTAGGACCAGTCACCGGGGGGCGATCGAGACGTTTTGGCTTCACTTTTCAGGGCTTGTGCGGCACGCTTGTGTGTAAAGCATAGACTGTAAAAAAATATGGATGTAGTGTCCGTGACGTCACCCGTAGGTTTCTGAAGAGTATTTTTGAAGCCTAAAGTGGGCGGAGCCGGCCGTCGCCATCTTGGCCTCGCGTCACTCCCGGGTAACAGAAAATGGGCAAAGAGGCGGGGCGTGAGTGGAGCTGAGGAGCCTGGCTGACCGGGGCTGACCATGCTTACCTAGCTCAACGTGATCGAGTTAGCTCAGGCTGTTAACGGCTCTGGGTAATGCTATTAGGTTATGCTACTGTGACGACTCATGTGCGTCATCCCTGTGTTGATATGGAAATGTGCCACCTTCCAAAGGAGTTATTGGTGGGCGTTCTTATTGAGGACACCTGCTGTCGGTTTCCGGTCTCTTCCTTTAAAAAGGGCCTGATGACAAATGACTGCGGGAGGGGCGCGGATGCATTTCGGACTTTGCTTTGTTTGCTTTCTGTTTGTGTTTTGCATCCAACATTACTACAGCCCATTACACTTCATGCATTCACTTAACTTTACACCACTGATTCCTGACAGTCTCATGTTACTTCATTCTTTTTCTGTATAGTTCTCTTTTGTTAATAAACTTCGTATATTTTTTGGCACTTCTGCGTGTGTCCCCGTCTTTGTTGCGTCCTTTTGAGCCATGGGGCGTAACAAATGGGGGCTCGTCCTTTTTTGTTTGATAGTTTGCGAATGATGGAAATATTTGATAAACTCATTTTTTTTCGGCGAGTTTTTGTTTTTGATTTCGGTTATTTGTTTAAACATAGTTTGAGACGGTTGTTTGTTCCTGACGTTTTGAGGGAAATCTTATTTGAATAATTTGACGTCACGGCGCAATTTAGTTTTGTGTTGGCGACCACCTGACAGTGATTTGTGCAGTTCGCAATGATTCAATCGCCGTTTGAAGTCACAGACGGGTAAGTAACTATTGTGCAAATTTGTTTTTTACTTGGAGTTTTTCCCGGTTAGGTTAAGCGACTTGTTTCCTTTGAGACATGTCGGTTTTGTTGTTTTTGTAGTGCTGTGGTGAAAGCGGGTAGTAGCGGTTGTCTCGGGAGCACTTCCGTGGTGTTGTGAATTGTCGCTAGTTTAACTAGTTGCAATTGCACCCATTGGGTTTGTGTGCTTAATTTCCCCCCGCCGGTAACTACATGAAGATTAGGGTCTAGTAAGTTAGATTGTTTGGAAAGGTAGATAGGGGGGAAATTCTGAGTGTTTGTTTGCACAATTGGTTGCTTGCGTTCTGTGATGCGTTTATGGCGGATGTAGAAAAGTTTGCTAAATCACCTTCACGTGAATCGTTAGATAAATGCAATAAAGAGCAGCTTTTAAGAATTGCGGAGTTTTATGAAATTACAATTAGTGATAAGAGACTTAAAGAAGAGACTATTAAGGTTGAGTTGGAAAATAAATTGGTGAATAAAGGAATTTTGTCGTCTACAATGGAGCAAATTCAGGACGTACACGCACAAAACGTAACTGTTTCACAGTCCGGTTTAACTTTTGACCAACAAAAAGAGTTGTTGTTGCAAATAGATCATGAGAGAATGAAACATCGATCTGAACAAGATAAACTTGAGTTAGAGAAGGCAAAAATGGAGCTGGACTATTTAAAGCTCAAACTTTTACAGGAAAGTAGGGAGAATACTGATAGTTCACGGGAGTTTGGTGTTTCTGGAAGTTTTCCATTGCATCAAAATTTAAAACTTGTTCCTAAATTCAATGAACATGATCCAGATGTGTTTTTTTCTCTTTTTGAACGTGTCGTTGAGATGCAAGGTTGGTCCAAAACAAACTGTGTATTGTTGTTGCAGTGCGTGTTAGTTGGTAAGGCACAATTAGCTTTTTCTGCTTTAACTATTGATGAGTGTAAGGACTATGATACTGTTAAGGCAGCGGTGTTGAAAGTTTATGAGTGTGTGCCTGAAACTTATCGACAGCGATTTAGATCGTGTAAGATGATTCCAGGCCGGACCCATTTGGAGTTTGTGCGGGAGTTAAGACGACAGGTTACGCGTTGGTGTTCATCGCTTGATGTTAAAACATTTGATGATTTGCTTGAGTTGATTATAATTGAACAGTTCAAAAACTCTGTTCCAGAGCAAGTTGCAACGTATGTTAATGAACACAAATTTCAGTCTCCAGAAGAAGTGGCATCATTGGCCGATAACTATGTGCTTACTCATAAGAGTACGGCTGCTGTTTGGCAGACACGGGAGGAAGCGGGTTTAGCTCATTTTACAAATAACACTTCACAGTCTGGTCATACATTTTCAAGCAAATTTGATCAGTCCAAAATTTGTAACTACTGTCGGGGAAAAGGACACTGGAAAGCAGATTGTTTGATACTTAAAAGTAAAAATAAACGAGTTGAGACGGGTAAATTTAAACCTGCGGCAATGGCCAATTCTGTTCACTTATGTGATAGTGACACTGATATTAAACTTTCTAATAATTGCTTGGCTAGTTTTTCTCCTTTTATTACAGAAGGGCGAGTGTCTTTGTTGGATGGATCTATGGAAGTTCCCATTAAAATCCCGCGGGACACTGGAGCTGTGGATTCATTCATTTTAGAGTCCACTTTGCCATTTTCCTCGCAATCTGAAACTGGTGAGAGTATGTTAGTTCGGGGAATGGGATTAAATACGTTATCAGTGCCTTTACATAAGGTGAAACTTAGCTCTGATTTGGTGACTGGTGAGGTTGCGGTAGGACTGCGCCCTGTGTTACCAATTGAGGGGGTTCACCTTATTTTGGGTAACAAATTGGCAGGAGGTCAGGTCTGGCCTAGTGTACCGCCATCTCCTATGGTTTTGTCCGGGAGTGAGGTTACTCAAGAAGTTCTAAAGGGAGATCCTGTAGCTATTGCAACTCGGGCTATGGTCAAAAATGCTCAGTGTGTCCTGACCGATGAAATCAAACAAGTGTCAAGGGCAAATATTTCTCTTCCTATACCTGACTTGTCTGATTTGTCTTTTCCGTTCTCTACAGATGAATGGAGTAAGGAGCAACATTCAGATTCTTCATTGTCTGAATTATTCACTCTTGCTTTTTCTGACAGTGACGTAGCTGATGTGGCCAGAGCGTACTTCATTCAGGATGGACACTTGCTGAGAAAATGGTGTCCTCATGGCCAGGATTTTGTCGGTGATCCTATTGTCCAAGTAGTTGTTCCAACAAAGTTTCGCTCTATGGTTTTAGAAGTTGCTCATGAAAAATCTGGTCACCTTGGGGTTAAGAAAACCTATAATCGGGTTCTACGTTATTTTTTTTGGCCACGACTGAAGCGGGATATTTCTGCTTATGTTAAAAAGTGTCACACTTGTCAACTTACTGGTAAGCCGAATCAGGTCTTAAAACCGGTTCCATTAAATCCGATTCCAGCGAACTGTGAACCCTTCGAACATGTTGTTGTGGATTGTGTGGGTCCTCTACCATGCTCGAAGTCAGGAAGCAAGTATTTGCTTACCGTTATGTGCTTGGCTACACGTTTTCCTTCTGCCTATCCCTTGCGCACAATTACGTCACGTTCAATTGTAAAGGCTTTGTCACAGTTTATGTCAATTTTTGGCATTCCTAAAATAGTTCAGAGTGATCAGGGTACTAACCTTACGTCTCATCTTTTCCAACAAGTATTAAAACAGCTAAAAATTAAGCATAATCTTGCTAGTGCATTTCATCCACAAAGTCAGGGATCGTTGGAGAGATTTCATCAGACTTTGAAATCTCTCCTTCGTGCTTATTGTGTACAGTTGGATGGGGATTGGGAGGAGGGGTTGCCCTGGCTATTGTTGGCTGCACGTGAAGTTGTACAAGAAAGCACTGGATTTAGTCCTAACGACTTAGTTTTTGGTCATAAAGTTCGGGGGCTTTTGGCAGTACTGCAAAATCCTGTTAAAAGTTCAGATTCACCCAAAAATTTGCTTGCATATGTCGATGGATTTCGTCAGAGACTGATACAAGCAAGAGAGTTAGCCAGTGTTAAGCTTGAAAAGCAACAGCATAAGATGAAACGGTTGTATGATCGTAAAACTGAACGCCGTGTTTTTGAGCCAGGAGATCAGGTCCTTGTGTCACGTCTATTGCCGTCTTCTCCTTTTGAAGCGAAATTTGAGGGCCCGTTTGTGGTGAAGCGTAGACTGAGCGATGAAAATTATATAGTGGCAACTCCACATCGGAGGAAGTCTACTCACTTATATCATGTAAATCTGTTAAAACCGTATTATGAGAGTTTTAAGTCAAATAATGATGGATCTGTTCATTCAGCTCTACTTGTGACGTCTGATGTTTCAAACTTTTGTTCAGGGGAGAAAGAGGGTTATGAACCTGATGATAGTGTTTTACGTGGGCGATTAAACAATACTGAATCTTTGGAAAAACTTGATGCTACTCTGGTTCACTTGTCACCGTTACAGTCTGTAGATTTTATTTCTTTGTTACAGAGTTTTCCAGAATTGTTTGGGGACACGCCAACGCGTACTGACTGGGCTGAACACGACATTGATGTGGGTAACGCATCACCTATAAAACAACGTTATTATCGAGTGTCACCAGAGAAACGCAAGCTAATGGAAGCAGAAATTAAATATATGCTGGAAAACGATATAGCAGTTCCTTCGAGTTCAGACTGGACATCGCCTTGCTTGCTGGTTGCAAAGTCTGATGGTGCGGTAAGATTTTGCACCAACTTTCGTAAACTTAATAGTGTGACAAGGCCGGATTGTTTCCCACTCCCACGAGTGGATGATTGTATTGATCAAGTTGGTTCTGCTAAATTTGTAACAAAGCTTGACCTGCTGAAAGGATATTGGCAGGTGCCTTTGAGTCAAAGAGCTCAGGAAATTTCCTCATTTGTTATTCCATCAGGCCTCTACTCATACCGGGTTATGAGCTTTGGGTTACGAAATGCACCTGCCACCTTTCAACGGCTGATGAATCGTGTAGTTTCGGGCCTTGAAGGGTGTGCGGTGTATTTAGATGACCTTGTAGTGTTTAGCGACAGTTGGGATTCACATTTTGAACGCTTGGGCGCTGTCTTACGGCGTTTGTCAGCCGCCAAGTTGACAGTGAACCTTGCGAAGTGTAGCTTTGCTCAGGCTACTATAACTTATCTTGGCAAAGTTGTGGGTAACGGGGAGGTACGGCCATTAAGTGCTAAAGTTCAGGCTATTTGTGACTATCCTGTTCCTACTACAAAAAAAGAGCTGATGCGTTTTTTAGGATTAGTAGGATATTATCGTTCCTTTTGCCGCAATTTTTCTTCCGTTGTTGCACCACTCACTGATCTTTTAAAGGCTAAGGCAAAGTTTGTTTGGTCATCGAATTGTGCATTGGCTTTTGACAATGTTAAGTCTTTATTGTGTTCTTCCACTGTCCTGGTAGCTCCTTGTTTTGAGAGACCTTTTTCGTTACAGGTGGATGCAAGCCAAGTTGGTGCAGGGGCTGTCCTTCAGCAGGGCGATGAGGAAGGTGTGATCCACCCTGTCAGTTTCTTTTCTCGCAAGTTTAATTCCTATCAGTTGAATTATTCCGTAGTGGAAAAGGAAGCTCTGGCTCTGATTTGGGCGTTGCAACATTTTGAGGTTTACGTTGGTTTGGGTCAACCCGTTGTGGTCTTTACGGATCACAACCCGTTGACGTTCCTGAATTCATTCCATTGTCCGAATCAAAGGCTTATTCGTTGGTCTCTGTTTTTACAGGCTTATTCCCTGGATATTCGACATGTCAGAGGATCCGAAAATGTTGTTGCTGATGCCTTGTCGCGTGCTCCTCTGGGTAATTAAAGTGCATTTATATTGTTGTTAATTATAATTTTTTTTATATTACAGGGTTTCTTGATAGACCCCTGTCTTAAGGGGTGGGGTGTGACGACTCATGTGCGTCATCCCTGTGTTGATATGGAAATGTACCGCCTTCCAAAGGAGTTATTGGTGGGCGTTCTTATTGAGGACACCTGCTGTTGGTTTCCGGTCTCTTCCTTTAAAAAGGGCCTGATGACAAATGACTGCGGGAGGGGCGCGGATGCATTTCGGACTTTGCTTTGTTTGCTTTCTGTTTGTGTTTTGCATCCAACATTACTACAGCCCATTACACTTCATGCATTCACTTAACTTTACACCACTGATTCCTGACAGTCTCATGTTACTTCATTCTTTTTCTGTATAGTTCTCTTTTGTTAATAAACTTCGTATATTTTTTGGCACTTCTGCGTGTGTCCCCATCTTTGTTGCGTCCTTTTGAGCCATGGGGCGTAACAGCTACTGACAGTACCAAGTCTGCGCCTGCACAGGGCCTTGCGCTAAGGTGACAGTTGATGATGTAAAGCCAATTAAAAGTTCCTATTTTTGCCCTTCGAAATATTATAGTTAAAAGACATGGCAACAAGTGAGACTGTGTATCGTGATTCTGTACTATTCTGCTAGTTGAAAATCTATTATGCAGTACTCTGAGAGAGTGTGTGTGACAGTGATTTATGTGCATAACGTTAGCTACATGTCAGTCACTTTTTTTTATAGTCTAACTTACTCTATGGTCCGTCAGCGCGGCATCGCTCGTCAAGTTCGTAGAGAGCTTATTCAGTCCATTTTAAATTCCGATTTTTGCCGCCTCTCAAATGGGTTAAACCATAGATATATTGCCTATGAAGTTCAAGTAAATGCGCTAGAAAATCTGCGCTCATTCAAGGATTGTGCATTTATAGCATGGACGGAGCAAGCGCCGACACCTGCAGGATTTCATCTGATGGTACATAAGCATATCATAATCTATCTGTTCCGTGAGAGCAGAACGAACGAGCCTTTATTGACGTTTTTAAATCGGAAAACTCCAAAAAGCAACGAAATTGTCAGACATCCATTAGTGCATGTTCACAGAGGAAAACAACTGAAATACAGCGCTGGTTGTTCTCTCGAACGATACTCGACGACAACGACGGAATCCTAAGCCGTGGGCAAAGTAATGGGTGTATTAAATTGTATGAAATAATCCAGAAAAAAAGCACAAAACACTGCTGAGATGGCAAGTTCAGCAGCTAACATTTGCTGAGGTGAACGGCTAGCATTGACATCAGCGGCAATCCACCTGTCACTCAAGTGGCCACACCCTTAATTATGCAGAACTTTAAATATTAATCAACTAAACGGATGAGTTATAAAAAAATTCACCCCCCTCACAGTTGTTATGAAGGGCAAAATTAGCTGGCTGAATTATTTTGACTCACTCACCCTGGTTACACGATGTTTTTCAGGAGAATAAAATTGATTGGACCTGATTATTGAAGCACGAGTTTTATTAACAACACAACACAACGCAGAGGGACAATAAAGACCAGTGACGTGCGGTCTGGGTAGGCAAACTAGGCACTGCCTACCCTGCCAAAATTCAAAAATAAAAATGTTTATTAAATAATAAACTTGTATTTGTATTTTTACTTTTTATTCTTGTTATTTATATATGCAATATGTGTGATATTCCAATTGTTTAGACGTTATGATGACAAATGTAGCGGTTACGCATAATCAAATTTATAGAATAAGCAGTGCTTTTACTGTCCATTCATTGCAGACGACAAGCGAAAAACCCATGTTGCGCATGCGCACTTCGATCCTGTATTCTTTAACATGTACGGCAAAAAGCACAAATCTGCTGTGCCTTTGGACGTAAATGTGCTATGCCCGTAAACATCTCCGTTACATATCAGACGTGGACCAATTAAAATCGAGATATTACTGGACATTTGCGCAGCTAACGTCATTGACGTTACACCACAGCTAGCCGCCAAACTCGCTCTAAGTCAAAATGACAGCACCGGCCGTGATCACAGAGTTAAAAAAATTCCAAGCTCGATTTTAATTCAAAATCAGAGACTTTGCAAACTAAAGGCCCGTGAAGACGAGTTTTACAAATCTGTGATCGACGTCTTCACGAGGAAAGAGCGGCGGATGGATTTTATGTAGGCTACAAATAATCTACCGATTGGTGAGTCAAAAACTATTTTAGGCTTAATATTGAATTGATAAATGTGGTTGAATTCAATTAAGCAGTGTGTGGTTTTACTTTTGCTGACTGATAAACATAATTGGCCGTTGTGCAACAATTAAGGATTAAGAATGGTTGCATTCTGATGCTGGAGTGGACATTAACTACCGGTGTGCATGCGACGTGCGTGTATGTGTGTGTGTGTGTGCAAGAGAGAGAGAGAGAGAGAGAGAGAGAGAGAGAGAGAGTGTACACGATATACATCCTGATTTGTACATTTCTTGATATGCCGCGCTTGTGCGTAACGTTTAGTATTATTACATATTATTAGCTGTGACAGGATGTATACTCCATCTAGTGTTCATGGTCAGCACTGCATGTTTATATTGCCCCGGCTGGCGGGCGCTTGTTCACAACATGAATAGTCAAGTACACCAGCACTTCTGTGTCCTCGTTCTTACTACATCGTGTCAGAAGTGGGATAGCTATTAATTAAAGCGAGAAAATGACAGCCAATGGACAGTGTATCAGCACAATTACGGAGTGAGTGACTATGCATATTTCGTTCTTTTGTTTTCACTAGTTTAATACAGTATTACTGGCTAGCGCTACCAGCTAACTACCTAGCTTTAGCTCCGTGGCTCACTGACGACGATTGGTTTACAAGATGGCATTCAACCACACGATTCCCCCTCCCGGTCCAATGAAGCTCAGCGGAGACTGGAGCGCTAACTGGGACATTTTCAGGGCTGAATTTGAAGATTACAGTTTGGCGGTGGACTTGGTAGCCGCATCTTCACCAGTCCAAGCTGCCACTTTGAGGACGTTAATGGGGCCAGAATGTCGACATGTGTACAAGCACAACCTGCAGTTGACGGAAGCGGAACGCGAAGATGTGACGAACATTCTGGATAAGTTAGAGGAGTACTTCAAACCGACCAAGAATGTAATATATGAGCGATATGTTTTCGGCTGCTGCAAACAGGAGGATGGTGAGTCCATTGACAATTTTCTTACCCGCTTGAGGGAAAAGGCGGCGACCTGTGATTATGGGGCTCTCAGGGATGAGTTGATAAGAGACAAAGTAGTACTTGGCATTACTAATGAAGCCACGCGTAGACGGCTGTTGAGAGAGAAAGGACTGACACTGACTACAGCCATAGAAATATGCAGAGCTGCAGAGCTGACGGACATGACACTGAGGTCCATGGAGCAAGAAAGGCCACATACGGACAGCGTTAATGCAGCATTCAGACAGCCATCAAAAATATTTCCCCATGCTACAGGGAGGCAGCTGAAGAAAAGCACCCCAGCCACAGACAGTGTCTCTGCATGCAGATACTGTGGTGTGCATCATGGGAGAGGGCGAGAGCAATGTCCTGCTTACGGAAAAGGTGTGCAAAGCCTGTGGTACAGCTAACCATTTTGCTCGTGTTTGCATGAAAACCAGGGGATCAGAGGCATCTGCACACGTTCACTCCATGGAAAATCCAGTGCTAGCCCAGGAAACAGATGGTAGTGGAGATGATCTCTTCTCAACCGAATGCATTGGGGCCGTAGGCGCCAGAGGAAAAAAGTGGTTTGCCGTTCTCCAACTGAATGGTGTTAAGCAAAAATGCCAGCTAGACTCAGGAGCCACGTGTGACGTTATGAGCCTGAAAGACAAGGTATGGATCGCACCACGAGAGAAACTCATGCCAAGCAGCACCAAGCTCAAGCTCTACTCTGGTCAGCTAATGACCTCTATGGGTATGTTTGTGACAGAGTGTGTCGTGCGGGATCGTAGACACACCTTAGAGTTTGAGATAGTCGAAACCAGTCAGCAGCTCCTGCTTTCTGGGTCTACATGTGAGCGCTTTGGTCTTATGCAGTTCACCATCCCAGCAGACCTGAATGCGGTGGACAGTAGTATCCAGGCTGGGCCTTTGAAAAGGGAGGCTCTCATCGAGAGGTATCAGGATGTCTTCACTGCGCCAGTAGAATCCGTTCCAGGGGTGGTGCACTTTCAGCTAAATGCAGCAGTTCAGCCAGTCCAGAGTGCCCCCCGCAACGTACCGGTCGCCATGAGGGCAGCAGTGAAAGCTCAGCTTGAGAAATACGAAGCGGAGGGCCACATCACCTCGGTCACGGAGCCGACAGACTGCATAAGCAATATGGTGATCATCAGGAAACCAGACAAGTTGCGGATATGCATCGATCCAAAGCACCTCAACCAGGCTCTGCTGCGGTCACACTATATCATGCCAACTCTTGAAGACATACTCTACAAGCTCCCCAAGGCTAGGGTCTTCACCCTGGTGGACGCAAGGGACGCCTTTCTCCAGTGCAGATTGGACGAAGCAAGCAGCTACATGACCACCTTTTGGACACCCTGGGGGCGCAAGCGCTGGTTAAAACTCCCCTTTGGCGTTTCAGTGGCCCCTGAAGTATACCAACGAAAGCAGCACGAGCTCCTGCTGGGACTCAATGGAGTAGACCCCATAGCAGATGACATCCTCATCGTGGGCTGTGGGGATACTGACGAAGAGGCTGGGCGTGACCATGATGCCAAGCTGCTGGCCCTCATGGACAGATGTAGGCAGGTCAAACTAAGGCTCAGCATAAAGAAGCTCCAGTTTAAAGTGCCAGAGGTTCACTTTCACGGGCACATTTTATCGGCAAAGGGACTGAAAGCTGACCCGGAGAAAGTGAAGGCGGTCATAGACATGCCACTCCCGACGGATGTGAAGGCCGTGCAGCGGTTCGTTGGCTTTGTGACGTACCTGGCCAAGTTCCTACCACGCCTCTCAGAGGTCTGTGAGCCGCTGAGGAGGCTCATGGACAAGGATGCGGTGTGGCACTGGCTTCCAAAACATGATGCAGCAGTGAAGGAAGTGAAGCAGCTGGTGACTACAACACCTGTGCTGCGTTACTACGACGTGACAAAGGCAGTGACAATCCAGAGTGACTCTAGCCAGCATGGCCTGGGCTGCGTCCTGTTGCAGGAGGGACAACCTGTGGCATTCGCTTCGAGAGCTCTCACACCAACAGAGCAAAATTTTGCCCAGATTGAGAAGGAATGCCTCAGCATTGTTTTCGCATGCCAACGCTTTCATCAGTACTTGTACGGGCGCAGCAATGTCACTGCAGAGACAGATCATAAGCCCCTCGTTGCCATTTTCAGCAAGCCACTGCTGAATGCCCCTAAGCGCCTACAGAGCATGTTGCTGTCCCTTCAGGGCTATAATCTCACAGTTGTCTACAAGCCCGGCCCAGAGATGTATGTGAGTGACACGCTTAGCAGAGCCACGGTGCCAGACACAGACACAAACTCCAGCCTTGGTGGGCACACAGTCTGCAGTCTGGAAACAGAGCAGAGAGAGGTAGAGCACATCAACCAGTCTGACTATCTTAATGTCACAGACAAGAGACTCATACAAATCCGACAGCACACGGACAAAGATGAGCAGCTTCGGGCGGTGAAGTCAGTGACACTGAGGGGCTGGCCGGACCTCAGAGAAGATGCTGAACTGGAGGTGAGAGAATATTGGGCCTACAAGGAGGAGCTCAGCGTTCAAAATGGAGTTCTGTTCAGAGGAGACAGGGTTGTTATTCCTAAAGCACTGCGTACCGAGATGTTAGCAATGGGTACACTCAAGCCACATTGGGGGCGAGGCCTGCTACAGGCAAGCGCGCTACACTCTGTATTGGCCAGGGATGCGAGCTGACATCATTGACTTTGTCGGCAAATGCACAGTCTGCAATGAGTATGCCATTGAACAGCAGAAAGAGTCGATGATGTCCCAAGAGTCGAGCTGCCAACACGCCCATGGCAGATAGTTAGCGCTGACCTTTTCCAACTGAATGGCAAAGACTTTCTCCTGATAGTTGATCATCACTCAGACTTCTGGGAGATTGACTTCCTCCCAGATCTCTCGGCAGACACCACAATCAAACGCTGCAAAGCACAGTTCGCTCGTCACGGGCTGCCGGACCGGGTTATCTCTGACAACGGCCCTCAGTTTTCATCTTATCAGTTCAAGCGGTTTGCAGCAGAGTGGGAGTTTGAACACATCACCTCATCACCACATTATCCCAAGGCCAATGGCAAAGCTGAAGCTGCAGTCAAGATAGCAAAGAACTTATGCAAAAAAGCACACCGTGAGGGCGAGGATGCCTGGAAAGCAATCCTGCAGTGGCGCAACACACCGACGGAAGGAATGAACAGCAGTCCGGCGCAGCGCTTGATGTTAAGGCGTCTTAAGACTGCACTACCGGTGACCAACAAGCTGTTGGAACCGTGTGTGGTGACTGGAGTGTTGGAAAAGCTACGTCACAGGAGGCAGGTCTCCAAAGCAAACTATGACCGCTCAGCAAAGGACCTACCTGTGCTCACGGTAGGCCAAGGGGTGCGAATGAAGCCATTACCTGGTGATCGGACAGGCATCTGGAGACGGGGATCCTGCGTGCAGAGGGTTGCCCCGCGGTCCTACCTGGTTGAGGTGGAGGGAGCACTATACCGCCGAAACAGAGTTGATCTTCGGGCAGCAGAGCCAAATACACCACAGAACTTGGACAGTCAGGCGCAGAGCAGCACGCCGATGGATGTGCCCCTCATAAACCAGAAGGGGTCAGAGACACGGATTGAGGAACCGGGTGGTCACGAAGCATGCGCTACCCCACCTAGGCATGCTGACAATTCAGCTGTTGACCCAATGTCCACACCAACAAGGCCCCCAGCTATGTCACGCTATGGTCGGCTGACCAGGGCACCAAACAGACTTAATCTGTAGTTTAAAGTTTGCCGTAAGCGTTGTTTGCTCGTAAAAAAAAAAAAGAAAAAAAAAAGACGAAAAGAAAATGTACAACAACTGTATTTTGTTTATGGCCGGTATGATGGAACATGTTAAGTTGTCATATTCAATAGGCCTCAGTCTATAACTCAATTATTAGGTATGGACAGGTAGCCTAACTTTCTTTAAGAAAAAGGAAGATGTTACAGGATGTATACTCCATGTAGTGTTCATGGTCAGCACTGCATGTTTATATTGCCCCGGGTGGCGGGCGCTTGTTTGCAACATGAATAGTCAAGTACACCAGCACTTCTATGTCCTCGTTCTTACTACATTAGCCTGAACAATAAATCAGGTAATCTGGCTTTCATAACTCAGTGCCTAGCCTCTTTAAGACATCACCGCACGTCACTGATAAAGACCAGTAACATTGGTGTGATCGGTCTTCTGAGCATCCGCGTCGACCTTGTGACGCCAGGCGGACATCCAGTATGGAACACCAAAAGGTTCAAATTTCGCCACTAACGAAATGCCTTTCATTCTCAAAACGCCGGTGTTTACGGCGTTTAAGACGAAAAGACGCCGCAAAGTACGGCGTTCTGTGGTACAAACGCCGCAAAGTACGGCGTTTGCAAAGCAAAATCGCCGTCATTATCACCGTTTTTTTTATCCAGTCAACAACGCCGTTTCTGACGCCGCAGGCCATCCATAATGCGCCGTAATTTGCGGCGCTTCTGTCTGACAAAGACGGCGTAAAAAGCGGCGTTTTGTATAATATTATAATCAGCCCCTCCCTTTTCTTCAAAGTTCTGCCCATCTAATGACGCAAATGGAAAGACATATGTAGTAGATTGTCGATCTGAATGGCGAACTGCCTTAAGGGTTCTGTTTTTCTAACGTTGTTAGAACTAGTGCTTGGACTTGATCGTGTCATATTTTTTATTTCTTCATTGGGCACATGTATCCCCCTTTTTCCTTTATCATATGGGTAGGCTATATAGAATGATTTTAGCCTCTGTTTACATTCATGTCTGTGAAATACATTGGATTTCCCAGCAAACTTACTTCAGTAGGGCATTGGTCTGCGTGCACGGGCAACAGTGTCGTTAGGTCCGACCGTATTATTTTCTCTCCGTTTCGTTTCTTTTGTATTGGTCTTTTGGTGTATGTCTTTAAAATTTTGGAAGACTACCCGGTAGCTGACAACTGATTGAATAGAAGGTGGTATATGCTACTTTTTACGGAAATGACAGCTGGTAAGGCTTTAATGCGTGTGAGCAACTGTTTTAAGCCTGCTTACAGTGGCTGTTGTGGGTCCGTTTCTATTGCTCATTATAATGATTTGGATAGGCCCAGGTAGATGCTTCACGATGTGGTCCATCTTAGAGCTTAGATTTAAACCCGACCATTTTTTTATATAATAACCGCGGCGCCAGATAATTTTTAACGCAGGTGCTGAGGGGGTGCTATATAGCCTATTATATATAAATAATATTAATACATAAGCAAACATTGGCCACTTAATATTTAATATTCAATTAATTGAATGATCACAATTATTAAATTGAACAAGCACAACATTCAGCATTCAATCAAATATTCTTAAAGATTTATTATTATTAATAATGTTATTTCAACTTAATATGTGTGCGTGAAACAAGCAAGATGTGCATTTGTAAATCCGTTGACACGCATGCATTGATTTTTATTAATAAAGTGTTTTCTGACAGTGTCGGCTGCAAAGATGAAGTTGACGATCGCCATCTCTGAACGCGGCTATAGAGAGAAATGCACATAATGGATTACATGATCAGAGAGTAGCCTATTTCTTTTCGTTTTGAATTGTTTCTTTTAAAAACATTTCAAGCTTTTTTTTTGATATATTTATCATATCTGTAAGGCATACACTGAGTTTCGGTTAATTTATATGATGAGATGCGCTCCAGTTCATGTGCAGTGCAATGCAATGACCGCGCCAGCGCCTCCATGTCATCATTATACTGACTGCTATATTTGCTTCTTATTTATTAAATACAGGCAAATGGTTGATGAAAATTGTATAAAAATTAAGATACAATTTATACAAAACGAAATTCACTTTAAAGAAAGGCTTTCTAAACAAAACTTAATGAAGTGGTCAAAATCATGTCTGACCCACTTTATGTCTCCCAATATATTTTGCGCATCCTATGATGTAGCTCCTACTAATGCTGTACACTATTCATAATCAACATAGATGAAATAAAATAATAATATTTAAACATAAATATGAAACTAAATAAGAGTGGAGCGATCGCTTGGGCCGTGAGCGATTGAGTGTAGTGCGCTGGCAAAGAGCAGATATTGAGCAGAGAGTCACGGTGAAAAGTAACTTGAAACTTGTTTTTTAAATGGGAAGCGTGTCTTTGTTCACCCTCCGCCTATCAGAAAATGTATATCTAATGCTTTATTACACAAAACGAAACTTGAAACATTATTATATTTATATGACTATCACTTGGAGAATAGCCGATAATAATAAAAAAAATTTTTTATTACAGATGTAGGCTACATATTGTATTGCTATTTGGTATGTATTGTTTTTATCATTGTGTTGTTGGAGGAATTTAAAGTTTTTGTTTTATACGAAGTAGGCAATATGTAGCCGGCTAATACAGTATTAGCAATGCTAGCAATATTAATGTCCATTTTAAGGCAATGGCAGCGTGATAATAAATCATTTATAAAGTGAAATATGTTAGTCTTGTATGATGGTCAAGAGCAGCGGTAGTCATCGCTTGGGTTGGCGTCATCTCAGTCTCCACTGGTGATGGTTCATCTAAGAGTCTTCATAAGAGGCTGGATCTCGACGGGCATCCTGATGCAGAAACATAAAGGCCGGGTCGGGATGATATTTCCCGCCACTATCCTCTGGCTGGGCCGAGCCCTTGATCAAGAATTGTTACAAAATGCAACACGTCATGTGTCATGCGCATGCAGCATCTCCTCCACTCGCACGCATCACACCGGGGCTGGATATAGGCTTTAAAAATATCTATTTTGTTTAAAAAATATTCTATATTCTAAAACCATGTTGAATTATATTAGAGTAGCCTAGGCTACTCTTCCTAGGCCATCCAAAGTTCATTCTTGTTCATTTTCTGTGTTCATCATTGTTCACGTTTGTTTTTGTTTTTTTACGTTTCTTTATTCGGATCCATTTGCGATCCATTCCATTCTGAATAAACAAAGCAGTTTACATGCTTCGTCCTTGTTGCATTAAGCATATTCATTAAGATAATAATTAATAAATGCACGCACATTTATCCGTGAACTTAATAAATGTTGCAGATATGTTTTATATGCACAAACAAATGCCTTTCAACTTGTGTGTGCAAAATTCAGTATTAAATGAATGTGCAGCAATTTGTACAAATAGAGAGTCTGTAGGCATACTATACTGCTGTAGCCATTAAATTAGCGCATTTAGTTTCATATTTGTTCAAATATTATAATGTTATTTTTTCGATCTATGTTGATTATGAAAAGTGAACAGCACAAGTAAGATAGGATGCGCAATATGACGAGAGACATGCGTGGGTCAGACATGATTTTGACCACTTCATTAAGTTTTGTTTAGAAAGCCTTTCTTTAAAGTGAATTTCGTTTTGTATAAATTGTATCTTAATTTTAATAAAATTTTCATCAGCCAATTGCCTGTATTTAATAAATAAGAAGCAAATATAGCAGTCAGTATAATCATGACATGGAGGCGCTGGCGCGGTCATTGCATTGCACTGCACATGAACTGGAGCGCATCTCATCATATAAATTAACCGAAACTCAGTGTATGCCTTACAGATATGATAAATATATCAAAAAAAAAAGCTTGAAATGTCTTTAAAAGAAAAAATTCAAAACGAAAAGAAATAGGCTACTCTCTGATCATGTAATCCATTATGTGCATTTCTCTCTATAGCCGCGTTCAGAGATGGCGATCGTCAACTTCATCTTTGCAGCCGACACTGTCAGAAAACACTTTATTCATAAAAAATCAATGCATGCGTGTCAACGGATTTACAAATGCACATCTTGCTTGTTTCACGCACACATATTAAGTTGAAATAACATTATTAATAATAATAAATCTTTAAGAATATTTGATTGAATGCTGAATGTTGTGCTTGTTCAATTTAATAATTGTGATCATTCAATTAATTGAATATTAAATATTAAGTGGCCAATGTTTGCTCATGTATTAATATTATGTATATATAATAGGCTATATAGCACCCCCTCAGCACCTGCGTTAAAAATGATTTGGCGCCGCGGTTATTATATAAAAAAATGGTCGGGTTTAAATCTAAGCTCTAAGATGGACCACATCGTGAAGCATCTACCTAGGCCTATCCATTATAATGAGCAATAGAAATGGACCCACAACAGCCACTGTAAGCAGGCTTAAAACAGTTGCTCACACGCATTAAAAGCCTTATTATACCAGCTGTCATTTCCGTAAAAAGTAGCATATACCACCTTCTATTCAATCAGTTGTCAGCTACCGGGTAGTCTTCCAAAATTTAAAAGACACACACCAAAAGACCAATACAAAAGAAACGAAACGGAGAGAAAATAATACGGTCGGACCTAACGACACTGTTGCCCGTGCACGCAGACCAATGCCCTACTGAAGTAAGTTTGCTGGGAAATCCAATGTATTTCACAGACATGAATGTAAACAGAGGCTAAAATCATTCTATATAGCCTACCCATATGATAAAGGAAAAAGGGGGATACACATGCCCAATGAAGAAATAAAAAATATGACACGATCAAGTCCAAGCACTAGTTCTAACAATGTTAGAAAAACAGAACCCTTAAGGCAGTTCGCCATTCAGATCGACAATCTACTACATATGTCTTTCCATTTGCTTCATTAGATGGGCAGAACTTTGAAGAAAAGGGAGGGGCTGATTATAATATTATACAAAACGCCGCTTTTTACGCCGTCTTTGTCAGACAGAAGCGCCGCAAATTACGGCGCATTATGGATGGCCTGCGGCGTCAGAAACAGCGTTGTTGACAGGATAAAAAAAACGGCGATAATGACGGCGATTTTGCTTTGCAAACGCCGTACTTTGCGGCGTTTGTACCACAGAACGCCGTACTTTGCGGCGTCTTTTCGTCTAAAAACGCCGTAAACACCGGCGTTTTGAGAATGAAAGGCGTTTCGTTAGTGGCGAAATTTGAACCTTTTGGCGTTCCATAATCCAGGCATTGGTGCACAGCGGACGGCGGAGGAATACAGCGAGAGGCGAAACTCTGGTCATCGTTGCGGAGCAGACTTTCAGAGCGTCAGCGCGAGGCGGAGCTCGGAAGTGAAGACGAGGTGGTTGCTTACAATAGGCTACGTGCACAAGCTGTCACGGTTCATGAATTCACTGGTTTCTTCGTGTCTCGTGTATTTGTTGTTTTGTGTGTGTGGGTGTGTGTGAGTGGGCGTGGCTGCTCGTTCAGTTGATCAGCACTCCACCTGATCTCATTCCCCTCATCAGCTACCATCAATCATCTCTGCTATATAAACTCATCACACTCTCCTTTCCCTGTCAGATCGTTGGTTTTGGTGTCCTCAGTGTGTTGTCGTCGTCTGCTCTTCCGGTTCCAGTTCCTGTTCCTGTTCCAGTTCCAGATCGTGTCCTGTTCGGTGTTTTCGTGGTGTTCGTCGTGTTGGATGTTCACTTCACTGGATTCACCGTCACCTGTCTTCACCTCCACGCTGACCATCAAGTCCCTGCGCCACCAGCCCACCCGTGTGTTTTTGCTGTGTCTTCTGACCAACAATAAAAGAGTTTACTTGCATATTGCTTCCGCCCCTGAATTATGACAGAACGATCTGACCAGACGATGGGAGCAGCAAGTGGATCCTCTTCGCTTGATGACTTCATCAGAGTAACCATTTCTCGGATAGAGGCTCAAGAGAGGACATCTACGGAGTCGGGTCGGGCCATTCAAGCTCTCGTGGCGCAGGTGTCCGAGCTCACCCAGCAGCTTCAACATCTACAAGCTCCCACTGCGCCACCACCCACACCGGCCGCTCCCCCAGTTCCACCATCAAGCGCCTCCCAGTCAGAACCCCGTCTACCGGTCCCTGAACCCTACAGTGGTGAGCCGAATTTTTGCAGAGCTTTTCTAACACGCTGTACTATGCATTTCTCTCTGCAACCCAGAACATTTGCCACAGAACAAAGCAAAGTGGCATTCGTACTCACACTGCTGACTGGGAGGGCAGCTCTGTGGGGGACGGCGGTGTGGGAGAATCAAGATCCGTGTTGTGCCTCGTTCCAGACACTCGCCGCCGAGATGAAGATGGTGTTTGACCGCGCGGTCGCGGGAAGAGAAGCAGCACGAACCCTGGCGGATCTCAAGCAAGGAAGCAGATCCGTATCAGATTATGCCATTGAGTTCCGGACCTTGGCGGCTGAGTGTCAATGGAACGAGGAAGCGCAGTGGGACATGTTCCTGCATGGGCTGGCTGACCGCGTCCTGAGAGAGATCTACGCGTTGGATTTACCCGCTACACTCAACGGACTCATCGACCTGGCGCTTCGCGTGGATTCTCGTCTCTCTCGTGTTGAACGGATGAAGTTACCGGTTCGGGCTTCAACCACCGTGGAGACCACGCAAGCCAGCGGCGGGGACGCGGTCAGCCCCGTCTACGATCACGAGCCCATGCAGGTCGGGCGAGCTCGGCTTTCCCGGGAGGAGAAGGAAAGGCGGAGATCCCAGGGCCTTTGCCTGTACTGTGGGACTGCTGGTCACTTCGCTTACAACTGCCCGGTAAAAGGGCAAGCCCGGCAGTAAATCTGAGGCTACTGTCGGGTGGGATCTCCGCTGAGAAGACCTCATCAACATCTACTCTCCTTCCGGTAAGACTTAGATGGTCAGCCAACACTCACGACTGTCTTGCACTTTTGGATTCCAGGGCAGAAGGTAACTTCATGGACTACACATTCGCTCACAAGATTCACGCTCCCCTGTTACCACTCACCCATTCCATTGCTGTGCACGCCCTCAATGGTCAAGCCCTTCCCACCATCGCATTCACCACTGGACCCATTACACTCACTGTATCCGGCAATCACACAGAGACTACCTCATTTTACATCCTGGACTCGCCCCTTGCACCTGTCGTTCTCGGTCACCCCTGGCTAATCAAGCATAACCCCAAGATTGACTGGCAGCAGAGATCAGTGTTGGAGTGGAGCAGTTTTTGTCATGAGTCCTGTCTTGCGTCTGCCTGTCCGTCTGTTGTTGTTTCTGCTTTTCAGGAGGAGGCAGTGGATTTATCAAACGTGCCCGCGGAGTATCTGGACCTGAAGGAAGTGTTCAGTAAGTCTCGGGCTGCTTCTCTCCCTCCGCATCGTCCCTATGACTGTGCAATAGATCTACTGCCAGGTACGTCTCCGCCTAAAGGCAAGCTTTACTCTCTATCTATTCCCGAGAGGGAGGCCATGGAGAAATATATTTCTGATTCTCTGGCATCCAAATTCATCCGACCTTCCTCTTCTCCTGCGGGGGCGGGGTTCTTTTTTGTGGGGAAGAAGGACGGTTCTCTGCGACCTTGCATTGATTACCGAGGGCTGAATAACATCACGGTAAAGAATACTTATCCTTTGCCGTTGATGTCTTCAGCCTTCGAGAGGTTGCAGGGAGCGTCGGTCTTCACAAAACTGGACTTACGTAACGCTTATCATTTGGTCCGCATCAGGAAGGGGGATGAATGGAAGACTGCGTTTAACACCCCCAGGGGGCACTTTGAATATTTGGTTATGCCTTTTGGGCTGTCCAATAGTCCAGCAGTCTTCCAGGCACTCGTCAATGACGTGCTGAGAGACATGGTCGATCAGTTCATTTATGTCTACCTGGATGACATATTGATTTTTTCTTCGTCTCTCCAGGAACATGTTCAGCACGTCAGACGAGTGCTTCAGAGGTTGTTAGAGAATGGTCTTTTTGTCAAGGCGGAGAAATGCGCTTTTCATGCACAGTCTGTTCCTTTCTTAGGGTACATTGTGTCGTCTGAGGGGATGCGTATGGATCCTGAGAAGGTTAAGGCTGTGGTGGATTGGCCAAGTCCGGATTCCCGTAAGGCCCTACAGAGGTTTCTGGGGTTCGCCAATTTTTACCGGCGGTTCATTCGCAATTTCAGTCAACTAGCCTCACCTCTGACCGCCTTGACCTCCCCCAGAACTACGTTCAGGTGGTCAGACGCAGCCGAGGCTGCGTTTGCCAAACTGAAAGGCCGCTTTGTTTCAGCCCCCATCCTAGTTACCCCTGATCCATCACGTCAGTTCATGGTGGAGGTCGACGCGTCAGAGGTGGGGGTAGGTGCAGTGTTATCCCAACGTTCGCCTACAGACGACAGAATGCATCCGTGCGCGTTTTTGTCTCATCGTTTGTCCCCTGCCGAACGTAATTATGATATTGGTAACAGAGAGTTGTTGGCAGTCAAGTTAGCATTGGAAGAGTGGCGTCACTGGTTAGAAGGGTCGGGGGTACCTTTTATCGTATGGACTGATCATAAGAATCTGGAATACATTAGAACCGCTAAAAGATTGAACTCTAGGCAGGCTCGGTGGGCACTTTTTTTCGGACGTTTTGACTTTACTCTCTCGTACCGCCCGGGCTCCAAAGACATCAAGCCCGATTCTTTGTCACGTATTTTTGACCATTCCGATCGCCCGTCTACTCCCGAGTGCATTTTTCCGGAGTCCCTAATTGTCTCCACACTCTCATGGGAGGTCGAATCGAAGGTCAGAACGGCCTTAGAAGGGGTAACGCCTCCGCCCGGTTGTCCACCGAACCGGTTATTTGTGCCAGAGCAATTACGGTCCAACGTCATTCAGTGGGGTCATTGTTCCAATGTGGCTTGTCATCCAGGAGTCAGTCGTACCACGTCTTTAGTTAAGCAACGATTTTGGTGGCCATGTATGGCTCGTGACGTTCACAGTTTTGTTTTGGCTTGCTCAGTTTGTGCCACTGGTAAGACTTCCAATCGACCCCCAGATGGGCTCCTTCAACCGCTGCCGATCCCTTCGAGACCCTGGTCCCACATCGCTCTAGATTTTATCACCGCCCTCCCACCCTCTCAGGGTAACACGGTAGTTTTGACCGTGGTGGACCGATTCTCGAAGGCGGTCCATTTCATTCCCTTGCCCAAATTACCCTCAGCCAAGGAGACAGCGGTAACAGTCGTTGACCACGTCTTTCGGCTACATGGCCTCCCGACAGACGTGGTCTCCGACAGAGGACCCCAATTTGTGTCCAAATTTTGGCAAGAATTTTGTAGATTACTGGGTGCGACTGTTAGTCTGTCCTCAGGGTTTCATCCCCAGAGCAATGGCCAAACTGAGAGAGCCAACCAGGATTTGGAGAGAACGTTGCGATGTTTGGTCTCCAAGAATCCTTCCTCATGGAGCCAACGACTGTCAATGGTGGAGTACGCCCACAATTCGTTACCAGTATCATCTACGGGCCTATCGCCGTTTAAGTGTAGTCTAGGTTACCAGCCACCAATTTTTCCTAGTCTGGAATCCGAAGTCGCGGTCCCCTCCGCTCACGCCTTTGTCCAGAGGTGTCGCCACACTTGGACTAGAGCCCGCGAGACTCTACTCCAAGCGGGAGCGCGCACCAAGGCTAAAGCCGATCGCCACCGGTCTAAGCCTCCCGTATACGTCGTTGGTCAAAAAGTGTGGCTTTCTACTAAGAACATTCCTCTCCGCTCCGTCTCTAATAAGCTAGCTCCCAAATTTATTGGCCCATTCACTGTCACCAAGATCATTAGCCCGGTGGCAGTCCGCCTCAAACTCCCTCCAGTGTACAGGAGGATTCATTCCGTCTTCCATGTTTCCAAAATCAAGCCCGTGTTTCGTTCTCAGTTTAATCCGCCCGTCCCGGTTCCCCCCCCGCCGCGTCTCGTAGAAGGGGAACCTACGTATTCGGTTAATCGCATTCTGGACTCAAGGCGGAGGGGACGCGGATTCCAGTACTTGGTGGACTGGGAGGGTTACGGTCCGGAGGAGAGGAGTTGGGTTCCTGCCAGAGACATCCTGGATCACTCTCTTATCGATGATTACAATCGACAGGTAAGGGAGTCTGGGGACGCCAGGAGGCGTTCCTAGGAGAGGGGGTACTGTCACGGTTCATGAATTCACTGGTTTCTTCGTGTCTCGTGTATTTGTTGTTTTGTGTGTGTGGGTGTGTGTGAGTGGGCGTGGCTGCTCGTTCAGTTGATCAGCACTCCACCTGATCTCATTCCCCTCATCAGCTACCATCAATCATCTCTGCTATATAAACTCATCGCACTCTCCTTTCCCTGTCAGATCGTTGGTTTTGGTGTCCTCAGTGTGTTGTCGTCGTCTGCTCTTCCGGTTCCAGTTCCTGTTCCTGTTCCAGTTCCAGATCGTGTCCTGTTCGGTGTTTTCGTGGTGTTCGTCGTGTTGGATGTTCACTTCACTGGATTCACCGTCACCTGTCTTCACCTCCACGCTGACCATCAAGTCCCTGCGCCACCAGCCCACCCGTGTGTTTTTGCTGTGTCTTCTGACCAACAATAAAAGAGTTTACTTGCATATTGCTTCCGCCCCTGAATTATGACACAAGCGTCGTGACGAACTTCCGCTATTGTCAGAAGTCGGCATATCAGTTTCCGGTTTACGACTGTCTTCATCGGCATCCGCTATAAACAAACAAGATGAGTGCTGCTGTTGTACGAAAAAAAGAGATATAATGTACGTGACACATCTAAGTTTCTAAGAACTGTAGGTGGATCTAACGCCCGTTTCACACATACTCCCGTGTGCAGTGTGTGTCCGGTGCAGGAGCAGCACGCGCTATAGTGCTTCACATATGATGCGTTTGCTTTGCAGTGAATAACTGATCCGCGGCAGTACCACAAACACTTACTTACTATTTTTATTTAAAATCCAGAAGTTATGCTGCAACTTTTATTTTAAAAAAAGTTTTGTCAGCATTGCGATTCTCTTTGTACACATATACACTCTTTAATGAACGCATGCACGTTTAAACACAATTTAAACAACGTAGGGCTATTATTCCATGCATTACTTATACTTATATTAAGTTGCTCAAGCAAGTGGTCAAATATTTAACTGTAAATTAACAAAAACAGCCGACTCTCATGCCTTTTCTTTTGCATTTAAATTTTAATAAAATAAATCTTGCATGTCACAAAGAACTTTTTTTTCCACCTCCACCAATGAGACGAGTGTTGTTCATATGTCACCTTGTTGAAGTAAATTGTAGTTTTCCTTGCTTTACCCAGGTCTTCTAAAAGTATAAAGATTACTGTGAAAAATAGTAGTATATAATTAAATGCATTTATGGTGAGATTACTACATTTTATTTAATTAAACGCATTTATGGTGAAATTACTACCTTTTCAGGTCAATCTTTGTTCATTTTGACCACGAAACATGCGCTGTCACTTTAATTCAGCGCGTGCAGCACAGCAGAAATAGACTCGGTGTGGGAACGATCTCTGCACTGCTGTATACACACCGCAACTGGAACGGATCGACGGACTGCAACCGTGTGCAGTGTGAAAGCTCTGACCTGTTAACATGGGTACGTAAGAAGCACTGCTGTGTGTCACTTTGCTCTGCTTCAAGTCGCTAACAGCAATTTAAGCTTAAATTTCGCTGCACGAAATAGACATTTTGGGCGACGCGCAAGTAAACCGAGAAGGGTCTGGCTGCAGACTGTGGGCGAGTGGAGCTCTGTTACAATATGTTATATATGTTCAGACGGATGTAACAGACCATGTATGGTTGACCTGTGAGTCCTGTGTATGTGACGTCATTGAGATGCGCAAGCACTTGAAAGTAAAGTGAAAGCACTGAGAAGCATGCGGTTGTGAGATTCTTTATTTGTAGAAAATATGATTGACAGAGTGAACCAAGCTTATTACATGGTGGCAGCGGTAAAGTACGAGACAAAAGTGAAAGATTAAGTTAAGTTTGCTAGTGAGAAAGCAACTACGAGAGACGACGGCCGATCATGGATCCGTTTGGATTGAAACCACCAGCAAATTTTGACTGGAATGCGACGTGCATACCCAAAGCTTGGAAAGCGTGGGAAGAGGAGTTTTCCCTGTACATTGATCTGTCGCTTACAGACGCGGAAGACAAAACGAAGGTAAAAGTTTTCCAATATCTAATCGGAGAAACAGGAAGAGAACTGTGTAAGACGCTGAGCGCGGCTCTGCCAGCTGACGGCGAGCTGACGTTGGAATGGCTGTTAACGGCGTTCAGAAATCATTGCAATCCAGCACCAAATGAAACGGTAGAAAGATACACATTTTTCTCCAGAAATCAGAACTCAGGCGAAACGTTTGACAAGTATGTTACTGATTTGAAAGTGCTGGCTGAAACATGCAATTTTGGAACGGCTAGAGACTCTCTGATTAGAGACAAAATAGTATGCGGCATAATGAACTCACACGTGCGAGAACGCCTGTTAAGAGAGACGGACTTGACACTTGAGAAATGCGTGAGGATATGTAAAGCATCAGAACTGTCAAAAGAGAATGTGATGACTATTGAGGGTCAGAAAACGGAAGTACATGCAGTTCAGAGAGTGAGACAGGCCCTGAGTGCCAAACAAACACAACCAGCTAAGTGCAAATTCTGTGGAAAACAGCATGAGTGGAAAAAACAGAGTTGCCCTGCTTACGGAAAGCAGTGCAGGAAATGTGGCAGGCTGAACCATTTTGCATCCACATGCAAGGCAAGGCAAGGCAAGGCAAGGCAAGTTTATTTATATAGCACATTTCATACACAATGGCAATTCAAAGTGCTTTACATAGAAGAAATTAAAATAATAAAAAGAAATAAGAATAATTAAAACAGTTTAGAAAAATAAAAAATAAAATACAGTACAAACAGTCGGACGAACATTGGCACAGTGCTCATTCAGTAAATGCATAGTTAAACAGATGTGTTTTGAGTCTGGATTTGAATGTGACTACAGTAGGAGCACATCTGATCTCCTCTGGAAGCTGGTTCCAGCTGCGGCTGGCATAATAGCTAAAAGCAGACTCGCCATGCTTAGAGTGAACCCTTGGTATTTCAAGCTGATATGATCCTAATGATCTGAGTGATCTGTTGGGTTTATATTCAGTGAGCATATCTGCAATGTATTGAGGTCCTAGGCCATTGAATGATTTATATACCAGTAATAATACTTTAAAATCAATCCTAAGTTTAACTGGGAGCCAGTGTAAAGACCTGAGGACTGGTGTGATATGTTCATATTTTCTGGTTCTGCTCAGAATCCTGGCGGCAGCGTTCTGTATGAGCTGCAACTGTCTGATGGTCTTTTTGGGAAGGCCAGTGAGGAGTCCATTACAATAATCCACCCTGCTGGTGATGAAAGCATGCACGAGTTTCTCTAAGTCTTGTCTGGAAACAAAGCATCTAATTCTTGCAATATTTTTCAGATGATAGTATGCTGATTTAGTTATTGCTTTGACATGACTACTGAAACTAAGCTCTGACTCTAGTGTCACTCCAAGATTCCTGACTTGATTTTTGGTTGTTTGACCCCTAGAGTGAAGGTATGCGTTCACCTTGAGAACTTCATCTTTGTTTCCAAACGCAATGACTTCAGTTTTGTCTTTGTTTAACTGAAGAAAGTTTTGACACATCCAACTGTTGACTTCATCAATGCATTGGCACAGGGAGTCAATGGGGCTATAATCGTTGGGCGATAGGGCTAAGTAGAGCTGTGTGTCGTCTGCATAGCTGTGGTAAGCAATTTGGTTGTTTCTCATTATTTGGCTCATTGGGAGCATATACAGGTTGAACAGGAGTGGCGCAAGAATTGAGCCTTGAGGGACTCCGCATGTCATGGATGTCCACTCAGACTTATGGTCTCCTATACTCACATAATAACCTCTCCCATCTAAGTATGACCTGAACCATTTTAGGACTATCCCAGAAAGCCCCACCCAGTTTTCCAGCCTGTCCAGAAGTATGTTGTGATCGACAGTGTCAAATGCAGCACTGAGGTCGAGTAGTACCAGCACTGATAATTTGCCTGAGTCAGTATTTAAGCGAATATCGTTTATTATCTTTATGAGCGCTGTCTCTGTGCTGTGGTGCGGTCGGAAACCAGATTGAAAATTGTCAAAGTATCCATTCGAGCATAAGAATTTGTTCAGCTGATTGAAGACAACTTTTTCAATGATCTTACCTATGAAAGGAAGATTTGAGATTGGTCTATAGTTGCTTAATATGGTCTTATCCAGATTGCTCTTTTTCAGGAGGGGCTTGACAACTGCAGTTTTTAGGGAGTTTGGAAAACTCCCAGAGAGAAGTGAAGCATTTACCACTTCTAGAAGATCTGCTTCTAAACTGTTTAACACACTTTTGAAAAAAGATGTGGGAAGTGTGTCAAGAGCGCAGGTTGATGTTTTAAGGTGCTGTACGGTTTCTTCCAAAATTTTGCCATCAATTTCTTTGAAATCAGACATAGTAACTACTTTCTCAGGTGGTTTGATCTGTCTGACCCCAGCGCAACTCAAGGATGTGCTGATCACCTTTCTGATATTATTGATTTTGTCAGAGAAGAAGGAAGCAAACTCACTGCACTTGCTGTCTGAGAGCATTTCACTGGGAATCTGGCTTGGGGGGTTTGTCAGTCTCTCTACAGTAGCAAAAAGAGTGCGTGTGTTGTTTAAATTACTGTTTATAATATTTGAGAAGAAAGTCTGTCTAGCTTTGCCTAGTTCCATATTGAAAGCATGAAGGCTGTCTTTGTAGATGTTATAATGGACTACAAGTTTTGTCTTCCGCCACATGCGCTCTGCTTTTCTGCATTGTCTTTTCATATTTTGCACTGCTGTTGAGTTTCTCCAAGGTGCCTTTTGTCTGCCACTCTTCTTCCTGACTTTCACAGGAGCAATATCATCAATTACACCTTTAACTTTTGAGTTAAAAGAATCAAGGAGAAAATCAACAGAGTCAGCAGATATGCTTGGTGTTAAAGATATAGCCTTCATAAATAGTACACTAGTGTTCTCATTTAAGCATCTCTTCTTGACAGACACAGATCTGGCTTCAGTGGCAGGAGAGATCAATATATCAAAGAAAATACAGAAATGATCAGACAGTGCTACATCCTTAATAACAATCGATGAAATGTTTAGACCCTTACTGATAAGTAAATCTAAAGTGTGTCCACGATTGTGTGTGGGTCCATGTACATGCTGAGTCAGATCAAAAGTTTTTAAAACAGTTTTGATTTCTTTTGCCATATTATTTTCTGCATTATCTATATGGATGTTAAAATCTCCAGCAATGGCAAAACAGTCAAACTCTGAGGTAATTGTTGATAACAGTTCTGTAAAGTCCTCAGCAAAGGCTGGAGAGTATTTTGGAGGCCTGTAAATAATGAAAAGTAAAATGCGTGGAGCACCTTTTAACACAATACCCAGATATTCGAAAGACAAGTAATTCCCAAATGATATTTGCTTACATTGATAGATATCTTTAAAAAGAGCAGCTAGACCCCCACCTCTCTTAACAGCTCTGCAGACACTCATAAAAGTAAAGTTAGGAGGGGCTGTTTCATTGAGGATTGTTGCACTGCAGCTGGCTTCTAGCCAGGTTTCATTTAGAAGCATAAAATCCAGGTTGTTTGTGGTTATTAAGTCGTTGACTAGAAGTGATTTATTTTTAAGTGAGCGAATGTTTAAAAGAGCTAACTTAACAGACTTACTTTTCCCCACAGCAATATTAGTTTGACGTGTAATAGGCACCAGATTAGTTGGGTTTGCTGTACGGCTATTGAAGGCCTTAGACTTTCTATCATGTAATAGAACAGCAATAGAGAAAGATACAGGCACACTGGGTTCCCGCTTGTTTTGTAAACATTTGAGAAAGTTACTGTTATCAAAACGGGGACCCGACACATATCACTGAGAGCTTTGAGCAGTTGTTTTTGGTTCACCTCGAGCAGAAGGAGGAGGGTGTGGGCCCTGGCGTTGTGGCAGAGGCCGAAGAGCTCTCACAGGAGGAGGGGGAGGGCGAGCTGGGCCCGCAGGCTTTGGTGGTAGTGGTGCCTGTCTTTTTTTAGTTGGTATCTGGGGGCTTGCAGCAAAAGAGTGGGATAGTCTGGTTCCAGCATGCACCAGTTCTTCCATTCTCTGTGAGAAGCACAGTAGTGGCGTTGCAGGGGAGAGGGAGAGAGTGTCTGGTGAAAGGGGCTGTTGCTCTGGTGTTATAGGAGGCTGTAATATGCTGTCCTGGCTTCCCTGGCTGTTTTCCAGGAAGTCGTCCTTGGGTGCTGAATCTTCAAGCAGTTCTGATATGGCTATCTGTGGTGAGCTCTGTGTGCAGGGCTCAGCTGAGATTGTGTCCGTGAGCAGAGGTTGTTGTGGCGGAGTGGTGTTATCATGTCCATTTTGCTGCTGAAGTGAAGTCCCGTGGTCATTCATACTGTGTCCAGGTGTGTGTGTGCCGTTCAGATTGAGTGGATTGGCACAAACCGCAGAAGGATGATTTAGGGAGAAGTAGATATTGTCCTTTAACACTCTTGAACCAAGTTTGTTTGGGTGATGGCCATCCCGATGAAACAGTTGTCGTTGACTCCAGAAAAGATTGAAATTGTCAATGAAGTTCACTGCTTTTATATTGCAGGTTTTTTGCAGCCATGTATTTAGCCCAAGCAACCGTGAAAACCTGTTTGTTCCTCTTGCTGGTAGTGGTCCACTGATGAATGTTTGAACTTTCAGTCTTTTAAGTGTTTCAAAAAGTTTATTGAAATCCTTCTTAAGGAGTTCTGACTGCTCTTTATGAATATCATTCTTCCCCACATGTATGATGAGTCGATTAGCAGTCTTATGTTTCATCAGAATGTTCTGAAGTTCCCTGTTTATATCAGAAGTTGTTGCTTGTGGAAGGCAGCATGTAGTTGTATCCCTGCTGCTAATGTTTCTGATTATGGAGTCCCCCACTATCAGAGTCCTGGGCTCGGCTGTGCTCTGAGCTGAGTGCCGCTGTCTGCTCGACCTTGAGCGCCAGTTAGCATCAGTGTTAGCTACTGGCCTATTCAGTCTGTGTTCGATCACATTCATCACATTTGTGGATTCCTCATTTACATTCATTAGTACTTCAAATCTGTTCTCAAGATGTATAGGCAGTGGTAGCAGACCAGTGTTTGCAATCCTAGTCAGAGCTGTATCTGGGGTAGAGGATGCTACTGCGGTAATATGTGATGCTCGTGACAATCTGATGTCTCGAGTGCCTTTGGGTTTAGCTCCCTGTTTGTGCCATCGATTAGTAAGTCGATCGGCTTGTTTCTCTACCTGTCGAGGAGTACTAGTTTCATGGGACTCACCGGTATGCTGAGGGTGTCCATGACGAAGCTCTGTTGTGTGCTCCGTCTGGTTTGGTGGTCCCGTAAGTAACTTTGTTTCTAGAACTGCAATCCTTTGTAAAAGTCTGTGGCAGTTGGTGCAGCAAGTAGATTCCAGAAGAGGCATTTTCTCTCTTATCCTTGTAGGCAGTTGTGTTTTCCTTTCCCGGTATGTAAGCTGGTCGGGTAAAAGAATTCTCAGTTTTTGTAGTAATCCAAACTTTGTCGTATGAGCACTGTGCTGATTTGCTGAAGTTAAAATTAGGTGATAAAAGGAAATAAAATAAAGGAAATAAAATATAGAAAAAATAGGAGATAAAATGTAAAAGCGATAGAGCAAAACGCGGAGCAGTAAGCAAGAGCGTCCGAACAGTAGCTGAGCAGGAAGGATTCTTTTGCAGGAAGGTTTCTTTTGCAAAACAAAAGAAACAATGCGGAAAGGAATACACAGTGTTACAGAAATGGAAGAAGAACCATATCAAGAAATCTTAAGCCTACGTTCACAAAAGGAGGAAAATAATGGAAAACAACTGTTTGCAACCATGCTGATAGGTGAGAGTCCAGTGAAATTTCAACTAGACTGCGGAGCCAGTTGCAACGTCATACCCATTCAACTGGTAAACCCTGACACAGTAATGGAAAAGACTGAACAGATTCTGGTCATGTATAACAAGAGCACATTGAAACCCATAGGGAAGTGCAGAATAAAAATAAGAAATCCCAGAAACAGAAAACTGTATCGTCTGGAGTTCATTGTAGTGGAGGAAAGCTCATCAGTGCCTCTGCTAGGAAACAAGGCTGTGCAAGCAATGGATCTGGTAAGAATACAGCATGAAAACATTATGGCAATTGATGATATTGTTACCACAGAGAGATGCAGAGAAAAGGAAACGTGGGACAAGAGTGACATACAACGAGAGTATGCTGACGTATTTGAGGGAGATGGATGCCTGGAAGGAAAATACAACCTTGAGATGGATCCTGAAGTTAAACCGGTGAGGCTTCCAAAGCGGAGAGTTCCGGTGGCACTATTGAAACATCTAAAAGAGGAACTAGGAAGTCTAGTGGAGAGAGGCATCATAGCTCATGTGGAAAAGAGCACGGATTGGATTAGCAGCATGGTGGTGGTGAAGAAACCAAGTGGAAAATTAAGAATTTGTATTGACCCAAGACCTCTTAACAAAGCACTTAAACGTTAACATTTTCCCCTACCTACCATAGACGATGTCCTCCCGGATCTGACTAAGGCGAGAGTTTTTACAGTGTGTGATGTTAAGGATGGGTTCTGGCATGTAAAGCTGTCAGAAGAGTCAAGCTATCTTACTACGTTCGCTACTCCGTTCGGCAGGTACAGATGGATCCGAATGCCTATGGGGATCAGCCCGGCTCCAGAAGTTTTCCAGCACAGGTTGACTCAGGCACTGGAGGGGCTCCCAGGAATCCGTATAATAGCGGATGACATCCTCATCTGTGGGGAAGGCGATAATGATGAGACAGCGGAGAAAGATCATAACGAAAAACTAAGACAGCTACTGGAGCGATGCAGAAACAGAAACATCAAACTGAACTTCAACAAGCTTAAGCTGAAACAGAAAGAGGTACCATACATCGGACACAGACTGACTTCTGAAGGTCTAAAGATTGATCCAGAGAAGGTGAGAGCCATAGTGGAGATGCCCAGACCAACAGATGTGAAGGGGCTGCAAAGATTATTAGGTATGGTGAACTATCTGTCCAAATTTTGTGCACACTTGTCAGACAGCTGCGACACATTAAGACAACTGACACACAGAGATGCGGTTTGGGAGTGGACTGATATACAGGAAGAAGCATTCAATAAATTGAAACAAATGATTGCCTCTGCGCCTGTTTTGAAATACTATAACCCAGAAGAAGACCTCGTTCTTCAGTGCGACTCCTCAGAGACAGGGCTGGGTGCAGCACTTTTGCAGGCAGGACAACCAGTTGCTTTTTGCAGCAGAGCACTTACACCCACAGAAAAGGGGTATGCTCAAATAGAGAAAGAATGCCTGGCAATCCTGTTTGGGATGGAGAAATTCCACCAGTACACCTATGGCCGGAACGTGGAAGTCCATTCTGACCACAAGCCTCTGGAAACTATCACAAGAAAGCCACTTCTAGACGCACCTAAGAGATTGCAAAGAATGCTTTTGAGGCTTCAGCGATATGATATTAATGTTGTCTATGTTCCAGGTCGACTAATGTACCTAGCAGACACCCTCAGCAGAGCGTACTTACCGGAGTGTGCCTCGGAAGGATCCGTAGAGGCAGAAATTGAGACAATTAACATGCTGCAGTACCTCCCCATATCAGAAGGAAGTCTAGAAAAGATACAGACAGCAACTGCTAGGGATGTGACATTTCAGATATTACAGCAAGTGATAGTCCAAGGATGGCCAGAAGAAAAAACTCGTCTGAAAGAAGAGGTGAGACCATTTTTTTCAGTAAGAGAAGAGCTTAGTGTGCAACATGGTGTGATTTTCAGAGGAGAGAGAGCTGTAATACCTGCAAAGCTAAGAACAGAAATCATGGAGAGGATTCATGCATCACATTTAGGCATAGAAAGCTGCTTACGCAGAGCAAGAGACTGTGTATATTGGCCTGGGATGAATGCTGCCATAAGAACATACATCGGAAACTGTGCAGTCTGCAGAGCAGTGGATGCAAGGCAGCAGAAAGAGACAATGTGCCCACATGAGATTCCTATGAGACCATGGTCAAAAGTGGGAACAGATTTGTTTTCATTTAACAGTAGAGCATATCTCATCACAGTGGATTACTTTTCCAACTTCTGGGAAGTAGACTGTCTCACAGACACCAGGTCAAGTACAGTGATACACAAGTTAAAGGCCCACTTTGCACGACACGGGATCCCGGACATTGTGATCTCTGATAACGGACCACAGTACAGCTCACAAGAATTTAAACAGTTCAGCACAGATTGGGAATTTAAACATATAACATCATCTCCAGCATATCCACAAAGCAACGGCAAAGCTGAGTCTGCGGTAAAGACAGCCAAACAGCTGATGGAAAAGGCAAAGAGAGCAAAGACTGATCCATATCTAGCTATTCTAGAACACAGGAACACACCATCTCAGGGGTTCCATGCCAGTCCTGCACAAAGACTCATGAGCAGACGAACTAAAACATTACTGCCGACACATGACAGCCTCCTGCAGCCAGGTATTGTAGACACAGAACATGCGGTAAAAGACAACCAACGCAAACAAGCTTTCTATTACAACAGAGGAGCAAAAGATCTCAGACCTCTCCAGCAAGGAGAACATGTAAGAGTTCAGCTGGACACGAAACACAGATCGGACTGGACACCAGCAAAAGAGTTAAGACTTGCCAATAACAGATCATACACGGTCAAGCTGGAAAATGGAACTGTTGTAAGGAGGAATCGGAAACATCTCAGGACTGTACCTGGAGGACCACAAAGTGCAGACACACAAAACATGAGTATCAAGCGTGAACTGTCTAATCAAACCACCCATCGGGATGAGGGACATTCACAGTCAGTACCAGAGACACACGCACACACACAACCTTCAGATATCAGCAACAGTGTTGTGACAACCAGATGTGGCAGAATAGTCAAGAGACCAACACACTTGAAAGATTTTGTTTAAATCTGTTAAATTGCTATTGTGACACAGAAGAGTTACTTTGTTTATACGGTGGTATAATGTTGTTCTTGGTCACAAGTTATTGCATACAGTGACCACAGTGAAAAAAAAAAAAAAAAAAGGAAGGATGTTACAATATGTTATATATGTTCAGACGGATGTAACAGACCATGTATGGTTGACCTGTGAGTCCTGTGTATGTGACGTCATTGAGATGCGCAAGCACTTGAAAGTAAAGTGAAAGCACTGAGAAGCATGCGGTTGTGAGATTCTTTATTTGTAGAAAATATGATTGACAGAGTGAACCAAGCTTATTACAGAGCTCCACTCTCAGACAGGAAATACGTCACCTCCACTTGGAAAATTCGCGGGGTTTTTACGTTCCACATACTTCGCTCATGACTTCGCTGTGGGGAAACATCAGCGATTTTCTCCCCTTCTATTCAGGTATTAATTCTAATGATTTTTTTAAAATATAATGTTGTATAATGTTTGTAGAGTGTGCAGGTGTGAGTATTATATCGATTGCTTGTTAATTTAAATGTTTTAAAGTTCTTTAGTTAAGAGATGCACGAACGCAAATCTCCATTTAGAGCAGTAATGGCGCGAGACCACATAAGTTATAATGTTAGATAACATTTTAGTGTTGGTGTGTTGTACGTATGTTCGTATTTATTGTTTAATTCTGTTTATTTAGTGCTGATTGTTGATTCACGGGTATTGAGAAGTGTCTAACGTTATGCATTTTCAGTTAAAACAATTAACTAACTTTGTACGGTTTATTAATCCGTGGGCACGATTTGTTAAACTGAGGGAACAGTTTTAAGAATTTGTGAGTACAGTTTATAAACTGTGGGGACGGATTGATTTTTTTCTTCAGTTTTTTTACTGTTTTCATTCACGTTTTCTCACTCACTTTCAGAGCTAGGATTAGCATGAAGGATGCAGCCATCTTTACATTTTAAAGGTATGTTGCCACCCTAAAAGTCGAAGGCTTTTTACACGTTTTTTTGTCCTATTTTTTTGTTCTATTATTCTGTTGTTTTACTTTTTTGTTTCAGGGCAAATTTCAAACAGATGCAGATTACCATGCCGTGCTGTGGGGCATTACCACTGCCCCCACTGTTCACGGACAGTTATACGAAGAGTGGACATGGAAAGGCATTTGGTCTTATGTTATAATCAGCTGACCTCACAGTCTATGCAGCCTGACCTGCATCGTGCCACTCCATCAGCCGAGCCTTATCTGCATCGTGCCACTCCATCAGCCGAGCCTTACCTGCATTGTGCCACTCCATCAGCCGAGCCTTACCTGTATCGTGCCACTCCATCAGCCGAGCCTTTCCTGCATCGTGCCACTCCATCAGCCAAGCCTTATCTGCATCGTGCCACTCCATCAGCCGAGCCTGACCTGCCTCGTGCCACTCCATCAGCCGAGCCTTACCTGCATCGTGCCACTCCATCAGCCGAGCCTTACCTGCATCGTGCCACTCCATCAGCCGAGCCTGACCTGCCTCGTGCCACTCCATCAGCCGAGCCTTACCTGCATCGTGCCACTCCATCAGCCGAGCCTTACCTGCATCGTGCCACTCCATCAGCCGAGCCTTACCTGCATCGTGCCACTCCATCAGCCGAGCCTTACCTGCATCGTGCCACTCCATCGTGTTTCCCTAACTTGAAACTTTTTACAGTTAAAGATTTGTTCATTTATTGTCTGAATTGTGTGACTGTCATTGTCATTTTGATATTGGACAGGTGTAGTGAATTGGGAAAGACTTTCAAAGAGACACCGGCAAAGCTACAGAAAGCCGTACACCATCTCTAGATGCAGCCGTCTACAATGCAGCCAGCTTTACAAAGACTGTGGGTCTGGCTACCAGGGAAATGGACAACGGGGAGTGCTTGTGGGGTTTTACTCCTCAGATGACAACCCTGGCTACTGTAGCTGGGATTGTTTTTTGGACGATGGAGGTCTTGAAGAGTGAAGTGTGTGTGTGTGCGCGCAATGTGTCTGATGTAACAATTTGTCAATTCAAGTGTGAGTTCAAGTGTGTTGTCAAAAAAAAAATATATATATATATATATTTTTTAACCTTTTCTTTAAAAATCAATTAAATTAACTGGAAATTATTCTTCATTTTACTGTGGTTGATTTGTATGTTATTTTGCTTTAAATAGAAAATTCTGAAATTATTTTTACTATAATATTAAATATATATTCTTATAATATTATAAATATATAATATATATAAGTCATAAAATGTAAAAGCTTATTTATTATTTTGCTGTAAATACAAAATTCTGATTAATTATTTCATAATATAAACAAAAAATTTACAGTATGGTCCCTTGCAGTTATTGTGTTGTCAAAATAATTTAAGATTTTTTTATTTTTTTTTTTTTTTTTTACATAAAAACAATTAAAACTTAATTTGTGGAAATTATTCTTCATTATTTTACATTGGTTGATTTGTACATGTTATTTTGCTTTAAATAGAATATATATATATATATATATATATATATATATATATAATATATATATAAGTCATAAAACGTAAAAGCTTAGTATACCGCTTCGATATTTTGCGTGAAGATTAGGTCATTTATACATTTATAATCGTTTATATATCCGCTCGGGCGCAGTGGAGGTGACGTATATATGCGCTCCGGCGCAGTGGAGGTGACGTATTTCCGCTATTGAGTGGAGCTCCACTCGCCCCGTAAGTCTGCAGCCAGACCCTATTGGGTAAATCGGAAACTGATATGCCGACTTCTGACAATAGCGGAAGTTCGTCACGACGCTTGTGCACGTAGCCTATACTGCACGCGAATATATGAACACAGAACTGAGTAAAATTAATGGATTGAAACTCTGATTATAAAAAAAAATAAAAAAAACGATTGAAACTGATTAAAAAAAAAATTATAATTTGAAACTGAAAAAAAAAATTTGTTATGCATATTATCTGAACTATTTTCTGTTTTGGATGTTACTCTTATTTTAGTGTTTTTCTTTTTTTTTTTACACATTTTTTGCGGGGGTTCAATAGAGTAACAGAAAATGAAGAAATTTAACACACCAGGTCTGGGAAGAGGGAGAGGTGTGTATCAGACAGATGTAACATTTTCTGTAGGTAGGGGGATTTCCGGCTACCCACTGACTTCCACACCACGGGTAGCCTATGAAAATTTTGGGGAAACGCATCAAATTGATCAGCCTGAGGTTACTGGGACAGATGTGAATGAGTTAAGGACTTCATCTGCAGAGGGTAGTATTCCGATGGATATATTGGCCAATGTGGTAAAACAAATAGGTCAATCCATCAGTGAGAATATTGTATCCTGTCTGGAATCCAGAGTAACGGGGTGTGGGGAGGGATCTAGATCAGGACACGCTGGCAGCAGTGCACCCTCTGACATGCAAAATTTGAAGCTGGTATTACAGTCTGATGTTAAAGAGCTAGCTTACTATTGTGGGGATGGTTCTGATAAATTTACGATTTATGAATGGGTGGAATTAATGTCGGTATACTTGCGTAAACGTGAGTATAGTCAAGAATGTCAGGCTGAAGAAGTTCTGAGCCGATTAATGGGAAGGGCTCGAGATAAAAATAGCCCTACGCAACTATGAAAATACTGACTTGAGTACTGGCCCTGGACCTGTTTTTGACATCCTGAAGCAACATTTCGGTGACGCAGTGTACTCTGCCATGCCCTTGGCTGATTTTTATGCCACCTTGCCGCTTAAAGGTACAATATGCAAGAATTTTTTGCCGCTAGAGGGCGCTACATTCCAAACAACAACAACGGCGTAGCTTGATGACGATGTGAAGGAGCGTGGAATGATGGGAACTGTCGTTTTAAACTCCACCGTGGATGTAAATCAGTCAGACGGGAATTGAAAAATCATGTTCATGGATGACGCTAAGTTCTATTTTTATAAATGTTGCGTTTAATGACATGCTTTTTGTGGCGAGGGGGGCGTGGTTCAGCGCGGTCTGTGATGGGAGAGAGAAGAGACGAGCGGGACGCAAGTAGGTCAAGTGCAAAATTGACGAACACCTGTGTCTTATTGCAGTATTATTGGCGTGGAGAGACCGCTTATAAGCCGCGCTGGAACGAGAGAGAGACTGGAGAGAAAATTGGACGCAGAGGAAGAAAACCGGTGGATCCGAGCTCTCATTTTTGAACTGTTTTGTGCCGTCGTGGTTGCCACAGTGAATGCGCGTTGTGCGCGGCTTTTGTTTGTTTTGCTTTATTTTAATAAAGTACGAGTCCCAGTCACGCCGATCCCTGTCTTCTTCCTTCCTGACTCTTGAACCTCATCACACTTTTATTTCATTAAAATGAATTAACCGCAAGAAAAGTAAGGTTTAATACTAAATTGGTTATCATAGATGTTACTGTATTTGTTGAATTCATTGTTGTGATAACGCTGCGCAGTTTTACGTGTTCTAACCAAGTACATTCGAACATACCCACATCATTTGCCAAAATACTGATTAATCTTTATGTATAACACATGCTATGTTTATTTACATGGCCATAAACACCAGACGTGATAAACAATGTCAATAAACTAAACACAAATCTAAAGCAATAATACTTTCCTTACATAAACATAACTATTACCGAATAATACATTTGGAAAATATAAAATTAAGCATGCTTTGTCGACAGAACCAGCTGCAATCGGTAAAGAATAATTGTGTACCATAACGACTGCAAGAAACAAGCTAAAGTTTGTAGCTTGATAGACGCTACAACTACAACTTCCGCATTTGTCCAGGACTCCACGCAGTACGAGCGGAAACCGAGGGTAACGCGGATATGACGCAATTGACTGGCGACTCCCAGCTCACCCCTGTTTTAACGCCCCGTTTCCTTGGTTAAAATCGCAATTTTCTCACGATTTAAAAATAGTTGGAAACATTTGGGATATTGTAAGTAATCAACTTAACAAAATATATAACACTGGCCTTGAGATTTTGGGATATTTTAATGCAAAATTCTTACATATTGTACCTTTAAAGGGGAGAGCTCGTTTGACTATTGGATAAGGCTCAATAGGGCAATTGATGTTGCAGATGACTGTTTGAAAAGACAGGGAAAAAAGCTTGATAATCCATCTCAGGAGGTGACTGTCATGTTCATTAGACATTGCCCAGACCCCCAGTTGCAGCTGATTTTCAGATGTAAACCTCAGCAACACTGGACAGCTGCTGACGTGCAAGAAAGGTTGGATGAATTTCAGAGGGAAACCAGATATACACGAAATCAGTTGTCATGCTTAGCTCAGAAACAGGAAACCACAATGCAAACCTTACCTTCTGTTCACGACGTGGCTAGCGATTATGAGGTGGCAGCAATTAAATGTAACGCTCCTCAAGTTCAGCAGTCTTTTGCTTGCAGTTCTGTTGAAACCTTAGAGCGCCTAATTACACGACTGGAACGTGTTGGAAAAAGTTCTGAGTGGTCCAACAAAACCTGCTGAAAACTCTGTGCGACCAAGGGCCAGATATAGAGGGGATGGACGGGGTGCGTGTAGAGTTTGTGGGGACCTTAACCATTCCACCTCTAACCATTGTCGGGCAAAAGGGCTCTGTTTTGAATGCTATGCCCCAAATCACACACGTTTTGAGTGCCCAAATGCTGTTACTGAGGGTGGTGTTGGTGCTGCTTCTGCAGCATGCCCCCCTGGCCAGCAGGGAAACTGAAAGGCCCGCATGCGGTGGGGGGGAATGATGGGCCTTATGAAACTCCCCAAGTATATGATGTCGATCTCGAATCATTGTACTCTACTGTATGTGAGGAAATCGACCAAAACGTGACTGTCATAGTGCAAAACACACAAAAACTGTCGATGCATGAGGGATTGTTTTATACTGACGTTTTGCTGGAGAACACAGTGACTGTTAAAGGTATGATCGATTGTGGTTCTATGGCTTGCACTTTGAGTTCTGTGGCTGTGTCTAAATTGAAGGATGCTGGTATAGCCTTGAATGGTTCGGTGTCGCCATCTGATGTAGTACTGGTCGGCTGTGGTGGGTCAAAAACAAAACCGATCGGTATGTGTGACTTAAACATGACTGTTTATGGGTGTACTGTTCAGGTTCCTACCTTAGTTGTAGACGGCCAGGTTGATGACCTCATTGTGGACAGTAACGTGATAAAACACCTAATCAAAGAGTTGAAAAAGCATGGAGGATTAATGGAGAAAATGAGGTCCAATGTCGATACGAATTCTGAGGATAGCAATCTTATTCAGTTGCTGGCTAACGTTGAGAGGTGGAATGGAACAGTTGTCCCTGAGAAGGTTGGAACGGTTAAACTGAAGAATTCAGTCACACTTGAACCTTTACAGGAGCATTTAGTCTGGGCAAAACTCTCTAATCTAAACAATTTGTCAGCTGGCAGTGCCATCATTGCAGAGCCGTGCAGTGCTCGCTCAAGGCCCAGAAATATCCTTATTGGTCGCACAGTGGCGAGGTTGTGGGCCGATGGATGGGTGCCTGTTAAAGTAATTAACCCTTCACCGGTGTCCGTTACTCTCAGACGTAATGCAAAATTGGCTGACATTTATCCGTGTTTGGCATTGGAGGATTTTGATCCTGATGCGAGTGTCACAAACATAGGGTTGCCGTACACAATCAAACAACATACAAACAATGTAGAGTTTCCTGACAATTCAAGTGCTGACAGTTTGTCGGATATCAGTGCACCCAAGGAAGGCTGTGAGTTCAGTGATAGGTTAATGAACCTGGGACTTGCAGATGTTGATTTGAGTTCTTGTCAGTTGTCTTCAGAATGAAAGGAAAAACTTGTTGATCTACTTGCAAAGTACGAATGTATCTTCTCTAGACACAGACTTGATTGTGGCAAGGCTGAGGGTTATGTACATCGGATAAGGCTCAGTGATGAACATCCATTTAGACTGCCGTACAGACGACTTCCGCCTAATCAGTATGATAAGCTCAGGCAAGCTTTGGATGAAATGGAGGAGAGGGAAATGATCAGAAGATCCAGTAGTGAGTATGCTTCCCCTCTGGTGATTGTTTGGAAGAGAAATGGAGATTTGAGAGTCTGTACTGATTTTAGGTGGCTCAATGCTCGAACAATAAAGGATGCCCATCCACTGCCTCATCAAGCCGACGCTTTAGCTGCACTGGGTGGAAATGTTTTCTTTTCTACTATGGATCTGACATCTGGTTACTACAACGTTGCAGTTCATAAGGAAGACCGCAAATACACTGCTTTCACATCTCCTTTTGGGCTATATGAGTATAATCGCCTTCCTCAGGGCCTTTGTAACAGTCCGGCGACTTTTATGAGAATGATGCTCGGAATTTTTGGAGATCAGAATTTCCTGAGTCTTCTCTGTTACTTGGATGATGTGCTTGTTTTTGCCCCAAATGAAGAGTTGGGATTGAAGAGATTGGAATTGGTTTTTGAGCGCCTGAAATCTCATAATTTGAAATTAGCTCCAAAGAAATGTCATTTTTTGCAACGGTCAGTTAAGTTCCTTGGTCATGTGGTCAGCGAGGCAGGGGTGGCTTCAGACCCTGATAAAATCAAGGTGATTATTGAAATGACTGAGTCAGACCTTATGGATGGAAAAACTGGTGTCCCATCTCAACAGAAGATACGTTCTTTTCTTGGGATGGTTGTATATTACCAGCAGTTTATAGAACAGTGTTCAGTAATTGCAAGGCCACTTTTTCAGTTGATTGCGGGTCCTAAGGCTCAGAGAAGAAAAAAGGGTAGGAAGACCACGTTGAAAAGAACACTCACTGCAGAGGATTGGACTGGCGATTGTAGGCAGGCATTTAGTCGTCTTAAACAGGCCCTGATTGACACTGTTTTATTGGCTCATCCGGATTCAACAGGCCATTTTTAGTTTCGGTGGATGCTTCCAGTAGTGGCCTGGGTGCTGTACTTTCACAAGTGCCAGAGCAGGGGGGTACAGCAAAGCCAGTTTATTTCGCCAGTAAGTCACTTTCGTTCGCCCAGTCGAAATATCCAGCACATCGGCTAGAATTTTTTGCATTGAAGTGGGCGTTATGTGACAAATTCAGTCACTGGTTAAGAGGTCGGCCCTTCACAGTATGGACTGATAACAACCCACTGACATATATTTTGACAAAGCCGAAACTGGATGCTTGCGAGCATTGCCAAGTTGGCTCCATATCAGTTCGATATTAGGTACATACCTGGTTCAAGGAATGTTGTGGCGGATGCTCTTAGCAGAGAGCCATTTGTGAAGCAGAGCGCCTTGCATCGTCTTACTAGGGTACCTTATAACTCACTGTTGAAGGAAGCATCAGCAGTCCAAGGAGAGCAGGTTCAAGAAGTTTTCAGATGGTCCGCACACCCTTTTGAACCTGGCACGGAGTCTGGCATTGAGCCAAGTCATGGCATGTTGGCAGTTAATTCTCAAACAGCTGTAAATGGGTCATCTAGTTCTTGGTCCGCAATGTGTCTGCGGTCATGGAGGCAAAGAGGTCTCATTTGGTTACACCACATTGTGACCTTTTGTTACCACAGTTGATTCATCATGTTGTTCCCACAGATCAACCAAAACTGAAGGGCCTGTCTTACGAAGAGTTGGCTGAGAAGCAGCAGACTGACAACATATTGGCTAGAGTGATTTTCTATGTTGAGAGAGGTAAGAAACCGTCTAATCGTGAGTGTAAACGGGAGCTAGTGGAAGTGGTGAGGCTGCTTAGATCCTGGAGTAAGTTTGAGATGAGAGCAGGGATTCTTTACAGAGTTTCAAGGGATGTAGTGTCAAAGAAAAAGACTTTCCAGTATGTCGTTCCGAAACTGTTGGTGGGGACAGTTTTGAGGGGGGTTCATGATGATGCTGGTCATCAGGGCCAACAAAGGACATTGTATCTGGTGATACAAAGGTTTTTTTGGCATAAACTTGAGCAGGGTGTGAGAGATTATGTTAAATGCTGTAAGAGATGCGTCTTTGGCAAGTCCCCTGAGCCAGAGGCTAGAGCTCCTCTTGAAAACATTGTCACATCTGATCCCTTGGAGCTTGTGTGTGTTGATTTTTGGTCAGCTGAGGACAGTAGGAATAAGTCAGTAGATGTTCTTGTTGTCACTGATCATTTTACGAAGTTGGCACATGCTTTTCACTGCCCAAATCAGTCAGCCAAAGCTGTTGCCAAACAGTTATGGGACAATTTTTTTTGTATGGTTTCCCCAAACGAATTCACAGTTTAATTTCTGAGCTGTTGTCTGTTGCAGGTGTGGAAAAGTCACACACCACCCCGTATCACCCAATAGGCAATGGAGGGGTAGAAAGATTTAATAGGACTCTCGGTAACATGATTCAAGCTCTCCCCCCTACAGCGAAGCAAAGGTGGCCTAGAAAGTTGAAGTCACTGACATTTGCGTACAATTGTACAATTCATGAAACGACTGGATATGTGCCTTTTCAACTGATGTTTGGCAGGACTCCAAGACTACCTGTTGATGTGGTTTTTGGGTCAGTTTTGCGTGACAATGACATAGTTGACTATGATGAGTACGTTAGGGATTTGTTAAAAGACCTCAAACAAGCGGTGACAATTGCGGGAATGACTGCAGGAAAACAGCTGAAACGACATGCTGCTCTGTTTAACAGAAAGGTTAAGGGTGCTCCTGTAGATGTCGGGGATAGGGTCCTGTTGGCGAACAAGGGAGAGCGTGGGAAACGAAAATTGTCCGACCGCTGGGAGAGCAGTCTATACATTGTAGTTGACAAGAATGCTGAAACCAATACTTTCAAAATTGAGAATTCTTCCACAGGCCAAGTGAAGATTGTTCACCGCAACTTGACAATGCCTGTTAATTTTCTGTCTCTTCCCGATGAGGTTGCAGAAGGACCTTTGAGTGCGGAAGGGTGTGTTGGGAGTGAAGAAACCCAGACTCTAGATCACTTGCCTCAGCCTGCAGCTGGTGAGAGAACTGTGGTATGGGTTTCAGAGCTTGACAGTTCAAGTGGTTCTGAAAAGGGGCCAGAAATGTTGGAAGAAGAGGTTGGTAGACAAGAAAGGATTGGAAGTCATGATGGTTCCAGTGACTCAGTGGTAATGGGTGGGTTAGAGGACTCTGTTATACTTCCACATTCAGCTGATGATGAAATTGATCTGGACATTAATTCAAATTTGACTGCATTGGACCAGCTGTCTTCAGACGTTGACTGTCAAAGTGATGTAGCTACTGTGGTAACAGTTCAATCAGTTAACCAAAATGATGTTGGAGGGTTGATGACTTCAGTCAGATCAAGAGCGGGAAGGTTTATCAGACCAGTTGTAAGGCTTATTGAAACAATGCAAGTACAAAGAATAGATAACCAGGTTAATGCGCCTATGTGGAACTAATCTATTTTCTTCTGTTTGGTTTCTTTTTCTTTTGTGTTTGAGTCGTGACTATAGATGTCATTGAAAGGAATGCATATATGTTGAGTGAGTGTACTAAACATGTAACAGGCATGTTGACCTATGAGTTTGGAGGGGCGTAGCTAACCTTTCCTTCCTCTAATTCTTCGTAAGAATAGTCTATGAACTGGAATACTCATCAACATTTTTTTTCTGCGAGATGTATTTGCAATGCATTCCATGTTTTTTTTTTTGTTTTTTTTTTTTTACAAGTGTATAAGTATATACAGATCTGTTATGATTACTGATGTTCTTTGTACCTGAGTGTTACCTGATTAGTCGTGGGTGATGTATTATGCCATGATATTTTATTTTTGTTTATTTGCAAGTGGAGTTCAGAAGGGGAGAATGTAACGGAGTTGTATATAAATGTGTGTGTTTCTCCACTTGCGGGTAATGTTCTGTTAAATTATCACACTTGGGGATGATTGGATAGAATATATGAGTGACATGGTTTCCTATTGGCTGGCTGTTTCTCTTTGCTGCGTGCGTCCTGTGTCGTAACTACCAGTTCACATGTGTAAAGCCAGCGCGCCAGAGTGGTGTGACGCAGGCTGAATTATTTTGACTCACTCACCCTGGTTACACGATGTTTTTCAGGAGAATAAAATTGATTGGACCTGATTATTGAAGCACGAGTTTTATTAACAACACAACACAACGCAGAGGGACAATAAAGACCAGTTACATAAACACCTTGTTCGGATTCATCAATCGTATTGATTTCATTCCGATTGTGTCCATGTAAACGTAGCTAATGCTATAACTTCTTGCTTTCCTGTATTCTGCTTCAGCTTTCTTTCCCTTGGTAAACTGTATGCATATGTGTGTGTATGTTAGAGTAGTTTAAGTGTTTAGACTAGTTAATAAAATCTTGTTCATGTCACACGTAAAGTTGTCCGTGTCTCAAGCTCATAACTGGAGTCACTAATCATTTAAGATTTTTGCTACTGCTCTTAGTAGTACTGTAAATTAAGAAAGACATTTCCCATGCCCCGGAAATGTACATTTCTTAGAGTTAATAAACAATTAATCCTGAGTGTTCACGGGACAAACAGGTTAATTGATTGTAATATTAATTTATGACAGTAAGTTAATTATATTAACTGATCCAAATATTCATAATCAATTATAACCAGTTATTATTGATTATTAATATTTCATAGAGCTAATTTGCTACAACACTAAACAGTTTTGTAAGATCTTTATGTGACCGCTAGGGGGCGCTCCAACGCACTCAATTTGAATATCTAAACTAGAAAACCCAAACAGTGCTCCCCTTTGAACTATTTAGGCAGGTTGTATGCAATGAAGGAACAGAAATGGGACGGATGTACTCAAATATAATTTTATTAAACACTAGACACAATAATATACTGATTGGCAATCAGAGCAGACAAATGTTCCCCGTAGGTAACAGTGAACAATTCTACAATAAATAAATCACAGTGAATAAAAGTCTCATAGTAAATTAGTTACAGAATATAAAAAGTCTAACAATACCTAGACTACAGTGAATAAAGTCGAATAAATAGATGCTTTTCACATACACACACACACTCCAACACTGCAAAAGACACTTCAAACCAAATCGGCCGTGCATACATACACTAACACAGCATTTCACACTTCACACTAGTGAACATTGCAAAATAGACACTGTCCCCAAAGGAGATATTGCACAATGCCCATAGGCCGAATATTGGGGTATAATGATTGCCAAACAGACAAAAACAAAACAAAAAAAACATTTAAATTAACAAGCTACCACTAGCAGGACTCCATCCTAGGCCCACCTAGGTCCAGGTCATCACAGAACGGTGGTAGCAGATCCCCAAGACACACACACACACACACACACACACACACACACACACACACACACACAAACACACACACATCCAAAGAAATAAAAAGTAAAACAGAATAATTAAACCCAGGAAAAACAATGGCTAGTGACAGACGAAGGCAATCCTCGTTTTTCTTTGGACACCAGCCTAGATGAATTAGAGCTATATGCCTTGTAACAATAAAGTTAAACGGGTGGATGACTAATAGCTGTGCACACTCTCTCCAGTGTTGCTTGTTGTGCAAACCCGTGTAGAATCACTAACGTTACTCGCTATTATGTGAGCAAGTTTACACAGCCGATACACCAAGAGGCTCACTCTTCAACTCACACCGCATTAATGTTTTCCTGTCCATGTCTTACGACACATTTAAAGGGACGTGTTACTTACGCCACCTGATCCAAATAATCAGTGCCAGTGAGCAGGCCTTAAACGTACAGTATGGAATTTTTCGCCACTAGGGGTCGCTAACCTATTTACAATAACAAAGGCGTAGTTTGATGACGCAACATTTGCTAAGAATTATGGATCTTGTCGTCAACGTCAAGCCGACCGATCTAATCTATGGATCTAATAATGTTTATGGATGACTGAATACATCGATGCTTTTATCATGACTGTGATATGAAGCAGTTCGGGATTGCTAAGAGACAGCTATCAGCTATCATATAAGGAATATGGACATTTCATTCTACCGAACTAACGTTACACGCGAGTGCAGAATTACTACTCACAGTCACAGGTCAGTTTATTAGACAAATTAAACTTGTGAGGTAACGCAGCGTTGTTTCACTTGGTCTAACATTACACTATCACACTAAACTGCATTTGAATGTGTTGAAATGTATGTGTTAGTTTGTCTGTATGAGACTAGCAGTAAGCTAGATCAACATTAGAATAACATACAGATCATATTCTAACATTTCATCATGTTGAGCTATATAACATTGATTAGTTTTATGTAAATGTGCTCACCTGTTTAATAAAGTACATGTAGAAGCGGTTGAAGTCTCGGACGTGGAGCTCTCGTTTATATACTGTCTATGGGAGCTCTAGGCATCTCGAAAACACCGCGCTGATATTGATTCTCGTTTTAGTTCTCCTTTTGTATCCAAAGTCTGCTTGCCATGGTCCATAATGTTTGAAGGAAACAACAACAGCGTGCAAATAGACATTGCGAACTACCGTCAGTCGCTTTGGTTACTATCAGAGGGCTCTGGTTCATAGCTCTGGTTGCCATGGCAGTACGAGCGGAAACCAGGGACAACGCGGATATGACGCCATTGACGGCGACAAAACGGAAATAAAGAAACGGGACGTTTCTCGAATTAAAATACAAATTTCTCCTGGTTTGAAAGTTGTTGGAAACAGTCGGGATAATGTAAGTACACAACTAAAAAAAATATATAACATAGATATAGTGATTTTTGCTATTTTTAAAGCAAAAAAGTTACATATTGTGGCTTTAAAGGTACACTTCCCATCTCAACCACCCTACCCGCTACATTTATTTTGTGTTTGTTTTACTCTATTGGCAGTCACATAAAAGTTGCACATTCCATGGTGACTGTTATCAAAGTGGAGCATACACATTGTTGAACAAACAATGTTTGCATATTAATGTGCATGTCTCTTTGTCATACCGGTTCCTGGAAATGCAGAGGGACCCGCGAACTGGATACCGATTATATGTCATCCTGAAGGGGGGGAGTTGGTCTATTAAGGATATTGTAGGATTGGAAATAATCCAAGATATTTGAAATGAACAAAGACATTTGCTTTACTGTTTTCCACCCCCTCTTTCAACCACAAGGACCATTTGTAGTTCCTAAATACTCAGAGGGGCTGATAGTGATCAAGGCCTGTAGGACAAGATGTGTGAACTTCAGGGGTCGATGAATTGGCACACCTTTAGTAAAAAGGGGGAAGTTGTAATTATCTGATGTTTGAATGTCTCACATTTGGGTTTTAGTCACATGGTCAGGGAAAGGATAAAACAATATTGAAACTGTTGCTTTGTCTCTTTTATGCTCTGGCTTCTTATTCTCTGGGTCCCTTTCTTGGGGCTCTCTCTCTTTACCTCCTCTTTTCTCTTACTCTCTACACACTCTCTGTCTCTATGGAAGTAAAATAATGCCAAATTTTCTTGAAACAAAAAAGCCTGTTGAATTGCACTACTTGTAAAAATATGCATTGCATTAACCATGCTTGCATTTTAATGCATTGTATTTTTAGGGCTTGCATTCTTATGGGCTGAAATTCAGTATATTTAAGCTGTGAATATTTAAATTCAAAACATTTCAAACACATTTTCATTATAAAAAATTCAATAATCCATATTCACCTTTCATATTTCACTTCCAAAATATTCAAACTGTTTAAAAATACAACCTATAATATTCAACAGGCAATTTCCGGTCCATTTTATTTCGCATTGCAAATTCAGTGGTTCAAATTCAACAGTAAATTCAACATTGACATCCAGGAACTGCAGGAAAAGCAGTAGATTACCGAGCATACTCTCCATTTGCTGTTAGTCTACCTCACCAGCAGGAGGTGCAAAACAGTAAATACAAATACATTTTCTTTTTTTTTTTACAATGCATTAAAATGCAAGCATGGTTAATGCAATGCCTATTTTTTTTCAAGAAATGCAATTCAACAGGCTTTTTTTGTTTCAAAAACATTTGGCATTATTTTACTTCCATATTAAAGGAACTATTGAGCTCAAAAGTCCCAAAATGTCAGGTTCAGACTCATGAATATTTTTATTCTGGTGTCACCATTGTTTTACTGTTTCACCTGTTCTCTAGGTTTCAGCTATCCTAATTCTAATTTCATTTTAAAATCCAGTTGTATTATTCAGTGACACACCTAGTAAATTGTTAATTTACATACAGAAGGTTAAAGTAAATCTTGAAATATTGTACATTCTTTATTAAGGTGTACGTACGACAATGTTATTAAAACTGTAAATGTTTTGGAAATAGATCTGTTATTTGAAATGTTATCTAGATCTGTTATATCATAACATGCTGTGCCCCAGCTAATGTTTACACGTATGATCTCAGTGACTGCAGTACACCTCGCCTGATTCCTCCTTCCATGTGCCGGTTAAGCCTTAATCATTTAAGGCTTAACCATTAGCTTAATCATGCTGTTTATGGGCCCGGGTTTCACTCCCTTATGAAGTAAAGAGAAAAAAAGTTCTGGGCTTGTGCCATTGTTGTTCAGTTTCTGTGCAGGCATGAACAGTCCCCCCTGTTCATGCCTGCACAGAAACTGAACAACAATGGCCTGGATACTGAGCTCCTGAGTAAAGAGCTGTCTGAAAGAGCATTGCAACAGTGTTGTTACACACAGTTGTGCCAACTTTGCACAAACACTGTCTGGAGGAGGTCATGATGACAGGTTCTGAATCACAAAGCACTATCTGTGTAGAATACACAAAGAGACAATTGGACAAACATTGACACTGATGTATCCTTTGAAGTGTTTTTGAAGTGAATTAATTTTGCTACTTAATTAAGAATTGGTCTAGTAAGGTTGCTGGGGTAAGTTTGTTGACAAGGTGAGGTATACCAAATATGTTGCATTAGAAAGATTTACTGTCTGTCTGAACTTTGCCCCAAATACCTTACTTATCCACTAACAGGTAGACTATAGCCATATAGTCTACTAGTGTCTTAGAAGAATGTGTGTACCATTGTCTTTGTGAACATGGTGTTTACATAGTCAAGAACATCCTCATGGCCAACTGAAAGCAGTTGTAGAGTAAATATTTTCATTCTGAGAGGCTTGATGAACACATTCAGTGCAGTCACTGAAGTGGAACAGACTGCGAAATCGAACAGAGAACTCTAACCCATCGTTAAACATTAGCCTAATCTCAAGCTGTGTGGCTTTTCATTCTTCGGCATGGACCTGTGACAAGCTGCTCTGACACTGACAGCACCTGTCAACCTGTCTTTGTTTGAAACTAGTGGACCAGAAGATACAGCATTCATTCATTCATCACATTTGTCATTATTCTAACAATGTTTTAGAAATCTGAAACACCTGCCAGAACAGCAGTCGACACATTAGACCTACAGTCAGATGGATTACCTAACATATTTGAAGGTTGACCAGCATAAACACACAGGACATCGTAGTAGTTAAACTGTTGGTACTATAACCCCATCGCTAAAATGCAGTCTTCATTTGATTGTTTTAATCGTCTGCGAGCAAAAATAAAAGGCTAAACTACTGATAGCATACAAATCTAAACTAACTACTGATAGTTAGCTAATGCTATATCGCTATATCTGGTGCCATTAGCAAAAGCTACATATACTACATACCTTCCTAATTATGAATAAATGAGGAGGCGTAAAACTTAAATCCCTTGTCTAACAGAGTACGGTACTCAGGGCTCTGGACGTCCGTTTGGCAATACGGTGTACATCGGAAATTGATATTAGGGGTAGCTCCTGTAAACACCGGCTATAGAAGGTCGCCATTACTACGCTGTGTTTACCTCAGTAGCTGACGGCCGGAAGTAGTTAAACCCGTTTTGTAGAACCTGGAAGAATGTTGCACATAACCCCTATTAATAATAATAAAAATAAACATCTCTATACTCGCCAAGGTGATTTTTTTATCTCGTATTTGTCGCTTGGTGGGTGTTTTGTGTAGTGAAATTTAAGGTCCAAAGGACTGTGGCTTTGATTAAGTTTAGAAGTTTTGGTCAGTGTGCTGGTTGTGTTCATTTGCGTCCGAGCTGTGAATAATGAGACTAACGAATATCTTAAAGCAACTAGATAACATGTAGTCGTTTAAATCAGACGTTGTGAATACACAAGATACTGGAAAGCCCGATAAAACTTTAAAAATGGAAGAAACGATTGTTAAATACATCGCTAAACACGGTTCTCAGGGAATGTTTGACTGAATAGAAAATATTGTTGATAAACCATATGAGTGGGCTGTCTCCAAGTTTGAAAATTATCCCAAAATGCCTAGGAACAAAAAAGGAAAAATCGCAAATGTGCTTCAAGGTGTTTTTGCTTCCTACAAAGTAACCGAGGCTGAAAATAAGCGACTCTGTGTCGGGGTAATTTACTTTTTTTTTTTTTTTTACCAGGCTAGTGAAACGATATGGAAAGAAGAAAAGGTCAGGATGCAAAAATGAGATTGCACTTCTTAGAACTAACAATAGTATGCTTAGATCTTCTGTGGAAACATTGTTCACTGATTTGGAGGAAGCGAAGACGGCTTGTCAGTTCATGATAAAGAATGGCGCACCTTGGAAAAGACATTGTTAGGTGTCACTTCTTGTAATCCAGTCCCAGAAATGCCAGTTTTGCAGGAAGACAGCACTGAGGGTTGGCAACAAGATTCTCAGTCATTCAGTAGCCAATACTCTGACTGTACAGTTAGATTTTCCACGGCACCAGTCCATGCTACTACGACTATGCGTGCTAGTGAAGAAGGGGAAGAACCAGAGGCTTTAATCCAAATAAATTAGAAGCTGTGTTTAAGAATATTGGAAAATGTAATCCTGCCAAACAAGACCCATTAGATTTTCTGAAAAACTTGGAGGAATAAGCTAAAGTTTACAACTTTACAGATGGTGATGAGTGCGTTTTGTTAAGAATGTGCCCGCCTGACACTTTTTCTGGAGCCTTAACTCAGAAAGTAAAGAACAGAAATGCTAATAAGTCAGAGAGGAAACAGGCACTGCTTGATGTCTTAGGTGTTATGTCAGTTAATTGGGATAAATATCTGAGATGCAAATGAGAAAAGGGGAGCACCCAGCAGCATTCTCAGAACAATTATTGGAGACATTTAAGACTTTCAGTGGCAATCCTGATAGTCAAGTCAAGTCAAGTCAAGTCAAGTTTATTTGTATAGCGCTTTTCACAATACAGATTGTATCAAAGCAGCTTCACAGTATTAAATTAAAATAATACAACAAAGTTTGTTTCAAGAGGAATTTATTGATTGATAAAATTTAATTAAATATCCCCAAAATATCCCCAACTGAGCAAGCCAAAGGCAACAGTGGCAAGGAACCGAAAAACTCCATCAAGTGACCTAATGGAGAAAAAAAAAACTTGGGAGAACCCAGGCTCAGTCGGGGGCCAGTTCTCCTCTGGCATTTATGAGCTAGAGGCCGGATTGTAGTTTGAACTGTAGGATTATATGAATGCCTGAATGATATTATATGATATTACTCTGAATTATATCAGTTTCAAGACTGCTTTGATTAGCAAATGTGACCCATTCACCCGTTCTGCTGTGACAATGTTTGTGACACCTCTGTCTGCATATAATGACATAATTGCTAAAATGACACAGTTCTATAACAATAATGCTAATGAAAAATAAATCTCATCCTGTGTCAGTAATAAATGTTAAAAAGCCATATCAGAACAGTGGTCGGAAAATCCGGAAAAAAATTATCGAGCGTGGTTTCTCGAGATCGAAAGCGCAGATCATAAGTAAACTTAAGGCGCTGCTTAAAAAATTCCACCAAGTTCACGACTACAATGAATGGAATGAGCGGTAGCGGAAGATTAGACTGGCCTTTCTACGACCTGTGCTACGGCATATGAGGAACGAGCCACTCGGCAAACCCAGTGGCACTACTGGGGAGTATGGACTCGTCTTCGCCTTCGTGAACAAACGACGAAGAGGAGTTATCACCAGAACCGTCTTGTTCCTCCGCATTTTCCTCTTCTTCTGCTTCTCCCTTGCCCTCAGTTGCCTCCAGTCCGGAGACCATTGAAGAAAACCCTAGAGAAATCCATTCAGGTGAGCTATATAACCATTAACTATATTGTTGAGGACATTCTAAAACGATGAACGTGAAAAAAGCTCATGAAGCCAGAATCGCACTTAAATCTAACGTGCAAAATGTCATATTAAGTATATTCTTCCCTGTATATAGTATACAGTATAATAATAATAATAATAATAATAATAAACTTTATTACAGACTCACAGGTCCAAACAAAAAACAAGACAATACACACAAGACAATAAAAAAAAAAAACTTCAGAGGAGACAACTATACCAATGCTTCCATAACTTGGACTTATACCGTGTAGTGCTAAACTTGATGCTGGTCAATGCCATAATTATGTAATTATCTGAATTATTCAGCCGACATATAAATTTGTACATAACATTTCTCAATGTGGCTTGCAGTGTATTAACACCTGCAGCCACAAACATCTCACTGGAACTACACCAGCGTGGTCTTCTCAGCAGAATTCTCAGTGCATCATTGTAAGCTACCTGAAGTTTATACAAGCTAGCTTTGCTGAAACTAGACCACAAGTGTGCATTGTGGAGAGGAGTGCAGTATGCTCTGAACAAAGCAACTTTCACTCTATCTGTGCACCCACCAAACTTGCGAGCCAAACTATTCGCCTGAGCATATAAAGAACGGCATTGCCTGTAAACGTCAAAGTCATCCTTCAACTGGTCCGTAATGAGATGCCCAAGATACCTGTATATGCTCAAAACTCTCAAGGTATTACCTGCCAATTTAAAAGGAGGAAACATTAGACATTTATCCTCCTTTGTTCTGCAAATCATCACCGCACTCTTGTCTGTATTAAATTTCATGTCATAAACAGTTCCATAATCAGAGCAAACATTAAGAAGCTGTTGAAGACCAGCACTGCTAGGACTGAAGACCACAAGGTCATCTGCATACATAATATGATTCACTAAAGTGTTACCTATCATACACCCAGTGTTACACGAATTCAGGCAGACAGAGAGCTCATCAACATACATGTTAAAAAGAATAGGGGAGAGGATTCCACCTTGTCTGACCCCGTTCCTAACCCCAAAAGGGGCAGAAACACAATGGTCCCATTTTATAAACATAGACTGGTTGGCATACCAGTAGGACAGAATTCTCACAATACATTTAGATACACCTCTCTTACTCATTTTATCAAATAACTTGTAGTGATTGAAGCGGTCAAAAGCTTTTGAGGCATCAATAAAACTCATTAAAACTGAGGAATTATTATCTCTATACGTATTAACAATTTCCTTTAAGGAATATATGGCCATATCTGTGCCATGTTTAGATTTAAAACCAAATTGGTTGTCAGTAGAGGGGATAATGTCCACAATTCTGCTCAACAGGATGCTTTCAAAAACTTTAGACAATACACTGGCAAGGGCTATTGGTCTGTAGTTATCAGAGCAACCAACCTTACCAGACTTATCCTTGATCACCGGCACAAGCAAGACAGATATCATTGTATCCGGCAGGAAACCATGAATTAAAAAAGAATTAAAACAGATACCAAGAAGGGGGGCTAACCTCATGCTGGCATATTTAATGTGCTCAGCAGTGATGTGATCCGACCCGCTTGCTTTATTATCTGCTAACTTATTTATAGTGCGTGATACCTCATGTGAAAAAATTGCCTTAAAATCAACACACTTAACATTGTCAGACATATAAATATAACTTTTAACACAATTAAACAAGGTCCTGTAGTGCTGTCTCCACATCTCAGCAATATTCTCAACACCTGAGATACCATCTACAGTGCACGGGGGTGGTATACTACATTTGTTAAGACCCTTTACCTCCTTCCAAAATTCAGTAGTGTTGTTATCCATTACCTTCTCGGCCATAGATTCTGCCCTCATAGCTTGCTAATTTTTACAGATAAATCTGACAGCATATTTATACGCTGCATTAGCATTTTTCTTTTGTTCAAACAGCTGCCCTTGCCTTGGTCTACCAGCCAACACCCATGATTTAAACGCTAACTTAGCTTCCTCATGATATCCGGCCACATACTTATTCCAGCCAGGCCTCATTTTACCCCTTTTGTTTTTCCGTTTAAAATAGGGTCTACTGCTTTCATAAAGGGCTCTCACAACATGATCATATAGAGAGGAGATTTCCTCCCTGTGCTTCCAGTCATTACAGGTAGGATCACTACACCTGATTGCATCACTAGGAAGACTGATTTTACTCAATAATCTATTTGTATCAGCATAGTAGCCAGCAATATCCTCCCTTGAAAGGGTAGACCAGTCCAAAAAATTGTATAGTATACAGTATTAATAAATAAGCTTTATAGTAAATTTGGCCCTCTAATATCACTGTGTTCATGCATCAAGCCAAGTTTAAGTGTTTTAAAATGTCCCCATGGTTGTAGTCTTTAGTTTGTGTTTTGTCTGCCATACATCACGTGTGTATTCCTGGTTAATAATACAACTTTTGGGTTTGTCTTTTCAGAATCGCCTCAACCACCTCCAGCTAAAAAGGCCAGAAAGCCCCTTTCCAGGACTCAAACAATTATGAAAGAGGTGAAGGACCTCTTTCTTGAAATGGACAGAGACTTTGAGGAGAGGGAGCGTGTTCGCTTGGCAGAGCAGAGGGAATACGAGGAGCGACTGAGGAGAGAGGCGAGTCTGGCAAGGGAAGATGAACTGGCAAGGCAGATGTCGATGCTGCGCGAGCTACAAGAGACCCAAAACCGTTTTTTGGGTGAACTCCTACGCCACATGCCAGCTCTGGCACCCACACATTATTATGTGCCTCCACGTCATACCCGCTTCAATATCCCAAGCACATCAGAAGAAACGGAAAACAGCACATTCATGCTGTTGTCATCCTCTTCGTTTCTACAGCTGGATTAGGAATAGTATATAGTATATTTCAAAGAGTTTTAAAATATATTTTTCTTTAAGTGTTTTCATTTGTGCTCTAATTTATATTTGCAATCTAGATTAAACACTTTGTATTGTTTCATATATATAGTATAATTCAAAGAGTTTTAAAATATATTTTTCTTTAAGTGTTTTCATTTGTGCTCTAATTTATATTTGCAATCTAGATTAAACACTTTGTATTGTTTCATATAATGTATATGTTTTATTTGCATATAAAAGTTTGTGTTCAACATATTGGTGTGTGCTTCATTATTGCTTTTTCAATATAACTGTGTACAGTGCCATATTAATACATCAATTACATATAAAATACATAATGTATTTTAAAAAAGATAAATATTAAATAGATTTCATTTAATTGAAATACAAACTACTGAAGTCACTTTTCTATATCTTAAAAAAAAACTAAAAATGCTGGGCTAACTCGGACAAGCTGCTAAATGATTAAATGTACATAAAATGTTTTTCAAATTATATTTCAAATTATTTATCATCTGTGACCACACTCCATTATTTCAGTTATGAAAAAAAGTGACTGACAAACTTATTGAATAGTTTTACAATAAATAATTTTTATTGAAAAACTTTGACATGGTGTGAAATGGTTGTGCAGGTAAAGTAACACGAGTCATGACAAGAGAGTCATCATAGCCTCACGAATTCCTTGACAATTATGTCCTCCCACCCCTTTGAAACATATCTTGATCAGGCTCTTGCAAATCATCTGTGATGTTCCAGTCAGGCAAATAAACTTCTTTGTTCAGCTCACAAATATTGTGCAGAACACAACAAACAGCAACAACATCAGACATCAGAGCAGTGTCAACATCGTTGCGCTTAAGCAAACACCTCCAACGACCTTTAAGGCGACCAAAGGCGTTCTCCACAACCATCCGTGCTGAGCTCAGTCGGTAGTTGAAGTGTCGTTGTTGAGGGGTCAGGGAATGGTGGTTTGTGAAACCCTTCATAAGCCAGTTCTTGAGGGGGTATGCCGCATCGCAGATTAAATGGACAGGAACCTCGACATCATTCACTGTCATTGAGTTCTGTTAAAAAAATAAATGTAAAAATAAATAAATCACAATCCAATTTTTTACAATGCAGCTGTTAATGTCATACATGGCTTAATACACTTGCATCTTGATATCAAAACATGACAAATAAAATGTGCTAGTAAAACAAATATTGCGTACCTCACGAGGAAACAGGTATCCACCCTGTTGCTCTGCCATTTTGAAAATGGGAGAGTTGGACAACACACGAGCGTCATGCGTGCGCCCAGGCCAGCCCACATATACATCTGTAAAGCTAGTAAAGAGACATGGCATTAATATATGGACACATAAAAATTAATCAAATTTCTGTAATGAACACAATAGCTTAGGAACTACATTCTTACCAGAAATTGTGGTCCACAACAGCTTGAAGTACAATCGAATGCCATCCCTTACGATTGTAGTAAGCTGTAGCATCTTCTTGGGCAGCAATTATAGGGATGTGGCTACCGTCTATGGCACCAGCACACAAAGGATACCCACGTTCAGCGAACCCATTTAAAGACTTTTGAAGAGCATCTCCTTTGGGCAAGGAGATGAAACGTTTCAAAAGCTTTCTCTTCAGTGTTGCAGTGACTTTGTGAACCAGTGTACAAACAGTGGATAGCCCCACACCAAAGAGACAACTGATTGTACGGTACTCGCCAGGGGTAGCATACCACCACAAAACAATAGCCAATCTACGGCGTGGTTCAAGGGGCTTTCTCCAGGTCGTAAGCTTGCGTCTCAGGCTTAGCTCAACAAGTTGCAGAACAAACTCAAACGTGTCCCGTGACATCCGAAAGTGCTGCCGCCACTGATCTTCGTTGAAGTTTACCAGGACATTTGACCAAAACACAGCCCCTTGAGGTCTTTGTACCATCCACAGTCTTCTCTTCGAAACACCCAGTTGCATGAGCCGTGTACAAAGAACTGTAGCTTTTAGCATCCGATGGCGTCTCCGTGCTTTACGTCTCGCTGCTTCATTTTCTTTCATACTCTCCGCCAATTTAACTTCCAGCGTATTCCGTATCGAATTAACACGTTGAAAAGAACTCAAAATCGAAAATAAAATTGTGATTTGACCACGAAACATGTTGTATACAGTATAAACAACAAAGTTTGAACAGCAACATCTAATGCCTGATCAGCTGCCATGTTGTTCAAAGCAATGCAAACACTTCCGCTTTTCGACGCGTACCTTATACGTCACATCCTAACGTCACGCGTCTTTCCGGAACATACACGGGTTGTGTGTGAAAGCGCTCTCTGATTCCGGAAAATCACTGGCAGTGTGAATGAACCAAAATCAAACGAACCCGGGTCAAATCCCGGGTCACTTTATCCGTGTATTTTCCGGAATCTCTGTGTGAAAGGGGCTTATGTTACTCGTGGCAAAGAGGGACATATTTCTAGAGTATGCAAATTTCCCCTTTAAAGGAGAATGGGGAACTTTGTTCTAATATGGATAAGCAGAGCTCCCAAGCCAAGTCTTCCTCAGCATGGGGATCTCAGGCCTCCATAACACATGTCCAATTGTAAATATTGCTGTTGGAGGCCGATGCAATGATCGGTTAGTAGATTCTGGTGCTTCATTAACAATTATTCATTCAGACAATTCCCCACAGAACAGTAAAAATACAATAACACTGGAGGGTTTTAATGGAACAATTTCTCTAGCATCACAAACAGATAATATGTCATTTCAAATTTGAAATTCAAAGACAAAGCATGGCTCAGCAAAACTGGTGATGGTCGTAGTCCTAGGTTCAGATATTATGACTAAGCATGGCTATATTATTGACTATGGCAACAATTGTATTTGGCGTAATCCCCAGAGTTGAGGAGATTTCTGATGTACATGCAATAAAAAAGTCAGAGGATTATGATTTAGATACATTGTTATCAGTGGAAGATTCGGAATTGTCAGAAAGTTTGAGTAAAAACAGAGGTGTTTTTGTTCAATCAAAACATGATTGTGGCCGAGTTGATGCTAGTGTAATGGAAGTGAAGATTCAGGGGCGTGACCCACCCTCTCTCAGACAGTATAATTATCCAGATGAGGCGAATCCATACAGCGTACAGTGGATTCTCTATTAGAACAGGGTGTTATTAGGCCATGGCTGCGTCCGAAACAGCATACTTCCCTACTATATAGTAGGGAAAAAGCAGTAGGCGAGCGAATACGTATGTCCGAATCCTTAGTATCCATAAAAGAGTAGACGAGAATTACCTGGGTGAGGTACTAATTCTCGCAAGATTTTTACGTACGTATACTAATAGTGCGTCTGAATATTCCTACTTTCCTACTATATAGTAGGAGAAAACAGTACGTGAAAGGAGTAGTATGTCCGAAACCTCAGTACTCATAAAAGAGTAGGCGAGATGTTCCCGGATGGCCTACTGCTTCAGCCCAGATTCTGAAGAGCTCATAGATTGATACTTTTCTATCCCAGCAGGCCACGCGAGAGGATACGTCATAATCGAACATCACGGAGATCAGCGAGACGCGGGTGTTTTCAAATGTGAGTAAACACGGCTCCTTGTTGTGTTAAAATCGCATGTGTTGAACTACTGTAAACTGTTGAACTGTTGAAGCTGTAAAGACGTTAGACAGTATAGTATAGTTGTGATTTTGCTGTAAAAATACGTTTTATTATGTATAACTAACAGGGGAGCTCCAGTAAGCACACATACGTCTCTTAATTGGATTTACATAAACCATATACATCTTAAACACGCTTATTTTAAATGTCTATTAACATCTGACAGGAAAATCGTTGATAAGTATTGCAGATAAGCACATCACAACATGAAATAGACATCTGAGTGATATATGTGTCCTATTGTGTAGGAGAATTTACTGTTGTCATCACTGCTTATATTACATGAAAAACAAATCTACATAAAGTAACTAAACATAGCCTACGTTATCTATTTTATTTGTCCATTGGTATTGTTGACAAATTAAGGAACATTTATGTTGCATAAAAAGTGAGTTAACACATCAGCATCAACCTCAACATGTAAATGTTTATTGAGCTCATAAATCACAGAGGTAATGTGAATCTTATCTAGATGTTACAGGGACAGATGAACACGTGTGTTTATCTGGTGGAGAGTGGCTCATGAAGGCTTTGAGTGAGTGCACTACAGAAATGAATGAAAAAGTCTATTTAAATCTTAAATTGTAGTTTATTTTAATTATTGTAATTTCACACAGAGTTATTACAGGACTTTTCTGATTCTTGATATCAGTGCATTTGCTGCAGAGCTTTTGTGGTGGAGCAGAGGATGCAAGGCAGGGTGACGGCGGCATTTGTGGGGGGTGGGGGGGAGCGTTATGAGACCCTCCATCACTCCACCAGCCCTCACAAAACCCTCCATCACTCCTGCTCGAGACCCTCCATCACTCTACCTGCCCTTACGACACCCTCCATCACTCCACCTGCCCTTACGAGACCCTCCATCACTCCTCCTGCCCTCACGAGACCCTCCATCACTCCTCGTGCCCTCACGAGACCCTCCATCACTCCTCCTGCCCTCACGAGACCCTCCATCACTCCACCAGCCCTCACGAGACCCTCCATCAGTTCACCAGCCCTCACGAGACCCTTCATCACTCCACTATCCCTTACGAGACCCTCCATCACTCCACCAGCCCTCACGAGACCCTCCATCACTCCTCCTGCCCTTACGAGACCCCACCCGAAAGGTGAGAATCTCAGTGATCTGACTCATTTAAAAATTACCCCAAAAGCATACCTGGAATCTGTGTAGATATTTGCAACTGATCCTGAAGCTAGCGTGCATGCTCTAGTTAAAGCTACCAGTTCTGCAGCCTGAGCTGAAAAATGATCTGGAAGACGACCTGAAGCAACCACTTCAGTGGTGGAAGTTACTGCATATCCTGCACGTCTGTTACCTTCAATTACTTGAGCTGAACCATCAACAAACAACTCAAATTCAGAATTTTCTATGGGTGTTTCTTTTACTTCACTTGTCGCTGCGTATGTAAGCGTAACACAATCATGAGTCATTTCGACTTCATCCTCTAACAACACTTCTGTCATTGCAGACATCATACATGAGGAGGGGTTCGTGACTGGTGCACGCTGTAAAACAATGTTCGGGGCTGTGAGAGTTGCTAACCAATTTCCCCAACGAGAGGAAGTGACAGAAGTGACTTTTGCTTGATTCATTAGTGCGGATACTGCATGAGGACATTTTACGTTTACAATCTGACCTAACACCATTACTGATGAAGCCTGAAGAGCTAGATGAACTGCCTGCACTGCTCTAAGACATGGGCCCATATCAGAATCTTTAACATGGCCTTTCAACAAGTCATAGAGCGGCTGAGCAATCGAGGCATAGTCTTCAATCCAAGGTCTACAGTAACCTGCTGTTCCTAAAAATGATCGGAGTGTTTTAAATGGGTCATATAATGGTACATGCACTTTTACAAGTTGATTGTACTGAAATGTGTGTTGGCAGTGCCTGTACACAACCATCATAAAATGATAAAAATCCATCCAGTGGTTTTTTTTAAATCTTCTTATATGTTTCCTCCTGTCTCAAATCAAGCTGTTCGATATTGTGACGTCACAATATCGACGCCCCTCCCACGATGGGTGATTGACAGCAGCGTTTCAAACACAGACCCGCCCTCGCGCCCTCGTGAGCGAGCTGTCAATCATAGCACGCGCCGACGCGCGTTCATTGTTGATAGTGTTGTGGCAAATTCACGATCTTTGGTTCAGGTCTTCAATGTCTGAAGAAATCTTTCAGAGTCGAAGTTTCAGGTCCCAGAAGAATAAACTTGGCCATCCGGCTGGCCATCCGGACATCTGATCTTACAATGCTTTGCACCCAATTGTTATACCTCTTTCTATCCAATTAGCGTTCAAATTGTTATCTTTTTCCTCTTTGCCCCTCCTCAAAACCTTGCCACGATTAAAACATCTGCATCCATATCTCATTTTTATTGGTGGCATGTCCTTGCGCATGTACTTATAAAATGATTTCATGAAGGTTGTCTGGGTACTGACCTTACACATGTACTTTTTTAAAAATGCACCCAGTTCCCTTACGACCTTGTCTTTCTCTGTCTTCTCATAGTTTTCTCTAATATTACAGCATTTATTTAGACCCATGTATGAGACAAATGAAATTCTCCAACACATCCCCCCTTTGGGACTCATTTCAGTCCCACCTTCAAAAACCCAGAATGCATCTTCATGAGTAGGTCATCTCTCTTTCATCATCTATCCAAATATGGTCAATATAGACCATCCACTTTTATCAATAGACCCTCATCACAAAGGTACACTCTGGAGGAAGAGTGAGACCAAACATCTCCACCCCTACTTGGCTAGGGTGGAGTAAAAGATCTCACCTTCCTGTTAGATCATAATTTTAAGGGATGTATTTCTTCAATCATCAGACTTTCAATACATTCAGCATATCTCATTGTATATACTTGGAGTTTAGTTTTCGTCCATCAGTGCCAGAGGAACTGCACAGGCGCTTCCGGTGGCCTGAAGTGCTATCTGGGTTGCTCCATCGTTGCCGGAGGTGCCCTGGTCCTGCCTAGGGTGCTATCCGGTGTTGGAGCAGACAGCGGGTTTTTAAACCACCAGTTGAGTCAGCTCTTGTCTCTTCAACAGTCAATGGCCGCACTTGCAAATAGTTCCTCTTTTGCACTATAACTATATACATGTTCCAATGGTCTAATGCATGTAATTTCCAGACTTCTAACTTGTTACAGGAGTGCACTAAAATATATTCAAAGTGTAAAAAATAAAATGAATAAAGTGATTATTAGTAATAAAAACATTCTTATGTTTTCCCTTTATTTCTGGTTGCATTACCTCGTACCACGGGCAATGACTTGCTTTAGACCTTCTATCATCCCCTCTCATGCACAAATTATATAAGTGAGCAGTTAGTGTGATTATATGTAAAAAACATTCTCAGTAAGATTATATAGGTAAAACATATTCAAAAAGATTACATGAGTAAAATATTTTCAGGAAAAGGGCCCTTATGAAAAAGAACAAAGAAATACAGAAAACCCCTCTAACTAACTCCCTGCTCTACCCATATTCTAATTACTCTATCTATTTTACCCCAAAATAAAATACACAGTGGGGCTATCTCCCTCTCTTATCAGAAACATAGTCAAAAATGTATTAAAAGTATTAAGGCACCCTTATTCCTTCTTCCATCCAGACCTTTACAGGAAGTCATCCAATTCATCCAAGCCTGGGCCAATTGGATACATTCTCGAGTTGGTGCATCCAATATCAACTCCCAATCGTTTTACTGATACATTGATCATCTGCTTGGCAGCTGCATTGGCTAGCAGGGATCTGAGGAAAGGCACAACACAACAGTACAATAAAAGAAAAATGACAACAATTACGGCCATTATTACTCCCACCTTAATGAACCATTCTTTCCAGGATCCAAACACAGAATCAAACCAGTTTCCCAACTCTCTGTCTCTCCCCGCATTTTCAGTGTTCTCTTGTCTCAGGTCCTTCAGCTTCTTCATGGCCCTAGTAAAAGCTCAATCAGAGGCTGTATTATTTGGACTAAAGGTGCAACAGTCAATTCCAAACATTACACATACCCCTCCTTTTTCTGCGAGTAGCCAGTTCAGAGCTTGTCTGTTTTGCCATGTCATTTTGCTGGTGTATTTTAGCTGATGGCCTAAGGCATCCATTGCTTGACCATAGTCTTAATTGTTCTGTTGATTGTCAGAGCTAATCTGAGATGGTACTGTATGCCAAATCTTGGGATGACTTCTTTGGTTAAATTTTTTATCCGTTTCTGCTTCTTGGTCTGCTGAGGGTTATGCTTCGACCCATATGCTAAATCTATCTATGAAAACTGTATCTGTATCTTTTTCCTCTTACTGATTTTATCATGTCCACATAATCCATCATTAGATGTTTGAAGGTCCTTCTGGAACTGAGATAGAGCCTATTGGAGTTGCTGTTCCTTTTCTGACATTATTTTGTGAATCTTTAGCTGTGTCTGAAATCGCTCCCTATCCACTATATAGTGCACTATTTAGGGTGTCGGCCATTTTGTAGTGGTGTCCGAATTCTGAGTGAACGACATCATTCCCTACATTCGTTCACTACTTTTACCCACAATCCTCTCTGAATTCGAGTGTACATCCGATGTACACTTGCTGAGACAGTATTTCCCACAATCCAACACGATAAGGCGATAGAGCGCGAATGAAAAATAAACAACAATGTCACCATGGCAACGGCGCGCGAGATAGAAAACAATCATTTATAAGACCAGACGCCTGGTTGTTTATTTATATATATATACCGTTATATCTATATTTGAATAAACAAATGTGTTGTGTAGTGTTTTGTTCTCTTTTATTTTCACATATAAATGTAAAAAAGTAAATAAATATGACAAGCAAGTGTTTTTATTATCTTTTTTTTTTATCAAATAACGCAATAAACGTGAAAAATACATACATACAATTGTTACATACAATTCATGCAGCCAAAAAAGGAAATATTAAAGATGGGTAGGTAATGTTTATGACGAAATTGTCCGACCTCTCGGCGCGTGATAATTATGTCAGCGTCCGAATTCGCTCACTCATTTTCGTTCACTCTTTGCTGATGTAGTGCACTCAACTGCCATTCACTATGTAGTAGGGGTGTAACGATTCGTTTTAACAACGATACGATTCGATTCACGATTCATGGTTGTCGATACGATTCAAGGACGATATTGGTTCATTTAGAACGATACGATCCGAAACGATTCAGTGACTTGAAATCGATTCAGTGACTTTTTAGCCAAAAATTATTGTAAGTGAATCAGGTATCAATTAATTATGGATATAAACAAACAAGTAAAACACAAATTAATGTCAAATGCATTCACATTTTATTTTAGGTAGGACTGAATGATTATGACAAAAATGATAATTGTTGATTATTCCCTTGATATTGTAATTGTGATTATTAATTACGATTATCACAACATTGAATGATGTTTTGAATAGTTTGGCTATGGGACCCACATTTCCCCATGGTCATCAAGCCGCGACCCACCTTTTTAGGAATTATATAAGCCTATTATAATACATTTGTTTACACAAAAATTGTTGACACACAAGTTCTGTCCCCCTTTACTTAACAAAAAAAAATTAAGAATATGACAAATACTGATAAACAGTAGGCACTTCGAGGTTAAGTATAGGTATTAAGGTATTAAATAGCAATCCCAAACTAGTTTTTGTTAATACAATCTTGGTATGAGCCACCACAGTCATATAAAAATATACAAAATAACCAGTAAGTGGCATTTTGTTATGGAAACAAACAACAGTTAGGCTACCATGGTGATACACAATACTTAGAAGAACTGGTAAAGAAACATGGAAACTGCAACACACATGACGTACCAATAACGTAATTTATTGGTATTTTACTTTTATTTCTTAACTTACTAATTTACGACGTTCCATTCTCGTATGACTTTAGTGAAGTGATACAGTGCGCTCCGCCGCATTTGCGCGTGCAGTTGAAGAGTGCGCGCTACTGCAGTATAGCGGCTGAGAGGACAGGAAAGTCCGTTTTTCTGAGGTGAGAGATTTTGCGCTGCTTGACTGTTGTCGCGCTGCTGCTGGCGCGTCACGCATGGCGACGACGACACAGATAGGCAGACTGAATCAAGTCACGTTTAACGCCTTTATCATTAAATGTGCAAAGAAAAAACATCCATATAAAGTATAACGTGCTTAAATCCAATGCGCTATTTCCTAGTATCGATACAATCGATTCATTACCTTTTAAAACGATATTAGATCGATATATGTCGTCCGGAAGGCCAACTTGCCGAGCACAGATCGATCCAGTTGGATCGTAGGAATATAAATCGATACATCGATGTAGTTGATGAATCGTTACACCCCTACTATGTAGGGATTAGTGAATGAGTGAATGAGTGAACGAGTGAGCGGTTTCAGACACAGCTTTTGTCTTTTTTATTTTTCTAATTTTATTTTTCTAATAATCTCCCCCCTTGCGCAATGGTCAAAACCATGCGCATCTTAAATTAAAATAGTAAAAAGGGTTGCTAGTGTAATTATTTGTCTTTTAATACCTCATTTGTCCAATAGTCTGAAGTTGAGGGTTTTGCTTATGCCTTCTTGACTAATGATATAGACATAATTTTATATTTAATTATCTATTAAATTCCAAGGTGCGAATACAACAATTCTAAATTGGTAACACAACTCTGATGACAAAAGCTACTGAATGTAGGCAATGTGGCATTCCCCATGTGACAGTGTCTAAATGTTTTGAACAACACAGTTGGTCGATATCAGTTGTCATTTGATTGTGTTAACCACTGCTGTCATAAAACCCACATTTTTCAATATCTAATAGATACATATTTCTGGTAGGTCTGGACATGCTGTCGTTTGAAAAAAAAAACATTATCAATATCTCTTATCCGATTTGTCATTCATCTGTTAATTTAATTTCTCTTCATAATCTTTTCTTCTGTTGCTTATGAGATGCTCTTTTAAATGACTGGAGATTTTAGCATAATCTCGAATTCATAACCAACAATATCAACATCTTGAAATCCCTGGTAATGACAGCACTTGTGACATCACGTGTTTGTAATTTGTATAGTCACTATTTTTATTTCTAAACCTAAAAAATTAACTATTGACCAAGATGGAGTGACCAGCACCATAGCTTTATCATCCACATCTTTTGTTGTTGCTTACAGCTGGACTAATGTCTATTGAAAGAAAGCAAATAGAGAGTGTCAGCTTCACAGAATATAGAGAACTGCTGTTGGACCAGTGAATAATCAAAATACAATTAATATGGCCAATCAATAGAATGTGAAGCGGTCTCTGTAGTGATCACTGAAAACGCATCACCTGTGCACACTCAGTAAAGGATGGAGTCCTTCTGCTTGGACCAGCGATCAGTTGAACTAGTTGGGCTGCTGTCTGAGTGTTTCCCTCCTCATCCGATGCATTTGATCTGTCAGTCTTTGTTGGCATTCAAGGGTCTGGTGTCATGTTGGGACATAGTGGTTTGACTCTGGATGCTTTTGTCTCTCTGCCTCTCCTCAGTCTGGCTTTTGGCCAAGCCACGGAGTCTGCATGATGATTTTGCATGATGGCAGGATGTTTTTCTTGGTTGTTTCTGCATCAACACAGTCTTTGTTATTTTAAGTTAACTCAATCCAAAGATCTCAATTTCTGCAATGGCTCAAATTTAAAACTGTCCCCCAGGGACAACAAGATGCAAACATCATAGGCTACGTCTTTATATAACAGGTCAGTCCATACCCACATCTATCATGCCTCTCTATATATAAATATTTTATCTCTAAATGTCAGATATTTTTATAAACCTTTTTATCAATTATTTGATTTTCCTCTGGGAACTACACAAACCAGTTATACTAAGGAGAAAACTCCAGTGGTTTTGATGGCCACCAGTTTGCGCAATCCTCCATATCAATCCCTGTTAGGCTTATTTATTTAATTCCCCCTTAGACCGGTCAACTAACATTTAAGCAATTTTTATATTTTCTTTCAGGTTAATTTCTTATCAATTATTTTATTGGTGTTTTCTTGGTATTTGTGAAATTAGTCTACTTTTAATTCTAACTGGATTAGCAGATTTCACCAATCTTACTTGATCTCTTAGTCAGCTGTTTTTGAATACCTTTTTTTTTTTTTTTGTTTTTTTTTTTGAATGTTTCAGTGTCTCTGCACATAGCCACATCTAATGTTCTCTCAGCTGGTCATTTTGTTTTTAGGCTTCTTTCTCCAGTTTTGGAGGGGAAAGTATCTCCTATTAGTATTTTCCTATGGTATCTCTGCAAAATTAATATTTTGATCTTGATATCTCAACAGGTGTTGATGCCATTATAATCTTAATTATTATCGGTGTGTTTCACAAATTTTTAGTGTACCTTACTAACCCCAGCTTGCATCTATTCTTAACTAGTTTTCAGCAAGATGGTCAGACATTTATTAAGATATCTGATTAGTCTTTCTCAGGTATTTAAAAAATGCAGTTCCTCTATTACAGGTCCACTGGTGGGGATGACAGTTACAAATAAAATCTCTCAATATGTTGTTCAAAGTGTACACCAATGTATTGGAAATGGTTACTCACTTTCTGGTTTATATGCTAGTCAGAACTAGGAAAGGTGAACTCTTTCTCTCTGTCTCCCTCCTTTCCTTCCTCACACACACACACATGCAGTCTCACTTTCTTCTTGCAGCCCCTCCTCTCTCTGTCAGAGGCAGCCCCTCCTTTCTGCCTCTCTTTCTCATATTACAGCAATTCCTGCCTTTGTCCTTCCTCATTTATAAATTCCTTTTCCAACCAAAAATTATTTTTTATGCCTTTTGTTAGTTCCAATGCCTGTCTTAATTTTTACTCTTCTCTTTGCCTTCTATCCTACCTCCTATACCTGTCCTGTTATCAGTGAGTCCGTTCCACATTTTTTCTCTCTTAACTTTTAGACTTCCTGAAGAGAAAAAATGATCAATTGTCTGTATGTCCTCGCTTCCTTCTACCTTCTTTAGTTCTTCACTTCACACACAATTATGTCTATTTTATTCCACTTTTCATTCATACACCCGGGATTTCATTCACACACTTTCACTCATTAATTTGATATCTTTATATTAAATGCAGGAACAATGCATATTTGTTCAGTTCTTACCTAGCAAAAGCTGTGCTCTGTCTGGATCGCAGCACTTGCAGTCTGGCAAATGGCCAAACAATCGACAAAACCAACTTCTTGGAATATTTCTTGTTCTTTGATACTTATATCTTTGTACTCTTTTTTTCACTAATTTGCTTTTCACCATCCATCCAATTTTAATAGTTTTATTCCTCTCTTTTTTTTTCATATTATTTTCTCTTATTTCAATCCTCTGCTCAGTTTTTAGCTGAATTTAGTTTTTACTTGCAGCCCAACACACTGTCAATTTATGATCAGTTAAGTGCTTTTTTGGCAGTACGCCCAGAATGAGTTGGCAGTATGCCTGGACCGGACAGCTGGTACCCCCTCCTCTCTGCTCCTAAAGATTATTCTACAATATAATATAATAATGCTCTTGTATTTCCTATTACTTTTTAGTTTAAATCACTTGTTTTAGCTTGTTCTCTTTTCTACAATAAAAACTCATTAGTAATTCTTATTTGAGTCACTACACTCTTCACATTTATATATATATATTTATTCAATACTCTCTCTACCCTCTCTGCACTCCTGCAGATCTCTCCTCCTAAAGACAGACAAACAAATAGTGTGCTTTTGCACCTTTTGATGCACCCAATTCGCACTTCTTGTGTTTAAGACAAACAAACAAACATGTGAGCGCTTCTCACTCACTGTGGCGTACTTCATACACCACGTAGCGCACTTCATACGCTACACGCACTTTCTCGCGTTTAAGACAAATAAACAAACATGTGAGCGCTTCTCACTCACTGTGGCGTACTTCATACACCACGTAGCGCACTTCATACGCTACACGCACTTTCTCGCATTTAAAACAAATAAACAAACATGCTTAAAACAAACAAACACTCACACTACGCATGCGTTTTCTCCCTAGGACCCGAAAATTAGACTTTCCTCTTTCTTTAATTTATTTTATTCTTTTTAGGTTCTCTTTATGGTGGAGTTTTAAAATAATTTATCAGCCAGGGTGACAGCTTACCAACAGTGACCGCACAAAACAAAATATAAGCAAAGACTGCTTACCTTTATTTTAGCCGGCTTTTTGTTTTGTGAGGTCTCCGCCAGGGCCCCACCACGGCTGCTTGAGCTCCTTCCAATCCTCCTGGCTGGCTCGCCAATTATGTTGTGGCAAATTCACGATCTTTGGTTCAGGTCTTCAATGTCTGAAGAAATCTTTCAGAGTCGAAGTTTCAGGTCCCAGAAGAATAAACTTTATTGTACAAACAACAAAGTGAGACGCCGGCTGGCCATCCGGACATCTGATCTTACAATGCTTTGCACCCAATTGTTATACCTCTTTCTATCCAATTAGCGTTCAAATTGTTATCTTTTTCCTCTTTGCCCCTCCTCAAAACCTTGCCACGATTAAAACATCTGCATCCATATCTCATTTTTATTGGTGGCATGTCCTTGCGCATGTACTTATAAAATGATTTCATGAAGGTTGTCTGGGTACTGACCTTACACATGTACTTTTTTAAAAATGCACCCAGTTCCCTTACGACCTTGTCTTTCTCTGTCTTCTCATAGTTTTCTCTAATATTACAGCATTTATTTAGACCCATGTATGAGACAAATGAAATTCTCCAACAATAGCTGGAGTGCTGAGTAGAATGGCGTCTAACGATTGTGGTGTTCTGTTCTTGGGTGTAACAAGGAACACAGCAGTCATATTGATGATGTTTCTAAATCCGTACAGCTGAAGACGCAGTGGCTGAGGTTGTTTTCGAAGGGAATATTCCCAACGATCAACGTCAATGCTGTCATGTTTGCGCGAATCATTTCACCAGACTCGAGACTGCTTTACAAACGAGGGTCAGTATAAAGCTGTTTTTGCTAAGAAGCTGCTCCAGAAAAAAGGATCAGTACCAACTATTCGTGTTCCTGCTGAACCTCCAGAAGAACAAGTGAGTGTAACGTTTTATTGACCTTTCATATTGATGATGAGACTGCAATATGAAAGTGATCCAACTCCGGATACTCTTATAGGTTACTCCAGTGGATCACGGCTGAACGCGTCTTCTCCACACTCACTTACAAACAAACATTTATTTTATTTTTTTTCGCCTATCGTGCGTCTAACTCTACACCCCTACCACTAAAAAAAATAAAATTAAAATAAAATTAAAATAAATTAAAATAAAATAAACGGATTATATCCAAGACTTCAGTCATAAATTACTATTAATATTGATAGCATCACTGGTAGCTTCGTTGCTAACTCACTGTCCATCTGTTAAAATGGCGAATATATCAGATGTAAGTAGTCTACCTTTTGGTGCAGGTGAGGACACATTTGAGCTGCACGCACTGCAGTCTGAGCTGGAAGCTGTTGAGAAACAGATCCACGACCTTTTATTGAGACAGGCCGAGCTGAGAGACCGGTGTTTGGCTCTTGAAACATCACGCGCCGATGCACACAAATCAGTGCTTAACGTTACTAACCCGCTGACTCCGACCGCGTCTACTCCGTGCGTTCCTCAGCATCGGTCACAATCAGCCATGGTCTCGTTCACTCCGGCTCCAACACGCCACCACGAAGCCTGGGTGGTTCTGCAGCGGAAGACGCGAGTCAGGTTTAGACCAAGACTTGCTCCGACCCTCCCGGTTTTCGAGTTATCCACACAAAACCGCTTCTCCCCTCTACGCGAAACAGAACGCGATGCTGTGATCATCGGCGATTCCATCGTTCGGCACGTACACGCTACGTTAGGTAAAAGTAAGGTGCACAGTCACTGCTTTACTGGTGCTCGTGTTTCTGAAATCGCTGCTCGCGTTCCCGAGATCCTGAACGGTGACGAGCGCGTCGGAACTGTGGTCCTGAACGCGGGAGTGAACGACATCAGGCTGCGCCAGACGGAGATTCTGAAGAAAGACTTCAGGAATCTAATCGATACGGTACGCAGCACATCGCCTGAAACAACGATCATTGTGTCAGGACCGCTTCCCACGTACCGATTAGGGCATGAAAAGTTCAGCAGATTATTTGCGCTAAATGAATGGTTAATGTCATGGTACAATGAGCAGAAACTGCTCTTTGTAAATAATTGGAATCTGTTTTGGGAGCGTCCTAGGCTTTTCCGTGCTGATGGCTTACACCCAAGCAGATTCGGAGCGGATCTTCTGTCAGATAACATCTCCAAAATGTTAAATACCCTTTGACTAGTAACCAAAAGTCCAAATCATAGTCTCTGCTGCACCAATTTAACTGATATAAATACTAGTGTAGAACATAACATAGAAACCGTGTCTATTCCTCGTTTAGTGAGATCAAATAATAAATCTACTGCAGGATCTAGGAAAAATCTAATTGTTATTAAAACAGAAAATGTTGCTATTAGTAAACAAAAACTATTTCTAAAGCTAGGTCTTCTAAACATTAGATCACTCACACCTAAGGCAGTTATTGTAAATGAAATAGTCACAGATAATAGCTTCGATGTACTTTGCCTTACTGAAACCTGGCTTAAACCAAATGATTATTTCGGTATTAATGAGTCTACTCCTCCTGGATACTGTTATAAGCATGAGCCCCGTCTGATTGGTTGTGGCGGAGGTGTTGCAACCATTTATAGAGATATTCTAAATGTTACTCAGAAAACGGGTTATAAGTTTATTTCATTTGAAGTACTTGTACTAAATGTTACGCTCTTAGATGTTAGAAAAACATCCCTATTATCTCTAGCCTTGGCTACCGTATATAGACCGCCAGGGCCTTACGCTGATTTCCTAAAAGAGTTTGCAGATTTTCTCTCAGACCTATTAGTCAATGTTGATAAAGCATTAATTGTTGGAGATTTTAACATACACGTAGATAATCCAAATGATGCGTTAGGGGCTGCGTTTACAGATTTATTAAATTCATTTGGGATCAAGCAAATGTCACCGGACCGACACATCGTCTTAATCATACACTCGATTTAATTATATCACATGGAACCGATCCAACCGATATAGATATCATTCCACAAAGTGATGAAGTCACTGATCACTACATGGTAACTTGCATATTACGTACTGCTGTAATATGTCATGCGGCGTCGCGTTATCAACCAGGCAGAACAATCCTCCCATCCACCATAGATAATTTCTCAAATTGCTTATCTAATCTGTCTCAGCTGCTGCCTGAACCCAAACAAACAGATGAACTAGAAGAACTAACTAGCACTATGAGCACCATTCTCTCTAGAACATTGGATGTGGTTGCACCTATTAAATTAAAAAAGGTCAGAGAGAAAAATAAAGCACCATGGTATAACAATACTATGCATGTTTTAAAGAGAGAAACCCGTATTTTAGAGCGTAAATGGAAACAAACTAATTTAGAGGTCTTTAGAATCGCGTGGAAAGACAGTATGTCACGTTATAAAAAGGCCCTAAAAGCGGCCAGGGCTGAGCACCTCCGCAAACTAATAGAAAACAACCAAAACAATCCAAGGTTTTTATTTAACACCGTGGCTAGACTAACAAATAAACAGACGTCACCCGAACAAAATATCCCGTTACAGTTCAGTAGTAATGATTTCATGAACTTCTTCACTGAGAAAATAGAAAGCATCAGAACCACAATTGTAAACGTTCAATCTTCAATCGCGCCTTATAATTCAGCTTCAATTATCACCCCGCAAGAACAATTACAGTGCTTTACAACTATAGAACAAAAAGAGTTAAATAAACTTATCACTTCATCTAAAACAACAACATGTTTATTAGATCCTATACCAACTAAACTACTGAAAGAAGTGTTACCTGTAGTGGAAGAGCCTCTCCTCAATATTATTAACTCGTCTTTATCTTTAGGTAATGTTCCAAGAACATTTAAACTGGCAGTTATAAAACCTCTCATTAAGAAACCACAATTAGATCATAATAATCTAGCAAATTATAGACCCATTTCAAATCTTCCATTTATGTCTAAAATATTAGAAAAAGTGGTGTCCGCTCAACTGGGCTCTTTCTTGCAACAAAATGATATCTATGAAAAGTTTCAGTCTGGATTCAGACCGCATCATAGCACTGAAACTGCGCTCGTTAAAATCACAAATGATTTACTTTTAGCTTCTGACCAAGGCTGTATCTCAATACTAGTTTTACTTGATCTTAGTGCTGCGTTCGATACTATAGATCACACATTACTCTTAGATCGACTACAAAATTATACTGGTGTTCAAGGACAAGCACTAAGCTGGTTCAAATCATACCTATCTGACCGCTACCATTTTGTCTATTTAAATGGAGAAAAATCGATCATAACTCCAGTAAACTATGGAGTGCCGCAGGGATCTGTATTAGGCCCTCTGTTATTTTCCATATATATGATGCCACTTGGAAATATTATAAGGAAACATGGAATTAGTTTCCATTGTTATGCTGATGACACTCAAATATATATTTCATCACGGCCGGATGAAAACGCTAAATTTTCCAAATTGACAGAGTGTGTTAAAGATATAAAAGATTGGATGACGCGTAATTTTCTTTTATTAAATCCAGACAAGACGGAGGTAATACTTATCGGTTAAAAAAACTGCCCACAAAACCTCGCACAATACAACTTTAACATCATAGGATGTCCTGTTACTTTATCCTCTACAGTAAAAGACCTGGGTGTTATACTCGATTGCAACCTGTCTTTTGAAAATCATATTTCATATGTTACAAAAACAGCCTTTTTCCACCTTAGAAACATTGCTAAGCTACATAATATGCTATCAGTTTCTGATGCAGAAAAGTTAGTTCATGCATTCATGACCTCGAGACTGGATTACTGTAATGCTTTATTAGCTGGTTGTCCTGCATCCTCAATAAACAAGCTACAGTTAGTCCAAAATGCCGCCGCTAGAGTTCTTACGAGATCAAGAAAATATGATCATATAACACCGATTTTATCATCACTGCATTGGTTACCTATAAAGCTCCGTATTAATTATAAGATATTGCTACTGACTTATAAAGCCCTAAACGGCTTAGCTCCAGTCTATTTAACGGATCTTCTATCACCCTATAATCCATCGCGCTCTTTAAGATCACTAAATTCAAGGCTTTTGGTCATACCTAGGATATCCAGAACCACCAAAGGAGGGAGAGCATTTTCACATTTGGCTCCAAAACTCTGGAATAGTCTTCCTGATACTGTTCGTTGCTCAGACTCGCTCTCCCAGTTTAAAACTAGATTAAAGTCGCATCTCTTCAACCAGGCATTCATATAATCCTACAGTTCAAACTACAATCCGGCCTCTAGCTCATAAATGCCAGAGGAGAACTGGCCCCCGACTGAGCCTGGGTTCTCCCAAGGTTTTTTTTTTTCTCCATTAGATCACCTGATGGAGTTTTAGGACACCATTAGGTCACTTGATGGAGTTTTTCGGTTCCTTGCCACTGTTGCCTTTGGCTTGCTCAGTTGGGGATATTTTGGGGATATTTAATTTTATTTTATCAATCAATAAATTCCTCTTGAAACAAACTTTGTTGTATTATTTTAATTTAATACTGTGAAGCTGCTTTGATACAATCTGTATTGTGAAAAGCGCTATACAAATAAACTTGACTTGACTTGACTTGACCTTTATATTAATCTTTATATTAATCTTTGCAAATAGCTTGCACGCTTCACGATGAATGTGGCTATTTTTACACTCAGGGTACATTATGGCATGTTTTCTATGTACGACGTTCTCAATATAATTCATAATCCCACGTTTATAATGAACAACGCGTTATGGTTTTTGTATTATTATTTTAAACGGTGTCCGCACAGAACAGAGGGGCGGGGTGAGCAAAGCTCATTATCATTTAAAGACACATGCACTGAAACGGCGTGCTGAAAACAGAGCTGTTTTTGACCATGTAAAATGAGTGTTTTCTTACAATACTAATGAGAATTTTTTATTAAAGTATATTACAAACTTTTAATTTAGACCCTAAAGAATCATATTAGCTTGTACAAAAATGGCATTATATGACCCCTTTAACCCTCTGGAGTCTGAGCGTTTTTTTGGGCCCTGGGGGTGTTCTGACATGCTCTGACATTTGTGCTTTTTTCAGTTGCTTATAAACATATTAATGGCAAAGGTGTAAATTCACTCTATATAGCACAAACAGGACTACAATAATATGTGAGCCACATGTATGTACATGTTTTCATTTTTGAGAGAATAATGTTTATGCGTGGTTATCGAAAAAACTAAAAATTAAAATTTTTGAAATAAGGCCACAAAACACATACTAAATATGTGGCAATAAGACTTTTGACTTATGGATGTCGTCGCCTATAGTTTTTTCTTCAAAATTATGTGAAAATAGTCTTGCTTTATCGTTCACATAAAACCATACATTGATTTAAATTGATGTAAAACAGGTTTTGCTTGGAAAGCCAATATGCGAGGGGGCGTGAACGAGGAGTGGTTTACACCTTAGAATACACCCACTCTGCATAATTAGCCATTCACTCAGGTGTGACACTGACTGAGCCACAATGCAAGGACAAAAGATATATTTAGAAGAAGACTTATATTGACCATTTAAGATTTTGCTTACATCTATCTTGTAAATATGTTTTGCTATTTTATTAAAACGGTTACAATTACAACAATAATTACAATTTCAACAATATTTCAAGTGTACTCTTTCTTTGTAAAAAAAAATGATTATAGGCCCTACATTTTATCTATGTATTCATTAGTTTGAATATAACCAACATTGGAACAGCTAACATCTTAGTTGATGACTTTATTTTTGACAAAAATAGTATTTTATATATAGAAATGGCTAAACAAAAGCTTATTTGATGTGGCAGTATATTCTACAGTAAAAACTGTACCCAAATCTGGTCAACAAAATGTTGTCTTTCATATTTCGTCTGACTGTAACATTGTTTTCATGAAATATTAGGGCATATTGTTAATTTGCAGTTTAATACGTTGCTTATACAAATAGCCTACATTTTATTTCAACATTCAGTCGATGTTTACTTATCTCAGTATAGCAATACAGTTTGCTAAAACATCATCATTCATTCACACACGCGATTTAAATTTAAACTGTCTTTGCCAGCTGTGGTAAACAGCGCGCATTCATGCCGTTTATTCATTCATAAACAGAAACCCACGTGAAGAAATTCACGTGAGAAGGAAAAAACTTACTTGTATTCCTCAGCTCGCTCCTCGATATACCCGCACTTCTGAGGGACATTTTCCATTAGTATTATTCCTCACAGCGCTGCAAGACGGTGTAAACAATGATCTAAATAAACTTGTGTGTTTTCTCGAGCTGATGGGGGCGTTCACAGGATTGCCTCAGCCATTTGCGTTTGAATAGCGCGCGCTCTCCGTGGGCGTGGCCGATTATAACGTAATGAGATGAGATGAGCTCGACTGGAATCGCTCTCTTTTAATACAGATTTCACAAGATGAGAATAATTGTTTTTTTATATAAATTACTTCATTTAAAAGAAGAGAATTCAAGCTTCATGCCTGTGTGCCTGTATGCCTGTTTGACTGAGTATTCGCTGAGTTATTGTTAATTTTCGGACGCGTTTCAGAATGGACTACACTGGCAGAGAGAAGGCAGAACTCGCTTCGTGTTTATTTTTCTTTATTTGGCAAAAAGCACAACACTTTGTTTTTATTGTGAGTATACACAAAAATAATACACATTTAACAGAATCGATTGATGTATGAAACTCCTATGGAAAATCAAAGTCAACAGAGTATTTATGAGTTTCTTTTACACTAATAAAAAAAAAGCGAGCTGGTATCGCCGGCGATACCGTAGACCTCAGGGGGTTAATGGTAGTAGGCGGAGGTATGGCTTTTACTGAAGCGGCTCGATCCTGTGTAATGGATCTATTCCCTGTACCAATTGTCTGACCCAGAAACATGACTTGCTTTTTAGCAATTTGAGCTTTGTGAAAGCTGCATTTGTGTCCCTTTTTTCTGCAAATAGTCCAACAATGCTGCCAATTCAGTTTGATGTACCTCGTGATCTGTCGAGGCAATCAAAATATCATCGACATATTTAATCATAGTGGACTGTTTGACTGGACATTCTGGGTCACACAAATCACGTCTTACAGCCTGATGGTATATGGTTGGGGAATTCTGAAATCCCTGTGGCAACCGTGTCCACTGGTATTGTTCATAGTCAACTTTGAAAGCTAACCATGTCTGGCTGTCAGAGTGTAAGGGTACAGAAAAGAATCCATTAGACATATCAATTACTGAAAAAACCTTACAATCTAATGGTAAACCATTACAAATTGTAGATGGATCTGCTACTAGCGGGGTGATTTTATCAATGTGCTTATTGGATACTCTGTAGTCTATGGTGAGTCTCCATGTCCCATTGGATTTCTTGATGGGCCATATGGGTGAGTTACAGGGACTGTTGGTTTTAACTAGCACTCCTTGGTTCAGCAATTTTTCTACAATAGGTTTGATTCCCTGTATGGCTTCCTTACTGATCAGATACTGTTTGGTAACCGGAGGTGGAGTTCCTGTCAATTTGACTGGTTCTACACCTGTCAATAAACCACAATCATCCTTGTCATTAGCCCAAATTGGATGATTCAGTAAGAAAGCATACTCTGGAGGGATTGCATTATTGGTAGAAACTTGTGCTGAGGAAATTTTAATGCTAGCAGATTCTGAGGACATGTCTAAAGTTAGATGTACTTGTCTCAGGAGATCCATGCCTAAAATTGCACCTGTATTCAATGGAGCACATAGCAATTTTGTAGTCAGAGTTTTCGGGCCAAATTGTACCTCTATGGGCGGGGTTTCATACAAAACAGAATCTTCACCTATTACGCCAGTTCTGTCAGGTCCATTAAGTCAAGAACACACAGACAATAAAAATAATTTAAGAATTTTTATTGAATAGATTGCAAACAAGTTGATGTTCCTGAATTGAAATTTGGCGGTATGGCTCTGTTCAGGGAGTCCTCTGACCTTTCATGAGCACCATGAAATAGCAGAGAGTCAGAGGACAGCAGCAGCAGCATTAGGGAACGCTCACACAGTTTAGGACTGTGAGAGTTAAAATATCCCCCCTGTGAACAAAGCAGGCAACATGACATAAAGCAAAATGCCACGTTATGCATAAGGAGGAGCTGGGGAGGTGGCGGGCAGCAGAAGCGAGCAGCAAGCATGTATGAGCAAACTAAATGTGCTTTAAATAGGGCGCCTTGTTTGAGCTTTGGCCATTGAGCAGCGAGGGGAGTTAACCAGCTAATGCAGCTCAGCTGGAGCAGATCAGCTGACGGGACAGTGTTGTTAGCAAATAGCATTAGCAGCGTCTTGACTACCTGGCCTGCTAGAACTGACGCTGACGCTCAATTTAAAGAAAGTTCGGTTTTCTTGTACGGGATGTCTAAACCTTTAGCCAATTTTGTAGGAATTATTGTAATCTCTGCACCTGTATCAAGCAAAAAATCAATCTCTTTCTCTTGTATGCTACCTTTCACAAAAATTCTGGGAAAGGTAGCTACTCCACAGCCCCAACAATTAGTTTTTTTCCTGTTCTTTGTGTGCTCTTAGAAGAGCCTGAGCGAGCTGTCCTAATGTTTCAGTGGACATTGGCGGAACTACGTCAGGGTTGTAGGCAGGCTGAGAAGGAGCAGAATTATGCATTCTATTTCTTTTATTATCTTGCAACTTCTTCCTACACTCTTTCTCCCAATGTCCTAATTTTCCACAGTAGTTGCATGTACTTTCTTTTTTAGTCCATTTATTGTCTTGTTTCGTTGGGTTAAACGTAGCTGCTGCTGCTCTCACTTGGGTTTTAACATTAGCATCTCTTTCCCATGTAGCTAACAATTCCCATTGTAGGACCCCAGGAAGAATAGCTTTTAGCTTATGCTGAAGCTAATGGGGATCCAAATAAAACAAACAAACAAAACCTGTCTAGGTTACTTCTGAGAGTTCCGTTAGACCACGTAATATCTAGGAATGGCAAGCCTGATCTGTACTCAGCTATAAGACCATCTGCCCAAATACGGATTAGAGCTCTTTTATCATCTAGCACCCTTTCAGGGTCATCAACGATTCCACTATAAGTTACAGCTGCCTGACAGAACCTCTCAGTATATTCACTCACAGTTTCTTCTTTCTTTTGTACACAGCTAGTAATTCTAGACCAATCTATTTTGGGTCCTAAGATATTCTTTAGGATTTTCAAAACACCTTCTCTCAAATCGCCTTTACTAGCATGTTGTAGTTCAGACGTAACAGCAGACTCAAAACTGTTGAATTCAGATTCAATTAGAATTTGTGATATCAGCTGTGTAACTTCTGCCAACGACATGTCATAGAGACGCATGTTACTGATCAATGCTCTTCTAAAATCAGAAAAATGTGTGCGTGCTGAGGGTAAGCTCTGGGATAGTCTCTCTATATCTTTTGGTCCTAGCGCTTTGGCAACAGTTTGTATTTGGACAACAGAAGAGTTGGGAGGAACACTTTTAGTTCCCTCAATTCCCTGAGACATTCTCCTAGCGCCACATACCTTTACTGAGTCTAGAGGCTCATCAGTTACTGATTGGATCGCATCTGTTTCAAGGAAAGCTTGTAAGTCAGGGTAAATGTTATCCGGCTGACTAACTTCTTCTACATCAGTTTTTCCTACAGCCTTGTTGCGGTTCAATTTCTTGGTCAAAGAGGAAACTCTAGCACGTAGCTCTTTGATCTCTTTCTCTTGCTCTGAGTTATACTGAGACTGTTCTGTAGCTTTTGCTAAAAGAAACTCTCTGTGGCAGCAGATAATGCCCTTCACATTGTTTTTGCGGATGCTTGCTCCAAGCACCTTTTTACACTCATCTACTGACCAAGTTTTGTGTGGGTGAATTTCATATTTCTGAGTTAGTTTCTGCCTAACTTTTTCAGTGACTATTAGGTCCATTTGTTCTCCTAACATTTTTTTTTATTCACTATCTGACCACAAAGGAGTTGCAAGTCCACCTTTTTCAGTTGTGGGGATTAGTCTAGCACTTTTCCTAAACATTTTTTTATTTTATTTCTTTGTTACCACACAAACAAACACTAAAAACTTCCCTGGTTAACAGAGGGTACACTTGTTAACACAGCTTAACTATTGTTAACTTTCCAAATGACCAACACTTCACAATTAACCTCCCTGCCTACAAGAAACAGAGGATAAACCAAAATATTAGCACGTAATGCTAACCTTCTCTGCCTAAAGCAAAGGATACACAAATTACAAGCAATTTACGCTAATCTTCCCTGCCTGAAACAGAGGATACAAAATATTAGCACATGATGCTAATCTTCCCTTTAAAGCAGAGGATAAACCTTCTCTAGCAAGAGGATAACAATATTAACATGTAATGCTAATCTTCCCTGCCTGGCAGAGGATATCTTTCATCTCTAAAAGCAAACTTTAGAGGGTAACTTAGTTAACAAAACCCTGCAGCTGTCTGTTAACTCTTCTCTGACGGTGCAGAGGATATCAAACTTGTACTGGTCTTTAAAGGTTGTTTCGCAACTGGATTCCAAAAGATGCAGTCTGGAAAGCAGATCTTTGTTGAGCTTGCTGTTTCAATCTGGATTCAGGTGAAGAAGCTGGAACTCTATCCGGGTCACGGCACCACAACTGTTGTAAACTTTTCCTTCGTCAAAGCAGAGACCAGGAGATGTTGGGATCGCGTTCAAACAGAAGTTATTCTTTATTGAGAACTTCGCTGTACGTTGCTGCAGTTCTTCCAACAGTCTAAATCTAATACAGTATGCATTGTAGTTATATACATTCCAAGGGGGAGGGATTACATAGAGGCGGAGACTCTGAACAAAGCATGCAAATGAAGTAGGAACACACCCTACTCTGAGAGCGCTACCAGTCCAATTGAATCAGAGTAACTATTCAAATGCTGATACTGGCCAGGAACTCCGGTTCCAAGACCCATCCCAGAGCCATTAAAGGAGAACTCCGGTGAATTTTTAAGTTAATCTTGATCGTTTTACCTTTGTGAGTACTGTCTATAGAAAAAAAAAAAAAGAACCGTATTGGTGCTTGCAACGCGGAGCTGTTACAGTTAATGCCCAGAGCTCCCATTCAGCTAAAACGGCAGTTATGGGGGCATAAACCTAAAGAGTGTCTTTGTGCCTCTTAACAGACACAAAATGCAATTAAAATGTCTGTCCAACATGAACAGGGCCCTTACATGACAACAAGATGCGTTTAGCAACTTAGCCATTGTTTAAACTCACCTAAATAGTGTTTTAGATGGCTAGCTGTAGTCTCGCGCTGAAGTCCCGTGGGAACTCAGTTGTAGCCGGAACACGACGCTCCTCCCACCTGCACTATGTGCGCGATTTTTTCCCCCAAACCACTTCAGCGGAAATCCCGCCCTGCAGCTGATTTCATTGGTTTAGGTTACAGTGACGGGTAGGTTTAGGGATCAGTGTTTGGTGTAGGCAATCTGTAATTGACATGACCAATGAAAACCTCAGAACCGCGGAGAGGGTGATTGGCTGTCTACTCCCGTCCCTGGACTCCATCGCCAGTTCCAGATGTCTCACCAAAGCCAGGTCGATCATAAAAGACCATCTTCACCCCGACCATCACCTGTTCACTATGTTGCCCTCAGGGAGGAGGTTCAGATCCCTCAAAAGCAAGACCAACAGGCTGAGAAATAGTTTCTTCCCCTGGGCAGTCAGAACTTTAAATGAAGCAGACCACTGACTGACTTTGCACTCTTACAGTCGTTCTGTTGTGTGTCTGCACGCGTGTGTCAATGTTTTTTTAACAATGATGCTGCTACTGTTGTCTATTTAATTTTCTTTTTATTTATTAATCTTTTTATATGTTTTTATCGTAGATGGTTATATTGCACCTGGGTGGCCCTGTTTGCAAATTTCGTTGGCCAGGAGACTGTCCAATGACAATAAAACTCTTGAATCTTGAATCTTGAATCTAGAATCTAGAATCAGCTGCAGGGCGGGATTTCCGCTGAAGTGGTTTGGGGAAAAAAAATCACGCGCACTTACTATTTACCTTTTTCCGGCTACAACTGAGTTCCCACGGGACTTCAGCGCGAGACTACAGCTAGCTGTCTAAAACACTATTTAGGTGAGTTTAAACAATGGCTAAGTTGCTAAACGCATCTTGTTGTCATGTAAGGGCCCTGTTCATGTTGGACAGACATTTTAATTGCATTTTGTGTCTGTTAAGAGGCTGCCGTTTTAGCTGAATGGGAACTCTGGGCATTAACTGTAACAGCTCCGCGTTGCAAGCACCAATCCGGTTCGTTTTTTTTTTCTATAGACAGTACTCACAAAGGTAAAACGATCAAGATTAACTTAAAAATTCACCGGAGTTCTCCTTTAAAGACAAAAGGTGAAAGTCTCCCCTACAGCTAATCGAAGCAACCTAACGATTCAATGTCTGGGCCAGGGGCTCCGAAAGCCATTTGGGCTCCGAAAGGTGAGAATCTCAGTGATCTGACTCATTTAAAACACAATAGAGAAAACAGGACTGGCCGGAGTCTCAAGTCTTAACTTTTAATGTTGAAAACTAAATTAAACATTTAATAAATTTGTAATACAACACCCTCCATCACTCCTCCTGCCCTCACGAGACCCTCCATCACTCCACCAGCCCTCACGAGACCCTCCATCACTCCTCCTGCCCTTACGAGACCCTCCATCACTCCTCCTGCCCTTACGAGACCCTCCATCACTCCTCCTGCCCTCACGAGACCCTCCATCACTCCTCCTGCCCTCACGAGACCCTCCATCACTCCACCTGCCCTTACGAGACCCTCCATCACTCCACCTGCCCTTACGAGACCCTCCATCACTCCTCCTGCCCTTACGAGACCCTCCATCACTCCTCCTCGAGACCCTCCATCACTCCTCCTGCCCTCACGAGACCCTCCATCACTCCACCAGCCCTCACGAGACCCTCCATCACTCCTCCTGCCCTTACGAGATCCTCCATCACTCCTTCTCGAGACCCTCCATCACTCCTCCTGCCCTCACGAGACCCTCCATCACTCCTCCTGCCCTCACGAGACCCTCCATCACTCCACCAGCCCTCACGAGACCCTTGGTGGCGAAGTCCTACAGAGGCCGCCGCCTCACTGCATGCCATGGCCATCCACCAGGTCTACCAGGCCAGGACGCTCAAAGACATGCATGAGGGCAGAGCTGACCAAGGGCTCTTTGAGGAGCTGCGTGCCGCCACCGACCTCGCTCTCCGGGCGACGAAGGTGACCGCACGCTCCCTTGGCCAGGTGATGTCCACAGCCGTGGTCCAGGAACGACACCTTTGGCTCAACCTGGCTGATAAGTGGGATGCTGAGCGGACACGTCTGTTCGACTCCCCTATCTCCCAGGCGGGCCTTTTCAGTGGCGCGGTCGAGGACTTCGCCCAAAAGTTCTCGGCCGCCCAGAAACAGTCTGAGGCTATCAAGCATATACTGCCCCGGCGGTCAGCTGCTGCCTCCACCTAGCCGCCGGCTCAGTCAACTCAGTCTGTTCACCGCAGAGGGCGCATCAGGAGCGCCGCTTGGCCTGGCGTTTAGCGAGCGGCGGGGCTGGAGCCGACTGGGGTGCCTTTCTGTGACTCCCGCCCCTCCCGCTCGGCCCCAGCAGCAGCCTTCAACCGGGCCGCTGTGGAGGAAGTCGCAGAAAGGCGCCCCAGGCCGCTCCAGCCCCACCGCCCGCTAAACGCCAGGCCAAGTGATGCTCCTGACGCGGACAGTTCAGGGATGGGCTAAAGTTCTGTCGAGGAGGTGGTAGCAGGGCCACTCCTTCCCCCGGTGGAGGGCCGGGGGAGAATCTTTTGTTCTCCTGCTGCTGGCCACCCGGCCAGCGGCCCCCTTATGTGATTAAAGACAGAACTAACTTCCCCAACTCTGAGCCCCCAGAGTGCGCGGACGGCAGTGTGCGCCGCTTACGAGCCTCGCCATTCTCATCCCCATCTGTCACCAGAACCCTGTCAGAGCAGATTCCAGTGGAACATATGTCCTTCCCTGGTCTCCTCTGTCAGGACGCGGCTTATGACTGTGCCCCCACACCGGGACGCTCCGCCTCCCACGTCTGGGCCGGTCATTCCGCCTCACTGCTCCACCGAGGGTATGTCTGTGGTTCCCATGACCCCGCTGGTTCAGTTCTTGGGAGCCTGGCTGGAGCTTCCCAACCTGTCCCGCTGGGTCGCGAGAACCACAGACATACCCTCGGTATCAGATGACAAAGATGGCGCCGGTGTGCTTGGCTGGCCGTCTGCTCTCTGTCCTGGCTTTGTTTTTTATTTTTATTCCTAAAGTTTTTACATTGATTACGTATGACCGTCAATTGCTTTTAAACATAAGAGACTCTATTGAGGCTGTATCAAACACTGATTTGAGATCTGAGAATTTTAACAGCCCACCCCCTCCCTTCTTGACGAATGTCCCGGCCTTTCGAAGCCAGCTGCCATGGAGCTTTCCTGAAAAGAAGCGCCGCAGAAGAAGGGGGAAAAGAGGGGGTATTGCGGTCAAATTAAAGTTGCATCTAACAAGCTTACATCCATCATGCCATGGCTTGGGTCGCTTTGAGTTGGGATGTGGCCGATTTGCATCATGGCGCTCGCTCGAAGTGGCGTATTATTGGATTTTACCTGTGACTCAGGGCAAGTTTTCCAGCTCTCCTCGTCTCCGGACACCACGTCTTCGCCGCGGGGGTGTAAATCTCAACAATCTTCGCTCGCTGTGCTGTGCTACACAGACGAACTGCGATTCGGTACAGGTAAAGATGGCTTTGGTAAATTCAAGATCGTTGATCAACAAGACATTCATCTTGCGAGATTTCTTTACCTCAAATAAATTGGATTTTCTGTTAATCACTGAGACTTGGCTGACTGCGGGGGATACAAGCCCCTTTTCCGAACTTGTGCCAACAAACTGCTCGTTTTTAAACTGCCCTAGAACTTCTGGCAGGGGCGGTGGGCTCGGTGTTCAAAAGCCGATTTTGTTGTCATACCCTAAAGACTGAATCCTACTCAAGCTTTGAAATACTACTCTTTCAGCTAAATAAACATCAGTTATCGATTGCAGTGGTTTATCGTCCTCCGAAACCAAACAAGGACTTTTTAACCCTCTGAGGTCGAGAAACGCGCCGACGCGTTTTGCTGGATTTTTTTCACATAGCAGCAACATAAACTTAAATTACTCCGTCATTTATGGTTATACAGAAAAAAGAAATATAAAAAAATAATCTGTGATATTTCTACTTTTGTATGTGTCCACTTACAATCAAATCAAAACATTGTGCTTTTGTAAAATAAAGAAAATAAACAGGGTGTGCGTTCTGCCTCTCCGTCGCGGTGAACTTTTTTTTCTTGAGCACGTCTATAAACTGAAACAAAACTCAGCGAATCCTTCTCACACATTTATGAGCCATATACCTTTATACACATTTAAGTGTGTACTTTTAAATGATCAGATTCAAACTGAAAACAATTATTCTCTGTTTAAGTAATTTGTATAAAACCAACAGGATGTCCAGTATCTCAAACGCTTGCTAATTACTTTTTAATTCGACACGCCCACTCGCGCAAAAGAGATTCACATGCAAATCTCCACATGGAACGCGAACGCCCTCGTTACCTCAAACACAAAACACCAAAACACTTCACAAGTCTCTGCTTTTCGTCGAGTTTGGAAGACACGCTGTGAGCTTACATGGATTTACCTCAGAAGAAGAAGAACGCGATTTGAAGACAAGAAAGATGTAAGGTAAGAAATTCTTACTTATTAGTTTATGGTATTGTTGCATAAACTTCACATTGCAGTTGAACTGTTGCTAGATATATGGTGAATATTATACTATTTAGACCCGTGTTTACTGTTAAATACTGTTTGTGGATATCTGCTCAAACATAGATATGTATAACCATAATGTTTAATATTTTGGAGCGCGATGGCGTTTGAATGTATCATATTTTGGAGCGCGCTGTGCGTTTGAATGTATCATATTTTGGAGCGCGATTGCGTTTGAAAGGAAAAATGCACCAAACATTAGGCTTTATGTTTTTACTATTATCTCATTTCATATCATCATAACGAATGGAAACATTTGAAGTAACATATGATAATCAATATATTTTTCTCTAGCGTAGTTGTTCTTGAAATCTTTTGGAAGATTTAATTTATTGTTATTATTATTTTATGCAGCACTGTGTAGCCTATGCCTACAAGGCACAACAAACCTGTTCATTATATATTGTTGGAAACATGTGTGTGTGTGTGTATTCTGTGAATTTTAAAAAGAAATTTTAACCAGAAAAATCTAAAATCTATTCCCAAAATCGTGCAGCCCTATAGTTTCTCTTGATATCAGTATGTTCACAGTTTTTTCTTTTTTTTTTTTCTTTCAGGGACCAGATGCAACTGAGTCCTGCTGACTTCAACATTCACATGAGTCTCTGTACATGAACATGGTAAAGTGAAAATCAAACACCTTGGAAATTAAAGGTATGTACAATGTTTTTAGGAATGGCACAAAGGTCTCTGTCTTTGGATCATTGTTTTCAATGTGCTCTTTTGTCATTTGTATTTTTGGATTGTGTTGTGTTGTAAATAAATCCAAACAATCTAAAAGCCATTCTTTTTTAAATCTCCTCATTCTTTGTGCAAGGTTGCTCTGAATGACAGGGCCTGATCGCTCCTAATAGGGCAGTTAGGGGAGTGTCTTTGTCTTTCTCAGGTGTTAAAACCTTGCATATTCATGAGATGATCACGCCTCTTCGCATATGGCTTTGTCACACAAAACACGTCTTAGAAATTTTAAATCAATATATTGTCTTATCTGAATGAGCAGTCAGGGTGATTTTCACATAGTTTTGGAGCAAATATTCTATTTTTTTTTTGTATTTTCACAAACCACGCATAAATGTCATTATCTCAAAACTACAAACTTTTACATACATGCTGCTGATATATTATTGTAGCAGAGTTTGTGCTGAATACAGTGTAATTAGACTTTAGCCATGAAAATGTCACTAGTAACAGAAAAAAACACAAATGTCAGAGCATGTCAGAACACCTCCAGAGCCCAGAAAACAGCTCAGACCTCAGAGGGTTAAAGGAGTTTTCAAACTTTTTGAGCGAAGCTGTTCTTAAATATGATAGGCTTTTAGTTGTGGGGGATTTTAATATTCATGTTTGTTGCGAGTCAAATTCCCTGGCTAAAGATTTTCTTAGTCTGGTTGACTCTCTGGACTTCATTCAAGTGGTAAATGGTCCCACTCACAAACAAGGCCATACCTTAGATCTTGTATAATTGCATGGTATTCCATTTTGCAAACTTGAAACTCTTGAATTGAGTTTTTCAGATCATATGCCTATTATGTTCACTTGCTCTCTTTCAAATGGTAAAACTATGAAATCTAAGAGGTTATTACAGCAAACTCGGCTTTTTAATCCTTCATCTAATGATGATTTTGCTGTTTATTTTAAGGAGGCCTGTTTGATGTACAACCTTGATTCCTCCTTAAATAATTCAAATGTAGATGAACATCTTTCATTGTTTAATTCCATTTCAAATGATATTTTAAATTCTGTGGCTCCTGTCCGAGAAAAACGACTAAAATCTAAACCTGAACCCTGGTTAAACAGTACCACACAAGAACATAGACGAGTTTGTCGTAGAGCCGAACGGAAGTGGAAAAAAGATAAACTACAAGTATCTTTTGAAATTCTACGTGAATCATTAATTGGGTATCAAAAATCAGTTAAACTGGCAAAATCTCAGTATTTTTCAGATATCATTGCAAAAAATTGTCATAAACCTAAAACTCTTTTTACCATTTTAAACTCTGTTTTAAATCCAAATAGTGCTGTTTCTTTGAATGCCTCAGCTGCAGTATGTGAAGATTTTCTCAGGTTTTTCACAGATAAAATAGTTGACATAAGACAGTGTATAGTATCTTCAAATTATGACCTATCTGTCCCGCATCTCTGCACTCCAATTTGTAATGAATTCCAGACAATCTCTTTAAGCTCCTTTCAAGACATAATTAAGCATTTGAAACCCACTACATGCCCACTTGATATTGTTCCCACTCGGTTTTTTCTTGAGGTCTTTGATGTTGTCGGACCAAGTATTTTAGCTATAATAAATAAGTCACTTCTTACAGCAACCGTTCCAAGATATTTTAAACACGCAATTGTTAAACCACTGCTTAAAAAACCTAATCTCGACCCGGCCGTCTTATCAAGTTATAGACCGATCTCAAATTTGGCTTTCATTTCTAAAGCCTTAGAAAAGGTTGTTATAGTACAATTACAGAGCTTCTTAGAATCAAACAATATATTTGAAAAATTTCAATCTGGTTTCAGGAAGCATCATAGTACGGAGTCTGCACTTTTAAAAGTTTTAAATTATATTTTATTAACTGTAGACTCAGGGGACTCAATGATACTTCTACTTTTAGATTTAAGCGCTGCTTTCGATACCGTCGATCACAAAATTCTTATATCGCGCCTAGAAAAATATGTGGGTATTGAAGGTCGCGCTCTGGACTGGTTCAAATCATATCTCGAAGATAGGACTTTTTCTGTTTGTCTTGATGGTTTTTCTTCATCCAGCTGCGCCCTGATGTTTGGAGTTCCTCAGGGCTCCATTTTGGCTCCTGTTTTGTTCTCATTATATATGCTTCCTTTGGGGTCTATTTTTACCAAGCACAAGCTGTCATTTCATTTGTATGCTGATGACACCCAAATTTATTTGCCCCTGAAGCACAACGACAAAACAGCTTTGAGATCCTTAGCTGCATGTCTGGCTGATATTAAGTCTTGGCTTTCTTCAAATTTTTTGCACCTTAATGAGAGCAAAACAGAGGTTTTGGTTTTTGAGCCTTCAGGCACCTTTAATTATGATTTGGGAGACTTAGTTTGCTATGAAAGACCCTCTACCAAAAATTTGGGTGTCATTTTTGAATCCTCACTCAAATTTGACAAACAGATAAACTCTGTAGTTAGATCTTGTTTTTTCCAACTACGATTGTTATCTAAAACCAAGAGTTTTTTAATCTTTTCTGAGTTTGAGAGAGTGATCCATGCATTTGTGTCATCTCGGCTGGATTATTGTAATTCTCTCTATGTTGGAATTAGTCAATCTAATATAAATCGACTTCAGATGGTTCAGAACGCAGCTGCCAGACTTTTGACTGGTACTCGCAAGTTCGAACATATTACCCCTGTACTGCGCTCCTTGCACTGGTTGCCGGTCCACTACAGAATTGATTTAAAAATTTTACTTTTTGTTTTTAAAGCTTTGAATGGTTCAGCCCCTACTTATCTTTGCGACCTTGTGAACCCAAAAACCTCTGTTAGATCTCTGAGATCCTCTGAACAAAAATTACTGATGGTCCCTAGATCTAGATTAAAGCTGCAAGGTGACCGGGCTTTTTCTGTTGTTGGGCCAAAGTTGTGGAACAGTCTCCCGGTCTCCCTCAGATCAGTTTCATCAGAAGCTGAATTTAAATCTAAGCTAAAAACATACCTTTTTTCTCAGGCTTTATTATATTTATGTATGTATGTATGTATGTATGTGTTATGCATGTTTTTGTGTATAGGTGTGTACTGTGTGTATATACGCATGTATGTATATTTGTGCATGTGTACATGTATATGTGTATATATGCATATGTGTATATCACTTATTTTATACCTTTTTTAGTATGACATTGTACAGCACAGTGGTCAACTATTGTTGTTTTTACTGTGCTTTATAAATAAACTTTGATTTGATTTGATCAGGCTCGGCTATGCGATTCAGTTCGCACGATCTCCTCCCCGCTTCCGGGGAGTCCGCTACACTATGGTAGGTGGAAATGCCCCTGTCATGCGTGCGGAAGTCGCTACCTTACTGGCGAAAGGTGCAATCGAGATTGTCCCTCCAGCCGAAGTGAAGTCTGGGTTTTACAGCCCCTACTTCATTGTACTGAAGAAAACCGGTGGGTTACGGCCAATCCTGGACCTGCGCGTCTTGAAATGATCCCTCCACAAGCTTCTGTTGAAAGATGCTCACGGCCAAACGCATTTTCGAATGTGTTCAACCACAGGATTGGTTCGCAGCGATCAACCTGAAGGACGCCTACTTTCATTTCTCCATTCTCCCTCGGCACAGACCGTTTCTTCGGTTTGCTTTCGAGGGGCAGGCATATCAGTACGCGGTTCTCCCATTCGGGGTAGCCCTGTCTCCCCGCGTCTTTACGAAAGTCGTCGAGGCAGCCCTTGTGCCGCTACGGCTAGCTCATCCTAGCTCACTCTTGAGATCAGGTTTGCGAACACAGGGACCTAGTGCTCCGGCACCTAGCCCGCCTGGGCCTTCGGGTCAACTGGGAAAAGAGCTCTTTTCTCGGTATGGAAATCGACTCGGTCGCCATGTACGCGCAGCTTTCGAGCGAGCGCGCGCAGTCACTGCTGGCTTGCCTGAGACAATTCGAGGGCAAGAGTGCGGTTCCACTGAAGTTATTTCAGAGGCTCCTGGGGCATATGGCATCCGCAGCGGCAGCCACACCGCTCGGGTTGCTTCATATGAGACCGCTTCAGCACTGGCTCCGTGATTGAGTCCCGAGGTGGGCATGGCAACCAGGCATGCTCCGAGTACCAGTTACTCCAACCTGCCGTCAGACCTTCACCCCGTGGACGGACCTCAGCTTTCTATGTGCTGGTGTGCCCTTAGAACGAGTTTCCAGGCATGTTGTTGTGTCAACAGACATGGCTCCTGGTCAGGACCCCAGCGCCTTTGCCATGTCAATTGCCTCGAGTTGCTGGCAGTACGTTTGGCTCTGCACCGCTTCTGGGCCTTGCTCAAGAATCAACACGTACTAGTCCGCTCGTACAATACCGCGACTGTAGCGTACATAAACCACCAAGGTGGTCTATGCTCTCGCTGTATGTCGCAACTCGCACGCCACCTCCTCCTATGGAGTCAGAAGCATCTGAGGTCGCTTCGAGCCATTTACATTCCCAGAGACCTGAACAGTGCAGCCGACAAGCTCTCACGGTTTCAGTCACTCCCTGGAGAATGGAGAAATATATTTTTAATATTATGAATATGCTTTGGACACCAGAATTGACAAACCACATCATTGACCCAGTTACTGAAGCCAGCAGACCATGCATACAACATATTTTACTTTTATAATTGTAACCTTGTCACAGTAGGATATTAACTGTATCACTTTCTGGAAAGTAGTACACTCTACAAGGGTGTGAATGGGAACCCATATGATATTGGGCTGCTATGTATTGAGGACCCTTACAAAGACTTTGAGCTTGAAGAGAGGCCCCTCATAGCAACAATGGCCATCAGTGATGAGAAAACACTGGTGGAGACATCGCTTGGCTTAGCCCAAAAGGGAAGCGTGCTTTCTTACCAGCAGCCAATACTATCCACTAAGGTAATAAATATCCATATGAATGCTCCACCTTTTCCACAGCTTCCCGAGATGACTACCGGCCTGCACCAACAGACTGGGCGCATGAGCTAACTGAGGAACAACACTTCCACCTGAAAAGTTTGAATGTCACATTTGAAATGGCAAGAAAGATTGAGGTGGCAACCAGAGAGCAGGCTGGAGATTCAGAGTGGCATCAGCTGCGTAGGCCTCGAATAACCTCACGTCAGAGAGGTGTGCTTTGTCAGGGGAGATGACTCAGCACAGTCTCTGGCTGAACGCATCCTCAAAGGAACGAGGCAGACAGCTGAGATGAAAAGAGGTGCATACAGGCAGGCAGATTTTGGATGGATCCATGATATAATGGGCCTTTTAAAAATAAAAATCTGCCTGCCTCTATGGGAATTTAACATAGGGGTTTCCTGACTTATACACCCTGTATTTTAAGGAAGAAAATTGGTGTCCTTAAAGGTTGGAATTGTCCTAATTTTTTTTTTTTATTAATTAATGCATTAATTAATTATTTTTTATTCCTTTTTTTAGTCAACTTTAGCATGGGTGTGTTTACTTATGCTAAGCACTGTATGTGCAGTGTGGTAACACTAATATAGATATAGATAATAGGTAATAATATAGATATAGATAATATATAATATAGCATAGCACAACATCCAAAAATATTCAAATTGAATGTTCAATTGGTGGTTCAATTGAATGGTCTTTTTATTTTATTTTCACAACATAAAATAAAAACACAGACAATCAGATGCCTACTTATGGGGTTAGAATTGTTGCATTATTCCAAAATAGATTAATGTTCACAAATAAATATAAAGAGTTTCACAAAAAATTATAAAGATCCACAAATAAATAAAATGAGATTTGCAAATAAAAAAATATTTACAAATGTTTTTATTATTTTACAAACACAGCTCTGCCTGGAATTTATTTGTGAACCACTTTCTGTGCATTTATAAATCCCTGAACATTGTTAACACATTTTTCCCAATGTGACGTCTCTTAGCTGCAGATATGAACTGTCTGCATAATCGTACTTATATTGACTAGTGCTGGCTACTTGAACGCGGTGCAGCGCGACACGATGATTCATTGATAGTAAACGGATGCCCGATCTACTTCTGAAGTAGGGCTACTACACGCAATTACACGGAGGACAAATGATTTGCACATTCGCTTTTCCCAGTGTATATAGCCTCGCACTGGATAGACACGATGTAAGAATTACAGAGCATATGATTTTGCCTTTTAAAGCTCAACGTGGTGGCCGTTATCTGATTGGCTTGAGTAAACGGTGGGTGGAGTCCACTTATTTGTGGATTTGTCTGCACATTGACGGTAAAAGTGTTTCAAAATCCACAGATGCGTGAGGGGATTTACAAATGCACAAGAAGCAATTCACAAATGTGTGCAGCGATTTAGGCTACAAATGCACAGAAAGCGGTTCACAAATAAATGCCAGGCAGAGTTGTGTTTGTAAAATATTAAAACATTTGTAAATATTTTTTTATTTGCAAATCTTTATAAATTGGTCACCAAATGGAATCTGATCTTCATCTAACTCACCACCAGTATGACCAAACACAATGTGCTGAAGCTAATTGTGCAAAAAAATAAAAAAAATAATTAAATCTCGTCGGTCATGTCTTTATTGAAAACATCCAATCTCTATTGCTTAAGGTATGGGCTAGGACAGTCTTGTCACTCATATAACATGATGTAATGTTTTAACCTAGTACAAGTCATTTCTGGCTTTGTTTTGAAATTAGAAATAGGCAGCCTAATGATAGCCTACCTTGTAGGCTATAAAACCTGATGTCCTCATTGGAGCTCTTGAACCTTTTTAGTCCAAAGGACTGCGTCAACAACAACTCTTCCAGTCGCTTCTGTCGCTCTAAGATGGCCTGCTGCTGTGCGTCAATTTTCTCGCAGGCCAGATTTAGTGCTGAAGGTTCTGGTCTGCTATCATAGTCATGACACGCTGGCATCGATCAGCTCCTCATCCTCATCCTCCCCTTGCCGCTGTGTCCTCTGCCACATGCTTGGCCGAGTGACCGGCAGGCTGAAGTTGTTCCAGGCGAACAACACCGGAATCGCCCCGGGTTTCAAACGGTGTTGGCCCCCTTCAATTATATCTTCAGGCATAAAATGCCGACTGCAGACAGTGGTGTGTCTCCTTATAATGAAATGATCACGCCTAATGTTTCGGACCCATATCACCCTGACATCCTTTGGGAACTGGTGGAAACTTACCCCAGTTAATTTTCCCCGACACAGAGCAGATCGGCACACAACAAAAACTGCTGTTCGGATGTTCCCGTTTCTGATATTTCAACATTCGTGACGTTTTAATTAAATTAAATTAAATTAAATTAAATTAAATTAAATTAAATTAAATTAAATTTATTAAATAATTATATTTCAGGCTATAGCCTAATGCTAATAAGACTTATGCCAAAATTATTATTACAACTAAATTGTCGGTTGTGTAGATGATTTGATTTGTGTAACCCGACATCAGACATTAAGCCGAAGTATTTTTTTGCACACAGTGCAAATCACTCACTCACTCTTTACGATTGGCTGCACATTCACTGTCCTTGCGGCTGCAGCAACTTGCGCTCGCTTATCAATGCATATCTAAATTCGCTAAAAGGCTAATATAATTCAAAATGTTTTAATTACCATTCAAATGACAGATAGAACCAGTTAGATTAGAACACAGTCTGGGGTTCAGAACACAGGACCCTTAGAGCCAGTAGTGTCTGGGGGTCAGAGCAAAGGACAATCAGACCCAGCTAGAACAGCCTGGGACTCAGAACACAGGACTAGACCCATCTGGATTAGAACATCAGCCTACTGTTATACTCTACAACTAGGCCTACTCTACATTCCAGCCCTGAAGGTTACAGGGAAAGATGAGGAGTTGCTCTCTCCGTGTGCACTGCAAAAAAGCTTTTCTTACTTAGTACTTTTGTCTGGTTTCCAGTCCAAATATCTACAAATTCTTAAATCAAGATGCATTTACTAGATTAGAGGTCGACCGATATGGGTTTTTTCAGGCCGATGCCGATGCCGATCTTTTGAAATCCGGGTCGGCCGATGGCCGATTAATGCTGCCGATTTATTTTGGCCGATTATGTGCTTGTTTTTAACCTCTATTTGAAAGATAAAATATAACACAAATAATTACTTAAGATAGACAAGATTTCTCAACAAAAACATTTATTGAACACTTGACCAATCTGCACTTGTTGTGACCTTGAGATATGTTTGGTAATTGTACCTGAATGAATTAAATTAATTTGCTACATTTCAGATTAATATATTTGTTTTCCTTAAAATTGTAATTAACAGTAACTTAAACACTTTGCAGTTTGAATGATGTCTTGTAAACAAAATGACGGAGTATGTTTTTATGTTTCCACTGTTCGATCGCATCCGCGCCACACACACACACACACACACACACACACACACACACACACACACACACACACAAATATAAGTAAACACTTTGCGACTTTAAACACACGCGACTTTTCGATCGCGCCCGCGCCCCTCTCTCCCTCTCCCGAGTCTCCCTCTCCCTCTCTCTCTTCCACACACACACACCATACTCCAGCATTGCAATCTTTACATCGCAGCCTGCTTCAGAGCTAAGGCGGGGCTACAGATTAGGTGTCCCCAAAGAACCCGCGTATCTAACAGTAGTTCCGCATTACATGAATTAATTTGCACGCGAGTTTTATTTATTTTTATACCATGTAACGTTATTCTCCGTGTAAATGTATACACCGAACCATGACGCCCGTACCGTTTCGGTTCAATACGAATACATGTTCCACCCCTAGTCTAGAGTGAAATACAGTCACACATTACACTGTTTGGCCAGCATTTTAACCGTGTTTAATCCAGCTATTAGCTAACAGTATGCTAAAGTTAACTGCTGACTAGCGTCACGTTTCTAACGTCCGTTTTCAGAGCATCCAAGAGAAGCACAGGCATAACAGTAGCACAGAAATACGCATTGATATTCGGTCTGGTAAATAACGGTCGTTAAGGCACCAGTGCCGTATTAGCACCGGGTCTGTCTGTAGCTACCCAACCCTAGCGACGACGCTAGCAAAGCCAGTCCTTCACTAACCTATGGCCACTTTTTTATTACTTATTTCTCTGCATTGAGTGACAACCCTCTCAAATATAAGACACACAAAACAGAACAAATAAAAGTATCAGATTCTCTGTCTGTAATTGCAAAATTCTTGCTTACTTATTGTTGTGACATGATAGCAACCCTTCTGCTGTGCTAATGCAACCTCAACTACGCTATCAATATCCACCGAACGTCATGTCGCCTATTCATATTTTTTCTCGAAGTTGGCAGTAACATATCAAAAGGTTTTAATTAAATATAAAGGAGTTTTCTCCAAGGAACTTAGCTCCTTCCTTAGGCACTGGATGAGGTCTGCTCACTCTGCTGGAGAATGACTCTAGGCGCAGCGTGCGTCCACAACAACAACACTAGGCTGCCCACAGATGCGCCCGCCTAATAATCGGCTTGATATACTGGATATTGGCCGATGCCGATTATGTTGAAAAATGCAAAAAATCGGCCGATTAATCGTCCGACCGATTAATCGGTCGACCCCTATACTAGATAAGTAAAATTAGATAAGAAATGATGTCTTGTTTTCCGGGGGAATTAATCAAAATTAAGTGAGTTTTTAGCTTAAAACAAGCAAAATGATCTGTCCATGATCTTAATTCAAACAGAAACTAGATTATTTTTCTTACCCCATGGACAGATAATTTTGCGTGTTTTAAGCAAAAACTCACTTAATTTTGATTTATTTCCCCAGAAAACAAGACATAATATAGTATCTTATGGCATTTTACTACTTTAGTAAATGCATCTTGATGTAAGAATTTTTTGATATTTGGACTGGAAACAAGACAAAAGTACTAAGTAAGAAAAGCAGTGTAAGAATTTTTTGCAGTGTGGTTCCTCCAGGCCTTTTAGGTTGAGGCAGCTTCTTCACCATATCACTTTCCTTTATAGCAAACGTGGGTCTCTCCCACTCTTTTGTGTTTCCCTGGATTCTTCTGAGAAATTGTGCAAGTATTTCTACATCCTCAACTTTCTCAACCATGCCAATGTAACGGACACTCCTGTGTTTGGTTGACTCTTGGTTTGGTTGCTCTTATAGACTTCTGTCCTTCCTTGACCTCAGCGGCTACACTCTCCATCTCCTCGAGGGGTGTTTTGCCCCAGGTTGTCTTCCTGGTGTATTGCCTTGGCATGATGACTTTTCTACAATGTTTATGACATTAAAAATAAAACATATGTAATGTAATATTACATTAAAATATGTTTAAGACTAAACTTAACTTGTGCCTCATGTCTCACTTTACCCCACCGCCACATTTTAGAATAAAATGATCTCTCTTAGCAATTCAGGCTAATCTTCAGCTAGCATCATAACATGGTTTTATATGTTGGTAGTTCATCAACATGTATGATATACGTTTTTCTACCTGAATCAATTTGCTTTGGCACAACAGTTAAGTTGACAGCAAGAAAATTTACTTTTACATGCAAAAAAAAGAAAAAGTATTTTTGTGAAAAAAACATGCTTACCTTAATGGCCATGGGGAAATGGGTAGGGCTTGAAAACGTAATGGTCACAAGACCACAAATGAGTTCCGTTGCCTAGATACAGGGGGTGTCTCACATTACCCGATGTCTCACTATTACCTCGTTCTCCCTATCAGACAATAACTACTCAAGATTTTGCTTTAGTATAATTTTCGGGACAGTTAGGGCCGGATTCGGGACAACAACTTAGATTTCGGGACTGTCCCGTATTGTCTGGTCACCCTTCTACATCCTACTGTTTCAAACCTTAAAGGGGTTTGAACTTAAAAGACAGTTCACCCAAATATGTATGAACCAAAATGTTCCAAACCTGTATGAGTTTCTTTGTTCTGCTAATCACACAGGAAGATATTTTAAACAATGTCAGTGAACGTTTAGTTGTGGGCAGTGACGGCCGGTGGAAATTTTTGACTGCGGTCACGCCATCTGCGAGCTGGAGAAGCGCAGATGCGTGACCATATTACAATGTTCTAGGTAGGGCTGTGCCACATCCAACAATTTTAGCAAACATATCACAAGTCTTGTTAGTCTATTCTTAAATCGGTTGAAAGTGTTTATAAACAAGCTTGTAAGGTCTTTGTTAAAATTTGAGTTGGGAACATTTGATTCAATTTGCTGTTTTTTACATCTTAACTGGTGTTTTTAAAATGAAACAGGAGAATATTCATGTAAGCTCCGCCCAGTGTAACCGAAAATATCAGACACTGAACACCGCCCTTAAATGTAGGTGTGTGTGTGTGTGTGTAACATAAACCAGTGAGCAGGACTTTTTAAAATCATTTCCTCATAACTCACAGAGCGACAGCCAACGAGCCAGAGAGCAGGTAATGCAATCATTCGAAAAATGACATAAATGATTATTTTTTGCTGACGATATACAATTATACATTTCAGTTGAGTTCAGAGACAGTGTTGAATTAGAGAGGTTGTCTGATTGTCTGTCCAGCATTGTAAAGTAGATGAACACAATTTTAAAAAAATGTAACAAAGACAAAACTGAAAGTCTTATTGTGGGTTAGAAACATGAGCAGGAGAGGATAGAAGCTGGATCGGGTTCCTCAGCCCTACAATTCAAGAAAGAAGGGACCAAAGTAACAAACACTTGCTTTTAATTAACTTGATTCGTCCTTTTAACTAATTTAAGATGTATATATTTTTGTCTGTATATACATACTGTAGAAAACTGTACAGTTTAGATTTCTATGCATTTATTTAACGGAAAAACAATATAATACATTTGTCACAGATGGTGGCTGTAAATAGGCACACGACGATGAAGATATCAATGTAAATTGATTAACTGCGCAACCACACGTATACACAGACGAGACCGAACAATGAAACACAAACAGAACAGAACACATGATCATGAGGGAGATAGTTAGTGCACAGCTGAACATGCTGAGTAACCAAGACAACAAACCACTAACTCAGGCAGGAACACACTGAAGTAGTGAACATCTAAACATCTAAACACAAAAAGTCCAAACTAACAGAACCAAGACAACATTGTAATATAATTATAACTTTGTATTTTCTTGTGCTCACTCTGTTGAAAGTAACAGGAAAATATAATTGTTTTAGATGTGATTTTATTATTAATCAATGTCAAAAAAAAATAAAACATGAGACAAAATAATAAAAATCAGTGGTAATTTACTACAACTTTGTTTTATCTTGTGATGCATGTTTCCTTAATCTACAACAAATACAAGTGCTCCATTTTACATGCATATTTTACGCATAAAAGCGTCAAAATGTTATTTATTTAGTTTTAGTAAAAATGTATTGTAAGTAAAATTATTTAAGAGTTAAAAACACTGCAGAACAAAAACATTTTTAGATGCGCCAAATAAAGACATAATCATAAGCAGTTTGTCAAATGAATAGAGAAGAGCTCCTTCAATGTAATGTTAATAACAACTTGATAATGAAAACGCAGCATTTAAAGTTGCTGCTGAACTCACGGCTAAAAGACACTAAATCCAAATAGTGCACATAGTAAAAGGAACTTCATAAGCATGCAGATATTGGTAAGATTATTATTTTATTATTTTATTATATTTATTTATTTATTTTTCATCTGCATTTAATAATATTCAACAGGGCTGCAACTAAAGATTATTTGGTAATTGATTAATTGGATGAAAAATCCAAAATGTATAATACATAAAAAAAATATTTTGAATCCATTATTTTAAACAATGGAAAAGTCAGCCGGCTATTATTATCATGTTAATTACTGTGCCTTTGCCCCAACATCAGGGGCGCCTTTTACCCCAAATACCATACTTTTACAAATTCTTCCGTTATTGTTAAACTGTTACTTTAATTACCTTGAATAAAACTGAAAATCATTAACGAGACCTTTGTCTCAAAATATAGTAAAAAATGTAAGCGATTCTAATTTGCTACTTAAATCTACTACATTTAAAAATTATATAAAATATTAGATATGGAGAAAATTCCCAGGAGCTTTATCCCTCAGTGGGTTCTCCTGGTTGTATTTATTCTATACAATGATAGGTGCAGAAGTCAATATCAGGCAGGCATATTATTAAATATGTTGATGATACAGTGGTGCTAAGTCTTGTGAAACAATACTATACTGTACTATAACTATACTTTTGTTTTCTTACATGTATCTTCTTGGAAATATTATTAAATGACTGTCTACTCTGTACTCCTTTGTGTGATCAATACAGCCATATATGTGACAAAGATATGATAACATATCTGATATTGACATCTCACCTAAATTAGTTTTTGCTGGTAAAGAAGTTAAGAATGTTACCTCATATAAGTACCACAGTAATACATGAGAAGTTAAACTGTTTCAAAAGTACAATTGCGATTATATTTCCTTAAGAATTAGGTCCTTTGATGTGGATAAATTGGTACTCACAATGTTGAATCTGTTTTAACATTTTCTGTGCATTTCAAAGCACATCTAAAATGGGAAAGAGCTTTGAAATTGACTGTATAAATATATTTGACAAGAAATCTGAGGTATATTTTTACAGACTGCCAAAAGCTACAGAAAAGAGAAGCAAATGTATTGCTGTGATTCACAGAAACAACTGGGTCCAGGTAGAGAAAGGTGGTTTCTGGGTTATCATTGTCAATATGTTGAATTTTGGGGTAAAATCATTGTACCCTTTATGTTGTATTCTTATGTATTGTATTAACAACTCATTAATTAAATATTTACCAAACTGGGTATTGTGTTCCCTCTAGCGTCAACAACACCAACACATAGCATCAAAGTTCGCAAGGGAACATCTTGCAACCCGGTTCCCTGAGAAGGAGAACGAGATATATTTCACTTGCCACTTGCCATTCATTTCTTGTTGACATACTTCAAGGCATGCCTGCACGTCTCCTTCAGACGAAAGATTTGATTACGTGTGAATTCATGCCCTTTTATGTGCACAGGTATCATTTTAGTGTGACATCATGCCCTGCCATCTGCCAATAGATTGGCATGTTTACATGTGCTCAGACATGTTTTCTCTGCATGTAGTTCATTGTGAGCTGAAGAGGAAGAGAAACAAGATGTGATAGTACTGAGATCATATAAACCCGTATAAAAAGACTGTGCTACTATACATCAATGGATATCTGATGTATTTACACATTTGTTAACCCGAAGTGTTCATCAAACTTAATTTCTCTCTCTTTCAGATGGACGGGCCGATGCGTGTGTTGGTGACGGGTGGCAGTGGACTGGTGGGACGAGCAATAGAGCGAGTGGTGAAAGAGGGTGAAGGGAGAGAAGGAGAAGAATGGATATTCCTCTCATCCAAAGATGCCAATCTTGTGTAAGAAAACCCTCATCAGACATCACAACATAATGCAGTGAGATCCAGTAGATGAGCAATGATTATGTCAGAGATCAAATTTTGAATAAGGAATAACAAATTTTATTAAAAAAAAGTCAAATTATATAGACAACAAATTAATCAAGTCAATATTAAATTGTAATAGCAAAATATTAAAATAAATCTTATAGATCAATAGATTATAACAAAATTCAAAGTAGTGTATCTAACATATGAAGTTTGTGAAGATCAGAGTGTAGAGAAAGAAAGGCCCAAAAAAGTAAGATATCTGCAGAATGCAAGGACAGGAAAAAGAGAAGAAGCCTTTTTAGGGTGCTTTCACACCTGCCTTGTTTAGTTCGGTTGAATCGCACTAGAGTTCATTTTCCCCATTGGTGCGGTTCGTTTGGGCAGGTGTGAATGCGCCAATCACACTCGGGTGCGCACCAAAAGCGGACCAAACAAGCGCTTTCAAACGAACTCTGGAGCGGTTTGTTTGTGGTGAGAACGTGATCCGACCTCGAACAGAACCAACTGCCAAAGAACTGCGCATTTTTGGACTAAACCAGTTGCCGTAGTCAGCTGCGCTGTGATTATGGGATGAGGAGAAATGTTTGTTGACAGTTTGCACTTTAAGCATGACAGCTCGCGGACAAACTTGGAGTTGTGAGGAGGTGCGGAGCGTGATAGAAATTTGGTCTGATGACCATATGTCCCAACTGTCAAAAACAATTTTAAAGAGAGAAAGGGCACAACATTACCTGATGGATCGTTGAATTTTTTTTTGGATGATGAGCATGTCACTGTTTAGCAACATTAATGCACGCCTCCTCTTGAAGTGACTTGCGATGCGCCTTCGCCGCGTGCAGTGCATTAACACATTATTTTCGAGCCGCATATCGCTTCATTCTCAAATATTATTATATAATAAAATATGACTAGGGATACAATAAGCTCACGCAGTCGTCTCTTCGTAAACAGCGGCGTGTTGTCTCTGACTGCCGGATTACTTCTGGGAGTTCTGTTGGAATTTTCCCCGCACGTTAATTCTGACCAATCGAAGTGCAGTTATGGGAATGCGTTCAATACACATCTGGCCAACGAGTGATGTGGATGTTGTCACGTGACTGCATTTTGGTTCGTTTTATCAACTCATAAACTGATTCGGACCAGAGCGATCAGTGTGGTGTGAAAAGGAACCAAAACGCCTGAAAAATGCTACAATGTATAATTTTTTGCCCTTGGTCCGGACCAAATGAACCGAACTACAGATGTGAAAGCACCCTTAGAGAGTCTTTTAAAACTAAACATGCTGTACATATGTAACAGTAAGGGACTAGGGAAAGTAAAGAAGGGAAAGTATTCAAATTCTTTGTACTTGTCATGATTCCTGTCTTGTGTTCCCCTTGTCTTGTGTGGACTTTTTTGTTCTTTCCTGTTCTGTGCCAAGTTTTGTAGTCCTTTGCAGTTTTTCTTATTGATTAGTTCCTGATTGTTCCCAGGTGTGTCTTGTTTGCCAATCTCCCCTTGAGTGTATTTATACCCAAGTGTTTCTCATGTTCTTTGACCTCGCAACACGGAAGACGGATCTGAGGACACAAACTTTTGTACTGGTTGGAATTCAAAGTGTGATCTTGGTTGGTGAGTCGATTAGGGAGTGGAGTGGGATAGCATCGGCCGACGGCCTGTAAAGGTCCGGTAGCGGTACTGTCTCACAGCTCCTGGTCGGTCATTAACTAATAACTTTGCTGGGATGGCAGGGAGGCAGGTGGATGGTATGGATTATAGTGAACTAGAGGAGAATGGCAGTGATGAGAGGAGGGAAAGTGATTGGGAGGAGGTAGGGAGAGTGCGCAGGGATAAGGAGGCTAGTCGTAAAAGAAAGAAAAAAGGATGCGCTAGTTCAACTGGGACGGAAAGTGAAGAGAGAGAAGATGAAGGGAAGGATCCCAAAATAAGATTGTTTAACGTAGTGGAATTGATCCGCTTAAGTTAACCAAAATACTGTACTTGTATTTGAGTACTTGTCATGATTCCTGTCTTGTGTGGACTTTTATGTTATTTTTTGTTCTTTCCTGTTCTGTGCCAAGTTTTGTAGTCCTTTGTAATTTTTCTTATTGATTAGTTCCTGATTGTTCCTAGGTGCAGACTGCTTGACTACTAGGTGCAGACTGCAGTCTTGTTTGCCAATCTCCCCTTGAGTGTATTTATACCCAAGTGTTTCTCATGTTCTTTGTCTGGTGTTGTCCTTTGTTGGATGAATGTTCGGTGATGCTCATTTTGTTATCGGTTCCCTGGTTCCCTGGTTCCCTATCAGTCGGTCACTATGATGTACGTCGTGACCGACGAATAGGAATCTCGCTAGAGAGGCCAATCTACTTCGAGTGAAACTAAAACAAGCCAATGTACATTGGCGTGCAATCATTTGCATCAGCTGTGCAGCCTCACAGCGCGGGTATATAATGAGCAGCTGGTGTGATTGCACTTCAGCTTTTTGCTTCGGAGCCAAGCACTTCAATGCTTCTACACAGAGAGTGTGACTTCAAACGAGCCTTTCTGGACAACAGAAGGAGAGCTTCCCAGTGCGGGTGTCACAGCACAGCAGCACGAGCAGTCTTTTTTTCTCTTCTCTCTTCTCTGTCTTTTTTGTTGGCGCTGGAGCATCCCCGCGGTGTGTACCAGTCATCTCCTTTGGTGCTCCCCGCGACGATCAGATGTCGATCGCTGCATTGGAAGGTGGGTCAGACTTCTCCGCGGATGACTTTCCCGGGCCACCAACAGGGTCGGGCTCATGTGGAACCCTCCACCGTGTCCTGAACCCTCAAGGCTGGATGATTGGTATCTCGGGGTGGTGCGCGCTGATTCTCAGCAATCCACCCCAGTGCCTTTCTTCCCGGAATTGCACGAGGAGCTCACAGGGACGTGGACGGCACCTGTTACTGCCAGAAACCGTTCCGGTGGCTCCTCCTCCCTCACCACCCTTGATCGCGGGGCAGCTAAGGGATGCACGCGTATCCCACCAGTGGAGCGGGCCGTTGCTATGCAGCTGTGCCCTAACTCCACTTGGCCCAGAGAACCGTGTCTTCCTTCCCGGGCCTAACCGGCAAGGCTTACAAGGCCTGTGGAGAAGCTGCCTCTGCCGTGCACGCCATGGCTTTGCTGCAGGTCTATCAGGCAGGTCCATCAGGCACAGGCACTGAAGGTCCTGCAAGAGGGTGGTCACGATCCCCAAGTTCTCCAGGAACTTCGTACCGAGACGGACCTCGCACTTCGTGCAACGAAGGTGACCGCGCGGTCGGTGGGTCGTGCGATGTCCACCTTGGTGGTCCAGGAACGCCATCTCTGGCTGTGTCCCTGTGCCCCTCAGTCTGCTCGTCGCCGGGGGCGTCCTCCTGCATCTGCCCCTGCTCCCGCAACGCAGCAGCAGCCTCCACCTAAATGGCGCCATGGAGCCAGTCGCAGGCGGGCCACTCCGCCCGTCCAGGCCCCCGCCAAGAAGGTGCCTCTTCTATCGCCAGCGGGCAGCAGTGTGCGGTTCGAGAACGCATCCAAGCCGCCTCCTGCACCTCCTGCCCCGTGGAACCAGGTAAGTGTTGCACAGCACACTCAGACTCAGCTACAGGCCGCCTCCCAGAGAGAGCCTCCTGAGCCGAGTCCCTGTGTTCCACCTCACTGCCCCACTCTGGGTACGCCTACGGTCCCTTTGGTCCTGCTTGTACGGTCTCTGCGAGCCTGATTAGCGCTCCTCAGTCCGTCTCGCTGGCTCATTCGAACCATCAGGCTCGGCTATGCGATTCAGTTCGCCCGGCGTCCCCCCAAGTTTTGGGCCATCCAGTCCACTACAGTAAGAGCAGCTGATGCCCATGTCTTGCGAGCGGAGATCGCAGTTCTACTGGCGAAGGACGTGATACAGCCGGTCCCTCCAGCCGATATGAGGTCAGGGCACTACAGTCCCTACTTCATTGTGCCCAAGAAAGGTGGTGGGTTACGACCGATCTTGGACCTGCGAGTTTTGAATCGGAGCCTCCACAGGCTACCGTTCAAAATACTCATGCAGTAACGCATTTTCGAATGCATCCGTCCCCAAGATTGGTTTGCAGCGATTGACCTGAAGGACGCGTACTTTAATGTCTCGATTCTTCCTCGACACAGGCCGTTTCTGCGCTTTGCGTTGAGGGTCGAGCATATCAGTACAAGGTCCTGCCCTTCGGGCTGTCCTTGTCTCACCGTGGCTTCACGAAAGTCACGGAGGGGGCCCTTGTTCCCATGAGAGAACAGGGCGTTCGCATTCTCAACTATCTCGATGACTGGCTCATACTGGCACACTCTCGAGATCAGTTATGTGAACATAGGGACCCCCTGCTCAGGCACCTCAGCCAGCTGGGCCTTCAGGTCAACTGGGAAAAGAGCAAACTCACCCCAGTGCAGAGGATCTCTTTTCTCAGTATGGAGTTGGATTCGGTCACACAGACAGCGCGCCTCACAGAGCAACACGCTCAGTCGGTGCTGAACTGCTTGAACACGTTCAAAGGCAGGACAGCGGTCACACTGAAATTCTTTCAGAGGCTCCTAGGGCATATGGCAGCGGCGGTAACTCTGCTCGGGCTACTTCATTTGAGACCGCTTCAGCACTAGCTTCACGGCCGAGTCCCGAAATGGGTGTGGCATCTCACCGGCCGGCACTCTCCTGTGGGCAGGAGTCCCCTTGGAACAGGTGTCCAGGCATGCTGTGGTATTCACAGATGCCTCTGCCACCGGCTGGGGTGCCACGTACAACAGGCTTGCAGTGTTGGGGGTGTGGACGGGCCCCCAACTGCATTGGCACATCAACTGCCTCGAGTTGCTAACAGTACGTCTTGCTCTGAGCCGCTTAAAGAGGCCGCTACAGGGCAGAGACGTGCTGGTCCGTACAGACAACACTGCGACCGCTGGGTACATCAACCATCAAGGTGGTCTACAGAGGGGCACAGAGGTTCTAGGTGACTTACCCCCAGAGGTACTTAACACCATCACTTCTGCACGAGCGCCGTCTACGAGACGTGCGTACGCCCTGAAGTGGAACCTGTTCGTCGAATGGTGTTCCTCTCGCAGAGAGGACCTCCGAAGATGTTCGATAGAGTCTGTAAGCTCGCGCTTGATCGGCCCAAAGCCGGCATCCGACCAGCGCGGAAGGTCTTACAGTGTTACTGTCTTTTCTCGAGGAAAAGTATTTTTTGATTAAATGTAATACATTTGAATATGTATTCTCTCGTTATTTCATCTAGTCAGAAAAGGTCCCTAAATGAAAAGGTTTTAATGATATCTGTGGATCATTAATTATGAGCGAATGTTTGACTATTCCGTTTAACTCTTCAATGAAAATAATTTCAAAGTCAGTTAGAATAATCAAATGTAACAATTTATTATGTCAGGTAAATGTGTCATGCCAATTTCAAAATCAATTCAAAGATAATCGATACAAAACATCAAATGCTCTAGAATAGAGAGAAGATGCAAAACCAACATTAAATAAATACATGACGCTGAATTCTTTGAGGTCCTTCAACATCATGGGCTCATCTGAGGTACAGAAGGCCTCGAACTCCCTGCTGCATTTCATTATATAGACAAACCTTTCACATGGAAACATGTGCTAACAAAAGAAATTTGCATTCAGAGGTTACACCTTTGGGTGTAGGCAGACCATTTGTCTAGAGGCCAACCCCTCCCTGTGTGTCAGTTATCCATAAACTCTTAAAAACCTTATTACCTTTTGTTTTACTTATTTGGAAATTAGACATTTGTACCAGTCGCACTGTGACATTTTAAATGATACCAAACATGAAAAATACTTCACATTAAACTATACATTTTCTTGGGTGATTTACATGTGGTCTCAGCATGTGAGCGAAAGGGGGGACAGATCTGTTCTGAGGTGAGTCTTTGCCTCACAAATGGTGAGTTTGAATGCTAATTTCCAGAGAGGTCCTTTGTCCTCTCTCAGGGTCTCTTCAACCAGACTGTCCGGCGGCATTTCCTAATTTCTCAATTCTTACAGTTTTCCCTCCTTGACTCCGTGGGTCAAATTCAAATGAGTCCTTATGGAGTCACTAATAAACGTTTGTTGTAATCCTTGAGATGTAACCCAAAAATTGTCTTTGCGATGTTAACATCTGTAAAAGCTCAGAGGGCTGTGTTCACCTGCAGGACACCTGGTCTCACCAGGTGTATGTAGCCTGAGTCCAGTGATGGGAATAACGGCGTTATAAATAAACGGCGTTACTAACGGCGTTATTTTTTTCAGTAACGAGTAATCTAACTAATTACTGCTTCCTCCATTACAACGCCGTTACCGTTACTGTCAATAAAAATGCGGCATTACTTTAATTGAGCTCACTGAAGCGGTTTTCATCCGAGTAGGCTCTCTCTCAGCCATAGGAGCTGCAAAGTTTTTTCTCTGGTGTGTGAGTGTTTATGAGGCGCGGGACTCGACAAAAGCGAGGCGAATGCCGCGGGCGTGCTCGACAGTGCGCGATAGAGACCGAGTGTGTCCGAGAACGCGCTCGACAGTGCGCGAAGAGACCGAATGTGTCCGAGCATAAATACTTTATTTATAAATAAATTACACATATCAGCATTTGAATAATCTCTGTAGCATATTGGTATCATATGCAATGTTTTAATTAGTTTATATAACATAAACTCCAAAATAACCTGCAGGGAACGTTCAAACATATTTGTTTGACGGTTGTGAGCACGTGCGGCAAACACGACTAGAATTTGGCTAAAATAACCTCTGATGATGACGTTCTCTGTAGGTTATAAAAATAAACCCCCAAAAGATTATATTGTATTATTATTATTTATGTTGATACATTGTTCAGTATTATATTGAGAGCACTTTTTGTTAAACTTACTATTGTGAGGAAGAAAATACTTCAAGTAGGCTATACAGAATGTCTACCAGTTGTAAAGGTGTGTGAGTTTTATCATTTTAATTATATGCACTAGTGTATGTGTATGTATATTTTTATTAGGCTACTATTTATTTATTTTTGGTACATTTCTTAAGAAGCATAATTTATTTTTAGACTTATTTGTTGGCCAGTTGTAGTCTGTGCAATAAATATTAAAAGTTCTAAACCATCTATTGTTTTATTGTTGCACTATAGTAATGATAATATTTTAATATTTAAGTTAATAGGTGTCTCTCACAATGTCCCACAGCAACATTAAAATAGTGTAGATTAGTGTACAATGTTTTATAATAATAAGATGTTCTATTTAGTGTCAATTTCATTCATTTAACATTTCATATTGGGGGTATCCAAGAAATATCTTATATTTAAACTTTTATATTTAAATTTTTTTTAAGTAACGCAATAGTTACTTTCCCTGGTAACTAGTTACTTTTGTAATGATGTAATTCAGTTACTAACACAGTTACTTTTTGTGAGAAGTAACTAGTAACTATAACTAATTACTTTTTTTAAGTAACTTACCCAACACTGCCTGAGTCCAGCAGGTGGATGAAAGCGTTCAGGTTTTCTTCCTGTGATCTTGTGATGTGAGCAAAGTTCGTAGAGTCAATCTGGACCTTTGTGACTTGTTCAGTTGACGTGTCATTCCTTCATGGAGAAACTTCTGCTTCTGTGGCCCCTTCCTATGATGATAATCTGACCCTTCTTGACCAAGCCTGTCACCTCCAGCGGTGCGGTTGTCTGGGCAGACCTCAGTGGATGAAGGGGTTCTCCTTGGTTCACACTGCTTTGTGTTGGACACCTGAAAAGCATCTTAAATGTCCACTTCACGATTGAGCACTTATGAACTTAAAGTCATAGGGAAATGCATGGGAACACATAATGCAACAAAACAAAATCATGTCATGTTCAATATAAAATATCATGTTCATGTCAGCAAGTGCGAATGGTACATCTGTTCTCAAGTGTTTCTCAAGGTCAGGTAGGGTGGTCTCATTTTAAATATCCAATTCTTCACTACCACTGTGATGTTAAATGGTAGTGGAATTTAAATATTCTTGGTCTGAATTATTCAAAGGAAATGCAGCAAGAGGTCGGTGTAACCTAAATAATAAAACCAATGGTATGCATCAATAAATCTTGTTATAACAGCAATAATAATATTCAATCACAATTAGGAAGAAATGCATGTGTATATATATAATAATCACTTTGTTTGTTCATGAATCTTCCAATGCAAGCCACCTATGCAAGCATACAAGAATGGAGATTGTTCATTCCTTGCAACAGTTTTTTTTTGTGTGTGTGTGTGTGTGTGTGTGTGTGTGTGTGTGTGTGTGTGTGTTTGTGTGTGTGTGTGTGTGAGTGAGAGTGTGTGTTTTGTGCTGACTAAGTCAAAGTCGATGACAGGGTTAAATTGTACATTTTGTAATTGATTGAAGCGCTCACACTTCAGATCTATCCGTTCTATACCTCTGATTTTCCAACCACCCTAATAACAATCAGAAAGTTTAAACATTTTGAAATTTAATAGCTGGTCTGTCTCTGCTTTATAATTTGCATCATTGACTTGTGACTGTAGCCATTCATATGTGTATTACAGTGTTTTCCCATGAGTTGGCAGTGTGTTGTGAATAGCGTATGCTATGTGTGTCTCTGTTAGACCGTGATCATGGGATCAGCTTTACCATCCTATGTGTGTGAAGCTATCTGGATCTGTTAGTGTGACGATGGACAACAGATCTAGTGAAGTGACACTTTTGGACTCTACGTCATCTTTATCTTCTTATGATGTGTGGGGTTCAGCCTGGATAGACTTGATCTATTCCAGGTGATGGTGCTGTGAGGGTGTAGTGATGGAGGTGTGTGTTCAGTGTTCATGTCTAGGAGATAGGTGGAAAATAATCTATCACAATTGTGTTGCAAATTTAATTCCTGTTCTATACTGAGAGGCTATATTTATGTAGTGATGTACTATTGTGAGATGTGAATGGCCTCTTGAAGTGTCTTTTCACCCATCTCCCGAGTCTCAGGTTATGTTCTAACAATTCCGCTGTCCTGGCTTTGATCCAGGTGTGGTCCAGCCCATCCTGGCATCCGTCCTCCGAGGAATTTGCAGAAGTAAACCTGAGACAGAAACAAATGCAGAGAGAACCACAGTTAATTCAGATATTTTCAACAACTTCAAATTCAGACATGTGGAATTATTTTACTTGCTCAATTATCATGTCCATTGCAATTTTAATTCCAGTTGTCACATGAAACCGAGTTTCATTGAACAAGTCTGAATTGTTGCTGTTGTTTCAGTGCATTGTGTGATACCTGAAGCTGCTCTTGCAGTTCAGCCTTCACAGTCTGCTGTGTCTTATGAGCATTAGAGATTAATCAGAGTTTTTATCACTCGTAGTGTCATGAGTTCCAATGAGTCAGTACTCATGGCTTTACTTCAAGTTGCTCTCATTACAGCCAGATCTGTGGGTTGCCTGCTTAGCATTTGCTATGGTGTCGTTCACACATTTTAGTTAGTGCAGATCTCTTGTGACCTGCAAAAGGCTGTGGTACTTCTGTCCGATGTTAGCTATTCACACCCTCCTTGTAAATTTACTTCTCTGATCAGATTCAGTTTTAGTTGGTGCACCCCAGTCAAGGATGATTTAGTTTGCTATTACCTGTGCCACACTTCTAGCCATGTTTTTTTTTAAAGGCAAAAAATAAAAACACATCCCTCCCCTTTTTGCACTGGGTAGCACACCAACGAAATGTCACACTTCTCCAATTAATGCCTTGCATTATGTAATGTATATTATAATTCGAGTTATAATACAATTATATTTAAGAATATAAATTTAATTATATTGCTTCTGGTCTCTGAAGAGTCTCTGGAACAACGTATTTGTTAAAGTGTTCATTTTTCAAAAGACAATTTATTTTAGATTTGGCCCTGTAGTCACAGCCGTACTGGCCAGTGCATTGTATGTGCAACACAGGTCAGGCTGAAAGCCAATGAGGGACTCTGTCATTGTTAACACTCAATGAACCACCAGCACATGCTAAACACATGGTCAAATCTCTGCTCGTTATTATGTCAATACATTTGAATATGAAAAGGTTTTTGGCTCAGGGCTGATGAGATGCACATTTGCGGTTTCTCTTTTTTCTTTGTTCGATTTCAAATGCCTTTTTCATTTCATCTAGTCTTTTTAAAGACTATATGAAGGTAAAGGGGCCATTTTAATGTTTTGATTATTCTATTTACTCTCTGATTATATTTTACCCGCTTAGATCAGGAAACTATATCGCTTCGAGTTCCTTACCAGGTCTCTGGCACAAGGGACCAGTCCCGAAGATTAGAAGCAGAGGTTAATTGGCTAAATATCTAGGATTTGCTGTAATTCCCATGCGCACAATCGAAGATATATATTCATATAGCCCCCTTGGATGCCCTTCAGGAACTTAATTCAATCGTTTACTTTAGTAGCATTTTTTGACCACCATTTAAAGACGTTAGTCGATCAACTTTACCTTTCTTAAAAATGGCTTTGTTTGGCCAAACTCATGGCTTGTTCCACGTATACTTATCTAAAGTAACATTAAATTAGAACAGAAGTCATCAGACGCGTCCAAGCTAGGCTAACCAACCAGCATCTTGCTGATTCTAGACGGACAAACCCATCTTCTCATCCAAGTACACTTATTTCTGATATCAGTTATAAGCCGTCGCTAATCTCTGATGCAACCTTGTGGAAATATACGGATCCGTTAATCTACTTGGGAACAACAAATCTCAGAGTAATTCAGAATGAATTCAAACGTAAGAATTTATCATTTTTGTTAAAATTTCAGAGTTGCTACGTTCTCTGGAACGTTGAATATGAAAAGGTTTTTGTTTCAGGATTGATGAGATGCACGTTACTGTTTTTCTTTTTAGATTTCTTTGTCTTGTGATTTACATTGTAGCTACATGGCAATCATATGCTCCTGTTATGATTTTACTGCAGCTATATAAAAAATAGCAGAGTTCCCTTTCGTTAGGGAACTCGAACTGCGTCGTTGTAAAACGACACTTTGGGGACGCTCCCTTAGCGTGCGCCTCTGAAGTATGAATGAAACAAATCCAATACTGATTGGTGTTGCGTCATGACGTAACATGTGACGGCATAACCGGATACATAAAAGTGACGCTGGCACACATGCACATTAACTTTCGCTCTTCAGCAAGCATTCTCTTTGAAACTGTCTGTCTTATTTGGTGTTGTTTGTCTGTTGAAAAAACCTCTATATTATGGCGAGTTAAAGATACACTAAGTGTGTGCACCCCTGCCCTATATTTCTTATGGGTGGGGACACGCATCAGTTGTGTTTACACTGTTTAGGAGCGCAGCAAGCATAGGCAGCTCTCGAGGGGGCTGCCTGTGAACACTGTGAAGCACTCCCGATTAGAGTGCTGCGCTCCCGCTTGGCTATTTTTTCTGATAAATGGCCAGGCTCGCGATCCCTGCGGTTCGGGTCCCGCGTCCGTTGAGGCAGCGCGGCGGCTTAGATCGTGGGGATCGCAGAAGGATCTCGCGGATGAGAAAAAGACTGCCGAGGCACTTTCTCGTTCATCATCCGCAGATTCTATAACGCTCGCTCATGACGCAGAAGCCTGCGATGCGGCTTCTTCTGCCCGTGACGAGTGCCCGATGCTTGAGCTATCTGCCTCTGAGGAAGTGGATGTGCTCAGCATTGGGAGCGAGGAACATGAATCACACTCGCCGGTGTTGTTTGTAACCCAAAAATAAGAATTGTCCCACTGCATTGCAATACAGAATCTATTGTAGCAATAAGATTTTGTGTGGGTGTGAGGCATGCACAGTCAGCTCCTGAGGGTGCTGGCTGTGTTCATTGAGAAATATCTTGACGCACACAGCCGTGCGTTTCGGGTGTTTCAGCCTCGCGCCCGTTGACTTTCTTCTCGAGAGATGAAAGCCAAATATATTGTGAACGACTCGAATCTCGCGTTTGCTGAGGCAGCGCGTAGATTACGAGTCTGCAATAAAAGGGACACACGCGATCTGTGAAATAATACTGTTTGGGTGCGAGGCATTCACAATCAGCTCCTGAGGGTGCTGGCAGTGTTCATTGAGAAATATCTCGGGCGCGCGTGCAAAATTCCGTGCGCTGTCGGATGTTTCAACCTCGCACCTGATGACTTTCTTCTCGAGGGATGAAAGCCAAAAATATTGTAACGGCTCGAATCTCGCGTTTGCCGAGGCAGCGTGTAGATTACAAGACCGTATAAATAAATATTAAAACAGTATTGTCTGGTGATTATGGCTGCATTTAATTCTATGGAATTAAAATGATGGAATTGAAATGATGGAATATATTATCTGACTTTAAGAAGTTAGATATTTTATTTCAGCCTACCATCCAGACCGTGTTTCACTTATCCAGTGTTTTTGGTTGCAATTAATTCTGAGGAATTAAAATGATGAGCAGCGAACGTCTAAAATCGATTTAGATTTTTTTCCCTGCCGGTCCTCCGCGTCAGGGTATCGAAAACGAGACGAAGATTGCTGTCCCCCCGTGGAGCCCTCAGGAAATCGATGTTTGTACCCAGTGTCAAGTGCGCTTCGGGGCGCATCGGTTTTCAGCGAATGCACGCTGTAGTGCCCGCCCAAAAGGCTTGCGGCCAGGCAGTGTTCGCGTCCGCACATCGGAAACTGTTTTCGATTATTCCCTGCCAGTTCTCCGCTTCAGGGTGTCGAGAACGAAACCGAAAGAGCCTCCCCTCTGGGGAAGCCCTCAGGAAATCGATGTCTGTATCCCGCCACACTGTGGCGTTCGCCCCAAAAGCTTGCAACAGGGCACCGACTATGGTCACAAAATCTTTCTCGACTTTTTCCTGCCGGTCCTCCGCTTCAGGAGGTCGAGAATAGTGCATGAAAATCACCCGAGGTCAGTCTCGAGGGGCTGGTTCCCTTAGTAGATTTTGTAGAAGAATGGCAACGTCTTCCGAATATATCTATATGGGTCCTGAATATTATAAAATATGGGTACAGACTGCAGTTTGGTCACCGACCTCCCAAGTTTGCTGGGGTGGTACCGACTGCAGTGGTTCCAGAACAGGCTCGGGTTATGGAACAAGAGGTACAGACTCTACTGGTCAAAGGGGCCATAGAAATTGTTCCCCTACCAGACAGGGAGTCCGGGTTTTACAGCCGGTACTTTATACTTCCAAAGAAGGATGGCGGGCTGAGGCCGATTTTAGATTTGAGGCAGTTGAATCGTTCTCTGAGGAGATTCAGGTTCAAGATGCTCACTGTTCCCATCATCGTGAATCAAATCAGATCCGAGGATTGGTTTGTCACGATAGATCTAAAAGACGCCTATTTTCATGTCTCCATCCTTCCTGAGGTTCCTGAGGTTCGCTTTCGGGGGCGAAGCGTACCAATATCGGGTTCTTCCGTTCGGCCTAGCACTCTCTGTCCGCACGTTCACTAAGTGTATGGATGCAGCTCTGGCTCCACTGAGGCTTCAGGGCATCCGTATACTGAATTATATCGATGACTGGCTCATTTTGGCCCAGTCTCGAGAAATGGCAGTTCGGCATCGAGATATCATCCTTGGCCACATTCAGAAATTGGGGTTGAGACTCAACACTAAGAAAAGTGTGTTAGAACCAGCTCAGAAAACTACTTTTCTGGGCGTGGTATGGAATTCGGTTACGATGCAGGCACGTATGTCTCCCACACGTATCGAATCCATCCTGACCATGGTGTCAGGGATAAAGCTAGGCCAGGCCATCACTGTAAAGCAATTTCAAAGACTGCTGGGCCTCATGGCAGCGGCATCCAACATAATTCCTTTGGGCCTTCTTCACATGAGGCCCCTTCAGTGGTGGCTCAAAGCCAAGGGGTTTTCCCCCCAAGGGGAATCCGTTCCGTATAATAAAGGTTACGCGCAGATGCCTTCGTTCCCTATTAATATGGAAGAAACCTTGGTTCTTGTCCCAAGGGCCAGTATTAGGGGTGTCATGTCGCCGGAAAACCATTTCGACAGACGCTTCCCTCACTGGCTGGGGCACGGTTATCAGCCGCTTTGCCAGGGGTCTGTGGCAGGACCATCATCATTCTTGGCATATAAATTGCCTAGAAATGTTGGCTGTGTTCAGGGCTCTGAGGAGCTTCCTCCCAGACATTAAAGGTTACCACATCTTGATACGTTCGGACAATACATCAGTGGTAGCGTATCTGAACCGTCAAGGGGGACTCAGATCGCACCCTCTATACAGATTGGCGCATCAGATTATTTTATGGTCCCAAGGGAAAATATTATCTATAAGAGCAATATATGTCCCGGGGGTTCAGAATCAGGGAGCAGACATCCTGTCGAGGCAGGGGCTGAGGCCCGGGGAATGGAGACTCCATCCAGAGGTGGTGGAGCTGATATGGCAGAGGTTTTGACCAATGGAAGTGGATCTGTTTGCGTCTCGAGGGTCGTCCCACTGTCTACTTTGGTTCTCCCTCACTCATCCAGCCCCGCTGGGGTTGGATGCCATGGTACAGGTCTGACCGAGGCTTCGCCTGTATGCTTTTCCCCCAATCGCTCTGCTCCTGGGAGTCCTGGAGAGGGTACGTCAGGAGGGCATCAGTCTTCTTCTGGTAGCCCCGTTTTGGCCGGCCCGAGTATGGTTTTTGGACTTAATTTCACTCCTGATAGCTCCGCCATGGCAGATTCCTCTGAGGAGGGATCTGTTGTCTCAGGCGGAGGGCACTATATTCCATCCTCGCCCGGAGCTGTGGAAATTGTGGGTCTGGCCTTTGAGGGGGCTCAGTACCTAGATGCTGTCTATCATCTGGGGTGGTCGAAACCATACTTATCCTCAGGGCTCCGTCTACTAGGAGATTATATGGCCTCAAGTGGAATGTTTTTTCCACTTGGTGTAGAGAACATGAGTTAGGTCCAGCTAACTGCCCAGTGGCTTCAGTTCTGGAGTTTCTTCAAGATCGTTTCTCTATGAATTTCTCCCCATCCACACGTAAGGTGTACGTGGCTGCCATTGCGGTGTTCCATGCACCACTGAATGTTGGGCCTTTGGGGAGGCACCAACTGGTCATACTATTTCTCCATGGTACATAGAGGATGAGACTGACAGTCAGGTCCAGGGTTCCTTCCTGGTACCTGGCGGTGGTTCTCAAAGGCCTATCCCTGGCTCCCTTCGAATCCCTTCAGTCGGCTTTGCCTAGGACCTCACGTTCAAGATAGCCTTTCTCTTAGCTACTTCTTTTAAAGAGACTGGGAGATCTCCAAGCCCTGGCATTAGTACCAGCTTGCTTGGGGTTTACCCTCGGCGGAGTTATGGCCATCCTGCATCCGAGAACTAGCTATGTGCCTTAAGTGCAATCTAACATGGCTAGGTCCATGGTCCTGCAAGCATTTCATCCTCCACCACATGTGTCGGCAGAAGAAGAGAGGTTCCTTGCTCTGGCAGTCAGAGTTCCAAGTATTTACATTGAGAGGTCCTCTTCTTTTAGGAGGTCGGACTTACTGTAGTGTGTTTTGGGTCACCTAATAGGGGCTCCCGGCTATACAAACCATAAACAGGCCTACAAGGTGTGCAATTTGCCTTCACCTTTGACCGTAAGGGTTCATTCTACTAGAGGCATTGAGTCCTCTAGGGCCTTCCCCTCGGGAGCGCCCCTCCAGGAGATCTGTGAGGTAGCCGGTTGGGCTACCCCGCACACTTTTATCAGGTTTATAGTCTGCACCTCCCTTGTACGCCTGGCGCACGTATGCTCTAGTCCTATCTGAGTGTCTGAGATCAGTTTCAGTTTTTTCGGTGCGTGGCCTAGTGGGCATTCGTTCCCCAAAGTGTCAATTTACAACGACGCAGTTCGAGTTCCCTAACGAAAGGGAACGTCTCGGGTTACGTCTGTAACCCTTGTTCCCTGAGAAGGGAACGAGACACTGCGTCGTCTTGCCACACCCCTCGATGCCTAGGAGTGTCTTGCTTCATCGCGAGGCTAATGTGTATGTGTGCCAGTGTCACTTTTATGTATCCGGTTATGCCGTCACATGTTACGTCATGACGCAACACCAATCAGGATTGGATTAGTTTCATTCATACTTCAGAGGCGCACGCTAAGGGAGCGTCCCCAAACAAATTCAACAAACACACTTGATATTTAATCCAGTTTACACAAGACACGTGGCCTAGCATGCATGGCATCTACAGCATTCTACAGCCATGCATGGCATCTACAACCTACACTTAGGGTGTTTCATACAACACTTACAGTAAAGCAATCTTGTGTTTTAAAGAATAAACTTAACTAGCCTATGTGCACATTTTATTAGCACAAACAACTATAAAGTGTGTTTATGTGCACAATGTGTTAAGCACAACTACAAATTTGAAAATCCAAATACTTCATTGCAAACATGAACCTATGCATCACATCATCCTGTTTTTCTCATCCTTGCTTTTCATAAACAAATGCATTGACTTACGATCGTTTACAAGCTTAGAATTTTCTTTCTGTTGTTTGCTCATTCTCATCACGTGTTGCTAGTGTTTAAACAAAGCCCATACAACAATGGAGAAAACATGCGGCTGATTTTAAAAACTTTCGGCTCTAATTTACAGCTCTTCATCGATAGGCTATCAGAAAATAACCAATAATTTACCAGTTAATTCAATTTAGGTTTAATTTCTTGTTGTGTAGGCAAACAAGGAGATCTTTAAAATCTATAACAAGGGCTGCCGCTAGGTCCGTGTACTTGGCGGCCAACGGATTTTCGTTTTGAAAGGAAAAAAACAAAAACGAAAAACGGCCGGTTTCCCAATTACCATTAGTAAATAGGAAAACGAAAAACGGAAAACAACCCATTATTCGTTTTTTGTTTTGATATTAAAAAACGGAAAACGAAAAACAATCTCGTTATCCGATTGTCCTTGATGTGTTTATAGATGGAAATCGGAAATCAAAATACGTATGTATAAAGTCGTAATCCTTAATTCTGCATTGGTATTTTTTCGTGACCCGGAAGCGATCCTAAGTAGTAAGCAGTTGTCATAGATACACCTATGAGCGGTTGTATGCTAGATGTCGCCTTGGCTACGGCAGTTCATTGGAACGAATGCGTATATTTTAATGATCACAATTAAAGTTTTAATTTTATTAAATTGAACAAGCGCAACATTCAGCATTCAAGCAAATATTCTAAAAGATGTATTATTAATAATAATGTTATTTCAACATAATATCTCGTTATTTCGACATAATATGTGTGCGTGCAACAAGCAAGATGTGCATTTGTAAATCCGGTGACGCATGCATTGATTTTTATTATTAAACTAGTGTTTTCTGACAGTGTCGACTGCAAAGATGAAGTTGACGATCGCCATATTCGTAGTGAACGTGCATATAGAGAGAAATGCACATCATGGATTACATAATCAGAGAGGAGCCTTTTTCTTTTCGTTTTGAATTATTTCGTTTTTAACCCTTGTATGGTGTTCGGGTCTGTTGGACCCGTTTTCATTTTTTATCAAAAGAAAAATGATACAATTAATAATTTTTTCAAACTGAGACTCATTGGCCTTGGCTCATTTTCTGTGAGGAATATATATCAGAACACATTTTCAATGAAAACACACTGTACACCCCCCCTACACATTTATATTACACACAGGATATTCGGGTCCACTGGACCCGGGGCTAATAAAAGTGTGGAAATTGTAGGTCCTGTGTACCTTTACTCTGTCCTCCTCCTGTCAGGGCCTGCTGTTAGTGTGTGTATGTTCTTGTATATGGTTTATGAGGACACAAATGTGTATAATGACATGGGTATTACAACGTAAACATGGTTTATGACGACATCTGTGTCCTCATACTAAAACATACTAAATGGTGTTTTTTGAAATGCAAAAAATGCCAAAAGTTTTCTGTGATTGGTAGGTTTAGGGGTAGGGTTAGTGTAGGGGGATAGATTATACAGTTTGTACATTAGAAAAACCATTATGCCTATGGAGAGTGACCGTACACCACATATCCAAGTGAGTGTGTGTGTGCATGTGTATGTGTGGGTGTGGGTGTGTGTTTTGTGTGTGTCTGTGTGTGTGTTGTGGGTGTGTGTGTTGTGGGTGTGTGTATGTGTGTGCATGAGTGTGTGTGTGCGTGCGTGTGAGAGAGAGAGATTGTGTGTAAGTGTGAAAGAGTGCAAGAGTGAGTTTTGTGTTTCTACTCCTGCCATTCCCACACGAGGTTGCAATTCTTAAATGTGATCTAACAAAGGTAAAGAGAAAATATTAACCATATATGCTGTTTATGTTGCTTGTAATTGGGATGAAGTAAACATATGTTGAGTATTTTAACATAACATTTTTGATTGTGTTGAATTAAAAACCCCAAAATGCAGCGGGTCCACCAGACCCACGAACACTGGCTGAGTAACAAAAATATGAACACCACACAAGGGTTAAGACATTTCAAGCTTTGTGTATTTGATGTATTTCTCATGTCTCTGTGAGGCATACACTGAGTTTCGTTAAGTTAGGATGAGATGAGCTCCAGTTAACGTGCAATGCAAGTGACCGCGCGAGCGCCTCCATGATTATATTGGCTGTTATATTTCCTTCTTATTTATTCAATCCAGGCAATTATGTTGATGAAAAATTGATTAAAATTAAGATACAATTTATACAAAACGAAATACACTTTAAAGAACGGCTTTCTACAAAACAAAACTTAATGAAGTGGTCAAAATCATGTCTGACCCGCTCCATGTCTCTCGATATATTGCGCATCTTACTCGTGCTGTTCACTGCAAGCATAAATGGAAAAAAATAACATTATAATATTTGAACAAATATGAAACTAAAAGCGCTTATTTAATGGCTACAACAGTATAATAGGCCTACAGACTCTCTATTTGTACAAATTGCTGCACATTCATTTAATTCTGAATTTTGCACACACAAGTTGAAAGGCATTTGTTCAAATCAAGTTCACGGATAATTGTGCGTGCATTTATTAATCATTATGATACTAAAATCATAACAAAGTAGGCTATGCTATGTACAAAAAAAGAGCCCAGAATATGAATGCAACGTTTACTTGTTCAATTTAATAAAATTAAAACTTTAATTGTGATCATTAAAATAATTTAATATTAAATATTTAGTGGCCAAGTTTTTCTCATTTATATATATATATATATATATATATATATATATATATATATATATATATATATGCATTCTTTCCAATGAACTGCCGTAGCCAAGGCGACATCTAGCATACAACCGCTCATAGGTGTATCTATGACAACTGCTTACTACTTAAGATCGCTTCCGGGTCACGAAAAAATACCAATGCAGAATTAAGGATTACGACTTTATACATACGTATTTTGATTTCCGATTTCCATCTATAAACACATCAAGGACAATCGGATAACGATTTTGTTTTTCGTTTTCCGTTTTTTAATATCAAAACAAAAAACGAATAATGGGTTGTTTTCCATTTTTCGTTTTCCTATATACTAATGGTAATTGGAAAACCGGCCGTTTTTCGTTTTTGTTTTTTTCCTTTCAAAACGAAAATCCGTTGGCCGCCAAGTACACGGACCCCGCTATCATGTCTCTGCCGTGTGTTTGTCTAATTCTCAAGTTTCATCTGACTTTTTCGGTGTCCGTCTGACTGGGTTTTCCGACCCATTCTATCAATGTGTTTATATAGGATGTGTCTGTTTATCCCTCAACACTTCTAAAAAGGCAAAAAGAATTGACTTACCACAACAGCGGAAGAAAGAGAAGATGTTCAAACCTCTTGTTGATTTTAAAATCCCAATACTTTGCTGGAAAGGACGTTGCTCGCCTGTGTTGCGAGATCACATTGCCGAGGTCACCACTTGTAAGCTCGCGCTCGATCGGCCCAAAGCCGGCATCCGACCAGCGCGGAATGTCTTAACGTGTTACTGTCTTTTCTCGAGGCAAAGTATTTTTTGATTAAATGTAATACATTTGAATATGTATTCTCTCGTTATTTCATCTGACTCCATAAATGAAAAGGTTTTAATGATATCTGTGGATCATTAATTATGAGCGAATGTTTGACTATTCTGTTTAACTCTTCAATGAAAATAATGTCAAAGTCAGTTAGAATAATCAAATGTAACAATTTATTATGTCAGGTAAATGTATCATGCCAATTTCATAATCAATTCAAAGATAATCGATACAAAACATCAAATGCTCTAGAATAGAGAGAAGATGCAAACCCAACATTAAATAAATACATGACGCTGAATTCTTTGAGGTCCTTCAACATCATGGGCTCATCTGAGGTACAGAAGGCCTCGAACTCCCTGCTGCATTTCATTATATAGACAAACCTTTCACATGGAAACATGTACTAACAAAAGAAATTTGCATTCAGAGGTTACACCTTTGGGTGTAGGGAGACCATTTGTCTAGAGGCCAACCCCTCCCTGTGTGTCAGTTATCCATAAACTCTTAAAAACCTTATTACCTTTTGTTTTACTTATTTGGAAATGAGACATTTGTACCAGTCGCACTGTGACATTTTAAATGATACCAAACATGAAAAATACTCTGTGATAATCATTCACATTAAACTTTACATCTTCTTGTGATTTACATGTGGTCTCAGCATGTGAGAGGAAGGAGGGAGAGATGTGTTCTGAGGTGAGACTTTGCCTCACAAATGGTGAGTATGAATGCTAATTTCCAGAGAGGTCCTTTGTCCTCTCTCAGGGTCTCTTCAACCAGACTGTCCAGCGGTATTTCCTAATTTCTCAATTCTTAGAAGTCAGTCCTTTCCTTCTTGCAGCAAGGGTTGGAGCGAGGGATGTATCCCTCCACCCTCAAAGTACATGCTGCCGCTATTTCAGCATATCATGACCACATAGATGGCAAAACAGTAGGAAAGCACAACCTGGTCGTCAGGTTGCTTGGGGGGCAAGACAATTAAATCCTCCTCGTCCCCCCTCCATACCCTCTTGGGACCTTTCCCTGGTGCATTGGGCACTTCAGGATGCTCCCTTTGAGCCATTGAAATCAGCAGACTTAAAGCTTCTCTCCATGAAGACTTTGCTGCTGGTTGCACTGGCCTCTGTCAAGAGGGTAGGGGACCTGCAAGCATTTTCGGTCTACGAATCGTGCCTAGAGTTCAGGCCGGGTGACAACCACGTTGTACTAAGACCATGGCCTGGCTATGTGCCCAAGGTTCCTACCACTCCCTTCAGGGACCAGGTAGTGAACCTGCAAGCGCTGCCCCTGGAGGAGGCAGACCCAGCCCTGGCTTTGCACTGTCCCATTGTGGACAGAACTCAAAGCGTCAGGACTTCAGACCAGCTCTTTGTCTGTTACGGAGGTCAGCAGAAGGGAAAGGCTGTCTCCAAGCAGAGGATGGCCCACTGGATAGTGGATGCCATCGCCTTGGCTTACCAAGCACAAGACGTGCCCTGCCCGCTCAGGTTGCATGCACACACCACGAGAGGCATTGCATCCTCCTGGGCGCTGGCACGTGGCTCCTCGCTAACAGATATCTGTAGAGCTGTGGGCTGGGCGACACCTAACATGTTCACTAGATACTATAGCCTACGTGTAGAGCCGGTGTCCTCCCGTGTTCTCACCCTAAACGGGTAGAAGCACTGTGAGTAACGGCTCTGTCAGCTTGCTGCACCCTACTGTGTACCCTTATTGCTCCAGAGTCAAAACCTGTTGAGTCCTCCAAACACCCTCGGCCCGGACATGGCGGAGCGTCCGGTGCCAGGCCCTTATCCGCTGGATCCACTGTATGGGTTATCACGGAACAACAGTGATAGATACACTCTCTGTAAGCCTCCTCCTATCATCCTTCCAGGCAAGAAGGGGTAGAGGCTTGCACAGGGCGTTGGATGGGGTGCAGCAGATGTGGCGCTTTGGTAGGGATTCCTATTCGTCGGTCAATACGTACTTCATAGTGACCGACTGATAGGGAACGTCTCGGTTACGTATGGTAACCCTCGTTCCCTGAAGGAGAAAACGGAGACGTACGTCCCGTCGCCACATCTGCTGCTGCCCGCCGGGGTGGCAAGCTTTTCAGGCTTGGCACCTCAGCAAAAAACTGAAGTGCAATCACACCAGCTGCTCGTTATATACCCGCGCTGCGAGGCTGCACAGCTGATGCAAATGATTGCACGCCAATGTACATTGGCTTGTTTTAGTTTCACTCAAAGTAGATTGGCCTCTCTAGCGAGATGCCTATTCGTTGGTCACGACGTACGTCTCCGTTCCCTCCTTCAGGGAACGAGGGTTACCATACATAACTGATACGTTCCCTGGTCGCAGTGGTTTTGTTATGTTTATTTTGGTATTAAACCATTTCTGCATTTGGATCAAACTCTTCTTTTGTTTTTTTTAGTTCACTCAGCGTTACAGTACTTCTCGTGCAACCATTTAAAACATTTTTATTATACACGTTTTTTTTATTCTGGTTGAAACTCTCTTCACACTTCACATCCTGACAGTAATCAACAATAGAAGTGGTCTATGTATTATTTTATTTTTTTACATATATCTTCTGTAAAAGTCTCAGGACCAAAACATTTTCTTCCAATCATTGCATTCAGCAATGGCAAGCCATGACGTTCTAGACGTGTTGTCTGAGCTGTTCGGCTCTCAATACCAAAATTAATCTGCAGCCGTCAGGTAGCACAAGAAAGAGCTCTGTATGTTATCTACGTTCATTTTTATTGTAATGTTATGTGCTTTGAGACATGAGGTAATTTAACGCTGTCTCTTGTGATGCTTTGAAGAATCTACTCTGGCTGTATGTGTTCCTGAGTTTTGAAGGAGGCATGGCTTTAGAGGCACTCTGAAGGGAGGGTGGTATCTAATGCTTTCAAAGCTAGCTTGCTATATATTGCTAGCCTTTCCGAAATTGCCTACCCTACTATTAACCCCCTGAGGTCGACGGTATCGCCGGCGATACCAGCTCGCTTTTTTTTATCAGTGTAAAAGAAACTCATAAATACTCTGTTGACTTTGATTTTCCATAGGAGTTTCATACATCAATCGATTCTGTTAAATGTGTATTATTTTTGTGTATACTCACAATAAAAACAAAGTGTTGTGCTTTTTGCCAGAAAAATAAACACGAAGCGAGTTCTGCCTTCTCTCTGCCAGTGTAGTCCATTCTGAAACGCGTCCGAAAATGAACTGTAGCTCAGCGAATACTCAGTCAAACAGACATACAGACACACAGGCATGAAGCTTGAATTCTCTTCTTTTAAATGAAGTAATTTATATAAAAAACAAATATTCTCATCTTGTGAAATCTGTATTAAAAGAGAGCGATTCCAGTCGACCTCATTACAGCTAATTCAGATGTAATGTGACACGCCCACGGAGAGCGCGCGCTATTCAAACGCAAATGGCTGAGGCAATCCTGTGAACGCCCCCATCAGCTCGAGAAAACACACAAGTTTATTTAGATCATTACTTGTTTACACCGTCTTGCAGCGCTGTGAGGAATAATACTAATGGAAAATGTCCCTCAGAAGTGCGCGTATATCGAGGAGCGAGCTGAGGAATACTAGTAAGTTTTTTCCTTCTCACGTGAATTTCTTCACGTGGGTTTCTGTTTATGAATGAATAAATGGCAGAGATGCGCGCTGTTTACCACAGCTGGCAAAGACAGTTTAAATTTAAATCGCGTGTGTGAATGAATGGTGATGTTTTAGCAAACTGTATTGCTATACTGAGATGAGTAAAAATCGACTGAATGTTGAAATAAAATGTAGGCTATTTGTATAAGCAACGTATTAAACTGCAAATTAACAATATGCCCTAATATTTCATGAAAACAACGTTACAGTCAGACGAAATATGAAAGACAACATTTTGTTTAGTACAATTGGGTACAGTTTTTACTGTAGAATATACTGCCACATCAAATAAGCTTTTGTTTAGCAATTTCTATATATAAAATACTATTTTTGTCAAAAATAAAGTCATCAACTAAGATGTTAGCTGTTCCAATGTTGGCTATATTCAAACTAATGAATACATAGATAAAATGTAGGCCTATAATCATTTTTTTTACAAAGAAAGAGTACACTTGAAATATTGTTGAAATTGTAATTATTGTTGTAATTGTAACCGTTTTAATAAAATAGCAAAACATATTTACAAGATAGATGTAAGCAAAATCTTAAATGGTCAATATAAGTCTTCTTCTAAATATATATTTTGTCCTTGCATTGTGGCTCAGTCACTGTGTGAATGGCTAATTATGCAGAGTGGGTGGGACATTGTATTCTAAGGTGTAAACCACTCCTCGTTCACGCCCCCCCTCGCATATTGGCTTTCCAAGCAAAACCTGTTTTACATCAATTTAAATCAATGTATGGTTTTATGTGAACGATAAAGCAAGACTATTTTCACATAATTTTGAAGAAAAAACTATAGGCGACGACATCCATTAGTCAAAAGTCTTATTGCCACATATTTAGTATGTGTTTTGTGGCCTTATTTCAAAAACTTTAATTTTTAGTTTTTTCGATAACCACGCATAAACATAATTCTCTCAAAAATGAAAACATGTACATACATGTGGCTCACATATTATTGTAGTCCTGTTTGTGCTATATAGAGTGAATTTACACCTTTGCCATTAATATGTTTATAAGCAACTGAAAAAAGCACAAATGTCAGAGCATGTCAGAACACCCCCAGGGCCCAAAAAACCGCTCAGACTCCAGAGGGTTAAGGATGTACTCAAGACAAAATGTACCCTAGCAGGTCTTATTAGGTCACCATGTTCATGGTCTGGCTGCAGACTTGCACTTGTATTCTCAGACTGGCAATTGCAATTGCCACTTGAATTCTCTGCTGCCTGTGACGTCACTTGCACTCGGCACAAAATAAATTGAATAAGTACTGACAACGGGCCAAGAAGATGGAATAGTTTAATTATTAAATGTACTTTAGTATTGTAAATATTTTTGTTGCTGCCTGTGTCTTTATCGTGGGAATACTGTATAATAAATGCAGCATTCATAACAGCTAGAGAATGAGAGATAAAGGCTGTAATACTAATGTTGTCCACTAGAGGAAGCCACAGGGTAACAAATCTTTTTAGGTTTCAAAGTTTAAAATCTGTGTAAAATGGTTCTATCATGGAAGCCTGTGTCTGCCACAGTTGAGTAAAAATTGTAATTCTTTAAGTCATAATAAGGATAAACATTCTCAATTATGACTTAGTATCTCATTATATTGAGAAAGTTTCTCATAATAATGACTTAGTATGTTATTCTTAGTATTCTTTCAAAATGAGTTATTTTCTCGTTATAATGAAAAACTTTCATACAACCTTTTTCCCCAGTGAGCCTGCTCGCATAGACACTGTGCAAAGTCAGGGAGGATGAGGAGCAGGTCTTGATGGTTGCGCCTTACTGGCCCACCCGGATCTGGTTACCAGAACTCATGCTCCTCATGACAGACCTTCCCTGGTGGATTCCTGAAAAATTCCTATATTTGTCAGACCCAGAGTCTGAAAATGGACTGAGCATCTATGAGCGTTGCTAGCATCTACACACAACCTAAAAGGGCGATCAAATCAGGGAGCTGCTAACACAGGAGCGGAAGTGAGCAGTGATTTAGCTGCCTCAAAAACTTCCTGACAGACAGAAGTCCAGACAAAAGCTGCTTTTGCCTTCAGAAAATCAGTGAGTAGTGCTACCACGGTGGAAAAAATCCTACAAAATCCCAGATAGTAACCCATGAACCCAAACAAATGCATCAACTCCTTCTTGGTGGAAGGAGAAGGAAATTGATCAATGGCCAATTGATCCTCAATACGAGGGAGTGGAAATGAGTCTGATTTCGTCCCTTTATTTATTTTCCTATAGTCGGTGCAAAACCGATAAGTTCCATCAGATTTATTGACAAGCAAGCAGGGAGATGCCCAGCTGGAAAATGATGGCCGTGCGATGTCGTGATCCAGCATATACTGAACTTCAGCAACAAGATGTAGGAGTTTATTTGGGGGACACCCGGTATAAATGTTGGCGAATGGGCTCAGCATCCCCAACATCATCAATATCGTTCTCCACCCAATGTGTACATGAAGGTACATCACCAAATAAAGAGACATGGTGATTAATAAGAGCAATCAAGTCGGCATGTTTACTCTGTTTAATGGGTCAACTTTTTATGCAAATTTTTAAGAGTCTCTGAATTTTTAAGACGTTCCAACAGCCCCGTATCCTCGGGGAAAGAAACTCCTTCATCAATTCCATCTTCCAAAGGAACAGGTGAAGTACTCTCAACTACCAATGAAGGTTTCACATCTGTCTTGGCATCAAACGCTTTATGAGAACGACAATAATAGGGCTTTAACAAATTAATATGACACAACTGTGTTGACTTCCTTCACTCTGGCAATAAGATAGTTTAAGTCAGTAACTTGTTTCACCACTACATTTGGACCAGTAAACAAGCTTGAAATGGTGAGCCCTCCACAGGTAACAGAGCCAATACTTGATCGCCAGGCATAAATTGTTGTTTCTCAGTTGGCTGATCCCCCTGGCTTTGGGCATAATAAGTACTAGCTTTATTGTGTTTTATGTGCAACAGTTTCAAAACCTGCGAAAAAAAACGATCGATCACTTTGCACAATCTTCGGAATTCCAAAAATGGAAATGAACTGAGTCAAGGCCCTCACCACTGATTTTGCAGTGATTGTACGGAGGGGATAGGCTCTCTCCTCTACTCCCCACACCCCCCTTCATGTGCACGCACATTAACCCCCCAACCGCAACACCACCCCCACCCCCAAATCATTCTTGTCGGTTATTGGCTGGAACACTGTTTGTTATGTTTCGTGGCCAAGGCTGGGCCAGTTTGTTTTTGTTGCCGTTTGTGGAGCCTGGGCTGTCTACAGAGGTCGCGTTTTTTTACAGTGTGTTCAGGGGACAGACAGCTAGCGGATAGTGAGGAGATGTTTGCTGTATGTGACAAAAAAATTTGGTAACACTTTATATTACGACCCGCAAACAACTGCGTAAGTAAACCGAAATTACGGTGTACATTTCTGTAATTATAGTGTACTTCCGTGTAGGTATAAGGGAACAATATGTTAAGTTTTGGGTAATAAAGGGGGTAACAAGCAGATATACAACCTGCAAAGAACTTCGTAAGTAAACCGAAATTACGGTGTACGTTTCTGTAATTATAGTGTACCTCCGTGTAGGTATAAGGTAACAATATGTCACGTTTTGGGTAATAAAGGGGTACAACCAGATATATAAGCAAATTATTTATAATGTAATTATTTTAAAACTAACAGGTACCTATTCTGTATATATTCCAGGCAAAAATTGTACATCTGTTGTATATAAAAGTTTTTTATCACATTTCTGGCAAAATATGTTCTTGTGCAATGTAGTTACAGGGTAATTTTGACATCTGTGGGTTGTAAATTAAACTTTTTGGCAATGCTATTTATTGGCTTTTCTTACTAAACTACTTAACGTTAAGCCAAGAAAAAAATAGTTTTTGCTATGATTTTAATTTAAAACGTACCATGTAGTACTTATACTTACCTTATCACATTGTATTGCAATGACACTTAAATGTCAGGGCAAATATACTGTGTAATTAAAAGTTTTTTTTGTTTTGTTTTTTAATAAGAGTACCTTTCTCTGTAATTACTGTGCAAATAGTGTTGTTTTGTATTGTTACATAGTAAGTAGTGTTTGTTACCCATTTCAACTGTGTATTTACAGGGTAAGTGTAACTCCTGCGGGCTGTAAATTAAAGTGGAGCTTGTTACCCCCTTGTTCTGTGTAGTTACAGGGTAAGTGCAGTAAATATACAATAAAGGATCCAATTTAATTTCTGACTTTTATTTTACAAAGACATTTCAAAACACTTTTTCATCTTATAAAACATTATCTTTTCTACAGTATACTCAAACAACAAAGTAACACATTATCCCCCCCCCCCCCCCCCCCCCCCCTTATTTGCTTCTCTTGCTTTTCTTCTTCTTTCTTTTCTTGCTCTTCTTTTTCTTAACTTCCACTGGGGACTCTGAAGTTGAGGAGTTGATGGAGTCCCATTGGTCTTGCTGCACTGCAAAAATATGAATATATATACATGCTCTTAGCAAGCTACACCTTCAATTTTAAGTTGTCGAACAATCCTCCACTCTAAAACATTTTGTGCCACCTGATATTACTGTAGTAACTGTAATTTTGAAGAAAACACATTTTGGTGAAGTTTGAGGCAGATCATGGGGGGGTTGTGACATTTTATAGTGATAATGACTGTAGTGCAGCAGAAAATGTTGACCAATGTAATGTAAACCAATTATATATATATAATTTATAGACTTTTTACCTTCAACAGTACGGATTGAGCTGATCAACAAACGAACAGGGAACTACGTCATCACGTTGAAAGGTCACGCCTGCGCCGGCAATACTATTTGAACTACTATTCATATTCATCAGAATGTTATTCATATACTATTCATATTCATATTCACTGAATACTATTTCTATATAATCGCAAACAATACTATTTGAATTATCCTCCTACGTACGGTCGCATTGTAAACAGTGGGCGGTACTTCGGCCGACGCAGGCGTGACCTTTCAACGTGATGACGTAGTTCCCTGTCCGTTTGTTGATCAGCTCAATCCAAACTATTGAACTATTGCCACAGCCCTCAGGTTTGTTTCATGTTTTTTTTTTTTTTTTTTTTTTTTGCTGTCAGAACAAATATGCCTTTTTAAAAAACATTTTCTGCTGCACTACAGTCATTATCACTATAAAATATCACAACCCCCCATGATCTGACTCAAACTTCACCAAAATGTGTTTTCTTCAAAATTACAGTTACTACAGTAATATCAGGTGGCACAAAATGTTTAGAGTGGAGGATTGTTCGACAACTTAAAATTGAAGGTGTAGCTTGCTAAGAGCATGTATATACTGTATATTCATATTTTTGCAGTGCAGCAAGACCAATGGGACTCCATCAACTCCTCAACTTCAGAGTCCCCAGTGGAAGTTAAGAAAAAGAAGAGCAAGAAAAGAAAGAAGAAGAAAAGCAAGGGACGCAAATAAAAAGGGGGGGGGGGGGGGTATAATGTGTTACTTGTTGTTTGAGTATACTGTAGAAAAGATAATGTTTTATTAAGATAATAAAGTGTTTTGACATTTTTTTGTAAAATAAAAGTCAGAAATTAAATTGGATCCTTTATTGTATATTTACTCTACTTACCCTGTAACTACACAGAACAAGGGGGGTAACAAGCGCCACTTTAATTTACAGCCCGCAGGAGTTACACTTACCCTGTAACTACACAGAACAAGGGGGTAACAAGCGCCACTTTAATTTACAGCCCCGCAGGAGTTACACTTACCCTGTAACTACACAGAACAAGGGGGGGGGGTAACAAGCGCCACTTTAATTTACAGCCCGCAGGAGTTACACTTACCCTGTAACTACACAGAACAAGGGGGTAACAAGCGCCACTTTAATTTACAGCCCGCAGGAGTTACACTTACCCTGTAAATACACAGTTGAAACGGGTAACAAACACTACTTACTATGTAACAATACGAAACAACACTATTTGCACAGTAATTACAGAGAAAGGTACTCTTATTAAAAAAACAAAACAAAAAAAAACTTTTAATTACACAGTATATTTGCCCTGACATTTAAGTGTCATTGCAATACAATGTGATAAGGTAAGTATAAGTACTACATGGTACGTTTTAAATTAAAATCATAGCAAAAACTTTTTTTTTTTTTTTTGGGCTTAACGTTAAGTAGTTTAGTAAGAAAAGCCAATAAATAGCATTGCCAAAAAGTTTAATTTTCAACCCACAGATGTCAAAATTACCCTGTAACTACATTGCACAAGAACATATTTTGCCAGAAATGTGATAAAAACTTTTATATACAACAGATGTACAATTTTTTGCCTGGATATATACAGAATAGGTACCTGTTAGTTTTAAAATAATTACATTATAAATAATTTGCTTATATATCTGTACCCCTTTAATACCCAAAACGTAACATATTGTTACCTTATACCTACACGGAGGTACACTATAATTACAGAAACGTACACCGTAATTTCGGTTTACTTACGAAGTTCTTTGCAGGTTGTATATCTGCTTGTTACCCCTTTATTACCCAAAACTTAACATATTGTTCCCTTATACCTACACGGAAGTACACTATAATTACAGAAACGTACACCGTAGTTTCGGTTTACTTACGCAGTTGTTTGCGGGTCGTAATATAAAGTGTTACCAAAAATTTTTGGCCTAAAAAACACGACATTGCTTAGAGAGCACTTGCCTTTTCTTAATTCAGTCAGTATTGCATTCTGATTCGCCTTGAATCATTGCAGCTCTCCCTGCTCTTATCCATTCTAGGCAACCTAGTACAGAACCATACCACCAATCCAAACTGTATGCTAATTGTCAATCGTATTTGATGATAGTGGTCCTGACATAAATTGCATTTCAGCAATTTAAAGTCTAAACATAACGTATAATTATATATTGACAAAAAATATATGTATACATATGGCAATGATTGTTGAATTCCATTGGAAGTAATTCTGAATTGGTCAGCAGAGAATGCAGGTGGCGATTGCTAGTGACGAGTGAAAGTGCAAGTGCAAGTCTGCCACTAGACCCTATTGGAGAATTTATGGTTTTAACACTTTTAAGAGAATATAGCAGATCTTGCATTATGTCATGTCTGTAGAGATGAAAACAGATGCACTTGATACCATACCCAGGGGGCAAAGGGGGTTTAGCAGACATGGGGTGCTGTAAAAGGTTGTCATATAAAAATGAACTCTATGATGTCTGAGTATCACAACCTGGGTGGACAACCCGATCCACAAGCTGCTGGAAACTTGTAATTAGGGTCAAAACAATGCTACCTCAAATTCTGCTTTAACTCCCCGGAATCACCCAAACATGCTAAAAAGGTTTAATTATATTCATGAATCCTGAGCCATATCTCCCTGATACTTTATGCTAGAAACAAACTGAGCACACCTTTCAAAAGAGTGGAAGATAAGCTTTCATCTGATGCCTTGATTGTACATGTAATTAGAATGTAAGAGTTAACAATGCCTCTTAAGTCATAGGTAGGCAAAAAAAAGAAAAAAATATTGAACATTCCATTTGTAATCGGTAGCATTCTTTTCCCTTTGTTGTTGTTAAAATAAACAAATTACCATGTGAAGTTAACTTTTACAAGATGAAATCATATTTTGATAATTTTCACTAACCAGACAGTCCTCATGGCCCATAACACATTTAGAGGGAATTCAATTTCAAGCCTATAATAGCCTGTCAATTCAAACAAGATCCAAGAAAGAAGTTTACCATTAACTGATGTTAATTATATACTGCTCTGTTTCTGTATGTACAGTATATCGTTTGCATATTTATGCAATATCTATTATTTGTATTGCAATGTCTAGTATTTGTAATATTCTTTCACAAGTGGGATAGCTTTATTTATTCTATCGAAATAAAAAAAAGGATTTGAGGATTTTGGGTTAGGCTGGTTACTGTTCAATCCAGGTGTTTGGAGTGTGAGACAAAGGTACTGACAACTAAATGTTGAAAGACTAAAACACACAGGAGTCATGTGTGGAGTAGGTTTAAAAGTATTTACTGATTAAAACTGTTACATTAAGTAGCAATTTGTACAAAAAAATTAAAAAATAAAAATACAATTTGTTTAGCTGTTTTCAGAGTCACTGCTGCTGTCGCTGCTCTCTAGTGTTTCAGATACAAATGCTGTATCCTACTACATTTGGTTGCCAATCCCTGGCAACGGCATCCTATGTAGCATGGAATTGCCCTCTTTGCACAGGAGCAGTTTTTCTGACAACATTTAACCAGAGATGGGCACAAATACATCAAAAAGTATTTAATTACAAATAACAAATACTTACTCATCAAATGTATTTAAATAAAATACAGTATACTGCTGTGAAAAAAGTATTTAATTAAAATACAAGTAATTTGTAATAAAAAAGAAAGAAAAGTAGTCTTCTGTAGTGTAAGTGTGGCGTTAGGTACATGTAACAGTCTAGAATATTGCAATATCATTGTTTAGTGCAGAAGATGCACTTTTAACGTACATGTTGCCACATACTGTCATAATAAAAGATAATTACGCATATAACACTATATTTGTATTATATTACACAAAAACTAGTTAACGCTGCTGTGAGGGTGTTTCTAATAGCGCGGCTGTGACAAAGTTGACAACTTTCTCCCTTCCGACTGCCATTATCTATTTTTTTACTCTTTTTGAAAGTTGTGAAAACGCTGTTGTGGCGTTTTTCTTTTGCTATTTGAGCAAATTGGAACACAAAAAATATATTTAATGTAGTCTTTCATTCACTGCTATAGAACTTAACCCAACTATGATACCTTCCACTTCTGAGAAACCCAGAAATGTGAACAGGGTCAATAGGATGTGTCACATCACGTGATTTACTTGCCAAAAACTGTGATAGGCAATTTGGTAGTCCTATTTGTATTTTATGTCTATGGTCCTAGGGATAGTTCACCCAAAAATGAAAATTAGCCCATGATTTATTCACCCTGACGTCATCCTAGGTGTATATGACTTTCTTCTTTCAGAAGAATACAATCAGAGTTATATTAAAAAGTGTCCTGGCTCTTCCAAGCTTTATAATGACAGTCAATGGGTATATTTTTCATCAAAGTGCCTCTATCCATCATAAAAGTGCATCTCTATCCATCATAAAAGTGCGTCTATCCATCATAAAAGTGCGTCTATCCATCATAAAAGTGCGTCTATCCATCATAAAAGGGTATCTATCCATCATAAAAGGGCATTTATCCATCATAAAGTGCAGCTATCCATGATAAAAGTGAATTTATCCATCATAAAAGTGCATTTATCCATCATAAAAGTGCATCTATCCATCATAAAAGTGCATCCATCCATCATAAAAGTGCATTTATCCATCATAAAGTGCATCTATCCATGATAAAAGTGAATTTATCCATGATAAAAGTGAATTTATCCATCATAAAAGTGCATCTATCCATCATAAAAGTGCATTGGCTTGAAATTGAATTCCCCAAATGTGTTATGGGCCATGAGGACTGTCTGGTTAGTGAAAATGATCAAAATATGATTTCATCTTGTAAAAGTTAACTTCACATGGTAATTTGTTTATTTTAACAACAACAAAGGGAAAAGAATGCTACCGATTACAAATGGAATGTTCAATCTTTTTTTTCTTTTTTTTGCCTACCTATGACTTAAGAGGCATTCTTAACTCTTACATTCTAATTACATGTACAATCAAGGCATCAGATGAAAGCTTATCTTCCACTCTTTTGAAAGGTGTGCTCAGTTTGTTTCTAGCATAAAGTATCAGGGAGATATGGCTCAGGATTCATGAATATAATTAAACCTTTTTAGCATGTTTGGGTGATTCCGGGGAGTTAAAGCAGAATTTGAGGTAGCATTGTTTTGACCCTAATTACAAGTTTCCAGCAGCTTGTTGACCGGGTTGTCCACCCAGGTTGTGATACTCAGACATCATAGAGTTCATTTTTATATGACAACCTTTTACAGCAGCCCATGTCTGATTTCCTAAAAAACAGGTGTTTTGGCCCCTGGGTACCAAGGCACATCATACAATCAATTCTGAAGGAAAATACACCCAGAGATATCAATAACATGTACAGGAAAAATCATGTAACAGAATTCTTAAGGAAAAGATTAATAATGAAAAATGAATATAAGAAATGAATAAAAGACATCAATAAAAAATAATAAAATTGAATAGATTTTGCTTACACCAATAATCAATACAATATCAAATCATCACATATATCATGTACTTCATATTCTAAGCACAAGTTATAGAAAACTGTGCAATATTCCCTAATCACTTAACCGAATTAGCTTCTATTTTATTGTTCTATTTTATTTAGTTCTTTCTTAGTGTTTACAAACATCACATTAGTTGATGAATGGAATCTATACAAAGAATAAGCTCAAATATAAGAGTTTTCATTTGTGTCAAATGCATGATAACTGTATTTACATGTGCTGTTTCAGGAGCGCTGAAGAGACAAGATCAGTTTTCCAGAAACATCGTCCGACACACGTCATTCATTTGGCCGCCATGGTGGGCGGGCTCTACAAAAACATGAGACAGAACCTGGACTTCTGGGTAATTATTAAAGGGATACTTCACCGTTTTTTCATATTAAACTATGTTATTCCCTTAACTAAGACGAGTTGATACATACCTCTCTCGTCTCAGCACTCAATCGCTCTGGCGCGCGGCGACACTTTGATAGCACTTAGCATAGCCCAGTTCATTCATTAGAGTCTAAACAGAGATGAAGTTAGAAGCAACCAAACACCTCCACGTTTTCCCTATTTAAATACAGTTACACGACCAAGTATGGTGACACAAAATAAAACGTGGCGCTTTTCTAAGCGGGTAAAAAGGAAAACTATAATGTATGGCGGAATAGCACTTGGAAGCACTTCGACTCGGCGCAGTAAAAAGTCACGTTGGTTCTAATGACAGAAGTGAGAGGGAGAGGGGGAGAGGATTTTTCAGGAGTGACTTTTCCCGCTTAGAAAAGCGCCACGTTTTATTTTGTGTCACCATACTTGGTCGTGTAACTACTCGTGTAACTGTATTTAAAGGGGTGGTTCGGGATTTTTGACATCGGACCTCATTTTTAAGTCAGCCTGGTTGTTATTCATCAGTGGAGACATTTTTTTTTCAAAATTATCCAGTCCTTATATTTGGATAGTTAGCCGATGCTAGGCTAGCGCGAGTCAATGGTATATGTTAGCCAGCCATTAAAAACCGTTTTACCCACTCCACAGTGCACCAAACGCAAATCAATTATAACACTAGACTATCGATGCAAATGTCCGTTGAGAGAATAATGTTAGAAATCAAACTTACCTTTCATCTCAATGATCCCAAAGGAACTAGTTTCTCAGCAGCTGCGGAATTTTACTTTGCTCCGGTTAGTAATGCGGCAAAAAGTAAACACAGAACAGAAGCGCACTGTAATCAGTGTACCAGCGGCAGGTAAATACACTTGCGTCATGTGTGTACCGGCTCACTCGGTTGCCTAGGTAATCAATATCACTCCGCTGCTGCTGTAGACAAGGCTTATGATTACAGGGAACTAATGCAATGTGATGAAAGGTAAGTTTGATTTCTAACATTATTCTCTCAACGGACATATACATCGATAGTCTAGTGTTATAATTGATTTGCGTTTGGTGCACTGTGGAGTGGGTAAAACGGTTTTTAATGGCTGGCTAACATATACCATTGACTCGCGCTAGCCTAGCATCGGCTAACTATCCAAATATAAGGACTGGATAATTTAAAAAAAAAAAATTCTCCACTGATGAATAACAACCAGGCTGACTTAAAAATGAGGTCCGATGTCAAAAATCCCGAACCACCCCTTTAAATAGGGAAAACTTGGAGGTGTTTGGTCGCTTCTAACTTCATCTCTGTTTGGTCCCTAATGAATGAACTGGGCTAAGCTAAGTGCTATCAAACTGTCGCCGTGCGCCAGAGTGATTGAGTGCACGCACTGAGACGAGAGAGGTATGTATCAACTCGTCTTAGTTAAAGGAATAACATAGTTTAATATGAAAAAAAACGGTGAAGTATCCCTTTAACATTAATTAGTATAAGGTTGGAAATATCACTGTTGGATAATTGAACTGTACATTGACTGTATTGTTTTGTTGTTTTCAGAGAGATAATGTGCACATCAATGACAATGTGCTGTACATGTCTCAGGAGTTCGGGGTAGTGAAGGTTGTTTCTTGTCTGTCTACGTGTGTTTTTCCAGATAAAACCACCTACCCGATAGATGAGACCATGGTAAATTCACACACACACACACACACACACACACACACACACACACACACACACACACACACACACACACACACACACACACACACTCTTGTAACTAGGGGTTGAACCAGGGGGTTGTTCCTTCCACACTCCGCACAAACACTTTATATGCGCCGATATAAAATCACACATCTATCTAGGTTAACGTCAAAGCTAGCAAGCCATGTAAAGTGCCAACTAATTAAAGCGCTGTTTACATGTTACACCTGCGCTTTACTAGAATCCCCCTCTGTAATTTGATTCTGGAACCAGGCCTGGTCTTATAGGACCCTATTTTAACGATCTGAAAAGCAAGTGTCAAGCGCAAGTAACTTTGTGGGCGGGTCTTGGGCGCTGTTGCTATTTTCCCGGCGGGATAAATTACTCTTGCGCCAGGCGCAAATCTAAAATGGGTTGGTCTGAAGTAGCTTCATTATTCATAGGTGTGGTTTGGGCGTAACGTGAAATAAACCAATCAGAGCGTCATCTCACATTCCCTTTAAGAGCAGACGCGCTTTTTCCATAGCGGATTGCTATTGTAACGGCGGATTTGCCAGGCGCGCGCCAGGAGCGGTTCACAGCCAAGGGGAGCAACGCTCTCGTCACGGCCGTAAAAGAGAGAAGTTAAATTGAAATGGAGAAACCCACCCAAATTAACTTCGGTTAAACAGGCGTATGATAATTTGGGTAAATGTGTAAGCTAGATGTATGCTTTTATAATAAATTGTCTATCTATCTATCGTAATAATGTATGATTTGCAAAAATGAAAACTGCTGCTTCTGTGTAGATGAGAGAATCAAAGTGCGCGTTGTGCACACGCTACATTGATTATGGCCAAGCATGCGCCCTTAAAATAGCATATGAATAACATGCGCAACGCGCCACTGACTTTAAACAATTTTTTCCTGGTTAGTGGCGCAATTGTTTTCTAAACCTGCAAAATAGCATGAAGGAACGTTTGCGCCGGAACACGCCTCCTCTTTGCGCTGAACCGCCCCCGGGAGCGCAAGTGTATTTCCTAACTTACCGACGTGCTTCTGTGGAGGGAAAAGTCCGCTTTGCGCGGGTGCAAAATTGGAATGATACATGCGTCGGTGTACAAAGTCACTTGCGCTGGGTGCAAGATAGGGCCCATAGTGTTGATATTTAAAGATGATGGACAGGTTGTCAGTGCCATTTACTTAGATTAATAAATGCTGTAGAAGTATTGTTTATTGTTAGGTCATGTTAATTTCAATAATTTACTACAAATACATTTACAAAACTTATGTTTGATTAATGCACTAAATTAACTAACATCAATGAATAATTTAAGTCCGCGGGGTAGTTTTTGTTTGTATTTTGTTTGATTTTTATTATTAATAAAAGCCTTCATCCCTCACCCACATCCCTGACAGTGCCAGTTGGCAGAAAACACAGCGTATTGCAGCCATGAAAGCCAGCAAATGAAGTGGGTCAGAGATTGCAGATTCTACCCAACCTAAAAAGCCTTGGCATCCACCTAAAATGGGAGCATATTAAAACATGGATAAATCAACTACGTAAGTCTCCCCACCTTCCATTGTCGATTGCGCATGCTCCTGTTGCATGTCCTCGAGTGAGTCGACTCTGAGGAGGACGGGTGGGGAAACATCTCTCCAATATTTTAAATGTGGCCTGCAGTATCCATTTCAACCGCTAGCTGTTAATATTACATACTGCACCTTTAAAAACTGCTTTTGTCATTTACTCCTTCCTCCTGCATTTTCATTACAGTCACCCAACCATGACAACACTTTAATAAGCAGATGTTGGGTATGTTTTCCTTTGAAAAAACATCACAAGATGTTCTTCTTGATATTTTGATATTCATTAATTCAACTCAAATTTCCTCCACAGTAAATAAAGACTAAACTGTAAAAACGACCTTTGGGTTTTTGATGTCAGAAACTCGAAAGCATTAATTGAATTTATTTATATTATTTATATAATAATTTATATAATATTTGCACCAAAATGTATATGTCAAAAATACCTGTTGGGTGTTTGTCCCGTCCCATCATGGTGAGAAATACTGATTAAAAAAGCATGAATGTGAGTGATTTAAGCCATGTGTCTGATTGGTTTCATGAGTCTGTTTGCATTAATTGTGTTTCTGTAACTTCTACAGACTTATTTCTCTCTTTCTGTCTCTGTCAGATGCACAACGGTCCGCCACATGAGTCTAATTACGGTTATGCCTACGCCAAACGCATGATTGATGTCCACAACAGGTGAGATTTGATATCTTAGTGTCAAAGTTAATTGGTTCTTAAATGGGTGTATCTCAGATCACATGTCTATTATGAAATTTTGATTTATGAAAAAAAAAAAGCCCTACTGTTAAACCCATCGGGTCTTAGGCTGTTTGTTTACAGCGGGAGTGGCTGATGAGGTCATGATGAAGTGACATCATGATCACAAAAATTTCCCCTGGAGGTTTGTCAATGACTTCGATATCAGTATCCTGCTGTTGCAGTCATCTCATGTCCATGTCTCATTCTTCGTCTACAAACAGGGTTTGAAATGAACTTTCACTCACTGGCCAATTTGGCTTCAACATTTTTAAATTGCCGGCCATTCAGAACTTCTACTAGCCAAAAAAAAAAAAAAAGAAAAAAAAAAAAGAAAGAAAAAAATAATTAAACCAGATTAACTATGTCACAGCTTATATTTATTATATATATATACACACACTCACCTAAAGGATTATTAGGAACACCTGTTCAATTTCTCATTAATGCAATTATCTAATCAACCAATCACATGGCAGTTGCTTCAATGCATTTAGGGGTGTGGTCCTGGTCAAGACAATCTCCTGAACTCCAAACTGAATGTCAGAATGGGAAAGAAAGGTGATTTAAGCAATTTTGAGCGTGGCATGGTTGTTGGTGCCAGACGGGCTGGTCAGAGTATTTCACAATCTGCTCAGTTACTGGGATTTTCACGCACAACCATTTCTAGGGTTAACAAAGAATGGTGTGAAAAGGGAAAAACATCCAGTATGCGGCAGTCCTGTGGGCGAAAATGCCTTGTTGATGCTAGAGGTCAGAGGAGAATGGGCCGACTGATTCAAGCTGATAGAAGATCAACTTTGACTGAAATAACCACTCGTTACAACCGAGGTATGCAGCAAAGCATTTGTGAAGCCACAACACGCACAACCTTGAGGCGGATGGGCTACAACAGCAGAAGACCCCACCGGGTACCACTCATCTCCACTACAAATAGGAAAAAGAGGCTACAATTTGCACGAGCTCACCAAAATTGGACAGTTGAAGACTGGAAAAATGTTGCCTGGTCTGATGAGTCTCGATTTCTGTTGAGACATTCAGATGGTAGAGTCAGAATTTGGCGTAAACAGAATGAGAACATGGATCCATCATGCCTTGTTACCACTGTGCAGGCTGGTGGTGGTGGTGTAATGGTGTGGGGATGTTTTCTTGGCACACTTTAGGCCCCTTAGTGCCAATTGGGCATCGTTTAAATGCCACGACCTACCTGAGCATTGTTTCTGACCATGTCCATCCCTTTATGACCACCATGTACCCATCCTCTGATGGCTACTTCCAGCAGGATAATGCACCATGTCACAAAGCTCGAATCATTTAAAATTGGTTTCTTGAACATGACAATGAGTTCACTGTACTAAAGTGGCCCCCACAGTCACCAGATCTCAACCCAATAGAGCATCTTTGGGATGTGGTGGAACGGGAGCTTCGTGCTCTGGATGTGCATCCCACAAATCTCCATCAACTGCAAGATGCTATCCTATCAATATGGGCCAACATTTCTAAAGAATGCTTTCAGCACCTTGTTGAATCAATGCCACGTAGAATTAAGGCAGTTCTGAAGGCGAAAGGGGGTCAAACAGTATTAGTATGGTGTTCCTAATAATCCTTTAGGTGAGTGTATTGTCAGCTGCCTCAAGAGTCCCACAAGCCAGCCAGGCCTGATAGGACTCCTTCTTCAGCTTGACGGCATCCCTTACTTCTGGTGTCCACCACCGGGTTCGGGGATTGTCGCCTCGACAGGCACTGGAGACCTTACGCGGACACAGCTCAGAGCGGTCGCGTCGACAATGGAGGTGGAGAACATGGTCCATTCGGACTCAATATCTCCAGACTCCCTCGGGATCCGGTCAAGGCTCCGCCGGAGGTGGAAGTTGAAGATCTCTCTGACTGGGGACTTGGCCAGACGTTCCCGACAAAGCTTAACAGTACGTTTTGGTCTGCCGAGTCTGTCCGGCTTCCTCCCCCGCCATCGGATCCAACTCACCACCAGGTGGTGATCAGTTGACAGCTCTGCCCGTCTCTTCACCCCAGTGTCCAAGACATACGGCCGGAGGTCGGATGAAACGACCACAAAGTCGATCGTCGACCTCCGGCCTAGGGTGGGCACCCTTATGCGTGAACATGGTGTTCGTTATGGACAAGCGGTAACTAGCACAGAAGTTCAATAACAGAACACTGCTCAGGTTCAGATCAGGGGGGCCGTTCCTCACAATCACACCCCTCCAGGTGTCACTGTCTATGCCCACATGGGCGTTGAAGTCCCCCAGTGGAACGACGGAGTCCCCAGTCGGAGCACTTTCCAGCACCCCTCCCAGAGACCCCAAGATGGCCGGGTACTCTGCACTGCCGTTCGGCCCTTGGTCACACACGACAGTGAGAGACCTGTCCCCGACCCGAAGGCGCAGGAAAACGACCCTCTCGTTCACCGGGGTGAAGGTGATCCCGACTATCTCTAGTTGGTACCTCTCAACCTCCCGCACAATCTCAGGCTCCTTCCCCGCCAGTGAGGTGATGGATACCAAGACAGGTCCCAGGCGGGTATAGAGGGAGGTCGAGGCGGGTTAAGCCTCCTGGCCCCTTTTAGGAAACGCACGACCAGGTCGTTCCTTCCCAAGGATTGGCCGACCACAGGAGCATGGAAGGCTGCTATGGCCACCACGTATACTTTGAGCGTGGAGGGGGTACGACCCGCATCCAGCAGCTTTTGAAGAAATGTAAGTACCAGTGGTACTTCAGACGAGTAGGAGTCTAGGTTCTGAGCTGCACACCAGCCGGTGAACACTGACCACTTAAGGGCATAGAGGCGTCTCGTTGACGGAGCCCTAGCCTCGGTGATAGTGCTTAGGACTCTTTCCGGGGGTGCCAGACTGTCCTGTTCGCCTGCGTGAGGAGGTCCTTCCTCAGCGGTATATGCCAGGGAGCTGTCTCTAGCAGCTGCATCAACTTGGGGAACCATGCTTGGATCCGCCAGAGAGGGGCTATTAGCAGGACTGCGCACTTGTTCTCCCTGATCCGTTCGATGACCTGAGGGAGCATTGAGACTGGAGGGAATGCGTAAAGAGGACGGCTGGGCCATTTGTGGGCCAACACATCCCTGTTCTTTGAAAAGAATGTTGGGCAGTGAGAGTTGTCTTCTGAGGCGAAGAGGTCTACCTCTGCCCTCCCGAAGACACTCCAAATTAAATGAACCGTCTGAGGGTGGAGAGACCATTTCCCGGGAGGGACATTGTCTCGATATAGCATATCTGCACCCTGGTTCAGTATGCCGGTACATGCGCTGCTCTTAGCGAACGCAGGTTGGGATGTGCCGATAAAAGGAGCTGTTTGGCCATGGTGTATAGGTTGTTCGACCTGAGACCACCCTGGCGATTTACACTGAACAAAATTATAAATGCAACACTTTTTTGTTTTTGCCCCCATTTTTCATGAGCTAAACTCAAAGATCTAAGACTTTTTCTATGTACACAAAAGGCCTATTTCTCTCAAATATTGTTCACAAATCTGTCTAAATCTGTGTTAGTGAGCACTTCTATTTTGCCGAGATAATCCATCCACCTCACAGGTGTGGCATATCAAGATGCTGATTAGACAGCATGATCACAAAAACAAAAGTGTTGCGTTTATAATTTTGTTCAGTGTATATATGACACCACTGCCATGTTGTCCGTCCGGACCAAGACATGGTGTCCTGCCAGGTTCGGGAGGAAGGTTTTTAGGGGCTAGAAAGACTGCTCTCATTTCGAGGCAGTTGATATGTAGGCGCTTCTCCGAGCTCGACCAGAGGACAGAGGTTGGCCTGCCCTCGTACAGAGCCCCCCAACCTAGGTTGGAGGCATCCGTCGAAATCACCTTCCTCCTCGAGACTAGACCCATGCTTACACAAGACCTGTACCAGCTGGTGTTATTCCAAGGGGCCAGGGCTTTGATACAGCCGTGGTTTACCCTGATGCGTAGGTGGCCGAACTGCCATGCATGAGCCGGGACTCGGGACTTCAGTGCGGAGGACGTGAGCCACGTTGCTCCTTACCGATGTTTCGACCACGGCATGAGAGCGAGAGCTCACAGCCTCATGTGAAGAGTAGGCCCCCCAAAGCACAGAATTATTATTTTTCAAAGCTCTGAGGAGAGCTTCAACGACACAAGCCTAGGATTCCCTTGTACTCCTGTGCCCTACACTGAGCCGGGCTGAGCGGGCTGCACAGCATGAGCTAAAATGCATAAATGTAAATGAGTATAGTTTCGCCTCACATCATGAAACTAGAAGGGAATCGTGTGAGTTAACAGCCTCAGCTAGAGTGCAAGGAGCAGCGCAGCAGGATCAGTCTTTGGAGCAATGACCAATGCCACCCCTTCCTTTTACGGGATGACTCGTTAGCGCTTGAAGAAGAGGAGGATGACAAGAGACTGCCTCCTCCACCATGGCCTTCATCTGACTACGCTTCAATGTCTGTGACTGCCGAGGAGCAGGGAGTGGTCATCGTCATAGTCAAGTCAAGTCACATTTATTTATATAATGCTTTTTACAATACAGATTGTTTCAAAGCAGCTTTACAGAGATAACAGGAAAATAATGCAACAAAGTTTGTTTCCAGAAGAAAATAGCGTCACAGTCCAGCTTAAGTAAGTTCTGTGATACTTCATTTTTGTTGTAAAAAAGTTATTCATTTAGTTAATTTATATATATATATACAGCCGCTCTGGAGAAAATCGCGATGTCATCTTCCAGCTCAGTTCAGTTCTCATATAATGGTGTCAATGCAGGCAGATCAATATTATTGTTGAAAATAATAATAATAATAATAATAATAATAATACATTTTTGGTCATAGACCAAATGATGAGCGAGCTACAGCTCATGAGGGACAGTGTAACTTCCAGCATCACAGCCCACACTCATCCACATTCTACCCCTCGAAGCTTGAACACGCTCAGCCTAGACAAGATCCTGAACAGTATGACGCCCGGTCCCACACCCCGAGGCCAGAACCCTATTTGCCAATCTCCAACCGCAGCCCAGTATGTATCACACAGATGCCGGATCCTCAACTCAGAACCCAGTCTGGCCTGATATGAGCCAACCACACCCTGATCGAGACAGATAGTTCTTGCCTGCTTCGGTGACTCTGGGAGGAGGAGAGTACAGTGGCTCAGCGGTGAAAATTCTTCTCTTTGTCCATAAGGACCCGATGGAGTTCTCTCGGCTGAAACTAGCCCGCTAACACTACAAAGCTTTTCAAGAATTAGATTCTTGGGGATCATGTGAAACTTGAAGAGACCTGTCTCATCACAAACTCCTTTATCGACTAGCCCAGGCCATACACAGACACCATGGCAGCCTTGACCGAGAAGTTCGGCCAGCCGCAACATGTAGCCTTGCAGAGGATCGCAGCAGTTATGGATTCGCCTGAGATCAGAAGAGGCGATATAGCTGCCTTTGAGAGGTTTTCCCTGCATGTGCAGTCACTCGTGGGCATGCTACAGACACTGGACCAGATGGAGAAGTCGAGCTGAGATGTGGCTCACATGTGTCCTGACTCCTCACTAAGCTTCCGATAAAGAAGAGAGCAACTTCCAGCGTCAAATGTTCCATCATCCCGGACATACTCATACACTACCCTACCTGGCGGAATGGCTTCGATACAAGTCTTGGTTCCAAGGCTACGACATTCCTTCAGACATCCGTACCCAAGGGCTGTCAGGCTACTAAGCCGAGAAGCGATATCAGAAAGCCAGCAGCTATGGTTCTACATGGAGCAGAGAGCTATACGCTGAACCGAGCAACCAGACAAGAGGGTCAAAGCTCATCCACGGCGGGATGGAAAAGCAAAGCAAAACCCTTCTGTCCATATTGCGAGTGCACGGAGCACTTCCTAAATAAGTGTCCCGTTATGCAGAAACTCACCAGAGAAGAGGTCATAGAGTGGATCAGAGTTAATAAGAGATGTTGGAGATGTGAGAGAGCACATCAAGCAGCGCAATGTGACCTCAAGAGGCTCTGTGATGTGTGTCAAGGGAAAGCATCTGAGAGTCCTGCATGATGCCAACGCATGCCCCAACGCTGAGCAGCCAAAGGCTGAAAGTTTTCTAGTGAGCACCAGTATGAAAGTTCTCTACCTGGACAGACCATCTGCCCACTATCGTGTTCTGCTGAAAGCCGTAAGAGTTCTCCTGTGCAAAAGAGACAAGACACTAGACACTTACGCAGTTCTGGATGATGGGTCAGAGTGCACAATGCTCCTCCCTGAGGCGGCTGACAAACTGGGCCTGGGCCCCATCTAATTACCCCTATCGAGCCAGAGAGAATGGCTCCTCCTGGAGGTCCGGCAGCCATTCATACAAGACTGGGATGGACACTTCAAGGACCCGCACACCTTACCCAGTGGGCACCAAGCATCCAGCAGTGTCTTTTCACTAGTGTCTCTACCCAGACGACGGAGCTGATGCAGAATGTAGAGAAGCTCTGGAAGATGGACATACTGCCATACCAGAGCAGCAAACTGGCAATGAGGTAGAAGCAGGATAAGGAAGCAGCTTTACAGTGATAACTGGAAAATAATACAACAAAGTTTGTTTTGGCTGTACAGTAGCTCCAGAAGAAAATGGTGTCATTGTCCAGCTTAAAGGGATAGTTCACCCAAAAATGAAAATTCTGTCATCATTTACTCACCCTCAAGTTGTTTCAAACCTGTATGAATTTATTTTTTTCTGCTGAACACAAAAAAAAGATATTTAGAAAAATGTCTGTAACCAAACAGTTGATGGACCCCAATGACTTCCATAGTAGGAAAAAAAAATACTTTGGAAGTCAATGGGGTCCATCAACTGTTTGGTTACAGACATTTTTCAAAATATCTTCTTTTTTGTTCAGCACAAAAAAAGAAATTCATACAGGTTTGAAACAACTTGAGGGTGAGTAAATGATGACAGAAATTTCATTTTTGGGTGAACTATCCCTTTAAAAGAGGTCTTAAGGTCAAAATTGTTAGGAGTATGGATGAGGACTTTTAAGAGGCTTAAGAGTTTCTTAAGCAGAGGAGAAAATGGCAGAAAGACGAAGGAGAAGAAATGTTTTGCAGACAATGGATGACAGTGAGTTAATAAGACGCTATAGATTAGATCGTGCAGGGATCATGTTTGTGACAGATCTTATTAGAGTCACGCTAACATCTCTGACACAGCGCAGAAATGCCGTAGTGCCAGAAATTAAAGTAATCGCTACATTAAGATATTTGGCAACTGGGAAAATGCAACAATGCAGCAGTGATGATTTGGGTCTGTCACAGCCTTCTGTAAGCAGAGTGATCACACAAACAATTACAGCACTTTCAGAACCTCTTATTGTGTCGCAGTTCATTTCGTTTCCACTGGACATTCCCACCTTGCAGGCTCAAAAAACTGCATTCATGAGTATAGCAGGCTGTCCTGATGCGAACACTCAGGGGGAATGAACCGTTAATAATTTATTATTAACTGCTATAAGCTCCCACGTCTGCTTCTTGCCCCGTGCTGTGACACCCGGCCCGAATTTTCCTTTAAGGGTGGCCTTCTGTTTATCCACTAACTGGGCTAACAGTAAACACTGTTCCTCTGTCCAGTCGGGCTTTCTCGTCCTTCTTGTTTTTGATTCCAAGTTTGCTACTTTAAAACCAACATTCAAACCACCACTTAAATAGACATGCCAGCAATCAGTGTAATTGGAAAGAGTGGAACACTTTTTATCATTCTAAGCCAATCAAATACCTTATAGGAAATTAACAGCATGGTAAAAAAAAAAAAAGAAAAGAAAAAAAGGATTTATATACATATATATAATGTGTGTGTGTGTGTGTGTGTGTGTGTGAGTAGACCCTATACTTAAAATCGCTCTTTTTTTTTTCTTCTTGGACAACCAACCAATCACAGTCTTCAAAAATTGTGTCATACGTAGCAACGGGGTCAGCCCCGCCTCCTCACTAAGATTAAAGTTTTTGTCTTTTCCTTGCTCAGAGTTGCTCTCAGATCATTCCCAAATCGCTCTTAAACTAAGACTCCTACGTAGAAGTTTTTAAGCTAAATTAGGAGTTCTCTTACGAGAGGTTCTCTCGTATTGCGTAAGTTGCTTACGCTACGGGAAAGTCTTCTTTCTTCGAGATCTGAAGCCAAAAATTATCCTTAATTTTGTATTCATTGTCAACGCAGTGCGGCAGCCGGCAGACCATGGCAGGCTGTATAAGCGTGCTCATTGGCTGCCAGGCGGCAACTGCTTAAGCCTATCAGTGAGCCTTGTGTGACCTCACATCCAATGAGGGCGCTTCGCGCCCTCCACACCCCTCTAACCGTCAGGATGGGTGTGGCCAGTGTGTATATAAGCAGGGCTCACAGGCTGAAAAATCTGATTTTCTTGTCTTCAGCGAAGCTCTTCGCATCGCTGGATCTTGAGAGCCGCCGCCGTTGAAACCAGCGACCAGCAAGCCTAGGACAGCGCCTGAAGAAGCCGGCCGCCTTCGCCGCCTTCAGCCATCCGTGCCTGCTACGCTATCCGGCGACATATCCTTTTATTACTGCTGTGTGTGCTCGCCCTGCGACACACACTAACTCTCACTGTTCTAAAAGAGCACGAGGCGTTTTTGTCAAAACGCCTCGTTTTTTTCCTGCGGCTCGTGCCGCGCCCCGCTCAGCAACGGAGACCGCCACCTCTTCTGCGCTCTCTGCCTGGGCCGCGAGCACGCCGCCACCGCACTCTCTACGGGCGGCTGCCCCGAGTGCGAAGAACTTTCAATGTCGACCCTGCGGGCTCGACTTGAAGTTTTCGACCAAGCTGTCGCTCCGCCTGTCCCTGCCGGGCCGCGCAATAGAAGCGCCGCTCGTAGAGACCACCGGAGACTGATATGACTGAGGAGCTCGCCGGAACCTCTCCCTCGAGCTTCTCTCTCGCCCTCTCCGCCCCCCCTCCCGGCCGCTCAACCGCCGCCGTGTCAGGGGATGAGGCGAATGAGATAGACACCCTCCCTCTGTTCGAGCCGCGCTACTGCGCCGCTCACAAGGGATGGCAGAAGTGGACGGTCTAGGAGCGAGCTTCCTCTCCCTCTGTTCGAGCCGCGCAAACTGCGCCGCTCACAAGGGATGGCAGTAACGGACGGTCCTGGAGCTCTCTTTACGTTACAAGAAAGCTACTCGTCCTCGCGCACATTTCTCAGTCCCCTCTTAAGCTCAGGCGACTGGAATTGTTCATATTGCAGTATACGAGCCTGTTATAAATACACGCACGCCTGCAAGCAAACGCCGTCACAAGACATGACGCTGTTATATGCTCGCTCTAACCTACAGCCAATGTATTCTCCCCCTGTGGCTCAGTGGCAGAATCTTAGGCTTTTGCGCCAGAAGACCCGGGTTCGATCCCGGCTCTCGCGGCAGATAAAAATGTATGCTGTTCGCTTCTCCAAGCTCGCGGCCAGTTTTTCTTACATACAGAAAGCGAACCCGCACTCCCCCTTGTTGGGCCGCGCAGATTGCGCCGTTCACAAGGGATGACAGAGCGGACGGTCACGAGCAACGTTCAGCGCGCGCGCCTCACTCACCGGCGAAAAGAGGAGAGAGAGTGTTTTCGTCCCGCTGTGGCCGGACAAAACCGCCAATTCTCAAACATTTCTCAGTCCCCTCTAAGTTCAGGCGGCTGGAAATATTACTACTGCAGTAAACGAGCCTGTTTTTAATACACGCACGACTGCAAACAAACATGAGGTCGTACTGTTATGTGCTCGCGCTAACCAAAAGTTCATGTGTTCTCCCCTGTAGCCCAGTGGCAGAATCATAGGCTATAACGCCAGAAACCCGAGTTCGAGCCCAGCTCTCGCGGCAGATAAATGTTTTTTCTGTTCGCTTCTCCGAGCTCGCGGCCAGCTTTTCTTACATACAGAAAGCGAACTCGCCTCTCGCACCACATGGTGCTCGATTATTTATGAGCGCCTATACACGAGGGAAGAAAAGACGGTTAAGTCCCGCTGCGGCTGGACCACCGTCAAAGCTTCACGCTCTGTCAGTCCCCGTTGCCACGGCTACTGCAGATGTTTACCTCGCAGCCAACGAACCGGTATATCTACCCGCTCGCCTGCGCGCAACCACCGTTCTCACGGCGACCCAGAGAAATCTCGAGAGGGCGTTATGTCTGGTTACACGGCTCGCGCCGCATGTGTTTTAAATGCAGTGAATGTGCCCACGTCTCTGTGTTCACCCCTGCACACAAGCACTATAAATCCCGTGTCTATCACAGAGCCCACTCTCATAAAGCGGGCACGAGCCGCTCGAGTGATAAAAGTAGGTCACGTGTCCACATCACAGTGCCCACACCTACTCACTGCCCGCTCTGTTACACGGCCCCTCACGACCGGTCATGTTCTAAATGCAAGTGTTGTGCCCGCTCCCTTGCGCTCACACATACTAACGAAAATTTCGCCCCCGACGCCGCCTTTGCGCGTCGCGCCTCACACTATATGTTCCCCGTCCAAAGCCACCGGGACACTGTGTGTAAAACGGCCAGCTATCGCTGTGTGCGATCCGCCGTGTCTAAGCACCGAGAGCGCGCGCGCTGCGCCCGCCCCTCCGTTTCGAGCTCTCGAGCCCGCAATGCGCGGCGATCAGAGCCCGGAGGCCATTCTGCCCCTGGCTGCACACGCAAGAGCGTGGGAAGCTCTTCCAGGCGCATCAGAATGGGTGCTAAGCACAGTAAAACTAGGCTATACTCTGCAGTTCGCTCGCCGCCCCCCGCGCTTTCGAGCACGTACCGAGACGAGAGTGAATGGGGAAGTAGCACATCTACTTCGAGCAGAAATAGCCACACTTCTGTGCAAAGGGGTTGTAGAACCGGTTTCCCCCTTCTATGAGCGAGTCGGGCTTTTACAGCCGATATTTCCTCGTTCCCAAGAAGGATGGAGCTCTCAGACCGATTTTGGATCTGAGATATTTGAACAAAGCTCTTATGAGAAGACCGTTCAAAATGCTCACAACCAGGCAGATTCTCGCGCAAATTCGCCCGAGGGACTGGTTTATCTCTCTCGATCTAAAGGACGCATACTTTCAGATCCAGATAATACCCCGTCACAGGCCATTCTTGAGATTCGCCTTCGACGGTCAGGTATATCAATACACCGTCCTGCCGTTCGGCCTGTCTTTGGCACCCCGTACATTCACGAAGTGCATGGACGCGGCTCTCGCTCCCCTGACAGGTCAGGGTATGCGAATTTTGAACTATCTGGACGATTGGTTGATTCTAGCACAGTCAGAGGCCGAACTCATCGCCCACAAAACAGTGCTTCTCAGCCACCTGGAAAGCCTGGGGCTCACGGTCAACTGGACCAAGAGCTCATTAGTGCCCAGTCAATCAACCTCTTTTCTGGGTTTGAATCTGGACACTGTGGCAATGACGGCCCGCCTGTCACCACAGCGCGCGCGCTGCATTCGACGCCTGGCCGCGTCCTTCCAGCCGGGCAGCACCGCACCTCTCAAGACATTTCAGAGGATGCTGGGTTGTATGGCTTCAGCTGCAGCAGTGCTTCAGCTGGGTCTATTGCGTATGCGCCCGCTACAACGCTGGCTGAATGCCCGAGTGCCTCACAGAGCCTGGGCTTCCGGCGGCATTCGAATCAGAGTGACTCAGAGCTGCGTTTCAGCACTGAAGCCCTGGTTAGCGGCCGACTGGTACCAGCGGGGAGTGACAATGGGAGCCATCTCACACCGCAAAGTTATCTCGACAGACGCTTCCACCTCAGGTTGGGGCGCTCTTTTCGAGGGCAAACCGGTCTTTGGCCTGTGGTCAGACCAGGAGAAATGCCTCCACATAAATTGTTTGGAGATGATAGCGGTCGAGAACGCGCTCAAGCGCTTTCTCCCATTTATACAGGATCACCACGTGCTAGTCCGCTCGGACAACATGTCCGTGGTGTCCTATGTGAACCGACAAGGCGGTGTCAGGTCCAGGAACCTGTGCAAACTGACAGAACGCCTTCTCGTGTGGGCTCACCGCTCGTTGCGCTCGCTGAGAGCCGCGCACGTGCCGGGCCACCTGTATGTCGGCCCAGACAGACTGTCCAGAGACATCATTCCCCCGGGAGAATGGTCCCTGCACCCTCAGACAGTCCAGTTCCTCTGGCGCCTATTCGGCAGAGCGGAAGTCGACCTCTTTGCGTCGAAAGACAACGCTCACTGCCCGATATTCTTCTCGAAAAGCGAGGACGCGCTGTCCCAAGCCTGGCCCAGCCTCCCGCTTTACGCTTTCCCTCCGATCTCCCTGTTACCACAGGTCATAGCGAGGATCAGGGAAACGCACCACCCAGTGCTTCTTATAGCTCCGCGCTGGGAGAACCAAATCTGGTACCCAGAGCTAGTGAGGCTGTCGCACTCACCCCCATGGCCGATCCCGCTGAGAAAGGATCTCTTCTCTCAAGCCGGGGGATCGATCTGGCATCCCCAATCCGGAGCGATGGTCTCTGCATGCATGGGTGATCAACGGATACACGTTGACCTGCCAGAGGGGGTCGTGAACACGATCACGCAGTCTAGAGCTCCCTCTACGAGGCGGCTCTATGTCTCCAAATGGTCTGTGTTCTCTAAATGGTGCGCTACTAAGAGCTTGGATCCACAAACATGTGGGGTCCCGCGGGTGCTCTCCTTCCTACAGGAGCTGTTGGATAAGGGCAGGTCCCCTTCCACGCTCAAAGTATATGTGGCGGCTATTGCAGCGTTCGCTCAGACGACGCTCGGCCGCGCAATAGGAAGGAACGAGCTTATTATCCGTTTCCTCAGAGGAGCCAGACGGATGAATCCCCCGCGGCCCCCCTCGGTTCCTATTTGGGATCTGTCCTTGGTCCTGGAGGCCCTGAAGGCTTTTCCCTTTGAACCACTTGAATCCGTGGATTCTAAGTATCTTTCGCTCAAAACCGTTTTTCTGATAGCTCTGTCTTCAGTAAAACGCGTGGGGGATCTGCACGCGCTATCTGTTAGCCCTGAATGTCTTGAGTTCGGACCGAATGACTCGAAAGTCATCCTCAGACCGAGACACGGTTACATCCCCAAAGCGATTGGAACCCCCTTTAGGGCACAAATCATCTCCCTTTCGGCTCTGCCAGCATCCGATAACGGGGACAGTGATAACCTCCTATGCCCTGTTAGGGCGCTGAGAGTTTACATCACGCGCTCCGCCGCTTTCAGGCGTTCCGAGCAGCTCTTTGTTTCTTTTGGCGGGCGCACTAAGGGTCTCGCCGCCTCGAAACAGAGCCTGTCCAGGTGGATAGTGGACGCGATTGCAGCAGCTTACGCCTCCAAACACCTGCAGTGTCCTTTGGGTATCAGAGCCCACTCCACCAGAGGCATGGCCTCTTCGTGGGCCTGGTCCAGCGGAATTTCTATTCACGATATTTGTATGGCGGCGGGCTGGGCCTCCCCATCGACATTCGTGAGGTTTTATAACCTGGAAGTTCCTGCCTTGCAGGCTAAACTGTTATCAGTATAAGTGGGCTGTATGCTCTGCCCAGTCGCTTATGCGCAGACTACGCTCACATACTGGTTATATTTCTGGTATGGCACCAAGGGAAGGAGTATTTGGTGTTCAGACCGGCTGTGCCGTTCTGTCCCTTATTTCCCATTGCGCGCTGTGTACCGGTGCTGGCCCGCCTGCTGGCCGCCCCTCTTGCACTCTGCCGCGCTGGGGATTATTCTCCCCATAAATAGACTGTGTTCTGCTCTATTTATTTCCCTTACTTGTGCTTATGTATTGTGTGGGCCCGCACCGCCGGCCGCACTATTTACATGGATATGAATAGACCGGCTGTGCCGCTCTATCTATTCACGAAGTGAAGTGCTTTGTACATGTGTTGGCCCGTTTCCCTACCGGCCACCTGTTTTCAGCGTTATGTTTTTCCCCGGTCTCCCTGGGATTCATGCGCTGTATGCTCGGCGCGCACGGCGTTGACAAGGGGTTCCCGTAGCGTAAGCAACTTACGCAATACGAGAGAACCTCTCGTAAGAGAACGTACTCGGTTACTAAACGTAACCTCGGTTCTCTCTAGAAGAGGGAACGAGTATTGCGTAACCTGCCGTGACGCGCCACGAGCTTTTGCGCTTCAGACTACGAAAACCAGATTTTTCAGCCTGTGAGCCCTGCTTATATACACACTGGCCACACCCATCCTGACGGTTAGAGGGGTGTGGAGGGCGCGAAGCGCCCTCATTGGATGTGAGGTCACACAAGGCTCACTGATAGGCTTAAGCAGTTGCCGCCTGGCAGCCAATGAGCACGCTTATACAGCCTGCCATGGTCTGCCGGCTGCCGCACTGCGTTGACAATGAATACAAAATTAAGGATAATTTTTGGCTTCAGATCTCGAAGAAAGAAGACTTTCCCGTAGCGTAAGCAACTTACGCAATACTCGTTCCCTCTTCTAGAGAGAACCGAGGTTACGTTTAGTAACCGAGTACGTTTTCTGAGAGGATTCTTAGAAGCTTTAAGAATATGGACCCTGAATTGCTATGGAGGTTGAACAAAAACTGTATATTATTAGAAGGTTAATAATCAAATATTGCTTATGCGCAATTCAAATGATTGTATATAACAAAGTTGTTATTTGAGTGTGGGTTATTATATCTGAAAATATATAGCAGTTGGTTTTAATAGTTTTGGCTCTACTGTTAATTTTAACATTATATAATGTACAGTAGGCCTACCCAAGAGAGAGGGTTTCGTGTATAGTGTCTAACTCAGTTTCTGGAAGGCCACACAGCCCTGCTTAAACACGCCTGATCCAGCGAATCAAGTTCCTCAGGATTACCAGAAACTTCCATCCAGGTGTTCTGGTGCTGGTGTTTTAAACTCTGCAGGACAGTGGCCCTCCAGGACTGGAGTTTGACATGTGCTAATGATAATTAATTAATATTATTTTTTTCCCTAAGAAAAACTGATATGTACATGAAATGTTTCCAAATACAGTATTTTAAGTGTGTGTGTGTTTGTCCATTAGGGCGTGTTTTCAGCAGTACGGTCTGCGATACACAGCTGTCATCCCTACCAACATATTTGGACCACATGACAACTACATGATTGAGGACTGCCACGTGATGCCGGGGTTGGTACACAAGACGTACCTGGCAAAGAGTGAGACATGTTTAACTTTCTGGAACAATCTGAAGCCACAGTCACATTCAGAGTGACCCACATGTTGGTAAATTTGCATGTGTTTGTGTGTTTTGTAGAGGAAGGTAAACCTCTGCAGGTCTGGGGTTCAGGTCGCGCCCTGCGTCAGTTCATCTATTCTGTGGATCTGGCTCGTCTGTTTGTGTGGGTTTTGAGGGAGTATGACGAGGTGGAGCCCATCATTGCGTCAGGTACTCGACCCGTGTTTGACATCAAACATATTGGATCTGTTTCATCAGAGCTCATTGGCTGATCAAATATCAAGATCATGTCTCTCTTGATTTTCTTTGCCTTTGTGTCTTTCTCTCTAGTCGGAGAGGAGGATGAGTTGACCATAAAGGACGCTGTGGACGCTGTGGTTGAAGGGTTTGGGTTTAAAGGTGAAGTGATTGTATCCTTTCACATATAAACATTGTCTGCAGTTATTTTTTACAGCCAACAGAACTGCTATCTTTGTTCTGTGGAACTCAAAATAAGACATTTTGTCCAGATTGTTCTTGAGCTGTTGAGCTTTAAACCCTTTAACCCTCAAAGGGGACATATCATGCTAAATCCACTATTTTAGCCCTTAAATGCATTTTGTTGTATATTTGGAGTGTTTAGAAGTACAGAAAAGTTGAAATTATTCTCTTCAGGTGCTTCGTTGATATCTTTATATTCTGTTTTGGTCATATTTTTCAACCGGTTCAGATTTTTCTGTCATCTATGACGTTTTTTCAACTATTACGTCACAGTATTTGCAGCGGAACTGCCAAATAAGGACATCGACTTCCGGCCCAACACTTCCAGCAATCCGCCATTTTTATTTCTCGCTGTAATTTTGTAGTCCAAGCTAAAGGATGCAGAAGTTACGAGAGGGTAAGTTAAAATGTTCGGTTGTTGGATGTAGTAACCCACACGCTTCATTACACCGTCTAATGTAGATGAACTGCTGTGCTTGTGACAGGGCGCATGTTTAACTGAAAGAACGAGCAGAGAGAGAGACACAGTCGCGCGCGCACTCTCTCTCTTCGGAGCCAGGCGAAAGTGTAAACAAGACTTCACCGTCTCCAAACTAGGCGCTGTCTTGCTCTCTCTCCCTCGCATATTAATCAAAATAAATCGACACGGTGGTAAAAGGTCGGAAGACCAAAGTTTCATGTGTAAATACAGTAACACACCATTGCGATACATACATCCATATGAAGACGTTGTTCTGCAGGTTCGTCGTCTTCATTTTCATCTCGCTCCGGCTCCGACTCTGGCTCGAACATGTAAGGCTGGATGGACAAGTCTTCCGTTGTTGACATTTTGTTAATAACGTGTGAATAAAAAAGTTTCTGTGCCGCTAGATAATCGTATCTCTGCTATCAAACTACAAAAATGGCTGAACAGGGTGGAGTTGAACCGAGTGTCGCCTCTGCAACCTGGAGAGGGGGCGGGGTATGAAGTGTCTCAATTGCATTTAAAAAGACCGCACCAAAACGAGTTGCCCTCAGACGCACATCAGAAAAGGGGTAGAAAAGGGGCCTGTGGAGCTATAATAATGAGGAATTCAGACCCAAGCATTGCAGTTCCGCTTTATATAGACCACAAATGTATGATTTATATGTAAAAAGGAATGATTTAAAAGCATGATATGTCTCCTTTAACTAATCGCTCTCAGTATGACACTAGTAAATCAGACGGCCAGATCAAGAAAACCGCCAGTAACGCCAAACTACGCAAATACCTGCCAGACTTCAAGTTCACACCGTTCAAAGCAGGTGATCAATCTACACTTCTCGCTTCAGCAATTACTAAATGTTTTTTCAATAGTAGTAAAAAGCAGAGACCAAAACAAGAACCTTTATAAGTGCTTTCCTTTTACAGCCGTCAAGGAGACGTGCGATTGGTTAGCGGCCAATTATGACATCATCCGTAAATGAAGATCTTCACATCTCATTGGTGGTGGAGGAGCATCTTAATGTGGGAGACCGATGATTTATCAAACACCTTTCAAACAACCCTTCATTTTTACAAAAATTAAATCAGTAAACACTTCCAGTGCTCTTTTCGTATTTATATAAAGTGTTTTGTTTTGTTTTTTAGTTGTGGGCTCCGCTCCGCAGCTGGTCTACATTTTCTTTTACTAATCTGTCAATCAGGGTATGTTCTGGGTTTATTGTCTAATGATCTGTACTGTGAATTGCTATAATACACTCATATTTTAAATTATGTTGTTTAATTTCTTTTTTATATACAGAATTTTTTTAATATTTTAAGGATCCCAAATTGATACATGTCTAGAAAATCAGCAGTTTTCATTTCATTCCCAGCAGCATTATAAGTTTTTCTTTTGGAAAATTCCAAGATACTTTCATCTAAATCCTAAAGTCATGAAGAGAAGTTAGATTTACACATATAAATGAAGAAAAAGCAGGACACACTAAAATACATTTAAAAATAATTTTAAATTTTAGCGACCACACTTTTGTGTCGTTTCATTTTATTTGTTTTTGTTATTAATTTATCGTCATTTAGCGAATAGGGTTGGTCTCATTAGAATTTTAGCAATTCTAATTCTTACCGATTCCCAGTTTCGATTCCAATTAGGTAAAGTGAGTAATTTTCCTTTTCTTTTGTTCTTTGGTTAACATTAATGACACAGATTGCAGCAGCATTATTAGGCTGCTGTCACTTTAAGACTATAAAATATGAGGTAAATCCAGTCCATATACTGTAATGCACACATCGTCTTTCTCAACTGTTTACATTGACTTAAAAACCAAACCTATACTGTGTTTACGAGGATATCTTAACGTAATTTTGTGTATATTTGTCCTTTCAAGTACAAGATGACGCGAAAGAGAACTAAATTCATTATTTGCCCATTATCTGAGTGGCGGCATTTTGTGCACGCTTTGGATGTGCGATTGGCGAATTCAGTTCTCTTTCGCGTCTTCTTGCGCTTGAATGATCACATTAAACTCTTTCCTCTTTCTGCCTCCTGGCTGATATAAGACAGGTCATGACAGTTTGCAATGACAAAATAAGGTAATGTAGCCTGGATGCCAGCCGAACTAAGCCCTGCCCACAACATTTTTAGGTCGAGAAGTTTGGTCTGGACTTGATCCGTTGTGGAGCTATTATGCCCGAACCAAAGCTGTTCGGACCAATCAAATCGTCAGGGCGGGTTTTATACGATGACGGACAGATAATCAACAGTAACGTAATCATCCACGTCACCAAAGAGCGCATGATGGCTGCCGCTGGAGAATTGAGATTTCACACTTACAAATAAGTCAGCTGTCCGAGGAGAGGCTCCAGGCTCGGTATTCGGCCCGAACCCAAAGTACTCCCCCCGTATTCCAGGCTGTGGAAGAACAGGCCAAGAGTGAGTGGAGGAATGCTAAAAACTCAAGGAATGTTAGGTGAGTTGACAGAGTGAATAAATATATGCTTCCTCTCATGCTGATTGGGTAGACATGGTAATTGTTTGATGACAAGTTGATTGGATTGATTATCTGAATGTGCTCCTCCCGAACTTTGTTTATGAAACATGTGTTGATTCTGCCTAACAGCAGGTGTCTGCTAATCAATGGCGGCCCCCGGGGAAGCTTCAGTTTCCGGCTGATAGATTACCTCCCTGCAAATAACACAGACCACAACGGAAATGTTTCCAGGGGAACCAAATAAGTGACAAACCCAACTGGGAGGTGCTTACAGCTCCGAAGTCTACTTTATTTTATTTTATTTATTTTATCAATATACAACTTGTATACAATATACAAAATGTATTAACAATATATGTCCAATGTCATCAGAATACAAATGAGAAAAGAACAATGAGCTGAAAACTAAAATAAATAAATAAAAAAGATAGAGAAAAAGAACATGAGGGAAAGATATTAATCTATACATCAGTTACACTGTACATTTTTTTTTCATAAAGAAAAGTTTCATAAGAATGTTAGGTAATGTAGGGTCAAAAGTTTTAAAGTTGAGACACTCACACACAGATATATAACGCATATTTTAAAAGCTTTTTTGTAAAAAAAAAATAATAATAATAAAAAAATAAATAATATATATATATATATATATATATATATATATATATATATATATATATATATGCAACCTTTATGTTAACAGCATTATATTTCTGTCGTAAGAACAGCTATTCAGCTGATGGACACCGTGCTGCGTTGTCATGGGAACATCCCAGGTGAAAATAATGAGGAAATTGCATTGTCTTTCATTGCTCCCTTCATTAAGTGCGTTCCAAATGGCTACATAATGGAACACTAGTGTCCTGCTCACTCCAAAGTCCCACTTCAAGGCCCAATCCCAATTCTATTTTATACCCCTTCGCCTACCCCTTACCCTACCCCCCCTACCCTTGCCCCTAAAACAGAGTGGCAAGGCGTAGGGGTGAAAATATTCCCCTAAGAAATGGGACACCACTACTACACCGTTACACGTCATTATACGTCGTCGCTAGCGCCTACGTCACAGGAGATGCGCCAATGTTTATCACAAACTTCCAAGATGCCGTCGGCAGCTGTAGTCATCTCAATTGCGTGAGTTACAGCTATTTTTTTTTGCATTTTTCTTCTGAAGTTCGCAGAAAACAACGGAGATGACGATATCTTCTACGCCTAAGTATTTTTGGACTTCAGGAAACGTTGCTCGTTGTCAGCGCGAAAACGAATGAGCCTCTGGGTTTCCTCAGGTGTCCCTGTTTGATAAAGAACATACAAGACTGGTTGATCATGTTGCAAAAAGCACGAAACTGTGTAAGCACTGTTCGTTTATATCATGTTCACATATAACCACAAGAAAACAATACGTTCATAGCAGACGTACGGTAAAAGATAAGCCAATTCCCTGCCGCAATTACATTCACCAGTTATCAGACATGAACATATGTTGCAGGACTATCGTTAGCGAACTTCAGCGATTTTTTTTACCGTAAATATGAACACAAGATTGAATGTGACATAAAGAAAATGATTATTGGCAGCCATGTTGCCTCTGTAGCCGGTGTATGCAGGTACATTTCTCATACCCCTTCGTTTGAAGTGTGGTCCCGAAAAATCTTCGTTTCAAGGGCTATCTGGAAAAAAAAAAACACACGTTGGATGGGTATCTCTAGAGGTCAAAAATGTGTAGACATAAAAAATGTTACGACCGTTAGGGATCAGCCGCAACAGGAAAAGGGAAGAGAATCACGCTACCAGAGAGATAAATAACATGAGCTTTATTTGCCAAGAAGGGTTTAGCATCAGGGGCAGACAAGGCCAAAATAACAAACAAAACAATCTTCTTTTAGAACCTAAATGACCTCACACAAAAGATAAAGAAAACAAATAAATACAGTTTAGCTTACCTCACTCCCTTAACCATAAACAAAGTGAAAAAGAGATACAAATAAATTGGCGTCAAAGCCCCTACATACCTTAATTTGGTAAAAATGTATATACAAGAATATTTACAGTCTCAGGTTGACAAGTTAGAATTGGAATCCAAGGCATAGTCAATCAGGCAATTGTCAGATAAATATCAGAAGTAGGATTACAAGGGTGAAGATAAACACAATCAATTAGTATGAACACGAAGCACAATGGCATAAAGCAAGCACAGTCAACAAGGCTCAAGGGTTGTCCATTAAGTGTTTGGGGCGGTCCTTATATCCAGGTCAGGTGCATAGCAGGACCAATCAAAGTCTTCCACAGGTTAACAGGTAACGCCCATCTGAAACACAAACATGTCTACAGAGAGAGAGAGAGAGAGAGAAAAAATATACACACAAAATATCTCAGGGTCCTAACAGAAAAATAAACCACAAACATGTGTAATAATTATAATTTACAATAACAATATATATGTTTTTATTGCGAGTAAATCTATTAAATACAAAATAATTAATAACTGTATTAATAATAATGATAATATCAAGTATCTGGGTCTTTTTATTATTTGTTTGTTCCCAGGTAGTAAAATAGTAAGTAAAATGTTTATTTAATAGAAGCACTAAAAATAAATATATAATAGGCCTATATATACTGTATATACAGGTCCTTCTCAATAAATTAGCATATTGTGATAAAGTTCATTATTTTCCCTAATGTAATGATAAAAATTAAACTTTCATATATTTTAGATTCATTGCACACCAACTGAAATATTTCAGGTCTTTTATTGTTTTAATACTGATGATTTTGGCATACAGCTCATGAAAACCCAAAATTCCTGTCTCAATAAATTAGCATATTTCGTCCGACCAATAAAAGAAAAGTGTTTTTAATACAAAAAAAGTCAACCTTCAAATAATTATGTTCAGTTATGCACTCAATACTTGGTCGGGAATCCTTTTTGCAGAAATGACTGCTTCAATGCGGCGTGGCATGGCCGTAATCAGCCTGTGGCACTGCTGAGGTGTTATGGAGGCCCAGGATGCTTCGATAGCGGCCTTAAGCTCATCCAGAGTGTTGGGTCTTGCGTCTCTCAACTTTCTCTTCACAATATCCCACAGATCCTCTATGGGGTTCAGGTCAGAAGAGTTGGCAGGCCAATTGAGCACAGTAATACCATGGTCAGTAAACCATTTACCAGTGGTTTTGGCACTGTGAGCAGGTGCCAGGTCATGCTGAAGAATGAAATCTTCATCTCCATAAAGCTTTTCAGCAGATGGAAGCATGGAGTGCTCCAAAATCTCCTGATAGCTAGCTGCATTGACCCTGCCCTTGATAAAACACAGTGGACCAACACCAGCAGATGACATGGCACCCCAGACCATCACTGACTGTGGGTACTTGACACTGGACTTCAGGCATTTTGGCATTTCCTTCTGCCCAGTCTTCCTCCAGACTCTGGCACCTTGATTTCCGAATGACATGCAAAATTTGAGCAACCACTGAGCAACAGTCCAGTGCTGCTTCTCTGTAGCCCAGATCAGGCGCTTCTGCCGCTGTTTCTGGTTCAAAAGTGGCTTGACCTTGGGAATGCGGCACCTGTAGCCCATTTCCTGCACACGCCTGTGCACGGTGGCTCTGGATGTTTCTACTCCAGACTCAGTCCACTGCTTCCGCAGGTCCCCCAAGGTCTGGAATCGGTCCTTCTCCACAATCTTCCTCATGGTCAGGTCACCTCTTCTCGTTGTGCAGCGTTTTTTGCCACACTTTTTCCTTCCCACAGACTTCCCACTGAGGTGCCTTGATACAGCACTCTGGGAACAGCCTATTCGTTCAGAAATTTCTTTCTGTGTCTTACCCTCTTGCTTGAGGGTGTCAATGATGGCATTCTGGTCAGCAGTCTTACCCATGATTGCGGTTTTGAGATATGAACCAGGCTGGGAGTTTTTAAAAGCCTCAGGAATCTTTTGCAGGTGTTTAGAGGTAATTTGTTGTTTCAGATGATTAGGTTAATAGCTCGTTTAGAGAACCTTTTCATGATATGCTAATTTATTGAGACAGGAATTTTGGGTTTTCATGAGCTGTATGCCAAAATCATCAGTATTAAAACAATAAAAGACCTGAAATATTTCAGTTGGTGTGCAATGAATCTAAAATATATGAAAGTTTAATTTTTATCATTACATTATGGAAAATAATGAACTTTATCACAATATGCTAATTTATTGAGAAGGACCTGTATATAGAAAAAATAGAAAATTAGAAAAAATTACATCTGCAACTGAGAATAAGCAACACACAGTGGGGGGTCTTCATCAACTTAAGTAAAGCATTCGACACCATAAATCACAGTCTGCTATTGTCAAAATCATACAACTATGGCATTAGGGGTCCAGCTCATCGATGGCTCAAAAGTTATCTCAACAATCGACAGCAGTTTGTTCAAATTAATGGTCAAAGATCTGAGTTAAAAGATATAATATGTGGAGTTCCTCAAGGGTCCGTTTTAGGCCCATTACTTTTTATTTTGTTCATTAATGACCTCTGCGAAGTTTCTAAAGTATTACAGTTTTTGATGTTTGCCGATGATACCAACATTTTTTATTCTGGAAATAATCTGTCAGAAATTACAGAAAATATAAATTCAGAAATGGGAAAAGTTAAGAAATGGTTTGACAAAAACAAATTATGTTTAAATTGGGAGAAAACTAAATTCATGATTTTTGGTAATTGTGAAAAGAATGAAAATGTATGAATAGCAATTTAAGGAAATGAAATTGAAAGAGTTAATGAGATAAAATTCGTAAGTGTTATTTTGAATGATAAATTGAATTGGAAAGATCACATATTATATTAAGATCACATAGTTTATATTAAGAGTAAAGTTTGTAAAAGTATTGGGGTCTTGTATAAAGTTAAAGATGTTTTAGACTATTCTTCACTGCATATGTTGTACAATTCCCTAATACTCCCATATTTTGGACATAGAAGGCAATATCATTTTAAAACTCTTTTCGCACGTACTACACAAAAACAGATGTGTTTGTCTATTTACGGAGTTAAACTGTGGAACACCTTGGACTATGAACTGAAGTGCTGCAAAAGTGTTTGTAAATTTAAGAATTTGTATAAGAAAAAAATACAGGAATGTTACAAGAAAAATGATGACTATCACGCTTAAAATGATGATAATTAAGTGTAAAGATAGGTATTACTGAAAATATTTGGTGTTTGGGGTGAGGATTGGGGTTGATCCATTTATAAAGCAGCTGTTTTTTATTTTATTTTTTTGATGTGCACAAATAAGCGACAGGTACCATAAGATTTTCTTCTTCCTGTTCCTTTTTTTTTTTTTCTCGTTCATGCACGTTATGAATGAATGAATTTATGTATGACTTGTGCAAAAAAAAGTATATATATATATATATATATATATGCCCCCTGGTGGGGCGATGGCAGTGCTGACTACGCCACCCCTTGGACAAGACTGGTGAAAGCAAGGGGACTCTATTTTATAAAGAAGCACGCACAGGCTTGGTTTAGCAAAGTAAAAAGATACAGTCTTTATTTTATCTTAGTTAAAAATGAGTCGCTTTAGGTTGTCAATAAATAACACACAAATCCATCATTTAACATAGGGATAAGCCATAGTTGGGTGGGCCACCAGAATATAAGCTTAACCAGGCCTAGGTTTCGATACCACTCGTGAGCTAAGGCACACTTTAGAGTAGAACAAACACTACAAACTCAGCTTACACACCATGGCAACATTGCTCTTTGAGCTATTACAACAGATGCACACTTCACAGCATTACACTGCACACATCGGTTCCAGATGGGTGAAACACTCTAAGGAAACCAGACTAGAACCCGGTGGGCTAATCTATCCTATGGGCCCAATCCACACCGAGGCTATTTATAGGGAAGGGAGGAAGACAAAGAAAAAGAAGAAACCGCTAGCCGGTGGCCACAATCAGTTCACTAACACAAATCTCCTACAGCCCGCCGGCTAGTGGTAAAAGAAAAGAAAAAATAAATCAATAAATCAATAAACAAAACGGAAAAGTGTCTAAAAAGCAGCACCTGCACATACATACACATTCAAACACATTCAAGAGAACAGCAGCCGACAATCTGATTGGCTGTAGCCTCTTTTTGCAGTCTAACGATTGGGTGAATAGACAGTGTTCCGCGCTTCACGCATCCACCAGGGTCACTGAACGCTACTCTACGCTTGTCACTCTAGGCATTCCAAACGTGTTTTGGAAAAGCGTGCACACACAAAACAGTAGCGCCGTTGGCAATCACTCGGTAACACCTTGCGCTACAAACAGCACCCTCGGAACACTGCTGCACTCCAACATGTTAGCAGCTAGCTACAGTGAATGGCTACCGGCATGAGGACCCCAGGTACCTATACACCTGCCTGCTCTTAATTGCCAACCTATAGCAATACGGGGAAGAGTGAAAGTGAGCGAGAGGCGGATAAAGAGGGAGAAGAGAGAGGGAAAAGAGAGCACCTCAAATCCACAGGCTACATACATATATATATATATATATATATATATATATATATATATATATATATATATATATAAATAAGTCTAAGATCTAAGTTTAAAACATTTAAAATCCAACTGCAGTTGATCTTTCATCATAGATTGCCATCGCTAAACAGTTCAATAAGAAACAACAACGGAAGCTCTCTGCTCCGTGTAGAACCATAGATGCTGACTTTCTGCTATCGCTTCTCGGCTTGGTAGCCTGACAGCCCTTGGGTACGGATGTCTGAAGCAGAGCTGCCAACTCTCACGCATTCACCATGAGACGCACGCAAACACTTTTCACACGCTCTAACGCCACACATCCATTTTCTCACGCACAGAAAAATCGCGAAGCAAAGAGGACACTGACACCGACAAACTAGACAGAGCAGGTTACTTATGATATAAAAAAAATCTCAGCTCTCAGATTCTGTCAATTTTATTACGAAATTCAAACAAAACACCGTTTTGGCGCTTGTAAATGTGACGTGACAGATCCCTAGCGGCACGTGAACCGATCATCTATACTAGCTAATAGTAAATAAACACGAATGAACAATGTTAAAAGAAACAGTACAACTTACCGAAATGTATATTCATCATACATAATATCGATCAAGCAGTGTTTTTCAACCGCGGAAAGGGTCCAAAAAACGCATTCTATTTAATTTGAGTTATTTTTAACCTTAAATAATACTACCAGCTGATAAGGCTCTCTGTATGTTTACAGCATTAGGTGAGATTTTTTTTTCTAAGATCTTGTGTACCTTGTGTACCTAATATTTACCCAAATTAGTCAATATTAAATCAAATCACAAGAATTGAACTGAATTGAAATCCTGAAATTTGTTTCAAGCAATAATAAAAAAGCGTAGCTTACCAGAAATTGTACCATATACATTGTAACATGTTGTCACGAAACCTAATAAAATTCAGTTTAGTTACTAAAATGTTTTGACAATCACAATACTCTTATTGTGATGCAAGATTATTTTTTTACATCCCAACAACTCCCCCCCCCCCCCCCCCACCAAAAAAATTGTGTGTGTGACTTCACTCTCCCTCTCACTCGCTCCTCTTCTCATTTTCAACTCTTCTTGTCTCATATATTTTTTTCTCATTTAGTCTTTTCTCATTTCATCCTTTCTTTTTTAATTTATTCTCATTTGTCTTGCTTCTTCTCCTTCTTCTCTTCCTACTTTAAAGCATTACTGCACGTTAGGGCTGGGTGATATGACACTACATATCATAGCGATGATAGGAATTACTGGAACGTTGGAGTGGAAAAAGAAGCACTGATGAATGATACTCCACACAAATCTTCAGCTTTTAGTTTTATTGTACATAAAAAATAATAATCAAAAAGGGGTAAATAGTGTCAAATGAATCTAAATTAATTCTAATTTTAAATTTTAGATAAACTTTCGAATTTTAATAAACTTATAGAAACAAATAAACTTTACATAAAATAAACATAAAATTACTTTAAAAAAAAAACTCAAAAGAGTTTGAAATTCAGTTTATGCTGTGGAATCAAAACTGATATTGAGAATTGTGACACCATGATATTGTTACTGTGAAGTAAAATTGAGATTTTGGTCTTATCGCCTATCCATATTCTTTGCTAGATAGCAGAAAAGGTTCCCACAGTTTTACATACAGTATGAATTTTTTAATAGTGTTCACCACAAGTAATAGACTACATTGTAACCAGAAAGTATACAAATGGCTGCTATTTTGCATAAGTTTATTTGTAATTGCAAGAAAGAAAGAAATAAAGAAAGAAAGAGAGGGCAGAGATGAGGTAGAATGTAAAGTCAGTAGGCCTATGTAGTTTCTTCATTCACTGTGACCTATCCACCTTATTCTGCTCTAAACAATGCGCGCTGCCATGATGACGACTCCGGTTGCCTACTTCCGGTTCGTAGCGCTTGACCTGTACTAGAAGCGAGAGAATGAGTTCAGGATCCACATGTGCTGTTGTTGGTTGTTTTAACAATTCAAAGAAGATTTCAAACTTTTTAGAAACTGAGTGCTTCGAGCATAATATAAGAAGGAGAGAATGCCCATGTCCGGTTCCGTATCAGATACATTCAATGCCAAAGAGTAGACGTTTAGAGTGGTTATCTGCGTTAAAACTGAAGCATCCACCGAAAAAGGTGTATGTCTGTTCGCACCATTTTGCTGACAAACGCCCCACGGATGACCATCCCAACCCGGAATTATACCTTGGATATGACAGACCAGTGGTGAAGAAGAGACGTGCAATTGTTCGTGTCGAATCGACAGGTAAGCCACTTTTAATGTTGAATTGTGTAACTTAGCTGGTTAGCGATAGCACCACTTCACAGCTAACCTAGTTAGCTAACTTACCTCCATTGTTTACATTTTTACGAGCTCCACCGGCCTGCTACAAAAATGTTCGTGTTGTCTGTGGGAAGTCTAACCTACATTTTTATGAACAATAAGCCCATTATGAGTAAATGTGTTAAAAAAAACATGGCCATTAATGCCTTTGTCCACTGAATGTTACTGTAGGTTTAGTGCTATGAACTCCACTGAGGGCTATCGTAGAGCTACCTGCTATCGTTATGTGGGCCAGGTAGTTGTTAGCCTGAGCGAGGAAGAGCTTCCATCACCATTATCATAAGCTTTTACTGTAATGTTGTCAGTGTGAGAAACATGGACAGAAACTGTAGAGTTTAACATGTAGCCTATGTGCTCTCTTTTTACAGCAACAGCAGAAGTGACAGACCAGGAGGATGAGGGCATACCTGAGGTGCCACAATCATCATACAGCACTATTTCCACCCAGTGGGAAGATCCATCGCTTTGGGACCACAACTATGGTGAACAGCAGGGTGTTGACGAGACGGCCAAAGATGCCACAACACAAACTGAAGATTTCAGCTACTCCATGCTTCAGAGTGATGCCGATTCGTTCCTCTACACTGGAGTCTCACTGGAAACCTTCAACTCTCTTGTTTCCACCTTAGATGGATTTGCTGAAAGGGCTTTTGTTTTGTCAGTGCGTGACCAGATACTAATGACACTGATAAAATTGAAATTAAATCGTGTGCTGGGTGACCTTGGTAGGCAGTTTCATGTGTCTCAGAGTGTTGCCAGTAAGGTTATCTCATTCTGGATTGATAAAATGGAGGAGGTCTTGCGCCCTCTTATTATCTGGCTCCCAAAATAAACCATTAAGGCCACTATGCCAACTGCATTCAAGGAGTGTTTTCCCAACACTACCTGTGTCATTGACTGCAGCGAAAGTTTGTTACAGAAGGCGAAAAATCTTGATTCTAGAGGGGAGTCCTACAGCCATTACTACTCGCACAACACAATCAAATACCTTCTTGCTGTTGCCCCATGTGGATTAATCATGTTTATCTCAACTGGATATGGAGGACGTGCCAGTGACAAATATATCACTATGAACTCTGGTGTCTTGGACTATTTAAAGCCTGGAGACGAAGTCATGGCAGATCGTGGGTTCTTGATTCGTGATTTACTCTTTGAAAAAAGGGTCAAATTGGTTCTTCCTGCTTTCACTAGAGGTGGTGCGCAGCTAACTGAGGAACAAGTCACAGCAACTCGCAGGATTGCAAATGTACAGATTAATGTTGAGAGGGCAATCAGGCGACTTAAAGTATACAAGATCTTGTCTCAAGTGATACCAATAAACATGACCCCCAAAATTGAAAAACCCTCAGAATCTGTGCGGCCCTCACCAACTTAAGGAGTGATCTCATCCGTGAGTGATAAGTGACAACAGTGATGTTCTGAGGTTGAAGTTGCATCTGTGCGCGCACACACACACACACACAAACTACATAAATTGCTCCTGTATATTTCATATTGACACTCGCTGCCTTTTTTTAAATTTTTTACTGTTTATATTTACTTTGTATGACATTTTTTTGTTTGTATATAGTTTTTGTAAAATAGATTTTATCAGATTTGCATTAACAACAAATTGTACAATTTTACATGAACAACATTCTATATTTGTAAATATTCACTTATGTACAACAATACTTATGCTCAGCATTTTTAAATATTATGTAACTGATTGTGTAAAAAAATGAGTTTTAATACTGTTAACAGCAGCAGCACTTTACAGTTGTTTTGTGATTTGAATAAAATGTTTCTGAGCGATATTTTCTATGAATTCATTATGCTCATGTATCTGTTCTGCAGTTTCAGTCGCTGACCAACAAATTCATCCACAAGCTGGGGCAACATTGTTGAGAAATAAAATCTCTTCAGATATCCTACCCTCTCCATAACATAGGGCTCATCAAATGGTACAGTGAACATAACTGTGTCATTTGGGCTCCAGATAAACAACTTGGCCATCTTCAGACCGGCACAAAACATGCCTAATTGTACCTGCATGTAATATCCTCGGCTACCTGTTTTCTGAAGTTGTGGTACTCCATCTACAAGCTTGATATCACTGCAGTTATGGTCAAGTTGATCCAAGAGGGTAGAAAACTCTGTAAGTTTACTTGGGATGGGACATTTTATTTCAAGTAGGACAGATGAGTCAATTACCCCATCTGGGCTGGCTGACAACCATGGCTCTGTGACACTAACAATGATGCCGCTATGTGTAATACTCATGCCTTGCTCTCGAAGTGCATTACCAGCAACCACCTCATTCTCCTTACCATAATTTGTGGCATAGTTGCCACGAAAGGAGGGGTACAGGTGCTCTGCCATAAACTTATCAGGATTGGTGGATGCTCTAGAAGGAACCTTTTTAGCTGAACTTGCAGTTATTCTCAATTTTCTTGCATTGTGCCACAAATCAGAAAAACTCTGCTCTCTTGTTTCAGATTCTAAAGTAGAAGCCTGTGCACTGCTCACTTGAACATACAACTCATAGAAACTTTTACATGTCTCACATGTGAGATCAGAACCGGCTTGAGTTTGATGGGGTCTTAAAAATCTTGCATCTACTGCAGTATTTGCAAGGCTACATGGTTGCACTACTGGTTCCCTTTCAGTCGCTCACGTTCGACGTAACGTCGACGTGACGACGTAATTGGGATCACTTCAGGGAGCCCTATCAACTTCGAGTGTCTACAGAACGAGCCAATGAACGTTGGCGTGCGTGAATCGCGTCACGCGCCCCCGCCCCGCAGCGCGGGTATAAACAGGAAGCGCACATTGTCTTTCACTTCGGAGCCGAGCTTTCGTTTGACTTCTGAAACTACAGACTGCTACTGAGACTCTCATTCGTGTTGGTGTGACGGCGCGATCAGCGGTGGCCGCGAGCATTGCAGCTCTCAACTGCTGTTTTCACAGCACTGCTGTTTGTGTATTGTGTGTGTGTCGGTGGGCGTTTCCCCTGTGTGTTTATTCACACCGCGGCTACCCCTGGGTGCCTCAACATTGAGAGAGTGTTTCTATTTTTTTGTTTTCACTAAAAGAGCAACACAAGCGTGACCCTGCGTCTTTTTCAAGATGTCATTCCGCTTGTGCGTTTCTGGATGCCGTCGTTCCCTGGCGCCAGCAGATGGCCACAGTAGTTGCCTCTCGTGTTTGGGCATTCAACACGCTGAGGCAGCTTTTGTGGATAGTTCATGTTCCCATTGCGGGAATATGACTATCTCAGCGCTTAGATCGAGACTCGCTTACCTCAAGGGAGGTGCAGTCCCCTCGCCTATGCCCCGATCTAGTGTTTATTCTGCCCCGCAGAATAGACCTACTTTGGTGCATGACCAGGGTGATCTGAGGATTACCGTGAGGGCTTCCCCATCGAGTCAACCTCCGCGGGCCCCTCACGCCTCACAAGCGCTGCTGCCATTGGAGTCCCTTTGTGAACGTCTTGGTCCTTCTCCGGACCGACCAACCGTTTCCTTTGGGGCTCCAGCTGACGAACAGATGTCGATAGCAGCATCGGAGGGGGAGCTTCATTCCTCTGGAGATGACGACTCGGCTGCGTTACCCCCTTCGGGGCGTGTATCGTTGTCCGAGACAGATCCAGAATGGGCGGCTATGCTTTCCCGGGCCGCCGAGAAGGTTGGGCTTGCGTGGAACCCTCCACCACGTCTCGAACCTTCTCGGTTGGACGATTGGTTTCTCGGGGCGGGCCGTGCTGGTTCTCAGTGCGCCGCCCCGGTACCTTTCTTTCCGGAGGTGCATGAGGAGCTTTCTAGGACGTGGAAGGCACCGTATAGTGCCCGAAGCCGTTCTAGTGGCTCCTCCCCCCTCGCCACCCTCGACGGCGGGGCAGCTAAGGGGTATGTGGATATCCCCCCAGTGGAGCGGGCCGTCGCGATGCAACTGTGTCCGGCGTCCGCCTCCTCTTGGCGGGGTAATCCACGCCTCCCGTCCAAGGCCTGTAAGTTTTCGTCCGGTCTAACGGCGAGGGCTTACAAGGCCTGTGGACAGGCTGCTTCCGCCCTCCATGCCATGGCGCTCTTGCAGGTCCACCAGGCCCAGGCGCTCATGGACATGAACGAGGGTGGTTCTGACCCAGAGCTCCTCCGGGAGCTCCGTGTGGCAACCGACCTCGCCCTCCGGGCGACGAAGGAAACCGCACGTTCAGTCGGTCAGGCGATGTCCACCTTGGTGGTCCAGGAGCGCCACCTTTGGCTCAACCTGGCGGATATGAGGGACACCGATAAATATCGGTTCCTGGATGCCCCTCTTTCCCAGGTTGGGTTGTTCAGCGACGCGTCGAGAGCTTTGCCCAGCAGTTCTCGGCCGCACAGAAGCAGACGGAGGCCATCCGGCACATCCTGCCCCGGCGGATCGCTGCTGCTCCCACCCATCCGCCGGCCGCAGACCCTCCGTCTACTCGTCGCCGAGGTCGGCCTTCTGCGGCGTCCTCCGCTCCCGCTAAGCCCCAGCAGCAACCATCCAGGCCTCAGCGTGGAGCAAGCCGTAGGAAGCCGACCCCACCCGTCCAGGCCGCTGCCAAACCAGGAGGCAAGCGACGGTGCAAAAGACCCTGAGACGGGCGGCGCAGAGGTGGATCAAGTTGCTCTTCAGGAGATGGCGAAGGCGCCACTCCTTCCCCCGGTGGAGGGCCAGGCGGAGAATCTTTTGTTTCCTTTTCTTTTTGTTCCGCCCACATTTTCAAAAAAAGAGCAATTTCTGAAACCTCCGGGCCCCAAGAGGGCGCGCTTGGCAGTCGACGACGCCGTCATGCCTTGTCACTCCCGAGCCCCTCTTTCATCGCCAGCGGGCAGCAGTGGCTGTGTCCTGGACGCACTGACACCTCCGCACACTCACTCTGCCCTTCGACGGAATCAGGTATGTGCTGCACCACACACTCAGACCCCACTTCGGGCCGCTGTGCTGTCCGAGTCGGGTCCCTGCATTCCGCCGTGCTGCCCCACCCCGGGTACGTCCGTGGTGCCGTTGGTCCCGCTTGCGCGGTCTCTGGGATCCTGGTTAACGCTTCCCAGCCCGTCTCGCTGGCTCATCCGTACCATCAGACTCGGCTATGCGATTCAGTTCGCCCGGCGCCCTCCTGCTTTCAAGGGCATTCTGTTCACCCGTCCATATGTGTATTCTCCACATGTTACCTCCCTTCGGGCAGGATGTGGCTCCGTGTTATCCGTGGATGTGGTTTCCCAGTGTTATCCAAGAGTTTCACTGTGTGGGGTATAATGGAACAGCAGTTGAACTCCCTCTACGCAGGTCTTCCGCCCCAGCAGTTGGGGGTCTGAGAGTCTTGCGTAGGGCGCTGGATGTGGCAGCAACCGTGGCGTTTTCCATGGGATCCCAATTACGTAACATCGACGTGAGCGACTGAAAGGGAACGTCTCGGTTACTGATGTAACCCTCGTTCCCTGAAGGAGGGAACGGGAGACGTAACGTCCCATCGCCACCGTTGCTGACCATCGCTGCATGGCCGTCACAAATCTCGGCTCCTCAGCGAAAAACAATGTGTGCGTGCGCCCGCTTCCTGTTTATACCCGCGCTGCGGGGCGGGAGCGCGTGACGCGATTCACGCACGCCGTTCATTGGCTCGTTCTGTAGACACTCGAAGTTGATAGGGCTCCCTGAAGTGATCCCAATTACGTCGTCACGTCGACGTTACGTCTCCCGTTCCCTCCTTCAGGGAACGAGGGTTACATCAGTAACGGAGACGTTTTGCACTGTAACACTTGCCCAATAGACTGTTTTTTAACAGGAAAAGTGGCTTTGTTGGGTCTTGGTCTACATTGTTTATAAATTCTGTATGTGACATATATTGTGGGGTGTTTGGTAGTGGCTGAGCATCTGACACCCTAATGCTAAATTCATCCCCTGCCCTGTGGTGGCTGAAGTTTATGTCCCTCAGTCGTTTTGGCTCAATGTTCCTGACTGTCCCTGCATTCCACCTGCGCTGCTCATCTGTACATGCAGGCCCTGTCTTCCCGGTAGTAACTGCATTTTCAACCTGTCATGAGCACATTCACCTAATACGTTACCAGAGTCTGATCTATATCCATTTGCCATGTGTTTCATATTGTGTCAACCCCACATTGCAAAACTAAAAAAAAAAAAAAAAAAACATTCATCAAAAATGATCTGATCACGTTATTTTTATTACATCGTAAGCACCGTAAGCAAAGTATTTATAAACTCTCTAACTTGTAGCTTTTGGTCTATTTCTCTGGACTTGAGACCATTGTACCAATCGCACAGAGATATTTCAAATGATACCAAACATGACTGTCAATTCACTTGCATTGACAGAACATTGTATTTTTCATGTAATCACAGGGGCCGGGCTGTCGAGTTACTGATGTTATGAGGTGCGTTTAACTGACGTTCAAACTACAATCAAACTACGGGGTGTGGAGCTTCAATGCGGATTCAAATGCTAACATATATAAATTAATTCAAAAATTCACACAAACAAACAAACAAACAAACAACTACAGCACAGCAGATTTTACGGAGCTGTAACGCCTCGGTTACGACTGTAACCTCGGTTCCCTGAAGAGGGAACGAGCGTTGCGTCGAAACTGACGCTATGGGAACGCTTTGCGTGATGACGTCTTGAAGCACATGTAAAATCAGTCCAATGGTGTGGCGGAACGTCAGAGGCGGGTGACGTCACGTACCAGGAAGCTATAAAAGCCGGCCCGAAACAGAAAACGAAAGCTTCGTAAAGTCTGAAGTCGCGCTGACAGGCATGAAGGAGATATGGCAAGGCGACGCAACGCTCGTTCCCTCTTCAGGGAACCGAGGTTACAGTCGTAACCGAGGCGTTCCCTTTCAAGGGAACTCCCGTTGCGTCGAAACTGACGCTATGGGAACGTCTATACCAACGCCTCCATAGCTACAAATGTCTGTCCTGTGTGAAATCCGTAGAGCAGCACTAGGAAGACAAACATGAGACCCTGGAGCAGAGTCTAGATCCAGAGAGTAAAACCTGACGAAAGTGTGCGGTGAGGACCAGCCTGCCGCATCACAGACGTCCTGTAACGAAACTCCTGATATAAGGGCCTTAGAGGCCGCCATACTCCTAGTAGAGAGCGACCGGACAGCCAAAGGAGAAGGCTGTCCAGCCGCCTCATAAGCCAGTGAGATAGTCTCAACCACCCACTTGCTCATCCTTTGCTTAGACACTGGACCTCCCTTGTTAGGGGAGCAAAAGTCACTTTTACGCCACAGGGCAGCTCTGTGGACATACGCGTCTAACGCCCGAACAGGGCAAAGCAAATTATTCGCCTCCTGGTCCGATTTCGAAAGGGAGGAGGACCTCCAAGTGCCACGAGGGAAACGAGATACCAAAGGGTCTTTCCCCACAGACATTCCACCCAAAGGAATGTGGTAAGCACCTACGGCCGCCACATAAACCTTTAAAGTGGACGGGGTCAGACCTGCAGTGAACCGGTCCTGCAGGAACTCCAGAACTGTACCAATTGGGCAGTTGACTGGATCCAACTGACGGTCACTACACAAAGAGGTGAATACTCTTCAGTTCAGGGCATAAAGTTCCTCGTGGAGGGAGCTTGGACTGTAGAATGGTCTCAACAACCTCAGTTGAGAGACCTGACTCTATGAGCTGGGCCCCCTCAGAGGCCAAGCCCACAGGTTCCACAGTTCTGGGCGGGGGTGAAATATTGAGCCCCCTGCTTGGGACAGAAGGTCCCTCCTGACAGGAAGCTCCAGAGGATGCCCGTCGAGGAGGGACACAAGATCGGGAAACCATACTCTGCCCGGCCAGCGCGGGGCTATAAAAAGCAGGCAAACCCGGTCCCTGCGAACTCTTTCCAGAACTCCCGGGAGCAGAGCAACTGGGGGAAAGGCGTACAGACGTAGCCTCGGCCACGTCTGTACCATAGCATCCAGTCCCAGAGGAGCTGGATGCGTGAAGGAGAACCAAAGTGGACAGTGAGACGTCTCTCGAGACGCAAACAGATCCACTTATAATTTCCATATCAGCTCCACCACCTCGGGGGTGGAGCCATCATTCCCCGGGCCTCGGCCCCTGTCTCGACAGAGTGTCTGCTCCTATATTCTGGACCCCGGGGATGTAGGCTGCCTTGAGTGACAGCAACTTCCCCTGGGACCACAAGAGGATATGGCATGCCAGCGCAAACCCCCTTGATATAGGCGACTACCGACGTGTTGTCCGTATGTACTACACATGGTGTCCCCTGAGACCTGTGATAAAGCTCCTCAGAGCCCGGAAGACAGCTAACATCTCTAGGCTATAGAATGCCAGGAACGATGATGGTCTTCCCACAGACCTTGAGATGAGCGACCCTCAGGATCGCTCCCCAACCCGTGAGGGAAGCATCCGTCGTTAGCAGTTTGCGACGACAAGGAGCTCCCAGCACTGGGCCCTGGGACAGGAACCAAGGTTTCTTCCACATAACCAAGGCACGTAGGCATCACCGCGTGACCTTGATTGTGCGAAATGGGTTGCCCCTCGGGGAAAACCCCCTGGTCCTGAGCCACCACTGCAGGGGCCTCATGTGCAGCAGTCCAAAAGGTATCCCGTTGGAAGCTGCTGCCATGAGACCCAACAGTCTCTGGAACTGTTTGACAGTGAGTAGCTGGCCTAGCTTTACACTTCTCACAGCTGCCAGGATGGAATCGAAGCGTGGCGATGACAGGCGCGCCTGCATCGACACTGAATCCCAAACCACGCCTAAAAAAGTGGTCCTCTAAAATGGAGAAAGCACACTCTTCTTGGCGTTCAGCCGTAACCCCAACTCTTTCATATGGGCGAGAACAACATCTCGATGTTGAACCGCCATCTAATGCGACTGAGCTAAAATCAACCAATCGTCGATGTAGTTCGTGATGCGAATACCCCGGAGGCGCAGAGGCGCCAGAGCTGCATCCACGCATTTGGTGAAAGTGCGGGGTGATAAAGCCAGGCCGAATGGAAGAACTCGATATTGGTATGCTTTGCCCCCGAAAGCAAACCTCAGGAACTTCCAATGACACGGACGGATGGAAATATGCGTCCTTGAGGTCTATCGTGACAAACCAGTCCTCGGACCTGATCTGTGGCACGATTTGTCTCAAGGTTAACATTTTGAACTTGAGCTGCATGGCTGACTCGTACAGAACTCGAAGATCTAAAATGGGACGCAATCCCCCGTCCTTTTTTGGAACTATGAAGTACCGGCTGTAAAACCCGGTTTCCCTGTTGGAGGGGGGTACATATTCTATGGCCCCTTTCTCTAACAGAGTGTTTACTTCCTGTTCCATAACCAGAACCTGCTCGGGGCCCACCACTGTGGGCAGGACCCTCATAAACCGCGGTGGGCGTTAATAGAATTGTATCTAATACCCTTTTTCCACGGTCTGCAGGACCCAACGAGAAACATTTGACAGTAGCTTCCACGCTGTCAAAGATTCTACTAGAGGTACCAGTCTCTCGAGACTGGTTTCTGGATTTTGTTGCTGTTGAGTAGTCGGTTCGTCGCCCTGTAACGGCGCACCGGCAGGGAACGACCAAACAGACTGCTCCAGCACCCTCCTCAGAGGGGGCGGGCATCCCGAGGCCACTACGTTTCCGGGTGGACCTTGAGATATGTGCTCGCCGGAGACCGCTGCGCCCTGTAACACCGGAGGCGGCAGGGTTGGCAGAACGGTCCCCTGAGGGCACCGAAGAGAGACGGCACCGTATTTTTCTCCTGCTGTTGAGTAGTCGGTTCGTCGCCCTGTAACGGCACACCGGCAGGGAACGACCAAACAGACTGCTCTAGCACCCTCCTCAGAGGGGGCGGGCATCCCGAGGCCACTACGTTTCCGGGTGGACCTTGAGATATGTGCTCGCCGGAGACCGCTGCGCCCTGTAACACCAGAGGTGGTAGGGTTGGCAGAACGGTCCCCTGAGGGCACCGAAGAGAGACGGGCACTGTGAAAAGAGGTGTTAACCGCTCTGCTTCGGGGGGACTACCCTCATTTGTCCTGAGCCCTCAGACATCAGGACTTTTTCCCAGCAGCCTTCTTGGCGGTAATAACGGTCCGCAGATCCGTTTTACCCCTCGAAGACTGCTGGGTTTGAGAGCGCCCTCCGTGTCCCCGAGATTTTTGTGGGGGAGCACGAGAGGACACACTCTGTTTTTGAGTGGCACGATGTTCAGCGCTCTTTTTAGAGGAGTGAGGCTGCTCCCGCTCAGCAGCCTCAATGAAAGAACGGCGGGGGAGAAGTTTTTGTAATGCAGCTGCCTGTTTAGCAGCTTCCTGAGATTTAGCTACCGCACTGTTTACTGCATCACCAAATAAACCAACAGTGGAAACCGGAGCATCTAAGAGAACGTGCTTTTCTTTCTCTTTTATATCGCTCAAATTGAGCCACAGATGCCTCTCAGTGGCCACCAGGGCTGCCATAGACCGCCCGATTGATTTAGCGGTCTCCTTGGTGGCCCTGAGAGACAGATCTGTGGCTCTGCGTAGTTCAGCCACTGTGTCAGGACCAATTCCCCCGCCCTCCTCTAAATCCCCCAATAATTCTGCCTGATAGGCTTGCATAATAGACATCGTATGCAGACACGCTGCAGCTTGACCAGCGGCTGCATACGATTTATGAACCAGAGATGATGTGAATTTTACTGGCTTAGAGGGAAGTGAAGGAGCTTTCAGGGAAGATGCCGTTGCTGGAGAGAGATAGCTCGCAAGCGTCTCCTCCACCTTCGGCATCTCCCCATAACCATATTCTTTATATTTGTGAATGGAAGAATAGTGGGATGTTTGTGGTGCATACACTCTGTATGAAACCGGTTTTCCCCACGATTTCGACACCTCGGTGTGGAGATCGGGGAAAAACGGAAGGCTTCTTCGCTGAGGCTGTGTACGAGATGGCAGGAAGCGTTCGTCGAGCTTACTTTTCGAACGAACGTCCTGCCTATCCTCTGGCCACTCAATAGATAATCTGTGAACTGCTCTCGTGACAACATCGAGCAATTCCTCAAAAGCGTGAGACTGAGGTGGCGAATCCTCAGACTCAGCTTCAATACTAACAACGTCCAACTCCTCAGAGCTGGACAATTGCAGTATTGGTGCCTCCATCGGGGGGGAAGAAACCGCAGCGCGTGCTTCCACACCCTGATGAGAGGCACTGGATCTATCAGAAGGATGTTGAGATAAGGCAGAGCCCGTCTCAACATCCACTGATAAATCCATTTGTGAACCCCAGGTCTGAGATCGACGCCGTGCCCTGGGGAACGTGATCGGGATTGAACCGAGCCAAGCGGGATCGGAGCGTACGCAATGGAAGCGCCTCGCAATGCACACAGTCACCACCCTCGAGTGCTGACTGGGCATGCTCCTCACCCAAACAAACAACACAAAGAGTGTGAGTATCACCTCCCGTTAAATAACGCGGGCAGGGATGGACACACACTCTAAACTGCTGCTTGCTCGCCATACTGAATATATATATATATATATAATATAGACAGACAACACCAAATAACAAGGACAGATTCAACACAGAGCGCAACTGAAGACTCAGAAAGCTTTCGTTTTCTGTTTCGGGCCGGCTTTTATAGCTTCCTGGTACGTGACGTCACCCGCCTCTGACGTTCCGCCACACCATTGGACTGATTTTACATGTGCTTCAAGACGTCATCACGCAAAGCGTTCCCATAGCGTCAGTTTCGATGCAACGGGAGTTCCCTTGAAAGGGAACCCTGTAACTTTGAAAGAAATCTATGCAGGCTCTGGGGTATAACATACTGTTGTTAGCTGTTAGCCCTTGGGCCCAAAACCACCGGTTTGTTATTGCCTCGCTCACCCCGGGATGTAACACCTGCCAGTTGCTGAGCCAGAGGGTCGCAGAATTGGAGGGGAGAGTTACGGTTCTTCATGGCATCAGGGAGGACGAAGAACTCTTAGATACCTGGTTTGCACACACTAAATCCAACGTGATGGAAAGCGACACCACCTGCCCATGGCTCCGTTCTCCCATCTCTGGTGAGCCTGTCCTGCAGAAACGAAATTCGGTCTCCACTAACGATCCATGGCCTAGGCTTGGTGGTAAACCGAAGGCCCTTATTTCCTCCACTCCTTCGGTTCCAACGCAGCTAAGCACTCAAGAAAACCTAGTCCAACAAATACATCAGCAGTCCTGCAACTGGAGAAGAGATATAAGGTCCTGGAAAATCTGGAAGAAGCATCTATCCACACCGTGCACGTTCCCCCATCTACATCTTCACTCCGGCCGTCACATTCTCAAGTAAAAGTGCCCAGATGCAATCCAAAGCGGCCTTCACCCCCCGTAAAGCCGGCGGTTTCCATTGCTAGCCGGCAGATCACCCGGGAGAGGCCGTTGCTTTCAGTCAACAAACCCATCCGTAGTCCTTCCACTCTCGTGATGGGTTCATCCATGGTCCGTCATGTTTCTATCCGGAACGCTGAAACCTTTTGTTATCCGGGAGCTAGGGTAGTTGACCTAAATTCCAAGCTACCGCTAATCATTAATAAGCATTCCTCTGCATCTACTGTCATTGTTCACATTGGGTCTAACGACATCAAACTCCAACAGTCTGAGAAACTGAGAGATGATTTTAAATCATTGATAAATACACTTCTGGACACTGGGAAGCAGTGCGCTATATCTGGGCCTTTCCCATCACCCCGCTACACAGATATTGTTTTTAGCCGTGTACGTCAGCTACACATCTGGCTTAAAGGCTATTGCTGCTCATTGGGAATTCCGTTCGTGGACAACTTTGCTGCGTTCACAAACCGGCCAGAACTGTTTTTTCGTGATGGTCTACATCCAAACAGGTATGGTGCCAGTATCCTTGCCACAAACATGTCTCTCACTCTTGCTTCTGGTAGAACATTGATTAAGCCCACCTGACGCTGTTTTCCTTCTGTTGTTTCTGGGGGTTGTTCGCTCCCAAATTTGACTATGATTAATACTCCTCTTCCGGTATCAATATTTGTATCATCAAATCCACTTACAGAGCAAACTCCGATTTATTTTGCAATTCCTACTCTGTTGCTCAATCATCGTTTTAATTCTAACACTAGCACTCAGAGAGGTGTTGTTAGAAATAATTTAATCACTATACCACTGATCGCTGGAAACAGCTCAACAGTGTCAAACCAGACTTTCATTCCAGACCCTAAAGCTACGTTGGAGGCCCCCTCTGACATGATCTCCCGTTGTGGGGGGCTGGGAATAATTCATTTAAATGTCCGAAGCTTGATTCAAAAGTTAGACCTAATTGAACTATTGGTCTCACAATCTAATGTTGACATTCTTATTCTATCTGAATCGTGGTTGAGTGACTCTGTGCCTGATTCTGATGTACAGTTAACTGGCTACAATATGTTTAGAGTAGACAGAGTATGTAAAGGAGGAGGAATTGTAATTTATGTAAAATGTTGCCTAAATGTTTTGGTGTTATTGTCTACCTCTGTCCCTAAGCAATATGAATGTTTAGTTTTAAATGTGGTATTTGGTAATAACGTTCATTTAACTCTTGCAGGGGTATATCGCCCTCCTTCAGCCCCTCATTGCACTTTAACTAAGCTTTTTGATGTACTCTCTATTTATGCAAAATCGGAATTATTGATTTTAGGAGATTTTAACCTTGATTGTCTGTCTCCTATATCTGATAGACTCAAAGACATTTGTACTGAGCTAAATCTAACACAGCTGATTAATTATCCAACTCGTCCTAATGTAAAAAATCCGGAAAAATCATCTCTGTTAGATATTATTATAACTAATACCCCCCATAAATATATAGCTAGTGGGGTTTTTGCAAATATTATCAGTGATCATTGTCCAATTGCCTGTATAAGAAATACTAGACTCAAATATCCAGACCCTCGTATTATCTGTAAGAGAAATTTTAAACACTTCTCACAGCAAGCTTTTAACTTACATTTGTATCACTCTGAGCTTTTATCCACTACCAGCATTCTGGACTCAGAGTTAGCCCTTGCTCATTTCTCTCGTATTTTTAACCATATTTCATACAAGCATGCCCCTTTTAAGAATTATCGTATAAAAAATCGTACAAATTCTTGGTTCTCTCCAGAATTATCTAATCTTTTCCGGCTAAAGAATCAGGCTTGGTCATCTGCAAGGAAAACAGATATCCCAACTGATTGGCTCATTTTCAGACAATTGAGAAATAAATGTACTGCAGCTGTAAAAAAGGCAAAATCGAACTACTTCATCAGTGCTATGACTGATTCTGCTGGTGATCCTGTTAAATTCTGGAAAACCGTTAACTCACTGAAACGGAGAAATTCTATTGTTTCTCTGCCGAAGCAAATTACTTTAGATGCTAGTATTTTAAGTGAGAAAAATGATATATGTGATGCTTTTAACAAACATTTTATTTCTGCAGGGTATTTATTTGAACAAAAATGTGGCCAATATGACCTTGGCCAGTTAAATGACTTTTCACCCTGTTCACCAAACTTAGCTCCCCATGAAAAACATGAAAATAACCAGTTTTTTAGTTTCAAACTACTCACAGAGAGAGAGGTCTTAGCTGCCATCAGTGCCTTAGATACAAAAAAAAAAAAAAAAAAATCCCTAGGTGCTGATAACTTAGATCCTTATTTACTAAAGTCTGCTGCACACATCATTGCTGGTTCTGTGACTCATATCTTCAATTTATCATTAATTATAGGAATTATCCCAAAGGTGTGGAAAGCAGCTTTTGTTTTGCCTTTACATAAGGGAGGTGACAGTAGCAATCTGGATAACTACCGACCTATATCTAGGCTCCCCTGTCTTGCAAAAATCCTTGAGTCTTTAATTAACAAACAGTTACAATCATTTCTCTCTGAAAATAACTTGCTTAGTATTAATCAGTCCGGTTTTAGACCTAAACACAGCACTACCACAGCCACAATGCTTGTTGTGAATGATATTGCTAATGCATTAGATGAGGGAAAGCACTGTGCTGCATTGTTTATAGATCTGTCAAAAGCTTTTGACACTGTAGACCATGATATACTTTTGAGTAATCTCTCATTTATCGGGCTGGGTCCTGATGCCTGCAGATGGTTCTCTAACTACCTGATGGATAGAACTCAAGCCGTCATGGTTGATGGGGTTAAGTCAGAGCCGTTAGCATTACTAAAAGGGGTGCCTCAAGGTTCAATAATTGGTCCATTGTTGTTTTCATTATAAATAAACAATATTGGTGATAGTATCAGAAAATGTCGAATCCATTTTTATGCAGTTCTGTACGCTACTGCCCCATCAGCAGAGCAAGCTTTAACGAAGCTGGAGTCTGATTTTAAGATTTTACAGAGATCTCTTTTAAAACTTAAATTGGTTTTAAATGCTAAGAAAACAAATTTTATGTTTTTTTCTAAGTCAAAATTTTCCTTAAGAAATACTCTTGTACTTTCTAGCCTGGATGGTACTCCAATTGAACAGGTTTCCGAATATAAATATCTAGGTGTATGGTTAGATGATAGGCTTTCCTTTAAAAAGCATATTACTGAACTTAGTAAAAAGCTACAAATCTAAATGGGGTTCCTTTATAGAAATAGGGCTTGTTTGTCCTCTCCTCGTAGAAGACAAATTATTCAGGCCACTTTTATGTCTGTCCTAGATTATGGTGACATTATTTATATGCACGCTTCAACTGCCACATTAAAACCTTTGGATGCTATTTATCATTGTGCAATTAGATTTATCACTGGTGATAACTATAGAACTCATCACTGTATTTTATACCAATATGTGGGATGGACTTCTCTTGCTGTGAGACGTGAGAAACATGCTCTCCTTTTTATTTACAAAGCTCTTCTTTTAAAATGACCTCCTTACATAACTTCTTTGCTTTTTATTAGACATACAAATATTTTAACAAGATCCCAAAGGTGGATTACATTAAAGATCCCATCAATCTCAACAGAGCTGGGTAGGTCTGCATTTAGTTATTTTGCCCCCTATATATGGAACAAATTGCAGATCAAACTTCAGATAAACAATCTTGTGTCCCTGGCCCATTTTAAAAATGTATTGGAGGATTTATATGATGTTTCATGTGTTTGTGATTGTTTTTGTTGATTTGGATGTCTTCATTGTGTATGTACATTTCATTGTGTGACATTGTATATGTTTATATGTTTCACAGGGCTCAGCTAAAAAAGAGATCTCGGTCTCAGTCTGGTTCCCTGTTAAAATAAAGTTAAAATAAAAATAATAAAATAAAATAAAACATCACAGATAAAAACAAAATGAATTTTTCATGCTTCTCCTCACGATCTACATCCTCCGAAAAGATAAAATAATTAATGATGTCAATATGGCTAACTCCTGGCCATAGCTTCATGTCATCCACCCAACCTGTCAGTTTTGAGGGGTGTGGCACTCTGATACGGTCGCCTTCACAATCTTTAGAGATTTCATTGGCGGTCTGTAGCCACTGACTACTTCCCATCTTGACCGAAAAATTGTCTACAACTACAAACGATCACCATAGCCTTTACGCTAGTACTAGCATTCTATGTAAACCATAGACAGTATATAAACAGATGTAAACAAACACTTCAACCGGAAGTAGAAAACCGTTTAGTCAGTTGAACCCGCTATGAATCATGGGAAATAGAACGGGCGCAGAATAAGGTGAATGCCTGCACTGGATGGCCAAGTTCACATGTATTTTGTGTATTTTCAAAATACAAAATACTGTATTTGTATTTAAATAAATTTTTTCACACAGTATTTTGTATTTGTATTTAAATAAAAAAATTTCACACAGTATTTTGTATTTGGATTTAAATAAATTTTTTTCACACAGTATTTTGTATTTGGATTTTAAATACATTTCCATGTATTTATGCCCATCTTTGCTTGTAACACAGGCTGTCTAATGTTCAAAACATTGCATTGTGCATTCACATCTTTAAAGAAATCTTGCACTTGCACAATCATTGGTTCAAAAAACAAATTTACTGTGAAATACCATTGAAACATAACTATAGATCACCCACACACAAGCAACCGATAGTTTCACTGTGTCATTGTTCGTACAATCATTAAATATTGTAGAACAAAATAGGTGATACAGGTTTCATTATGGTACTACACGTACAGTAAATACATCTCTGTAAAAGATCTGCAGTAGTAGAGAGAATACTACAGACACAGTGGAATCATTGAACAAAGTTTGTAATATATTGATGCAAAACACTACAGTACAATCACAACATAGGTTTATTTGAATCAAAGCAAAAATAATTAGCTATGAAATAGAAAAGAAAAGACAGTACTGTAAAACATCAAATGCAGTGTTCCTCAACTTGCTTGCTTGTACTGTAAGAAACAAAACAGGAGTGATTACTGTACTTCTACATTGTCATCAACTCTGTGTTGTGGATTTGGCCACAGGTTCTCATCTACATCACAATGGATGGTTTCATTAGCCAAGCATCTTGGAAAAAACCTTCGGGCATGGCGAATCCAGGCCTGACACTGGTCTGCTGTGATGTCATTGCAGGCGTCATCCATGGCCTGGAGAAGAGTGACTTGTTCATGAGGTTGCCTATCATGAACCTTCCATCTCCATGCGGAGAAAAATTCCTCAATCGGGTTAAGGAATGGAGAGTATGGGGGTAAATACAGGGTGGTAAATTGTGCATGGGCCTGAAACCATGCTTGCACCACATGAGCATGATGGAACCTGACATTGTCCCACACAACGACATAGGTCACACCTTCAGCTCTACAAACCTGATCGAGCTCATCAAGAAAGGTGACAAGGAGAGCTGCATTATATGGTCCAATATGAGGTCTGCGTCCCACCACACCATCTTCTGATTTAGCCGCACACATGAGCTGTGTCTGAAATCGCTCCCTATCCACTATATAGTGCACTATTTAGGGTGTCGGCCATTTTGTAGTGGTGTCCGAATTCTGAGTGAACGACATCATTCCCTACATTCGTTCACTACTTTTACCCACAATCCTCTCTGAATTCTGAACATCGGATGTACACTTGCTGAGACACTATTTCCCACAATCCAACACGATAAGGCAATAGAGCGCGAATGAAAAATAAATATGGCGGACGGCAACAACAGAGGCGGCAACTTTTATAAATGTAAGTGTAACTTTCTATTAATTTAAAAAAAACTTTGTAAAGATATTTTGATGTGAAATGATACAGGTTTATTTGTTGGTACTGTAATTACTTTTTAGACACTTTTCGTGCTGTAACTCTTAAATTTGCAGTTCATAACATAAATTGATCGATTGTTTTCATATCTGTTAGTGAACTGCATACACTATTCACCTAACGTTACGTCTTAGAAAATAATGTACTGACGAATTTTAATTTGCTTAGGGACAGATGAGGACATACGAGTGTTAATTGTTAATAGAACAGCCCATAACCATCTCTTTTCTGGGCGGAGAAACGCTGCTTAGCATGGATGGGAGTGAGTTTCAGAATCAAACAGTTTAATTATAATAATACGGTTTAATTGATGTGTATTTATTAATGTGTAAATCATTATGTTATATGTTACAGAGCAGTACTGAAGGAGATAGGCCTGCTGGATGTGGTATCCCCTGCCAGAGCAGCTAAAAAGTAAAAAAAACAAAGTAAAAAAAACAAAACAAGGTAAGATAATATTTATTTACAGATTTGCTTGATATATTTATACGATATATATATATATATATAGTACCAGTCAAAAGTTTGGAAACATTACTATTTTTAATGTTTTTGAAAGAAGTCTCTTATGCTCATCAAGCCTGCAGTTAAAAAACAAAATAAAACAAAAAACAGTAATATTATGAAATATTATTACAATTTAAAATAATGGTTCTCTTTTTTAATATATTTTAAAATGTAATTTATTTTTGTGATGCAAAGCTGAATTTTCATCAGCAAGTACTCCAGTCTTTGGTGTCTTATGATCCTTCAGAAATCATTCTAATATGATGATTTGATACTCAGTTATTATCAATGATGGAAACAGTTGTGCTGTTTAATATATTTGTTTGGAATACTTTTTTCAGGATTCATTGATGAGTAAAACGTTAACAGCATTTATTCATTAAAACAGCATTTATTCAAAATAAAAACATTTCTAACGATATAAATCGTTACCATCACCTTTTATCAATTTAACGCATCCTTGTTGAATTAAAGTACTAATTTCTTAAAAAAAAAAAAAAGTTATTGTTCCCAAACTTTTGAACGGTAGTGTATATTGTTACAAAAGATTTCTATTCTAAATAAATACAGTTCTTTTTTAACTTTTTATTCATCAAATAATCCTGAAAAAAGTATCTCAGGTTATAAAAAAAATATTAAGCAGCACAACTGTTTCCAACATTGATCATAAATCAGCATATTAGAATGATTTCTGAAGGATCATAAGACACCAAAGACTGGAGTACTTGCTGATGAAAATTCAGCTTTGCATCACAAAAATAAATTACATTTTAAAGTATATTAAAAAAGAGAACCATTATTTTAAATTGTAATAATATTTCATAATATTACAGTTTTTTTTGTTTTGTTTTTTTTTAACTGCAGGCTTGATGAGCATAAGAGACTTCTTTCAAAAACATTAAAAATAGTAACGTTTCCAAACTTTTGACTGGTACTGTTGTAACGACAATGACTATGACATGCGGTCACATGCTGTTCAAATTAGTAAATCCTGATCTCCAAGTCTGCTTGAACGGTCAAAATTGCATCTTTGTGGCTCCCCCGAGGGACATTTGAGTCACATAAGGAAACCCTGTTTTCTTAGAATCCCCTCTAAAACCCCCATTTCAGCTCTGGACTCCCTGTGACTTTTACAACCTCACAGACTCGTGACATTCCAGAACACACACACACGTACACACACACACACACACACACACACCAACATCCTTTTGTGTTTAACTTAAAATGTGTGTAACTCAGACTGGTATCTGAACTTCCTGAATGTATGTGTGATTAATGTTGTTTTGATCATATAGTTCTGATCTTCGAGTGTTTGGATCGGAAATGTATTTTTGAAGGATGTTCTCCCAGTAGAATCGCATTCCGTAACCCGAGCTCATTGGCAGGTCATAAAATTTGACCACAGAGCTATCCAGCCCTATGCATGAGATAACAGGGTCGCAACATTCCAACACACACACATACAAACACACTCTGGACTGTGAAACAGAAACCCCCTACAGAAAAGGACTTTTACCCATAAAGTCACTCTTAAAGGTACTAAATATATAAATTTGTGTGTTAAGAGGTGTGTGTAAACCATAGGAAAGCATATGTCCTATTTGTGACATTAATAGAACTGCTATTGCCTATACAAATGCATAATAATGTATCGTTGCATGGCTACAACGCCTAGATTCTATTTTTGATATCTCTGTAATCCTCTCCAGCTAACGGAGTTGAATTCCAATAACAGAATTCAGTGATGCGCATTGTTTTATAAGTTCATATGTCTGGAGAAAATCCTCTCCAGTTAAAGTCAATCATGACTCATTCGAGTGGGCGTGTCTAACCGGACAAAGGAATCTTCCCGCTCGAAAAATCTCGACAGCTGATTCGTCCTACACGAAGGAGGGGACGGCACCTGGGACACTGATAAAAGTCCAAAACCTTCTCTCATCTCTCTCTCATCCTTCCGCTTCCAACTCATCCAACTTCTCTTGATCCTCTCCCCGGCGCAGCGTTTCTCCAAGGAACATCTGAAGGAGGCCCTGGCCTTCTCCATCGAACGAACCCATGTTCGAGTCGTAGCTGCCGGTCTTTGCAACTAAGATTTCCAGCCTCTCCCATCCCGGGAGACGAATCTGAACTTTCTCGGTAACATCACATTCAGTGAGCCTTTCAAGCCTCCCGCGACACCGGAAGACGCAGCAGAAACAGGACACCATCCTCGCTTCTTGCATCAGCTTCAGCCTGACCAAAAAGAGCACTCGCAAGTATATTGATTCCTATAAAAGCTGTTCCAGGTGTCTAGGTCTTAGGTCTGTGATTTAAGTTACCCTCTATCTTCCCTCTATATCTTTCTTTCTTTCATTCCATTTTCATTCTGATCACGCTATGTTTATGTTTTTGTTCGGTTAAATGTTTATTCGTTTGTTTGCATTCTTACGTACGTTTATGTTTGTAGTTTATATAATCTCTAGTGTGTGCCATTTTATTAATAAACCCATTTATACTTTTAACTGGCTCTGTGTTTGAAAACCCACTTTTTATAAAGTCAATGAAACAAAAGATCTATAAAGCTACAGGCTCTATATTATAAAACTACTTTGAATAGTTTTAAATTATAAACCCAAAGAGGTTTTGTCTTCGTGGCCAGAAGACAAACTTTCCTGGAGTTTTGTAAACAGGAATACTTCTTCTTAACTGTAATGATCAGACAGTACAGAACGAGGCATTTCCTATAATTGATAAAGTAAATGCATATGCGATTTATGAATTATGACCATGCGTTATAAATATTAATATTGCCAAAATTCCCTATATTCTTGAGCTAATTCGCATTAACCCAGAGGCATTTACGCTACACTCTATATATATATATATATATATATATATATATATATATATATATATATATATATATATATATATATATATATATTTATCTTATGGCCACAACTTCATATTTTGAGAGAATGACATCTATTTCTCGTGGCCACGACTTTAGGGAACCATACTGGTCTGTAACCATAGCCTACAGCAGTCGAAGATGGAGATGACTGATGAAACTTTGAATTAGGAATGTCATATAATGTGGTTCCCTAAACATAACTCGTGGCCATGAGAAATAGATGTGGTTCTCTCAAAATATGAAGTCGTGGCCACGAGATAAATATGTCGTTCCCTCTACATATGATAAAAATGTGTGTGACTGAAGCAGATGGATTCGTTTTTGCCTATAATTATAATAAAACTCTGTTGGGTTGTACATCATTTGCTTATAAAACTATTTTTAGGAGCTAAGAAAGCCACTGTCACGTGTCTGTTCTGTCTTGTGCTGCACATGGGTGTTTGTTGTTTTGTGCCATGTGCTCTCCTGTCTATTGTCTAGCCCCTCCCATCTTGTTATCTGATTATTGGTTAATTTGTCCCACCTGTCTGTCTCGTTACCCTCCTTTGTTGTTCCCCTATTTAGCCTCCTTGTGTTTGTAGTCTTGTGCTGGTTCGTTGTCCGAGTTACCTGTCTTTGATGTTCCTGTCTGTTGATTATCTGAGTTCTGAGTTTTCTGTATTTTTGTCTGTGTTTGTTAATTAAATCTCCTCTGCACTTGAATCCTAGTCTCTCGCTCACTCTCCCGTGACAGAACGAACCAGCCAAAATGTGGATTCAGCGGAGCGAGATTTTTTCTTCAGAGGAGGAGAAGGGAAATTCCATTTCCCTATTTGAATATTTCTCCAGATGTGTTCAGAGGACTTTGGAGGAGGAGAGCACCATGTCAGACGGTGATCAGATCGGAGGAGGTGGTCTGGTGGTCCGGAGACGGAGGAGGAGAAGGAAGACCTCCTCTGTGACTATTCCGGTGGTCTCAGTTCCGGTGGTCCCAGTTCCGGTGGTCCCGAGTCCGGTGGTCCCAATTCCGGTGGTCTCAAGACACAGGAGGAGGAGAAGGGTTCCCTCCATAATTGTTCCGGTGGTCCCAGTTCCGGTGGTGCCTGCCGAGCCTGTGTCTTCGGACAAGATGGCCGCCGCCGAGTCTGTTCACGTCACGTCTGCCGGGCCTGTGTCTTCGGACAAGATGGCCGCCGCCGAGTCTGTTTACGTCACGTCTGCCGGGCCTGTGTCTTCGGACAAGATGGCCGCTACAGAGACTGTTCACGTCACGCCTGCCGAGCCTGTGTCCCCTGACAAGATGGCCGCCGCCGAGAGTGTCCACGTCACACCTGTCGAGCCTGTGTCCTCTGTCAAGATGGCCGCCGTCGAGCCTGTGTCTGTTCCTGAGCCTGAGCCGGTGGTGTCTGTTCCTGAGCCTGAGCCGGTGGTGTCTGTTCCTGTTCCTGAGCCGGTGGTGTCTGTTCCTGTTCCTGAGCCGGTGGTGTCTGTTCCTGTTCCTGAGCCGGTGGTGTCTGTTCCTGTTCCTGAGCCGGTGGTGTCTGTTCCTGTTCCTGAGCCTGAGCCAGTGTCTGTTCCGGAGCTAGTGTCTGTTCCTGTGTCTTTGTCTGTGTCTTTGTCTGTGTCTTTGTCTGTGTCTTTGTCTGTGTCTGTGTCTTTGTCTTTGTCTGTGTCTTTGTCTGTGTCTTTGTCTGTGTCTTTGTCTGTGTCTTTGTCTGTGTCTTTGTCTGTTCCTGAACCGGAGCTTGTGGTGCCAGTTCCAGTGCCTGAGCCGGTGGTGCCAGTTCCAGTGCCTGAGCCTGTGGTGCCAGTTCCAGTGCCTGAGCCGGTGGTGCCAGTTCCAGTGCCTGAGCCGGTGGTGCCAGTTCCAGTGCCTGAGCCGGTGGTGCCAGTTCCAGTGGTTCCAGTGCCTGAGCCGGTGGTGCCAGTTCCAGTGGTTCCAGTGCCTGAGCCGGTGGTGCCAGTTCCAGTGGTTCCAGTGCCTGAGCCGGTGGTGCCAGTTGCAGTGCCTGAGCCGGTGGTTCCAGTTCCTGAGCCGTTGGCGTCTGTTCCAGTTCCTGAGCCGTTGGCGTCTGTTCCAGTTCCTGCGCCGTGGCCGCCCGAGGGAAAGTCTCCGCCCTGGCCGCCCGAGGGAAAGTCTCCGCCCTGGCCGCCCGAGGGAAAGTCTCCGCCCTGGCCGCCCGAGGGAAAGTCTCCGCCCTGGCCGCCCGAGGGAAAGTCTCCGCCCTGGCCGCCGGATGGACTGTTCGCTTTGCCCCGGCCGCCCGACGGTCTGTTTGCTTCGCCCCGGCCACCCGATGTACTGCTTGTTTCGCCCCGGCCACCAGATGGACTGTTTGCTTCGCCCTGTTCCCCCGATGTACTGTCTGTGTCACCCTGGCCCCTTTGAGTCTGTTACCCCCTGTTTCTGTTTCCCTTCTTGGACCTGGCCCCCCGTCCCTCCCGTCCCTCCCGTCCCGCCCTGGTCTGTCCCTCCCGTCCCTAGTGGAGCGTCTGGTAGCCGCTCCTTAAGGAGGGGGTAATGTCACGTGTCTGTTCTGTCTTGTGCTGCACATGGGTGTTTGTTGTTTTGTGCCATGTGCTCTCCTGTCTATTGTCTAGCCCCTCCCATCTTGTTATCTGATTATTGGTTAATTTGTCCCACCTGTCTGTCTCGTTACCCTCCTTTGTTGTTCCCCTATTTAGCCTCCTTGTGTTTGTAGTCTTGTGCTGGTTCGTTGTCCGAGTTACCTGTCTTTGATGTTCCTGTCTGTTGATTATCTGAGTTCTGAGTTTTCTGTATTTTTGTCTGTGTTTGTTAATTAAATCTCCTCTGCACTTGAATCCTAGTCTCTCGCTCACTCTCCCGTGACAGCCACCTACTGGGATTGGGACTGAATCAGGAGAGTCTACTGCAGGAACATGGAAGTGGTTTGACCTCATGGATGAGGCATTAGGTGGGAGGCCATCCATCCAGCCCCTTATCCTAATTGCCTCACCAGAGGAAGACTCCATTGTTCCTGCAGTGAGTTCTCTTGGTTCAGTCCCTAAGGACCCGGAACAGCAGGACAGGAGAGAGAGTGGCAAGGCAGGGCCAGCAAAGAGGCAGAGAAAAGATCCAGTACTGGACTTTTTAGAGAGGGAAGCAGAAAGAACAGAAGAGAGAATGAGAAAAGAGGACATCAGAGAGGAGAGACTTCTCTCAATTCTGGAGAAAATTGTTGAAAAAATTTAAAATCTGAACATTGAGTATAAAAATGTAATCTTTTTTTCTAAATAAATCATTTTTAGTTTTAATGTTTTTGTTTTGAAAAAACTGATTCTTTAATTCTTATAATAATATAAACTGTTATAGCAAATTAACAATATCATGTACATCTAAACACATTAAGATATGATTATATTATTTTAACTTATAACATGTTTTAAATTAGCTTAGATTTGAATTAAAATGGGAAAAAACAACAGACACATAAACTAACCTAAAATAATTACACTCGTTTTGTTGTTCATTTAATTACATACTAACTATATAGTAGTTGAACATAACTATAATATATACATGGTTATAACATATGTTATAAATAATCATGATGTCTTAGGGCTGGAGGAAGATCATCATCATCATCATCATCATCATCTGGAACAGAAACGGCTGCAGCCAAGCGGTCTCTGGTGTGTTCTCCACTCTGTGGCTCTCTCACTTGCAGGTCATCAGGATCATCACCATTCAGCTGTCCTTCTTCCTCTGGCTCCATGATGTCACCATTCGTGATGCAGATGTTGTGCAGTACAGTACAACAAGTGATGACCTCTGGAGCAAATTCTGGCTTGACTTCAAGGGCCTTAAAGAAAAGTGACCGCCACCGGGTTTTCAAAATGCCAAATGATCTCTCAACGATGGATCGAGCTTTCGCATGGTGTAAGTTGAAGCGATGCTGAGTTGGATTCTGTAGTGGCTCTCTATATGGAGTGATGAGAGAGATTGGCTGGCTAAGACAGGGGTAACCCCCACCTCCTAAAATGTGGTATCCCTCTGGTGGGTACAGTGCCTTCAAATAGACTGTGCTGTTTCTGAGAACTCGGGAATCATGGACTGATCCGGGATACCCCACAAAAACGTCCAGGTATTTACCTTGGTGGTCACAGAGTGCTTGTAACTGTATAGAGTAGAACAATTTCATGTTTAAGTAACACATAGAATCAGCAGATGGAGGCTTGATTCTAATGTGACAGCCATCAATGCTACCAGCAACTGAACTAAAGACAGGACTGCCAGCCAGGTTTGCAAAGCCTGTGCTGATTTCCTCTAGCTCTTAATGATGGGAAGTGGATTACTTTGCATTTGATTCTGAGGAGCAGTTTTGAGACTTTGTGGACAATCATGTGAACTGTTGAACGGGGCATATCAAATGCTCTGCAAACAACCCGATAAGAAGTTGCACTTGCAAGCCAGAATATGAAGACCAGAATTTCTATATCCTGAGCCCAACCATGATCACGATCCTCACGGAGTGTTCAAATGAGGTAGGTCAGTGTTTGCCTGTTAAGTCGAAAGTCTGGCCTCAGGTCACTTCTCCCATCTAGGTTCAACCTGAGGACAGGCACTGATTGGTTCAGCAGGGAGTATGGAGTTCGAGTGCCAGACTGAAAGAGTAAATTTACTAAAATGGTCAATAATGATATTTATGTCAATGTAATAGGATGCGTTTAATAAAAAAGTTAACATTAAAAAGTGTTATATAAAATTAAAGATGTTGATATGATGTGATATGATCATATAAGCATAAGCATATTATTATATAATTAAGATCTTATATATTGAAAAATAGCTACATCCAGCTGTAAATTAAACATAAAAATGTGTTCTGCCAATTATCATAAGTAACACTGGAAACTAAATTGATAAATGTTTGTTTCTTAGAGGAGAAGGAAGAATTACCTCATCTTCAGTTACTTAAAGGGTTAGTTCACCCAAAAATGAAAATTCTGTCAGTAATTACTCACCCTCATGTTGTTCCAACCGCGTAAGACCTTCGTTCATCTTCGGAACACAAATTAAGATATTTTTGATGAAATCTGAGTGCTGGATTCACTTCTCCATAGGCTGCTAGGTGGCCCAAACTTGCTGGCCCAGAAAAGTTATTAAAGAGATCGTTAATATAGTCCAAGTGACTACAGTGGCTCAATCTTAAGTATATCAAGCGACGAGAATACTTTTTGTGCGCAAAAACAAACAAAAATAACGACTTTATTCCACTATTCATTTCCTTCTCTCTGGGCCTCTAGTTGGTCCACGTAGTGTTTTTGTGCTGCGCGTCACACACATGACCAGCGTCGGCCAATAGTGAGCCTACGTGGTGACGTGTAACACAGACGCGCTGCGCAAAAACACTACGAGGCCCAGAGAGAAGGAAATGAATAGTGGAATAAAGTCGTTATTTTTGTTTGTTTTTGCGCACAAAAAGTATTCTCGTCGCTTGATATACTTAAGATTGAGCCACTGTAGTCACTTGGACTATATTAACGATCTCTTTAATAACTTTTCTGGGCCAGCAAGTTTGGGCCACCTAGCAGCCTATGGAGAGTGACCCAGCACTCAGATTTCATCAAAAATATCTTAATTTGTGTTCCGAAGATGAACGAAGGTCTTACGCGGTTGGAACAACATGAGGGTGAGTAATTACTGACAGAATTTTCATTTTTGGGTGAACTAACCCTTTAATTGCTGAATGTGTACTGTATAATACATAATAACATCTTCTTACCAATAGGTGACATCTTCGAGCTAACAAAGCACGCCTTTGAGCTGTTGCTCTTCCGGAAAAAAGCTGTTTTCTTCTCCTCAGGAAAATAAGTTTCGTCAGAATGAAAACGAACAGGATGGAGTACATTTTATGCCTGGTTTACCTCAGGAGTAAGCTGAAGGACACTGACTGGAAACCCCGCGAAAGTAATGTTTGAAGTAATTAATGTTTAAATAACAGAGGTTTTTTTAACGGAGGTTTTTTTTTTTTTGGACAGTTTTATTTATTAATTTATTTATTAATTTATTAATTTATATATATATATATATATATATATATATATATATATACCGTTATATCTATATGTTCTCTTTTATTTTCACATATAAATGTAAAAAGTAAATAAATATGACAAGCCAGTTTTTTATTATCTTTTATTTATTTATCAAATAACGCATAAAAATAAACTTGAAAAATACATACATACAATTGTTACATACAATTCATGCAGCCAAAAAAGGAAATATTAAAGATGGGTAATGTTTATGACGAAATTGTTTGAGCTCTCTGGCACTTCGGACACTGATAATTATGTCAGTGTCCGAATTAGCTCACTCATTTTCGTTCACTCTTTGCTGATGTAGTGCACTCAACTGCCATTCACTATGTAGGGATTAGTGAATGAGTGAACGAGTGAGCGGTTTCAGACACAGCTATGGTAATGTTGGCCCCACGTTGTCCAGGTACTTGGATGGTTGCCCGCTGGCCAATGAAATTCCGACCTCTCCTCCTTGTCTTGGCCAGATTACAGTAAACATGGCAGATTGTTTGTCTGTTTCCATACAACTATGCATTAAGAGCAGTGTTGGGTGTAACGCGTTACAAAGTAGGACGCGTTACAAAGTAACGCGTTACTGTAATAATATTACTTTTTTCAGTAACTGGTAGTGTAAGGCATTACTCGTCTGAAAATGGTAATATTCGTACAGTTTTCCCGAGCTAGTTACTTGCGTTACATTTGCCAGTAGCACCTTCATCACACACAAGGCACACAACACAGAGAACAGAAGGGAAGGGGAGGAGGGCGTGAATGGAACAGTGATTGGTCTGGGTTTGGCACGAGGTATCATTTACCATCACCGATTGGTCGACACCCGGCAGCCAGCAGCAAAGCGGCACCCTCAAAGACAGATGGGGAAAAATGGAAGCGTCAACAACGGCAAGCTCTTTTTCAGAGGAAGGTTCCCAGCAACAGAAAGCTAGTTTCGACGGGTGGAGATTCAGTAATTATTTTGAATATGTTCAACGGAAGGAAAATAACTTGACGGTGAAGTGCACACTCTGCCCGGGGAGAAAGCTGCTCTTCACCGCTTGTAACTCTACCTCCAACTTGAAGAAGCACCTGCAGCGACAGCACGGACACATCAAGCTCGTTGCGAAGCGACAGAGTGACATGAACGAGCAGCCCCACAAGCAGCAAAAACTTTCATTTGAACATAAAGTACTACCAACATCAAAATTCGAGATAAATAAGCTTGTTGCCTCGTACGTAGTAGAAGAAATGTTACCTCTTTCTACCGTCGAATCGCTGTCTTTTAGAAAGATAATCTGCAAAATACCGATAGCAGGGACAGACCAGCCGTTTTCCGACAGGAAAACCTTCGCAATGTACCTAGATAAATGTTACGCCATGATGGAAAGTGAGCTGAAGAAAACGTTTGAGAGCACTGAGTATGTGTCAACGACCGCTGACATCTGGACTTGTCACAACAAAAGCTACATAGGCATGACTGCCCATTGGATTGATCCAAGCAACTTCCATCGTGAAAAAGCAGCCCTTGCCTGCAAAAGAATCAAAGGACGACACACATATGACATTGTGGCCACTGAAATTGAGCAGGTTCACTCTTCTTATGGACTGTCAGAGAAGGTCACAGCAACAGTCACAGACAATGGATCGAATTTTGTTAAGGCTTTCAGGTCAGTTGAATAATAGTTTACTTGTACTTATTTGCAAATGTATAAGTTAATGAATTGTTTAATTTGATTGCATTAATCAAGAAGACACATGATATGATTACATTTGAATTGAATAGGCCACACATTATAGTTTTTTTTTTTTTCTTGCATTTCTCACATTCAGGGAGTATGAGCCCAAGCCAGCAGCAGCAGCAGCATCCGATTCAGAGGACGAGGGATCAGGGGAGGATGAAGAAGTGTCATTTACAGATGTACAAGAAGTGCTCTCCACGGAACAAGAAGACCCAGGACACTTTACTCTCCCCCTCACTTAAGATGTGCCTCGCACACACTTAATTTGATATCAACTGTTGATATTGAAAAATGGTTGACAGTGACAAACAAAACAATTTACAGAAGTGCCACTGCAAAGTGCTCTGCCCTCTGGACTAAGGCCAGCCGGTCTACAGTAGCTGCAGAGCTAGTGGAAAGCCTTTGTGGAAAAAAGCTCATGGTGCCTACAGTGACGAGATGGAACTCTTTCCACAGTGCAGTTGCACGAATAACTGAGATATCCAGACCACAGTTGACAACTCTCTGCAGTCAGTTAGGTGTACGAGCCTTTTCCGAGCGAGAGTACAAATTCCTTGTAGAGTATTGCACAGTCACAAAACCGCTTACAAAAGCTTTGGACCGTTTACAAGGTGAGATAAAGTATAGGTTAATGTAAACCTGTGGCTTCTTGCCTTTCCTTTTTTTGAATGTTAAACATTTGAATCAAACAAGTAATTCATTCATTGATTCATATTCATTCATTCCAGGGGAAAATGATTGTTATTATGGCAATCTATTTCCGACACTGGAGTCTCTGATGTCAAAGACCTTGGCATTGCGTCCTGGCCTCTCCGAGATGATGGCAAATCTGCCTGATGTCATAGTGCAGGTAGGCTGTGAGTGTGTATTTAAGACTTACTGACTGTAACTTTGTGTGATATGAGAGAAGCCTGTCATATGCACAATTGCACATCCCTCCACTATCACAGATGCTTCCATTATCACAGTCTTCTAAATTTCACACTGAAATAGGCTCTTAGAGAATGTAAGAATTGTATACTGGTACTGTGTTTCTGAAGACCTGGTATAGTCAATATGCCTGTTGCATCATTTACATGTCAACTCCTTCCACAGGAAGGTATGTTTTTCCTCTTTAAGAGAAATATCTAATTATAGAAATCTCTTTCTTACAGGCCATCAAAACCCGCTTTGCTTCTGTTTTGGACAGTAGGGAGGGTCTCCTGGCTGCTGTCACTCTGCCGAAGTTCAAGATGAGGTGGTTGAGGGAAGAGACCAGGAGAGAGGCCCTAAAGACTCTGCTGATAACAGAGTGTCGTGCTTCACCCCTGGCTGTCCCCTACAATGAGGAGCATGAGGTCAGGCCTCCACAGATTAGTCCAGCATCCAGCAGTAGTGAGGATGACTTTTTTGTGTTTGGGGAAGAGCAGGATTCAGGATCTTTTGGCCCAGACAGGGAGGTGCCTGGAGTACCTGAAGTCTGGGTCAGAGATGGGGGTCCTAGACAACTTCCCCAGAATTAAGAACTTATCTTTAAAATACAATACAGCACCAGCATCCAGTGCTCCAGTGGAGAGGCTATTCAGCCTGGGAAGCCTTGTTCTCACTCCAAGGAGGAACAGTTTAGGAGACAAGCGCTTTGAGAGACTCCTCCTTATGAGGTATAACCACTACTTTGACAAATAAGCTGACACATTCAGAAGCTCATATTTTGCACCAGAAAAATGCATTACAGTAAATGCCAACTGTATTTTTCCTTTTATTTACTTTGAGTCTTCTGTATTTGCTTTAACTCATTTCAACAACCTACCTCTCCTCTGCACTATGTTTTGCTTTTGAACAATTTACCTCTCCTCTACACAGTGCTGGTAAGGCCAGTCTTTTTTATTTATGGATATATTTTTTTGAGGAAGTTAATATTTTTTTTGCTTGTACTTGTTAATCGACAATCAAATTGATTTTTTGCACTAGATGGTTTTTGTTAAACATTGAGGAAGTTAATATGTTCTTGTACTTGTTATAAATTGACAATCAAATTGATTGTTTGCACTAGACAGTGTTTGTTAAACATTGAGGAAGTTAATATATGTTTGGACTTGTTATAAATTGACAATCAAATTTATTGATTGTTTGCACCAGACGGTGTTTGTTAAACATTGAGGAAGTTATTACTTGTTTGTACTTGATTGCACAAGTACAGTTGTTTGTAGTTATTTGTGCTAGACAGTGCCAGTCTGTTGTTGGCGTAATAAAGACCCTAAAGAACACTCCTCCTTTGTATGTTCTCCCTCCATCTGATGCATCTCAGGCAATTATAGAGTAATTAAGAAAAAAAATGTAACTAGTAATATAACTAGTAATATAACTAGTTACTTTCTCCAGGGAGTAATAAAGTAAAGTAAGGCATTACTATTTTTGAGAGTAATATGTAATATATTACTTTTTTGAGTAACTAGCCCCAACACTGATTAAGAGTAATGCAACAGTTGCTTATCATTTTGAGCAGTTGTATCAATTGATAGTTAGATCATTGTAAGTAAATTAATAGACACTCATTTGAAATGTAATGTGTGAATTGCCTTTTGAAATAGTAGTAGGCCTACTTTGATGTTAAGTTGTGTCATATTGAGCAGGTGATTTTTGTTGAATGAACAAATGATCTAAGTTTTATGTGTATTGTATCCAAGCAATTGAGAAAAGGGTTAGAGTTTTGAAAAATGTGCATTTTGATCATTGGTTGTGAGTTTTGTGTCTAGAGTTGTGAAATATGACATCAAGGTTCTGAAAATAGTAACAAAGTGATTATAAAAAAACTGTAATATAGTAGAGATAGAGAGAGAAACATGTAAGTGTGTGTGTGAGAGAGAGTGAATGAGTAAGTGAGTGAGTGTTTGTTTGTGTGTGTGCAAGAGAGTGAGTGAGTGAGTGTCTCTGTGTGTGTGTGTGTGTGTGTGAGAGCGTGTGTGTGTGTGTGTGTGTGTGTGTGTGTGTGTGTGTGTGTGTGTGTGTGTGTGTGTGTGTGTGTGTGTGTGTGTGTGTAAGTGTGTGTGAGTGTGTTCTGACCTGGTAACGAAGGTTTGTGTGATGTATCGGTAAAGTTGCCAGTGGTGAATGTTACTTCATTCTAAACAGATCTTACAAACACAAACACACATAAAGAATATCGTGTTATTTAAAAAAAAAAGTATTGATATTTCATAGCATTAAGAGAATAAAGCCTATCACATTTCCCCAAACATTATCCGAGCAGTAATGTAGGGAAAATAATAATATATTATGCAAATTGTAAAGTACATTAAAGGTATACATAACAGTGGCATTGTTGTGCTGAATTTCAAAAAAAATAAAAAAATAAAACTAGTTCTTTGTTCTTAATCTGATTGTTAGTGTAATAACAGAGAATTTGGGATGTAAATGGTCTTAATTGTCATGAATGAAAACAATGAAATAGTATATAGGTCATTATAATGTATTATTTGGAAGGTAAATAATGTAAAAACAATATTATAAAGCTGTTCTTAAGGAACTGAGCCAGTTGAGGGCGATACTGACTGTTCCTTTAAATATCTGTCACCCCACTTCCTCTTTGAGCACATGGACATGGTAGAAGCCATTTGAATGGTAGTTGAGACCTAAGGGCAGTGATGGCCTTGACTGTTTTTTTAATATGTGGACTGTGTGCGTGCATCAAGTGTAAGTTGATAGTTTGTATTTTCATATATATATATATATATATATATATATATATATATATATATATATATAGTTGTTTATGTATGATGATTATGTGTACAGATTTTTTGGTGGGTACCTTTTTTTTATCTTAACTATGAATAATATTGTTTGTTGTATGTATATGAATGTTGATGTAGTACATTGCTTGCAATTGGTCACTTGAGGATTTAGATCTGTTGTTTAACTCTTTTAAACCTGGTGAAACCTGCTTGTTATATGCATAAATGTGTTAATGTTTGATGTTTGTCATACTTGTAACTGATGGCAGTGTTGTTATTCTTTTATAGTAACCACACACCTTGAACCACATGTTGAGCCATCAAAATAAAAGCAACTAAAAGGAGTTTTGTGCATTCTCATCGATGCCCCACAGTGATTATTATTTAACCAGTTCTTAAGAAACTTCATAACAAAAGCATATAGAAGAGATCAAACCTGGGGCCCGTTCTTCGTACGTTGCTTAAAACATCCGAGATCAAATTACACATCCAAGATGATATCATCGTGCTAATCGTGATCTGGCTAATTAGGTTCTTCGAACACACCTGCCGGATATGATTAGTATCGCTGGATTGCGTTATCTGAGATAAATGCGCGTTCATGCGCTGGTTTAAAAGGGGATATGTATCGATAGTAGAAACATTGATCAGCAACGCTGCTATTGGCTGTTCAGCGTGGCCAAAGAGCGCGCTCAGTTTTTCTCCTCAGCAGAGCAAGAACTAATAGTCGAAGTTTATTCTGAATTTTTATGTTGGTAACACTTTAGAATACTGTTCCTTCATTAATGAATAACTACTGTTGTGTATTGAGTTACGGCTTAACCTGTAGAGGGCGCTGTATTGCATATTCACTGTGGACGCTGAAAAAGAACGAAGAAGAAAGAATAAAGAAAACAAGTGAAGTTGATGCTAGCGTGTGGCTCCCGTCTGTTCTGCTGTCATTATTATAAGATAAAATACAACAACTACACAGGAACAAATGAGTAATGCATTAGTAACACTCTGCACAGATGCAAGATTCGCATCAAGAGCTTGACAGTTTTTCTGAAGAGAAAGATTTTTTTTGTCAATATAAAATCTAATCTTTTTAGCAGAAAACATAAGTGACTTTTAAAACTACATTTAAGTAATTTAGTAAACAAGACTGCTCTGATTTATTATTTGATCAGTATCAGTTTTCTGTATCATTTATTTGCGGAAAAGAAAGTTTTACCTAACAAAAAAAATATGTCTTTAATATGTACTAACATTTAAATTAATCATTTGATTCAGTGCACTTATTGTGTACATGCATGTTTATGTATTGGACTTATATAAAAAAATATTGCATCCAATTAATACAGCTGTAATTCATTTCTGTAATTAGATCTATGATTACACTGTTGATCCATCCCTTACACCTTAACCCACCCTTAAACTTAACCATACCATCAAACCTGTCCAGGGTTTTCTTTCTGTTTGTTTAGTTACTTTCTTTTACCACCATGCTCTGCTTATTACAAACTATTAATTATTTAAATCATTTATAAATAAATCATTTATGCACCGTCACTGAATCTCTGTGGTCTTTATATGTTATGATGTTCCATTTTAATTCATTTGATGGGCTCGTAACAAACACATTAAGTGCATTGTACCAAACTATTTATTTATTTATTTATTTAGATGTAGTTAAATACACCTAATAAAAAGTGTTGTCCAAATCACCTTGTTGTAACTAATACATTACCTCTGCTGTGATCCAGGTAACCGACTGAGGGAAGTACTTGTAGCACCGGAGTCCAAAGTTTGTCCATCCATAGGGGCATTTTTCATCTAAATGAACTATGCATCCAGTACATAAATGTTATAGGGCTTTTGTAATACTCACAGCAAAGAATGTTTTTATTTTGTACTATTTGATGTAGCTTATTTTATGTTTGTGTGACTATGTGCCGAAATTAATTGTACTTTGATACTGTAAATCCCTCATTAATCCTGCAAATATTAGTAAATGGAATATTGTACATTTCCAAAATGCTCTATTAACTATAGGGGTTTTACAATTAAATGTTTAAGGTTGTAAAGGTTACCTTCTGCATTTCCCATGGAGAAGATAATGAAAAGAAGAATTAGACTTCTCAGCATTGCCATCATGAACCTGAAATGAACCTAAAATGAATAAGCAGGAAAGGTTAAATGTCTGTACTCATAAGCTGAACACGGTGGATTCTCAATGCATTTTAAAAACAACGCAAAAAGATACTTTAAAAATAAAAAATTTAAATTTAATTTAAAAGTTATTCAGTAGGTTTCTGTTTCAAAAACTCACCTTGATTATAAGATATTTGAATTTTTGTGAAGTTCCAAAAAGAGCCCTGCTTTTATACTTTACTTAATATCACTTAATGTGTACTTAAAGTCACAAGAATGAAACAGGATGTGATTGAGATACGATAAGCCTGTAGAAATGTAAATGTTAATAACATATTTATTTTTAAGTATTTTAAATATTTATTGTAGATAAATAAGGGTTCATAAGGGATATTTCCAACATTAAATATTTAAAATGGTATAAATTACAGTCACTTTCTTTTGTGAGCTTTAAAAAACATCCCCAATTTATTTTAAATTTTTTTGTGAATGGAGCCTGTTTAAGAATTCATAATGTGTGTTTCTAGTTCATTCTATGAATTCATTCTATTCTGTCTTAATTATCTCGTTAGCTCCTTGGTATGCCAGTGTATTTAAGTGTATTGTGGCTGTGTTTGTGGTTATTCTCCTGGTCATTGTTTTGATTCTTGGATTAAAGATTTATTTTGAGTATTTCCTTCGTCGTGCACTTCATTACAGCCACGACCGTGACACCTACATTATGAAAATATTGAACATCAAACTCTATATCAAACCCAATGGAATACAGCAACAGAAGTTGATCAGGACGAGATGTACTGAGCACAACAACAGCACACTTGTTTGCGGCCATGGTTAGGGCTACAGTAGGCTACTTTGTCACTGGAACTATATTTAACCTGGCCAATATACCATTTGATGACCTAACGACTCCGCCAGTGTATGTTGGGTGCGTCTCAATCAGTTCCCTAGTTCAATAGTCAGGGCACTGATCAGGGAGTCTGTCTCAATGGCAAAAATCCTTCCAGTGCACTGAAACTTTCGCTCCCTGAAAAGTCCTACAATGCACTGTGAAAACCAAGAGCATCAATGCTCACTATGGCCAGAGCCGCCTTAACCTAATGTTAGGCCCCGGGGCTGAGAGGTTTTGTAGGCCCCCCATCCCCTCGATTTATAGTCTCATTTTTAAAAAGTGTAAAAGCCTATCTAGGTAATCTACATCACAAAATCCATTAGTTTCTTTCGAGACCTACAACAGTGAGTTTTTTCATATTGTTTTTAATTTTAATATTGTTATTAACATTTCACGGAGCACATAAACACAAGACACTTACATTAAAGGTATACATAACAGTGGCATTGTTGTGCTGAATTTCAAAAAAAATAAAAAAATAAAACTAGTTCTTTGTTCTTAATCTGATTGTTAGTGTAATAACAGAGAATTTGGGATGTAAATGGTCTTAATTGTCATGAATGAAAACAATGAAATAGTATATAGGTCATTATAATGTATTATTTGGAAGGTAAATAATGTAAAAACAATATTATAAAGCTGTTCTTAAGGAACTGAGCCAGTTGAGGGCGATACTGACTGTTCCTTTAAATATCTGTCACCCCACTTCCTCTTTGAGCACATGGACATGGTAGAAGCCATTTGAATGGTAGTTGAGACCTAAGGGCAGTGATGGCCTTGACTGTTTTTTTAATATGTGGACTGTGTGCGTGCATCAAGTGTAAGTTGATAGTTTGTATTTTCATATATATATATATATATATATATATATATATATATATATATAGTTGTTTATGTATGATGATTATGTGTACAGATTTTTTGGTGGGTACCTTTTTTTTATCTTAACTATGAATAATATTGTTTGTTGTATGTATATGAATGTTGATGTAGTACATTGCTTGCAATTGGTCACTTGAGGATTTAGATCTGTTGTTTAACTCTTTTAAACCTGGTGAAACCTGCTTGTTATATGCATAAATGTGTTAATGTTTGATGTTTGTCATACTTGTAACTGATGGCAGTGTTGTTATTCTTTTATAGTAACCACACACCTTGAACCACATGTTGAGCCATCAAAATAAAAGCAACTAAAAGGAGTTTTGTGCATTCTCATCGATGCCCCACAGTGATTATTATTTAACCAGTTCTTAAGAAACTTCATAACAAAAGCATATAGAAGAGATCAAACCTGGGGCCCGTTCTTCGTACGTTGCTTAAAACATCCGAGATCAAATTACACATCCAAGATGATATCATCGTGCTAATCGTGATCTGGCTAATTAGGTTCTTCGAACACACCTGCCGGATATGATTAGTATCGCTGGATTGCGTTATCTGAGATAAATGCGCGTTCATGCGCTGGTTTAAAAGGGGATATGTATCGATAGTAGAAACATTGATCAGCAACGCTGCTATTGGCTGTTCAGCGTGGCCAAAGAGCGCGCTCAGTTTTTCTCCTCAGCAGAGCAAGAACTAATAGTCGAAGTTTATTCTGAATTTTTATGTTGGTAACACTTTAGAATACTGTTCCTTCATTAATGAATAACTACTGTTGTGTATTGAGTTACGGCTTAACCTGTAGAGGGCGCTGTATTGCATATTCACTGTGGACGCTGAAAAAGAACGAAGAAGAAAGAATAAAGAAAACAAGTGAAGTTGATGCTAGCGTGTGGCTCCCGTCTGTTCTGCTGTCATTATTATAAGATAAAATACAACAACTACACAGGAACAAATGAGTAATGCATTAGTAACACTCTGCACAGATGCAAGATTCGCATCAAGAGCTTGACAGTTTTTCTGAAGAGAAAGATTTTTTTTGTCAATATAAAATCTAATCTTTTTAGCAGAAAACATAAGTGACTTTTAAAACTACATTTAAGTAATTTAGTAAACAAGACTGCTCTGATTTATTATTTGATCAGTATCAGTTTTCTGTATCATTTATTTGCGGAAAAGAAAGTTTTACCTAACAAAAAAAATATGTCTTTAATATGTACTAACATTTAAATTAATCATTTGATTCAGTGCACTTATTGTGTACATGCATGTTTATGTATTGGACTTATATAAAAAAATATTGCATCCAATTAATACAGCTGTAATTCATTTCTGTAATTAGATCTATGATTACACTGTTGATCCATCCCTTACACCTTAACCCACCCTTAAACTTAACCATACCATCAAACCTGTCCAGGGTTTTCTTTCTGTTTGTTTAGTTACTTTCTTTTACCACCATGCTCTGCTTATTACAAACTATTAATTATTTAAATCATTTATAAATAAATCATTTATGCACCGTCACTGAATCTCTGTGGTCTTTATATGTTATGATGTTCCATTTTAATTCATTTGATGGGCTCGTAACAAACACATTAAGTGCATTGTACCAAACTATTTATTTATTTATTTATTTAGATGTAGTTAAATACACCTAATAAAAAGTGTTGTCCAAATCACCTTGTTGTAACTAATACATTACCTCTGCTGTGATCCAGGTAACCGACTGAGGGAAGTACTTGTAGCACCGGAGTCCAAAGTTTGTCCATCCATAGGGGCATTTTTCATCTAAATGAACTATGCATCCAGTACATAAATGTTATAGGGCTTTTGTAATACTCACAGCAAAGAATGTTTTTATTTTGTACTATTTGATGTAGCTTATTTTATGTTTGTGTGACTATGTGCCGAAATTAATTGTACTTTGATACTGTAAATCCCTCATTAATCCTGCAAATATTAGTAAATGGAATATTGTACATTTCCAAAATGCTCTATTAACTATAGGGGTTTTACAATTAAATGTTTAAGGTTGTAAAGGTTACCTTCTGCATTTCCCATGGAGAAGATAATGAAAAGAAGAATTAGACTTCTCAGCATTGCCATCATGAACCTGAAATGAACCTAAAATGAATAAGCAGGAAAGGTTAAATGTCTGTACTCATAAGCTGAACACGGTGGATTCTCAATGCATTTTAAAAACAACGCAAAAAGATACTTTAAAAATAAAAAATTTAAATTTAATTTAAAAGTTATTCAGTAGGTTTCTGTTTCAAAAACTCACCTTGATTATAAGATATTTGAATTTTTGTGAAGTTCCAAAAAGAGCCCTGCTTTTATACTTTACTTAATATCACTTAATGTGTACTTAAAGTCACAAGAATGAAACAGGATGTGATTGAGATACGATAAGCCTGTAGAAATGTAAATGTTAATAACATATTTATTTTTAAGTATTTTAAATATTTATTGTAGATAAATAAGGGTTCATAAGGGATATTTCCAACATTAAATATTTAAAATGGTATAAATTACAGTCACTTTCTTTTGTGAGCTTTAAAAAACATCCCCAATTTATTTTAAATTTTTTTGTGAATGGAGCCTGTTTAAGAATTCATAATGTGTGTTTCTAGTTCATTCTATGAATTCATTCTATTCTGTCTTAATTATCTCGTTAGCTCCTTGGTATGCCAGTGTATTTAAGTGTATTGTGGCTGTGTTTGTGGTTATTCTCCTGGTCATTGTTTTGATTCTTGGATTAAAGATTTATTTTGAGTATTTCCTTCGTCGTGCACTTCATTACAGCCACGACCGTGACACCTACATTATGAAAATATTGAACATCAAACTCTATATCAAACCCAATGGAATACAGCAACAGAAGTTGATCAGGACGAGATGTACTGAGCACAACAACAGCACACTTGTTTGCGGCCATGGTTAGGGCTACAGTAGGCTACTTTGTCACTGGAACTATATTTAACCTGGCCAATATACCATTTGATGACCTAACGACTCCGCCAGTGTATGTTGGGTGCGTCTCAATCAGTTCCCTAGTTCAATAGTCAGGGCACTGATCAGGGAGTCTGTCTCAATGGCAAAAATCCTTCCAGTGCACTGAAACTTTCGCTCCCTGAAAAGTCCTACAATGCACTGTGAAAACCAAGAGCATCAATGCTCACTATGGCCAGAGCCGCCTTAACCTAATGTTAGGCCCCGGGGCTGAGAGGTTTTGTAGGCCCCCCATCCCCTCGATTTATAGTCTCATTTTTAAAAAGTGTAAAAGCCTATCTAGGTAATCTACATCACAAAATCCATTAGTTTCTTTCGAGACCTACAACAGTGAGTTTTTTCATATTGTTTTTAATTTTAATATTGTTATTAACATTTCACGGAGCACATAAACACAAGACACTTTATTTAACAACCACACACAGCAACTAAATTTCAACTTTATGCAAATGAGAAGCGATTTTCGCGAGCGACAACCAATAGGAAAGAAGCCTTTCAGTGGAGCTCAGCTCCCGTCACCGTCTCGAGTGCAGGGCTGCAGGCAAGACAGAAGAGTTAAAGGGCGATTTCACTGTTTTATATGATTTGACTGTAACTAACCACAAACATGGATATAATAAAATAATGCATGGAAAAGAAACTGTCGACAGTCTCAGTGAGTTTAATTCATACATTTATAGTTCGAGTGTTGTAGTTTTATGATGCAAGTTTAGCACTGCTGCAGTTCATTTTACAGTTTCCCCTGCATTATGTTGACTATTAGGGACAAGACAATTTATTATTTGTCAAATTCGGATGACGGTTTAGTAATTTATGACAGTATGAGTGAGTTTAATTTGTAGATTGATCGATCGTTAATCTAGTAAATGATTTAATCCCTGAACACTGCTGTGTGGTAATATAAAAACACTCTCCCAACAGCATACTGTTTCTTTTGAGCCTAATTCCTAGTCAAATTAAAAGTGTATAGTTGTATAATATCACTTGTGATGTTTTGTATACACAGGTTTTTGAGCCGTTTCCGCTCTACATCCTAAACTCCTCCCATCGATGCAATCCACTTCCGTTCTGGCGGGCTTGGTTTGTTTTGCTAGCTAGCTCCGTTGTGCCGACAAAGCACTGATATCGCAGTGACAAAGAGGATATAACAATTACAACATGAAGAAAAGTGGTTCGGGAACGACGTGTGCGGTAGTTGGTTGCAAACACTCGAGAAAGCACCTGAACGAGTGGTTAGATAGAGAGTGCTACGACCACAAACCAGCTACGAAGATGTCCATGCGCTCCATTGTTTACATTTTTTTACGATTCTCTTATCGATTCCTGATAGCACTGTGTGGAAAAAGTATTCATATGCTTTTTCGGCAAAAAAATTTACTTTTTATGTAATTTATGTAATAAATGGAACCTTATTGTAAAGTGTTACCGATTAGTTATACATCGATTCAGACGTCTCGTGAGTTTTGTTTTAACCATAGACAGCATTAATAATTAATAACAAGAATGCAGAGAAACTGGCTTCTTTTATAAACAATCTTATTGAATAATTGCCCTTTTAATTCATTTTCTTTTGAATATGTAAATGCCAGTATAACATGCTCCATGTTCTTCTGTTCTTTTTTATTTTCTAGGGTGTGCACTGTTAGTTCGTAGTAAGACTTTTACATTGTACCTGATTTGTTTGTATTTGCTTCGTTAATAATAATAAATAAATAAAAACATAGACAGGTTTTAACTATTCATTAAAATGAATCGGTTCAAAGGAGTCATTAGTTCGCGAATTGTGTGATTATCCCAGCAGTTAGGACATGGATATCCCACAAGGTTTGTGTCAACACAGAAAACATTACATCACTGGATAGGTTTTTACGTTTATTAAGAGTGTGATTTTCAAGGCAGCTGAATGTGCGGAACGCATTTCAGATTAGATAAGGCAACGTATTTTAGCACAATTCACACCCAGCGGTAATTCAGGGGAAAAAAATGCTCCACATGAAACTTTGGTCTTCCGACCTTTTACCATCATGTCGTTTTATTTTGATTAATATGTGCGAGGGAGAGAGAGCAAGACAGCGCCTAGTTTGGAGACGGTGAGTCTTGTTTACACTTTCGCCTGGCTCCGAAGAGATAGAGTGCGCGCGCGCGACCGGGTCTCTCTCTCTGCTCGTTCTTTCAGTTAAACATGCGAATTCAATTCCCACCCCTACCTATGATGTAGTTCGGATACCAACAATAAAAAAGACATAGGCCTAGGCTACAATGGTCAAATAATCGCTGTGTTTACACCGGCAGACGCTGCGCAAACCACTTCCGGCGGAAATTAAGTGCATTTGTGTACAGTTATGGCGCCGCCCGTGATTTGGCGCGTTAACTTGTGTATACATGGATTTCTCGGCGACGTCATCACTGCATGCGCACGCAACCAGGAGGCAGAAAAGACCCGCGGCCTTCGTACCAGAGTAACGTTAAAGGGTTTAGGGTAGGCTAGTAGCATAGTGGTGGTGTTGTCGCTAAATCAAAATGCTAATTATCATGTTAGACTAAGTTAGTAATGTAACAGCCAATGTTAGCAGTGCAGCATCTATAGAGCCCGAATTTGCTTTTATATAAGTTAACCTTGTTTACGTTACTTTACGACCTGCAACATTTCATGACTTCACACATATAACGTGGCGATAATATAAAAAAACTTACTCTCAGGAATGGTGAGATCTTGCCGGATCCCTACGCAATACATGACGATCTTTGGATTGTGGATGACAAGTGGCCAGCAATTGTATGGCCTGATATATATAATTATTTTATTCGAAATCCATGTATACACTACTGTTCAAAAGTTTGGGGTTGGTAAGATTTTTATGTTTTTGAAAGCATGTCTCTTGTGCTCAAAAATTCTGTAAAACAGGAATATTATGAAATATTATTGGAACATACATTTTAAAATGCATTCAAAAAGAAAACGTGTAATTTATTAAAGCTGAATTTTCAGCATCATTACTCCAGTCTTCAGTGTCACATGATCCTTCACAAATCATTCTAATATGATGATTTGATGCTCAAGAAACATTTCTGATAATTATCAATGTTGAAAACAGTTGTGCTGCTTATTTTTGTGACATATTTTATTTAGGATTCTTTGATGAATAGAAAATTCAAAAGAACAGCATTTATTTGAATGTTTTCTTGTAGTATACTACACACTTGGTATACTAAATGTCAAATTTGCGATCTAAATAGCTGTTTGAAAAAATAAACATGTATTTTTTTCACTGTTCATAACTGGTTGAGCAGTTAAACTCTAGTATGTGCTCATGACAGCACATAATCCATCGTCAAATCTTTGATTTACAGTAAGTAACGTTATATGTGTGAAGTCATGAAATGTTGCAGGTCGTAAAGTAACGTAAACAAGGTTAACTTATATAAAAGCAAATTCGGGCGATGCTGCACTGCTAACATTGACTAATACATTACTAACTTAGTCTAACATGATAATTCATACATGCATCACAGTATGTCCGGATTTTGATTCGTAAACAGTTGGACTTTTTACATAATGTTATATTAATATGAAACACAAACAAACAGATCCAACTCTGAAATTGCAGTTTATTATTGAGTCAACAAAAAATTACAAACAATGCGAAATTTACGTTAATTACAATGTTATTTTATTCTTTTATTACAGAACTCGGCATAACAGATAGCGTTTTTTTGCCTCCTGGATGCGCGCGCATCCGGTATTGTTTGTATACAAGAAACCCATGTATAGATGTGGCCAGACGAGCAGTCTAACGCCTCATTCGCGCCGCGGGACATCTAGACGCGCGTAAACGCGTCTTTGCATTGACATTGAAATCACTCGCGCCAGACGCTCTATTCGCGTTTGGTGTGAACGCACCATAACAATAACATTAGAGCGACAGCACTACCAACGCCCACAAGCGACTAGCGACATACAGCGACACAATCTGACAAGTTAAAAAAAATATGACCTTTTCAGCTCATCATGAACCTGAACATGGGAGGCCCCTGAACTTGGGAGGCCCCTGGGCTTCAGCCCAGGTAAGCCCGTGCATTAATGCGGCCTTGACTATGGCTGCATCCACAATCACATACTCTCTTGAGTAAGTACTTATTTTAAATAAATACTTATGTTCTATATAGTATGAATGTGTGTAGTATCGATGACAAACTACATCTGCCATGTTGTCATTATCATGTTGTGTTGCTTCACTACCATTCACAAATCCTCTGCAGACATACAATTTTGTATACAATATCTAAACAGGGTCCCCGCGGATCCTTAAAAAGTCTTAAAAGGTCTTAAATTAGATTTTTAAAATTTAAGGCCATAAAAAGTCTTAAAAATTGTTTTTTTATTTGTTTTATTTCTTATTTTCACTTAAGAAAGGTCTTAAATTTTAGATGACACTTTGACTTCTAAATGCTTTCGAAATTAAAACTATCTAATTAGCGTAGGCCTACGTATTATTTTGTTAATTCTATCTTTGTGGATTTGCTTGTTCACGCAGACTGATCTCATGAAATGGCGTATGTATGACACGCCAATTCGATTTCCATTTTTGGCGTGCTATCAACACGCATAATCGCTTTTCAGCGTGTTTATCAATGCCGTTGACTTAACGTTACATTACTTAGTCTGTATAGATATGACCTACCCCAACTCCCTAAAAGTCCCTAAACCTACCCGTCACTGGGGTTAATCTTCCCACACCTAAACATAAACATTTTATGGACAATATTAAAATGATAAAACGTAATGGACAGATATGTAGGAAAATGGCATTTTTATGAACAATATGGCATTAAAAGATAGTTTGAGCCACGAATCCTACCCCTAAACCAGACTGATCTCATGAAATGGCGTATGTATGACACGCCAATTCGATTTCCATTTTTGGCGTGCTATCAACACGCATAATCGCTTTTCAGCGTGTTTATCAACGCCGTTGACTTAACGTTACATTACTTAGTCTGTATATATAGATATGACCTACCCCAACTCCCTAAAAGTCCCTAAACCTACCCGTCACTGGGGTTAATCTTCCCACACCTAAACATACACATTTTATGGACAATATTAAAATGATAAAACGTAATGGACAGATATGTAGGAAAATGGCATTTTTATGAACAATATGGCATTAAAGATAGTTTGAGCCACGAATCCTACCCCTAAACCTAACCATAACCATTTCTTAAAACTACCTAGGCAACAATTATAAAGAAAAACAACAGACAGACGAGTATAATCACAATAATTTATTTATGGTTCCTATTGAGAATGAGGAGATGTCGTCACGACACAGCGCCCCGCCCTCAGAGACCGCGTCATCCTCCCCTTTCCGCCATTTTGGGAGGATACCCGCCAGCACCGTTCATTGTTTGTATTGGTAGTAGAGGAGGTTGTCGCACTATTTTAGAATGCCTGGAAAACACTGCTGTGTAAAAAACTGCTTCAGTGTCTCACACGATTGTCGTGGAAACCGTAGGAACCATGTGTTACAGTTTTTTCATATTTAAAAGTAAAAAAAAAAAAAACATTTTTGTTTGGCATTGGTAGTAAGTTTTTCCCTGTAAGGACCCTTTTCTTTTGCCGCATTCTTCTCCATTTCTTCTTAATTTTCTCGTAATTTCTATTATAATTCCTCGAGCCGTCTTTCCTGCTCCGTCTCTGTATTGCTCTTGCACTGTTGCCCCTGGCAACCGATAGCGTATCCTCCCAAAATGGTGGACGGGCTCAATTCGTCACGTGACAGATGGGGCTTTAAAAATAGAGAGGAAGCAGACTGCCGTGTGGTTCTCCTCCCCGCCTGGGGGTTCTCCTCCCGTGAGATACTGTGTTTTTGTCGACGGGTTGTTCTTTTATTGAGGCTGGGCTATGAAGCGGGCGAAGATCGAAGTTGAGAAGTAGAGAGAAGAGAGTGAAGTATTTGTCAACGAAAACCCAAGGAATATCGTCAGCAGTGGGAAAGACGCAAAGTGATGAGTATTGGATCCGTTGTTTATATGCACTAACACTGAAGTGGTGTTGAGAGTTTGGAAAGTGTGCGGCACGAGTGACCTAAATGGCAGAAGAAGAGCCAGTGGCCCGACAGCCGGGTATGCCTTTCTTTATGGGGGCCCCGTGGGCCCAGAAGTACGGAGGTTCGGGGTCAGAATTGAGCCTGTCAGCATGGAAGACCCAGGTTGAATACCCGGCAGGGCTCCAAGGGCTAAATGCCCGTCAGAAGGTACAGTTCGTGTTAAATTCGTTGGAGAGAGAAGCAAGAAGAGAAGTACAGGCAGCGCCGGAAGCAACCCGAACCACAGTCCGAGCCATCTTTGATTTCCTTACGGTACAATACAGAGACTGGGTGTCCGGATCCCGTTCTAGGGACTAGAACGTTTTGGCAGGGGGGTATGTCACGGTGTGACAAAAATTAGAGAAAAGACTAAAGTCCTTGTGATGCAGTGTTGTTGTGGGGACCTCCAGTGGACACCTGTCTCTATTGCACTGTGAATCTGTTGCCATGGCAGCAAGGCCAATTGCCCGATTGACAGCAGGTGTGGAGTAATTACAGAGAGTGTTGTGAGAGGGACACGTATTGAGATGGGGCTTTAAAAATAGAGAGGAAGCAGACTGCCGTGTGGTTCTCCTCCCCGCCTGGGGGTTCTCCTCCCGTGAGATACTGTGTTTTTGTCGACGGGTTGTTCTTTTATTGAGGCTGGGCTATGAAGCGGGCGAAGATCGAAGTTGAGAAGTAGAGAGAAGAGAGTGAAGTATTTGTCAACGAAAACCCAAGGAATATCGTCAGCAGTGGGAAAGACGCAAAGTGATGAGTATTGGATCCGTTGTTTATATGCACTAACACTGAAGTGGTGTTGAGAGTTTGGAAAGTGTGCGGCACGAGTGAATTAGTACACCGAGTGAATTGTTGATCCGTCTCCAACTTTTGCCCGCTCCTCGCTGAATGTGACGATCGCTGCACTCGTCTTCTGCTGTCTCCGGAGAGAAGTTGAGCCCTTGCGAGAGATGAGAGTTGATCTGGTGGGAGAAAGACCGGTGGGTGAGTGCTGGCCCGAATGCACGGTGTGCGAGTGGAATGCAGTGCCTGAAGTGACGATTCACACGGTTTGTGTTATGGAGTGAAGTTCATCGTGTGGAGAAGTAATAGTAGTCTGCTGTGCACTCTCTCCTTACAGTCTTTCACCCGCTGTCTCCAAGGAAGGTTTTGATATATCGAGTGCCCAACTTACCATTTTGAGACAGCCCGGCTCTGTTAATGCTGAATGTTTTATATGCTGTTGAACTGCTAGATCCTGCTACATTGTTACAGTGTGCAACTGAAGTGGAGTGTCTCGCTTAAAGCATCCTCCCCGCCTGGTGGTCTCCATACGCCCCTCACGAAAGCCGCTGCCCTGTTTAGAACGAGAGAAGGTATTGCAGCTGAATGTTTCATCTACTGTCGAATGGTTAAATCCTGCTACATTGTTATAGTGTACAACTGAAGTGGAGTGTCTCGCTTAAAGCATCCTCCCCGCCTGGTGGTCTCCACACGCTCCTAAAGAGAGCCGCTGTCCTGCTCAGAACGAGAGAAGGTATTGCAGCTGAATGTTCATCTACTGTTGAATGGTTAAACCCTGTTGCATTGTTACAGTGGACAGCTGAAGTGGAGTGTCTCGCTTAAAGCATCCTCTTCGTTTGGTGGTCTCCACACGCTCCTATTGAAAGCTGCTGTCCTGTCCAGAAAGAGAGAAGGTATTTCAACTGAATGTTTCATATGCTGTTGACTAGTTAAACCCTGCTACCTGGTTACAGCGCACAGCCGAAGTGGAGTGTCTCGCTCAAAGTGTCCTCCCCGCCTGGTGGTCTCCACATGCCCTATTGAAGGCCTCTGCCCTGTTCAGAAAGAGAGAAGGTATCACTGTCGAGTGCTTGTATACCGTTGAACCGTTGAACCCTGTTGTATTGTTGCAGTACACAGCCGAAGGGAGCGTTTCGCTCCAAGTGTTCGTCCGCCTGGTGGTCCCCACATGCCCCAGTGAAGGCCTCCGCCCTGTTCAGAAAGAGAGAAGCCCTCCATGCCTACGTTGCAAGCCGCTGCCCCTGTTGAGAAGGAAAAGGAATAGCTGCGGCACGTGCCTCGAATCGAAGTGTCTTCCTGTTGTCCAAGGTTCCAGTCCGAATGGGGTCCGTATAACCACGACTTCTTCTTGAGTCCTGTAAAGAGTACTTACCCAGTGACCTACCTGGATGGTGTGTGTCCTCCTTTGATTTCTCTCCGACGAGCCGCAGGGTGTTTACGAACGTCCATCTCGCTCCGGTCCAGGGGGCCCATCGAATTGCTTCTGGCGACAAGAAGGAAGATTTTAATTAGGACTTTTGAATTATCCGCTTTTAACTCAATAAAGAAATTGTTATTCCTTTATCCTCTGTCTGCTGTTTGGTTCCTTGACACGCTCCTCGAGGTGGTACCCGGTCTCCAGGGGTGGGTGCAGTCTGGCTTGGCCCACCCCGACCTGTGACACTTACGGCAGCATATTAGCCTACGTCAGTCTCCTGCACGCGAGAGGAGAGAAGAAAACGAGTAAATGTCAGTTCAGTTGTAAGTTCATTCTTTATGTGCTTAGGAGTGTGTGATATTGTCTATGAACTATGATGATATTGTAATTGTTTTAACTATGTACGAGGCACTGCGAGTGCGAGCTGACATCGCGTTTGTCTCTCAGGCTTGCTTTCACTGCGTGATGTGTCAGTGCAGTTATAGATGTCCCCAAATGAGTTTTTGTCTTATATTTATATCTGTCACGGTTGAGTTATGCACTGTTTCCTCTGTGTCGCGTGTCACTGTTTGTTTTCATGTCTGTGAGTGTGCGTGAGTGGGCGTTGTCCCACTCGCGTGGTTGTTCAGTGCTCCAGCTGATATCAATCACACTCACTCCCCGCTCCAGCTGCTATCAATTCCCGCTCTCCATAAATACTCACTCATCTCTCCATTCCAGTGTCCATCCGTTGTTTGCAGTCCCGCTGAGTGTGTCGTGCCGAGTCTACTGGATCCTGTCTTGTCTGTGGATTGGTCTTCTCTGTTTCACTGCATCGAGCACCGCGCACGGGATATCACCACTGGTTCACCTCATCTGAGCACCACTTCACCTGACCATCGAAGTCCCTGCGAGAGAGCCTGATTGCTGCTCCCCCCTGAGAGATTCGTTATCATTGACTATTTAGTGATATTACCTTTGAGTTTGCTGTTCAAAATAAACACTGTTTTCACCCGCAATTGCTTCCAGTAATCTATCATGACAGAACGGATGGACCAATCCATGGGAGCAGCGGGTGATTCTTCGGCCTCGTTAGAGGATTTCATTCAGGTGTGCATCGGCCGGATGGATGCACAAGAACGCAGCCAGGGGGAGACTGGACGAGCAATTCAGGCTCTTGTCTCGCAGGTGTCCGAGCTCACCCAGCGATTCCATCAACTTCAACCTCCCACTGCGCCAGCACCCCCAGACCCACCGGCCGTTCCCCCCACACCAGCTGTGCCGCTCTCCCAATCAGAACCCAGACTTCCTACCCCCGAGTCATACTCTGGTGAGCCCAACTACTGCCGCCCGTTTCTAACACGTTGCAGCATGCATTTCTCCCTACAGCCTAAGACCTTCGAGAAGGAGGAATCGAAAGTGGCATTCGTGTTAACGCTACTAACGGGGAGAGCGGCGCTTTGGGGAACGGCGGTCTGGGAGAATCAAGACCAGTGCTGCTCCTCGTTCCAGGCGCTCTCGGCGGAGATGCGGAGGGTCTTTGATCGTGCCGTCGCGGGAAGAGAGGCTGCCAGGGTTCTGGCAGATCTGCGCCAGGGAGATCGCTCCGTCTCGGACTATTCCATTGAGTTCAAGACCCTGGCGGCCGAATGTCGCTGGAACGAGGAGGCGCAGTGGGACCTATTCCTGCATGGGCTGGCCGAACGCGTCCAAAGAGAGATCTACGCCCTGGACCTACCCTCGTCTCTTAACGCACTCATGGATCTGGCCCTGAGGGTGGACGCTCGTTTGTCTCGGATCGGCCAACGTACGTCACTCAACAGAATCCGCAGCAGCGTGGAACACCAGCGGTCCAGGTCCCCGCGTTCGGTCCCCACGATCCCGAGCCCATGCAGATAGGGCGAGCTCGGCTTTCCCGGGAGGAGAAAGAAAGGCGGAGATCCCAGGGCCTTTGTTTATACTGTGGTGGTGCCGGACATTTCGCTCATAGCTGTCCAGTAAAAGGCCCAGCCCGATAGTAAGTATGAGGCTACTATCGGGTGGGATCTCCGCAGAGAAGACCTCATCCACTTCCACCCTCCTCCCGGTAAGACTGAGATGGTCAACTCACGATCACCACTGCAATGCACTTATAGACTCTGGAGCCGAAGGTAACTTTATGGATCACCGTTTTGCGTTACAGTTTCAAGTTCCTCTCCAAACACTCCCTCAGAAAATCACTGTCAATGCATTAAACGGACAATCACTACCAGCCATCTCCCAAGTTACCGAGAGTCTCACACTCATCACATCTGGTAATCACGCAGAAACCATTTCATTTTACATCATGGACTCCCATCTCACCCCCATTGTTTTAGGACACCCCTGGCTAAGCTTACACAATCCCCGCATTGACTGGAAACTAAAAACTATTTCGGCTTGGAGCACTGAGTGTCATAATTCGTGTCTAGTGTCTGCTTGTTCTGTTGTTTCTGTCCCTGTGTTGCAGGAGGAAGCAGTGGATTTGTCAAACGTGCCCGTAGAGTACCGTGACCTGAGGGAAGTGTTCAGTAAGTCAAGGGCTGCTTCTCTCCCTCCGCATCGTCCCTATGACTGTGCAATAGATTTACTGCCAGGTAAGTCTCCGCCTAAAGGCAAGATTTATTCACTCTCGGTTCCTGAGAGAGAGGCTATGGAGAAATATATTTCTGATTCTCTAGCAACCGGGTTCATCCGACCTTCCTCTTCTCCTGCGGGGGCGGGGTTCTTTTTTGTGGGGAAGAAGGACGGTTCTCTGCGACCTTGCATTGATTACCGAGGGCTGAATAACATCACGGTGAAGAACACTTATCCTTTGCCATTGATGTCTTCAGCCTTCGAGAGGTTGCAGGGAGCATCACTCTTCACAAAATTGGACTTACGTAACGCTTATCATTTGGTCCGCATCAGGAAGGGGGATGAATGGAAGACTGCTTTTAACACCTCTAGGGGGCACTTTGAATATTTGGTTATGCCGTTTGGCCTGTCCAATAGTCCCGCAGTCTTCCAGGCGCTCGTCAATGATGTGTTGCGAGACATGATCGATCAATTCATATATGTTTACCTGGATGACATATTGATTTTTTCTTCGTCTCTCCAGGAGCATGTGCAACATGTCCGACGAGTGCTTCAAAGATTGCTAGAGAATGGGCTTTTTGTCAAGGCGGAGAAATACGTTTTCCATGCACAGTCGGTTCCTTTTCTGGGACACATCGTGTCGGCTGAAGGTATGCGTATGGATCCTGACAAAGTTAAGGCTGTGGTAGAGTGGCCAATCCCAGATTCCCGCAAGGCCCTGCAGCGGTTTTTGGGATTCGCCAACTTCTATCGGAGATTTATTCGCAACTTCGGCCAACTAGCCGCACCTCTGACCGCCTTGACCTCTCCCAAAACTACGTTCAGGTGGTCAGACGCAGCTGAGGCTGCGTTTGCCAAACTCAAGAACTGCTTTGTTTCAGCTCCCATCTTAATTGCCCCTGATTCGTCACGTCAGTTTGTGGTGGAGGTCGATGCGTCAGAGGTGGGGGTAGGCGCAGTTCTTTCACAACGCTCTCCTTCAGACGACAAGATGCATCCCTGCGCGTTTTTGTCACATCGTCTATCTCCTGCCGAACGAAATTATGACATTGGTAACCGAGAGTTGTTGGCAGTCAAGTTAGCGTTGGAGGAATGGCGTCACTGGTTGGAGGGATCAGGGGTACCCTTTATCGTCTGGACAGACCACAAGAATCTGGAGTATATTAGAACCGCCAAAAGATTGAACTCCAGGCAGGCTCGGTGGGCACTTTTTTTCGGTCGTTTCGATTTTACTCTTTCATATCAAAAACATCAAACCTGATTCTTTGTCGCGTATTTTTGATCGTCCCGAACACGAACCTACTCCCGAGCGCATTTTTCCAGAGACCCTAATTATCTCTTCGCTCACATGGGAGGTCGAATCGAGGGTCAAGAAGGCCTTGGAAGGGGTAACGCCTCCGATCCGGTGCCCACCTAACCGCTTATTTGTGCCGGAGGGATTACGATCAGACGTTATCCAGTGGGGTCATTGCTCTAATCTAGCCTGTCATCCAGGGGTGAGTCGTACTATCTATTTAGTTAAGCAGCGGTTCTGGTGGCCACTTATGGCTCGTGATGTTCACAATTTTGTCTTGGCTTGCTCAAGTTGTGCCACTGGTAAGTCGTCCAATCGACCCCCAGATGGGTTACTTCAACCGCTGTCGGTGCCTTCGAGACCCTGGTCCCACATCGCTCTAGATTTTATAACCGCCCTCCCACCCTCCCAGGGGTACATGGTAGTTTTGACCGTGGTGGACCGGTTCTCGAAGGCGGCCCACTTTATTCCCTTGCCCAAATTGCCTTCAGCCAAGGAGACAGCGGTGGCAGTCGTGAACCACGTCTTTCGGTTACATGGCCTCCCGACAGACGTGGTTTCCGACAGGGGACCCCAATTTGTGTCCAAATTCTGGCGAGAGTTTTGTAGATTGCTGGGGGCGACGGTCAGTCTGTCCTCTGGGTTCCATCCCCAGAGCAATGGTCAAACTGAGAGAGCCAACCAAGATTTGGAAAGAACACTACGATGTTTGGTCTCCAGGAATCCTTCCTCCTGGAGTCAACAACTTTCTATGGTGGAGCCTTCATCCAGAGGTGTCACCGTACTTGGACGAGAGCCCGGGAGACACTCCTCCAAGTGCGGGAGCGCACCAAGGCCAAAGCCGATCGCCACCGGTCTAGGCCTCCCGTATACGTCGTCGGTTCCAAAGTGTGGCTTTCTACCAAGAACATTCCTCTCCGCTCCGTATCGAATAAATTAGCTCCTAAATTCATTGGCCCGTTTTCTGTCACCAAGATCGTTAGTCCGGTGGCAGTCCGCCTCAACCTTCCTCCGGCGTACAGGAGAATTCATCCGGTTTTCCACGTTTCAAAGATAAAGCCCGTGTTTTTTGCACGTATTAATCCGCCAGTCCCGGTTCCCCCACCGCCGCGACTCGTAGACGGGGAACCATCTTATTCGGTTCGTCGCATCCTGGATTCTAGGTGGATTGGGAAGGTTACGGTCCGGAGGAGAGAAGTTGGGTCCCTGCTCGTGACATCCTGGATCACTCCCTTATCGATGATTACAATCGACAGGTAAGGAGGCCTGGGAATGCCGTGAGGCATTCCTAGGAGAGGGGGGTACTGTCACGGTTGAGTTATGCACTGTTTCCTCTGTGTCGCGTGTCACTGTTTGTTTTCATGTCTGTGAGTGTGCGTGAGTGGGCGTTGTCCCGCTCGCGTGGTTGTTCAGTGCTCCAGCTGATATCAATTAATTACCTCGAATTATGAAGTCTGATTTGAATAACTCTTTTGCTAGCAAATAGCCAATGGCGACCCCGCCCTCACCTGATTGGCTGACAACTCCCAATATAGGTGACGGCGGGCGCCAAAACCCTCAGAATCTTTTTTCTTCACTCGAGTCTGGTTTCACCGTTGATGTACGCATTAGAGCGGAATATAGTAAGGAGTTATCCCCTCTCGCGTTCCGGTGGATTATATCATCATGTCTCTTTGCTGCATGTGTGGTTGACCTATCGATTTCCCAGACGCACACGAGCAGTGTGTGCAATGCCTGGGTCGGGCCCACGCGGAGGCGGCATTCGGAGGATCGGGATGTCGTGCCTGTGAGGAGCTTCCCATCAAGATCCTTCGTGCAAGGCTGGCCGTTACACGTAACGACGGTCTTGTATCTCCTGCCTCTCCCCAGTCTGCCGCCCTCGAGCCGCGGACCGGGAGACGGCAGAGAACTCCATCCGTGGATTCTGTCGAGGCGCTGACGTCAGCCCAACACCCACGCCATCCTCACGTGGCAGAGCCCTTAACTTACTCTGAGGCCAGTTACCGCCCTCCTAAAGAAGCGCGGGAAATGGTCTCGTTTGGATACGACAGTGACGACGCCATGTCTACCAGTGCCTCCGACCCGGGAGCGTGGTCCGAGTCCCCATCTGAAGGCGCCCCCGCCTCGTTGGATGCAGAGCTTATGGCCATTCTCACGGAGGCTGTGGCGGATATGGAGCTGGAGTGGACAGCTCCCAAGGAGCTGCCGTCTAAGAGATGGACGGACGGCTCCTTCCTCGGCGCGGGCGCCCCGAGGAGACCCGCACCCTTTTTCTCGGAGGTCCACGAGGAGCTCACCAGGTCATGGCGCTCCCTTACTCAGCCCGAGCCCATGCACAAGGTACCCAGCTGCTCACGACAGTAGAAGGGGCGGAGAAATTGGGATACACACGATTGCCTCCCGTCGAGGATGTCATCGCGGCCCATCTGGCGTCTTCTCCCGGCTGGAAGACCGCTCAACTGCATTCTAGGCCATGTCGAGCTACTGCCCACATCGCCGAGAAAGCATACACTTCAGCTGGACATGCAGCATCTGCCCTCCACACGATGGCAATCCTGCAGGTTTTCCAAACACTAGGGTCCCTGGATGAGGGAAGCCTGGACCCGGAGTTGCTCAGGAAACTGCGCATGGCGGCGGATCTCGCTCTGGCGGCGTCTAAAAAGGTCGCCCAGGGAATCGGCCGCAATATGGGCAGTCTTGTGGCCCTGCATCGCCATCTGTGGCTGACGCTGTCAGGGATGCGCGATGCTGATAAGAGGCAGTTCCTGGACGCGCCGGTGAGCCCTACGGGTCTTTTCGGTGTTGCGGTGGAGTTGCTATCTGACAAGTACGCCGAGACCGTCAAGCAATCTAAGATGATGCCTCATCTCCTGCCGAAATGGTCTCAAGCCCCCACTGCAGCGAGGTCCAGGTCTTCGTCAGCACAGCGCCCGGCGGGACACACCAGGCGCGCGTCCCCGAGCGCGGCAGTTCAGGAAGCCCCGCTTTGGTGCGAAGCCGGCCTCTTGCAGCCAAGGGCGCCCGGCGGGCAATAAGGAGCAGCGTTCCTGATGTGCGTGTCGGGGGGAAGAGAGCGCGGGACGTGTTCGTCGGATCCGCTGCGAAGAGGGCGTGTTCCCGCCCAGAGTTCGGCGTGAATGTTTTGATTTTGAAACCGCTGTGTTCTGTTTCAATAAACAAAGTGCATTACATGTCTCAGCAAAAGAGCTTTCTTCCTCCCTACACTATTAGCCGCGTCACAAGCGAAACCTCTCCCCCGGGGGACGTTTCGCAGAGCGGAAGCTCGGGGAAACCCGAGGAGGTGGCTATTTATGTCCCCGTGCGAAAAGCCGCGGACGAGTCACCTGTCATTCATGTAGCGGTCAATGCTTCCCCGGTGTCTGGCGCTCAGCCCCCGCCGCAGCATGCGTTAAAGCCCCCCTATCGAGCCACCTGAGCGCGTGGTCGACGCTCCCGACGGCATCATATTGGGTGTTAAACACAATAAAACGCGGCTATACACTCCAATTCGCTCGCAGACCACCCCGCTTCGGCGGTGTGATTATGACAGAGGTGTCAGAACAGAGCGCCCCGCTACTTCGGGCAGAAATCTCCTCTCTCCTGGCCAAACAAGCAGTAGAGATAGTACCCGAAGAGCGGAGATATTCCGGTTTCTACAGCCGTTATTTTCTAGTACCGAAGAAGGATGGAGGCATGCACCCCATCTTAGATCTGAGATTACTGAACAAAGCGCTCGCAAAACGCGCGTTCAAAATGATAACTGTGAAGCAGATCCTCGCGCACATTCAGCCCGACGATTACTTCATTGCAGTGGATCTGAAGGATGCATACTTCCACATTCAGATAGCCCCGCATCACAGGCGCTTCCTCCGTTTTGCATTCGAAGGTGTGGCATACCAGTTCAAAGTGTTGCCGTTCGGGTTCCCCCCGTGTATTTACAATGTGCATGAATACAGCGCTTGCTCCCCTGAAGCTCAGTGGAATGCGCATTCTGAACTATCTCGACGACTGGTTAGTCATCGCGCGGTCGGAGTGTGTTCTCGAGGAACACGCAGACTCCTCGCCCACCTGACAGGTTTGGGACTGTCTGTGAACATGCAGAAGAGCGCGCTTCAACCGTGCCAGTCTATCACATTCCTCGGTATGGTGCTGGACTCGCGCGCTATGATCGCGAAGCTGTCAGAGTCGAGAATCCAGTCGATTCACAATACATTAGCCCTATTCGTTCAAGGCAGAGCCATCCCCTTAAAAACGTTTCAGAGGCTACTCGGTCTGATGGCAGCTGCAGCCTCCGTCTGCAGACTGGGCTTGTTGCACATGAGACCGCTTCAACACTGGTTACAGAGCCGAGTACAGCCGCGGGCGTGGAGAGCGGGAACGGAACGCCTTATTATAACGCGTTCATATCTGGAGACTCTAGCGCCTTGGTTCGATTCGACCATGTTCGAGCAGGGTGCTGCTTTGGGCAGAGTGGTCAGACGCGTAGTGGTCACTACGGATGCGTCACTGTCAGGCTGGGGAGCCCTCTGCGATGGCAGACCGGCATTCGGTACGTGGACAGGGGACCAGACGTGCTGGCATATAAACTGCTTGGAGATGGAAGCGGTTCATCTAGCGCTGCGGGGTTTCCTTCCGTTTGTGAAAGACTGTCATGTTCTCATCAGAACGGACAGCACGGCGGTGGTGGCGTACATCAATCGCCAGGGAGGTTTACGTTCGCGATCCCTGCAGGGGCTAGCGAGACGGCTGCTATTATGGACGGACAGAGTACTCCTGTCGATTCGAGCAGTGCACGTGCCGGGCAGTTTGAATTGCGGCGCGGACATGCTGTCCAGGGATGGCATCGTGCACGGGGAGTGGAGGCTTCACCCGCAGACGATAAACATGATCTGGAATCTGTTTGGCAAAGCGGAGATCGACCTCTTTGCATCGCAGGAGAACGCTCACTGCCCGCTGTACTTTGCATTGACAACAGCCCCTCTGGAGGGAGACACACTGTTGAGACGCTGGCCGAAGGGACGGAAGTATGCTTTTCCTCCGATCAAGTTAATGCCGCTGGTGCTGCAAAAGATCAGAGAGGAGAGATGTGCGTTGATTTTGGTAGCGCCCAAATGGCCCAACCAGCCGTGGTTCCCGGAGCTGGTGAACATGTCGCGGTTTCCCCCGTGGCGGATACCACCGAGAAGGGACCTCCTATCTCAGGCGAAGGGCACCGTATGGCACCCCAACCCGGAGCTATGGGACCTGCATGTGTGGCAGATCAGCGCGGAGTATCACAGCGAGTGCTGCAGACAATAGCAGAGGCTAGAGCCCCTTCGACGAGGCGCTTATACGCTCTGAAGTGGAAAGTGTTTGCTAACTGGTGTGTTGACAAAAAGGAGGACCCCAAAAATTCCGATATTTCCATTATTCTGACCTTCCTATAGTCCTTGGGCCAAGACCCAAAATTTCACGTATTGGTACCATCTGGGTGGGCAAATTCTAGTTGCGATTTTTTACATCCTATGCACCCCTAGATAATGTTTTGACATGATAACCCTTGCCAACTGGCAGCTTAGTAGTGGTTATGACTGCTTGAAGTGACTGACCCCTGTCAGTGAAAGAAATAGTAAAAGTACCTTCCATGGAAATAATCTGGTTCATCCAGTTGATAATTTATCAAGTGGTTCATTCATCACGAATAAAGTAGGTTCTAAATTAGTGAAATAATGAGATAAAGGCAATAATTCCAAAATACATGGCTAAATTTGGGAGTATTAGCATGTCAAACCGCAATACCACAATATCATGAAAGAGCATTGAGACGATGATTGATGAGCCAGTCAAAGATTAGAAAAACCACAATGTTTAATGTATGGTGAAAACAACGGTCATTACAAAATCATCACAAAATTTCAATAAAGTACTAGTCATCATCGTCTTCGGTATCAGACTCTGACAGCTGTGGAGCGGGCTCCTCCTCCAGGCTTGTGCAAAATTCTGAATTTCAGAATTGGCCTCCATTCAATTCATGAATTGGAATTTGAATTGAATTTACTCTGCCCCATAGGACGTTGAATTGAATTTGAATTGGAATGACAGGAAGTGGAATTAAAGTCATGGCAATTCAAAGAAATTCCACACAGTCACACAACAGAAAGAATGTGTTGAGTCTCGCATGCATTCAGTGTTAGGAAGGTAACTTTGGAAATGTTATTGCTTACTGTTATTAATTACCCATTATAGATGTGGTTTGTATTACTTTATTTGGATAACTTTATCAATGCAAAGCAATTTCGTTTTAAGTTGATTAGTAACTAATTACAATTATCTGAAACCATGGCTGAAGTCAAGTCAAAGCTGCACACATGGTAATGCTGTATGAAATATATATTGATGATGTGTATTGTTTACCCTCTTAAATACTGTACTGTGTACTGTTTTGCATTGTGTTTTGTATACTGTGTTGTGTTTTGTGAAATGTGTAGCCTCCTATGGACAAGTGTTGCAAATTAGCAGTTTTTGCTATAACACTAAAAACAATATATCTGGTTTGTCCAATGCTGTTGTTATGTCCATATCAAATAAATAAATAAATAAATAAATTACAATGAAAAATAATTGAATTAAACATTTTACCTCAGTAATACAACTAAATACAATTACATAAATTTTGTAATTTAATAACAGCAATTTCATTTCACTATTTAACTATTAACTATTTACTCCTCAACCCTGCATACATTTTGTTCTAAAATAGATATTGATCAAATTCTTGAAATAAATTACCCCCTCAGTGCTGTTTAATTAGTTTTGTTCCAATGTAATTTTCATTTCAAAGTAATCACACAAACACAAAGTTGTTGTAAATGCAGTTATCATTTATTCCAATGGAAAAAATTACTGAGCAACATCGTTGCATCTAATTCTCAATAGCTCCTCAAATGTTTTTTCATTGAGTCTGCAAAGATTCTCTCAACAGGTGCAGAGTGAAGTCGTAAGGGACTTCTGAAACTTAAAAAGTCCAGTGTTGCCCATCAAATTGTGCTTTCAAATAAATGTCCACCTCAAATTGTTTAGCAACCATTTTAAATACTTGGTTAAAGTAAAGCATTCTGGGAAATGGAGTCATCATGTTCCATCATGTTCCACAAAATTACAATTACAATAAATCAAACTTAATTATTTGTTCTGTGACTAGAGCTTTTAACATTCATTGCTGGGGGAAAACATATCCTTTTAATGTAATCTGTACAAGTAGTTCAAACTAATATCATTTATAATGCAATCATATCTGACATATACTGTAAAGCTTCATTGTTAAACACTTCATTTAAAATATGTATATGAATTTCTTTGAATTTTTATTGAATTGCAATTCTGCTTCCTTTAATTCAAATTCGAATTGTAATTCTAGATCCTGTTTTTGACATCAATTCAAATTCAATTCAAATTCAAGAATTGAATTGGAATTAAGGAGTCATTCTCAATTAAATTCTGAATTGTGCACAAGCCTGTCCTCCTCACAAGGTTGATTAGTACAGGTTTGCAGCTTGCACAGGTTGGTGCACCTCAGGCTGTTGGCGAGGCACGTGCAATCAGGTAGCTTGCATGACCTGGTGCACTTGCAGGATAATAGCTGCAGGACGGCATCAGGTGCTGGGGTGCCTCGCATCCACTGGATTGTCAGCTGCCCGTCTTCATCTGTGTTCCACCCATGCTCCTAGGGACTCGGCACAGCCGGCATGGTTTGCAGAGACCGCCTCCAGATAGCAGCCTGGTAGTTGGCTCGGATGGCGTGCATGAGGAGGCAATCTTCGCATGGAGGAAGCTGGCTGGATTCAACCTCTCCTCGCCTGACACAGAATAGTTGGTAGCGAAGAGCGTTGACCTCTGCAGTGCTGGTTGATGGCACATACATCTTACAGGCAGTGTCGCAGCCAGTGAAGGCATGCATGCCGAGCAGGGCATCTGCGGAACTGCTGCCGAGAGACTGGTGCAATTTGGATATGTCAATGTACCTCATTCTGTTCTGGGTGCCGCTCTTCTGGAACAGTGGGCATGGGATATCTCTGCTGAAGGCCACACCCAGAACCAGAACATCTGTGTCGGCAGCTGTGATGATCACCGCTTTGTAGCCTGAAGGCCCATACACACCGGGACGAATATCGGCGCGCGTTATTCGCCAGCGTTTTTCAACGCGTTTTTTGTGTTCACACCCAAGCGAATGTCGCTGACGATGAGCCGAGTGAACATGCAAATTCATTCCCTGACATTAGATGGCGCTTAACCCCCTGAGGTCTACGGTATCGCCGGCGATACCAGCTCGCTTTTTTTTTATTAGTGTAAAAGAAACTCATAAATACTCTGTTGACTTTGATTTTCCATAGGAGTTTCATACATCAATCGATTCTGTTAAATGTGTATTATTTTTGTGTATACTCACAATAAAAACAAAGTGTTGTGCTTTTTGCCAAATAAAGAAAAATAAACACGAAGCGAGTTCTGCCTTCTCTCTGCCAGTGAAGTCCATTCTGAAACGCGTCCGAAAATTAACAATAACTCAGCGAATACTCAGTCAAACAGACATACAGGCACACAGGCATGAAGCTTGAATTCTCTTCTTTTAAATGAAGTAATTTATATAAAAAGCTAATATTCTCATCTTGTGAAATCTGTATTAAAAGAGAGCGATTCCAGTCGAGCTCATCTCATCTCATTACGTTATAATCGGCCACGCCCACGGAGAGCGCGCGCTATTCAAACGCAAATGGCTGAGGCAATCCTGTGAACGCCCCCATCAGCTCGAGAAAACACACAAGTTTATTTAGATCATTGTTTACACCGTCTTGCAGCGCTGTGAGGAATAATACTAATGGAAAATGTCCCTCAGAAGTGCGGGTATATCGAGGAGCGAGCTGAGGAATACTGTAAGTTTTTTCCTTCTCACGTGAATTTCTTCACGTGGGTTTCTGTTTATGAATGAATAAACGGCACAGATGCGCGCTGTTTACCACAGCTGGCAAAGACAGTTTAAATTTAAATCGCGTGTGTGAATGAATGATGATGTTTTAGCAAACTGCATTGCTATACTGAGATAAGTAAACATCGACTGAATGTTGAAATAAAATGTAGGCTATTTGTATAAGCAACGTATTAAACTGCAAATTAACAATATGCCCTAATATTTCATGAAAACAACGTTACAGTCAGACGAAATATGAAAGACAACATTTTGTTGACTAGATTTGGGTACAGTTTTTACTGTAGAATATACTGCCACATCAAATAAGCTTTTGTTTAGCAATTTCTATATATAAAATACTATTTTTGTCAAAAATAAAGTCATCAACTAAGATGTTAGCTGTGCCAATGTTGGTTATATTCAAACTAATGAATACATAGATAAAATGTAGGCCTATAGGCCTAATCATTTTTTTTACAAAGAAAGAGTACACTTGAAATATTGTTGAAATTGTAATTATTGTTGTAATTGTAACCGTTTTAATAAAATAGCAAAACATATTTACAAGATAGATGTAAGCAAAATCTTAAATGGTCAATATAAGTCTTCTTCTAAATATATCTTTTGTCCTTGCATTGTGGCTCAGTCAGTGTCACACCTGAGTGAATGGCTAATTATGCAGAGTGGGTGTATTCTAAGGTGTAAACCACTCCTCGTCCACGCCCCCTCGCATATTGGCTTTCCAAGCAAAACCTGTTTTACATCAATTTAAATCAATGTATGGTTTTATGTGAACGATAAAGCAAGACTATTTTCACATAATTTTGAAGAAAAAACTATAGGCGATGACATCCATTAGTCAAAAGTCTTATTGCCACATATTTAGTATGTGTTTTGTGGCCTTATTTCAAAAACTTTAATTTTGAGTTTTTTCGATAACCACGCATAAACATTATTCTCTCAAAAATGAAAACATGTACATACACACGGAAAACAATTTACACCTTTGCCATTAATATGTTTATAAGCAACTGAAAAAAGCACAAATGTCAGAGCATGTCAGAACACCCCCAGGGCCCAAAAAAACGCTCAGACTCCAGAGGGTTAATGTAAAACAGAAATACAATACCACTCCATAACAGTCTATATCTGCAATACCACTCCATAACAGTTCTCTTTTAACAAGATTTTTGTAGTCGCTGTCGCGTTTGTCATATAGTTCTTTATTCCGACACCAACGAGACCAGCAGCTCTACATTCATCTTGCCTTGCATCTTCCTCGTCATTTCTTCCCGGCAGTGTCTGTCTATGGGCAGTGTAGACGCTACTTGGCGTAGCAGCTATATCTTCTTCGCTGTTACGTATGTGTGCTCGGGCAAGACCGTTTTGTGTTTGAGCGCCCCCAAGTTGTGTTTTACTGTAACTTCAGAAGCTCCAGACACGTGAGCAAAAGCGCCAATCTCATTGGTCGGATAGTTTTTGACGCGGTGCGTCAAACCAAAAAAACAAACCCGAGGCGTTTAAAAAAAAATTACGCTTTTACGCGTGGCGTTTTTCGCGTCGGTGTGCACACTCACATTGGCGCCCTTTGTTTAGTCACGAGGCGTTAAACGTCGGCGAATATCGCGCGCGAAATTCGTCCCGGTGTGTACGGGCCTTAACTCTGCTGCATGAAGAGCATGCAAAAAGCATGCGCGTATCCGCGTCCTCCTGTGATGATTTCAGCTCTGTTGCCTCTTCCCAGTGCTCTTTATCCAGCTTGAAGCAGTCTTCGCCACATGTGAGGTACAGAGTCTTGTCTTGGAGCTTCTCTCTGTGTTTGGGCTCTTTCCATTCTTCAACCAAGTAGGCGATCAGGCTTGTCTTGTTGGTAGCGCTGGAGAGCAGTCTCCTCCACTGCTGGATCTTGTGGCCTGACACAATGTTCTTGAACTGAATTCCTGTGTCTGTGCCTCTCTTAGCCCTCTCAGCATCTTTGATTGACATGTCCTTGTACACATCAAAGATAACATCTATACGCTGGCTCCTCCCCCCTTCATGCAGCACCTTGTCCAGAGCTGTGACAGCCAACTGCGCAAAGGTCTTGTCTTGGCCCTTCAGTTTCTGTAACAGGCTCATTCCATCAATGACGGTTGTTGATGGCTCTGGGATTTCCTCAGCTGGGGGCACGCTCTTCTCCAACTCTCTGGCCAAAGCTGCCTTGTTTGTCATGCGTAGAGACCCATCCCCGTTAGCTAAGGGGGTAAGGGACTCAAGATGGCGCCGATGTCTCTGGCTTGCCGTCTGGTCCTCTGGATTTCTTTTTATCTGTCTGCTATCGTATATTTTCTTCCCTTAATTAATCAAAGTGCTGCCTACCATGTTATTACATCATCCTTGTACGACCACCAGACGTTGCTTAACATTAGAGCAACAATAGAGTCCTGCTCTAACAAAGTCATACCGGCCGAGTGCTTCGGCTTCCCGCCGCCTCCTTTCCTGGAAACTCTGCCTATGTGCTTGCGTCGTGTGCCGTCTGCACTTCCGTGGAGGAAGCGGCGTAGGAGGAGAGGTAAACGGGGTGGTGCGGCCGTTAGGCTAAGGCTGGGTCTGACGACCGGACCAGCTGGTCGGCCGCACCGGGTTGCTCGTGTCCATGAGAAGGGCCGCGGCTTTTACATTGCGAGGTGCTCTTGGGAGACACCCTATCAATGGATCCGTCAGCTTACTGGTGACTCGTCATTGCAGCCTCGACGGCGCCGTGTCCCTTGTCTACGGCGTGGTTGGAGTGGAGCAGCGGCACCTTCGCTCTCTGGAACGGGTATTTCAGCAAGCATCACAGACGGTCAGTGATTCTGTATCAATTAAGATGACGCTTGTAAACTCCAGATCGTTGGGAAATAAGACTTTTATTCTAAATGACCTTATAACTGCCGGCAGCATTGATTTTCTATTTGTGACGGAGACCTGGCTTCCTGTTGGTGATGTCAGTTCTTTTTCGGAGCTTACTCCCATTAACTATAACTTTTTTAATACCCCTCGTCGTTCTGGTCGGGGTGGAGGACTGGCAACCGTCTTCAAAAACTGTTTCTGTTGTAGGCTATTGGAAACAGACTTATATTTGTCTTTTGAAGTACAACTCCTCTCATTAGACCAGTCAAACTAACTGGTAATTACTGTAGTGTACAGGCCTCCGAAAACAAACACAGATTTTTTAAATGAGTTTTCAGATTTTTTAGGGGGTATTACTACTAAATATAGTAGACTTTTAATTGTTGGTGATTTTAATGTTCATGTATGCTCTGACTCTTCAGCACTAGCCAGAGACTTTTTGAGTCTTATTGAAGCATGCGATTTTGTTCAATGGGTAAATCAGCCAACCCATCTACATGGCCACACACTGGATCTAGTTTTATCCCATGGTCTTGCTATCTCAGATGTCCAAATTGGTGACTTAAGTTTTTCAGACCACAGGCCAGTTGTTTTTAATGTTGATCTTCCATGCCACACCATGCCATCTGTTAGACTTAGTAAATGGTCACGTGTAGGCTTATCCTGTCCATCATCTGTCGAAGCATTTTCCGAAGCCTTTTCTGATGCAGAGCAGGTATTCCCTATTGAACATCTAGAAAATGCAGTAGATATCGATGAGCTACTGAGCTTATTTAACTCGCTGTGTACCAACGCTCTTGACATTGTTGCACCTTGGAGACTTAAATGTCAGAAAAATAGAACTGAAGCTTGGCTAAATAGTAACACTCGTCACTTAAGACAACCGTGCCGAAGAGCGGAGCGGAGATGGAAAAAGGATAAGCTACAGGTGTCCTATGAGATATTACGAGAAGCTTTATGGTCATACCAAAGAGCTGTTAAAACAGCAAAGTCTAATTATTTCTCTGAGTTGATAGCGAAAAACTCAAACAATTCTAGGATGTTATTCAAGGTTTTAAATTCAGTTTTTAATCCTGTGGCTAATAATTATCTGACTGAATCTGTTTCTACATGTGAAAATTTCTTAAAATTTTTTTGTGGAGAAATTAGTTACAATTAGACAGTCTATAGTACCTTCCACTGTTGACTTTTCGGATACTCCCACGGCTACCAGGTTTTTAAATTCCTTTGAGCCAATTACTTTAACCAGTCTAACAGATATAGTTGCTATGCTCCAGCCTACTATCTCATCTCTTGATATTGTGCCTACATGGTTTTTCAAATTAATATTTCATAACATTGGGTCTTGGATTTTGTCCATTATAAACAAGTGCCTTCACTCAGGTTTTGTTCCTGCCCTCTGTAAACATGCCATGGTGAAACCTGTATTGAAAAAGCCAAACACGGACATTACAGATCTATCAAATTTCAGACCCATTTCAAATGTATTATTTATTTCTAAGATTCTTGAGAAAACTGTCTCAGTACAGTTACAGAGCTTTCTTGATGAGAATAGTATTCTTGAAAAATTCCAGTCTGGTTTTAGGATCAACCACAGTACTGAATCGGCTTTGTTAACAGTTTTGAATGATATTTTTTTTTATCTCTTGATTCTGGGGATTCTGTCATTCTAATTCTTTTAGATCTGAGTGCAGCATTTGATACTGTTGACCATAGTCTTTTATTATCACGTCTTGAAAAGTTTGTGGGCATCCGAGGAAATGCTCTCAATTGGTTCTAATCTTACAAATAGAACCTTTTCAGTTAGCATTGGAGGTTCTGTTTCATCTGTAACTCCTCTTGCCTGTGGCGTTCCACAAGGTTCCATTTTGGCTCCTACTTTGTTCTCATTATATATGTTACCGCTGGGATCAATCCTTAGGAAATACGGAGTGTCTTTTCATTTATATGCAGACGATACGCAAATCTATCTGCCTTTTAAACGTACTGACTCAAAGGACCTGGAAACCCTTTTTGCATGTTTAAATGAAATACAATCCTGGATGTCCGCAAATTTTTTGCATCTAAATGCGAGCAAAACTGAGGCTATTGTGTTTGGGCCCTCCATAGGAAATGGAAAAAAACACCTTTAATGTTGCAAACCAATTTTGTGACATTAAACCTACCGTTAGGAGTCTGGGAGTTACGTTGGATTCCTCTCTCAAGCTTGATAAACACATAAACACTGTGGTTAAATCATGTTTTTATCACTTGAAGCTGTTATCCAGAGTCAAGTCTTTCTTATCACCATTAGAGCTTGAAAGAACTATACATGCATTTGTTCTGTCCCGCCTGGATTATTGTAATTCCTTATATGCAGGATTACCCAAGTTTTCTATTACAAGGCTTCAAATGGTCCAAAACGCTGCTGCCAGATTCCTAACTGGGGTCCGCAGACATGAACATATCACTCCAACTTTATTGTCGCTTAACTGGCTGCCGGTGCGCTATAGGGTTGACTTGAAATTATTGTTGCTTGTTTTTAAATCTTTAAATGGGCTTGCACCTTCTTATTTATCCGAATTTCTGACTGTGAACGTGCCTGGTAGATGTCTACGGTCCTCTAGTAATTTTAATCTGTCCCAGCCACATTCTCGATTAAAGTCGAGAGGGGATCGTGCTTTTGCTGTTATCGGTCCGAGGCTGTGGAATAGCATCCCCTCCTCGCTGAGATTGTTGACCTCCTTATTTAAGTTTAAACTTAAACTAAAGTTATATCTCTTGGAACGGGCATTTCCTTAATTTTAATGTTTTATGTGGGTATGATTATATTGTGTATTTCTGATGTTTTTCTTTTCATGCTTTCCTTGTTATGTAAAGCACAGTGGTCAACATCAGTTGTGTTTACTTGTGCTATATAAATAAAAGTAAAGAAAGAAAGAAAGAAAGCTAGGTCCCAAGGCAGAGGTCCCAGAGGATGAGCCAAGACATCAGTCATGTGTAGTTGTCGGCTCTGTGCCACCAAGATCATGTGACCAAAGAGGTTTCTGTCGGCCTTCAAGACTACCTGCTTGGCTTGCTCCTGGCTGCGTTGCTTCTTCTTGATCTCTGAGAATGTTTTCAGCTTTTTCTTGGTCATCGTGTCGTAGAAATGTGTCACTCTTTTTTCCAGACGTTCTGTCTTGAAATCTTGGTAAGCCTCTTCTCCAATCTTCTTGGCCCTGAAGTAGGTCATTTGCCACATCAGGTGGGGCTACAGTTGCAGTTGACAGACTGACAAACTCTTCTTGTTCTGGACTGAACGGATTCTGCCAGCAATTTTCCAGGAGATCAACGATGGACTGGACATCTGCCTCATCTCTTCTGATCCTGGGCGGCTGTAGGTCTGTATGATTCAGCTGAGAATCACCCCGACCGACCATCTCTCTCAGCTTTCTTAGGTATGCGCTGTGGTACTCTGCTGTCAGGTAGTACTTTGAGACAGCTCCGGGCTTGAGGCTGAAGCCCTTTGTTCCTCCTGCTGTCTGCGTGTCCTTGTTGACGGTCTCCTCAATGGTCTGGTCGACTGGTATACGCCCGAAGGGGTTTCTGCAGCCAATCTGGACAGAGAAGCCTCCTCGTGAGAAGTGCTCATGGACATCTGGGTGGTCAACAGGCAGTTGCTTCATCGTGGCATAGTAGTAGGGCAGGAAGCGGGCGTAGTTGAGCTTGTCATAATAGTCCTTGGGCCAAGACCCAAAATTTCACGTATTGGTACCATCTGGGTGGGCAAATTCTAGTTGCGATTTTTTACATCCTATGCACCCCTAGATAATGTTTTGACATGATAACCCTTGCCAACTGGCAGCTTAGTAGTGGTTATGACTGCTTGAAGTGACTGACCCCTGTCAGTGAAAGAAATAGTAAAAGTACCTTCCATGGAAATAATCTGGTTCATCCAGTTGATAATTTATCAAGTGGTTCATTCATCACGAATAAAGTAGGTTCTAAATTAGTGAAATAATGAGATAAAGGCAATAATTCCAAAATACATGGCTAAATTTGGGAGTATTAGCATGTCAAACCGCAATACCACAATATCATGAAAGAGCATTGAGACGATGATTGATGAGCCAGTCAAAGATTAGAAAAACCACAATGTTTAATGTATGGTGAAAACAACGGTCATTACAAAATCATCACAAAATTTCAATAAAGTACTAGTCATCATCGTCTTCGGTATCAGACTCTGACAGCTGTGGAGCGGGCTCCTCCTCCAGGCTTGTGCAAAATTCTGAATTTCAGAATTGGCCTCCATTCAATTCATGAATTGGAATTTGAATTGAATTTACTCTGCCCCACAGGACGTTGAATTGAATTTGAATTGGAATGACAGGAAGTGGAATTAAATTCATGGCAATTCAAAGAAATTCCACACAGTCACACAACAGAAAGAATGTGTTGAGTCTCGCATGCATTCAGTGTTAGGAAGGTAACTTTGGAAATGTTATTGCTTACTGTTATTAATTACCCATTATAGATGTGGTTTGTATTACTTTATTTGGATAACTTTATCAATGCAAAGCAATTTCGTTTTAAGTTGATTAGTAACTAATTACAATTATCTGAAACCATGGCTGAAGTCAAGTCAAAGCTGCACACATGGTAATGCTGTATGAAATATATATTGATGATGTGTATTGTTTACCCTCTTAAATATTGTACTGTGTACTGTTTTGCATTGTGTTTTGTATACTGTGTTGTGTTTTGTGAAATGTGTAGCCTCCTATGGACAAGTGTTGCAAATTAGCAGTTTTTGCTATAACACTAAAAACAATATATCTGGTTTGTCCAATGCTGTTGTTATGTCCATATCAAATAAATAAATAAATAAATAAATTACAATGAAAAATAATTGAATTAAACATTTTACCTCAGTAATACAACTAAATACAATTACATTAATTTTGTAATTTAATAACAGCAATTTCATTTCACTATTTAACTATTAACTATTTACTCCTCAACCCTGCATACATTTTGTTCTAAAATAGATATTGATCAAATTCTTGAAATAAATTACCCCCTCAGTGCTGTTTAATTAGTTTTGTTCCAATGTAATTTTCATTTCAAAGTAATCACACAAACACAAAGTTGTTGTAAATGCAGTTATCATTTATTCCAATGGAAAAAATTACTGAGCAACATCGTTGCATCTAATTCTCAATAGCTCCTCAAATGTTTTTTCATTGAGTCTGCAAAGATTCTCTCAACAGGTGCAGAGTGAAGTCGTAAGGGACTTCTGAAACTTAAAAAGTCCAGTGTTGCCCATCAAATTGTGCTTTGAAATAAATGTCCACCTCAAATTGTTTAGCAACCATTTTAAATACTTGGTTAAAGTAAAGCATTCTGGGAAATGGAGTCATCATGTTCCATCATGTTCCACAAAATTACAATTACAATAAATCAAACTTAATTATTTGTTCTGTGACTAGAGCTTTTAACATTCATTGCTGGGGGAAAACATATCCTTTTAATGTAATCTGTACAAGTAGTTCAAACTAATATCATTTATAATGCAATCATATCTGACATATACTGTAAAGCTTCATTGTTAAACACTTCATTTAAAATGTGTATATGAATTTCTTTGAATTTTTATTGAATTGCAATTCTGCTTCCTTTAATTCAAATTCGAATTGTAATTCTAGATCCTGTTTTTGACATCAATTCAAATTCAATTCAAATTCAAGAATTGAATTGGAATTAAGGAGTCATTCTCAATTAAATTCTGAATTGTGCACAAGCCTGTCCTCCTCACAAGGTTGATTAGTACAGGTTTGCAGCTTGCACAGGTTGGTGCACCTCAGGCTGTTGGCGAGGCACGTGCAATCAGGTAGCTTGCATGACCTGGTGCACTTGCAGGATAATAGCTGCAGGACGGCATCAGGTGCTGGGGTGCCTCGCATCCACTGGATTGTCAGCTGCCCGTCTTCATCTGTGTTCCACCCATGCTCCTAGGGACTCGGCACAGCCGGCATGGTTTGCAGAGACCGCCTCCAGATAGCAGCCTGGTAGTTGGCTCGGATGGCGTGCATGAGGAGGCAATCTTCGCATGGAGGAAGCTGGCTGGATTCAACCTCTCCTCGCCTGACACAGAATAGTTGGTAGCGAAGAGCGTTGACCTCTGCAGTGCTGGTTGATGGCACATACATCTTACAGGCAGTGTCGCAGCCAGTGAAGGCATGCATGCCGAGCAGGGCATCTGCGGAACTGCTGCCGAGAGACTGGTGCAATTTGGATATGTCAATGTACCTCATTCTGTTCTGGGTGCCGCTCTTCTGGAACAGTGGGCATGGGATATCTCTGCTGAAGGCCACACCCAGAACCAGAACATCTGTGTCGGCAGCTGTGATGATCACCGCTTTGTAGCCTGAAGGCCCATACACACCGGGACGAATATCGGCGCGCGTTATTCGCCAGCGTTTTTCAACGCGTTTTTTGTGTTCACACCCAAGCGAATGTCGCTGACGATGAGCCGAGTGAACATGCAAATTCATTCCCTGACATTAGATGGCGCTTAATGTAAAACAGAAATACAATACCACTCCATAACAGTCTATATCTGCAATACCACTCCATAACAGTTCTCTTTTAACAAGATTTTTGTAGTCGCTGTCGCGTTTGTCATATAGTTCTTTATTCCGACACCAACGAGACCAGCAGCTCTACATTCATCTTGCCTTGCATCTTCCTCGTCATTTCTTCCCGGCAGTGTCTGTCTATGGGCAGTGTAGACGCTACTTGGCGTAGCAGCTATATCTTCTTCGCTGTTACGTATGTGTGCTCGGGCAAGACCGTTTTGTGTTTGAGCGCCCCCAAGTTGTGTTTTACTGTAACTTCAGAAGCTCCAGACACGTGAGCAAAAGCGCCAATCTCATTGGTCAGATAGTTTTTGACGCGGTGCGTCAAACCAAAAAAACAAACCCGAGGCGTTTAAAAAAAAATTACGCTTTTACGCGTGGCGTTTTTCGCGTCGGTGTGCACACTCACATTGGCGCCCTTTGTTTAGTCACGAGGCGTTAAACGTCGGCGAATATCGCGCGCGAAATTCGTCCCGGTGTGTACGGGCCTTAACTCTGCTGCATGAAGAGCATGCAAAAAGCATGCGCGTATCCGCGTCCTCCTGTGATGATTTCAGCTCTGTTGCCTCTTCCCAGTGCTCTTTATCCAGCTTGAAGCAGTCTTCGCCACATGTGAGGTACAGAGTCTTGTCTTGGAGCTTCTCTCTGTGTTTGGGCTCTTTCCATTCTTCAACCAAGTAGGCGATCAGGCTTGTCTTGTTGGTAGCGCTGGAGAGTCTCCTCCACTGCTGGATCTTGTGGCCTGACACAATGTTCTTGAACTGAATTCCTGTGTCTGTGCCTCTCTTAGCCCTCTCAGCATCTTTGATTGACATGTCCTTGTACACATCAAAGATAACATCTATACGCTGGCTCCTCCCCCCTTCATGCAGCACCTTGTCCAGAGCTGTGACAGCCAACTGCGCAAAGGTCTTGTCTTGGCCCTTCAGTTTCTGTAACAGGCTCATTCCATCAATGACGGTTGTTGATGGCTCTGGGATTTCCTCAGCTGGGGGCACGCTCTTCTCCAACTCTCTGGCCAAAGCTGCCTTGTTTGTCATGCGTAGAGACCCATCCCCGTTAGCTAAGGGGGTAAGGGACTCAAGATGGCGCCGATGTCTCTGGCTTGCCGTCTGGTCCTCTGGATTTCTTTTTATCTGTCTGCTATCGTATATTTTCTTCCCTTAATTAATCAAAGTGCTGCCTACCATGTTATTACATCATCCTTGTACGACCACCAGACGTTGCTTAACATTAGAGCAACAATAGAGTCCTGCTCTAACAAAGTCATACCGGCCGAGTGCTTCGGCTTCCCGCCGCCTCCTTTCCTGGAAACTCTGCCTATGTGCTTGCGTCGTGTGCCGTCTGCACTTCCGTGGAGGAAGCGGCGTAGGAGGAGAGGTAAACGGGGTGGTGCGGCCGTTAGGCTAAGGCTGGGTCTGACGACTTGACCAGCTGGTCGGCCGCACCGGGTTGCTCGTGTCCATGAGAAGGGCCGCGGCTTTTACATTGCGAGGTGCTCTTGGGAGACACCCTATCAATGGATCCGTCAGCTTACTGGTGACTCGTCATTGCAGCCTCAACGGCGCCGTGTCCCTTGTCTACGGCGTGGTTGGAGTGGAGCAGCGGCACCTTCGCTCTCTGGAACGGGTATTTCAGCAAGCATCACAGACGGTCAGTGATTCTGTATCAATTAAGATGACGCTTGTAAACTCCAGATCGTTGGGAAATAAGACTTTTATTCTAAATGACCTTATAACTGCCGGCAGCATTGATTTTCTATTTGTGACGGAGACCTGGCTTCCTGTTGGTGATGTCAGTTCTTTTTCGGAGCTTTTTAATACCCCTCGTCGTTCTGGTCGGGGTGGAGGACTGGCAACCGTCTTCAAAAACTGTTTCTGTTGTAGGCTATTGGAAACAGACTTATATTTGTCATTTGAAGTACAACTCCTCTCATTAGACCAGTCAAACTAACTGGTAATTGCTGTAGTGTACAGGCCTCTGAAAACAAACACAGATTTTTTAAATGAGTTTTCAGATTTTTTAGGGGGTATTACTACTAAATATAGTAGACTTTTAATTGTTGGTGATTTTAATGTTCATGTATGCTCTGACTCTTCAGCACTAGCCAGAGACTTTTTGAGTCTTATTGAAGCATGCGATTTTGTTCAATGGGTAAATCAGCCAACCCATCTACATGGCCACACACTGGATCTAGTTTTATCCCATGGTCTTGCTATCTCAGATGTCCAAATTGGTGACTTAAGTTTTTCAGACCACAGGCCAGTTGTTTTTAATGTTGATCTTCCATGCCACACCATGCCATCTGTTAGACTTAGTAAATGGTCATGTGTAGGCTTATCCTGTCCATCATCTGTCGAAGCATTTTCCGAAGCCTTTTCTGATGCAGAGCAGATATTCCCTATTGAACATCTAGAAAATGCAGTAGATATCGATGAGCTACTGAGCTTATTTAACTCGCTGTGTACCAACGCTCTTGACATTGTTGCACCTTGGAGACTTAAATGTCAGAAAAATAGAACTGAAGCTTGGCTAAATAGTAACACTCGTCACTTAAGACAACTCTGCCGAAGAGCGGAGCGGAGATGGAAAAAGGATAAGCTACAGGTGTCCTATGAGATATTACGAGAAGCTTTATGGTCATACCAAAGAGCTGTTAAAACAGCAAAGTCTAATTATTTCTCTGAGTTGATAGCGAAAAACTCAAACAATTCTAGGATGTTATTCAAGGTTTTAAATTCGGTTTTTAATCCTGTGGCTAATAATTATCTGACTGAATCTGTTTCTACATGTGAAAATTTCTTAATTTTTTTTTTGTGGAGAAATTAGTTACAATTAGACAGTCTATAGTTCCTTCCACTGTTGACTTTTCGGATACTCCCATGGCTACCAGGTTTTTAAATTCCTTTGAGCCAATTACTTTAACCAGTCTAACAGATATAGTTGCTATGCTCAAGCCTACTATCCATGTATTGTGCCTACATGGTTTTTCAAATTAATATTTCATAACATTGGGTCTTGGATTTTGTCCATTATAAACAAGTGCCTTCACTCAGGTTTTGTTCCTGCCCTCTGTAAACATGCCATGGTGAAACCTGTATTGAAAAAGCCAAACACGGATATTACAGATCTATCAAATTTCAGACCCATTTCAAATGTATTATTTATTTCTAAGATTCTTGAGAAAACTGTCTCAGTACAGTTACAGAGCTTTCTTGATGAGAATAGTATTCTTGAAAAATTCCAGTCTGGTTTTAGGATCAACCACAGTACTGAATCGGCTTTGTTAACAGTTTTGAATGATATTTTTTTTTATCTCTTGATTCTGGGGATTCTGTCATTCTAATTCTTTTAGATCTGAGTGCAGCATTTGATACTGTTGACCATAGTCTTTTATTATCACGTCTTGCAAAGTTTGTGGGCATCCGAGGAAATGCTCTCAATTGGTTCTAATCTTACAAATAGAACCTTTTCAGTTAGCATTGGAGGTTCTGTTTCATCTGTAACTCCTCTTGCCTGTGGCGTTCCACAAGGTTCCATTTTGGCTCCTACTTTGTTCTCATTATATATGTTACCGCTGGGATCAATCCTTAGGAAATACGGAGTGTCTTTTCATTTATATGCAGACGATACGCAAATCTATCTGCCTTTTAAACGTACTGACTCAAAGGACCTGGAAACCCTTTTTGCATGTTTAAATGAAATACAATCCTGGATGTCCGCAAAATTTTTACATCTAAATGCGAGCAAAACTGAGGCTATTGTGTTTGGGCCCTCCATAGGAAATGGAAAAAAACACCTTTAATGTTGCAAACCAATTTTGTGACATTAAACCTACCGTTAGGAGTCTGGGAGTTACGTTGGATTCCTCTCTCAAGCTTGATAAACACATAAACACTGTGGTTAAATCATGTTTTTATCACTTGAAGCTGTTATCCAGAGTCAAGTCTTTCTTATCACCATTAGAGCTTGAAAGAACTATATTGAAGCCCTTTGTTCCTCCTGCTGTCTGCGTGTCCTTGTTGACGGTCTCCTCAATGGTCTGGTCGACTGGTATACGCCCGAAGGGGTTTCTGCAGCCAATCTGGACAGAGAAGCCTCCTCGTGAGAAGTGCTCATGGACATCTGGGTGGTCAACAGGCAGTTGCTTCATCGTGGCATAGTAGTAGGGCAGGAAGCGGGCGTAGTTGAGCTTGTCATAAGCGAAGCACCAGGGAATCATTTCTCGGATGCATGCAAGATGCAGCATCCAGTTGCCTTCTCTGGAAGCGCGAATCAGTCCAAGCATGATCTCTGTTATGTCAATGTAGGACATCCAGAAGCATGAAAGATTATGCTGGTTTCGCAGAGATTCCAGGTAGATTTGGAACAGTTCTCTTGTGTCTTGAAGGGCCCTATTTATAAGCCGGTATGGCTTCTGGGGAGTCCTTTTTTACAGAATGGTATCTTCTTTAAATCTGTAAATATGAACTTGTTGTGTTCTGTGAATAAACAAACAAATAGTTGCATGGTGCGGGCGCATTTTTATGTACTATTTGTGTAATTTTGGGGACTAAACTGAAATTAGCGAAAACAACAGTGAGAGACGGAGTTGCTGCTTGTCGTCAGTTGAGCTCCCCGCCCGTTTCCATGGTAACTCCAGTTCAAATCTGGTTCAAATGCAACTTGTATATACAAATCTAGTGATTGTAAACTAATGTTAAGAAGCGCACATTTGTTAACAAGTGTACTTAACATTATGAGAATTATATTATAATTAACTTATATTAACCCCATAAACAATTTAGTATAGGTATGGTTTTGCCCACCCAGATGGTACCAATATCTGGTCTGGCCCATGGACTTCTACAGGAACGTCTGGATGTTGGTAGCTCGCCATCTACACTGAAAGTCTACGTGGCCGCTATTGCCGTTTTTCGTGATGTGCTGGATGGCCATTCAGTGGGGAAACACCCTTTGATAACGAGTTTTCTCCGGGGAGCTAGGCGGCTTAATCCCCCCCGCCTTCGTCAGATGCCGGTCTGGGACCTGTCGTTAGTACTTAGTGCACTGTCCGACCCACCTTTTGAACCAGCTGAGTCTAGCGACATTAAAGTGCTCTCATTCAAGACGGCGCTACTGCTCGCGCTAGCCTGCGGGAAACGGGTGGGGGACTTGCATGCCCTGTCAGTAAACAGCGCATGTATGCAGTTTGGACCGGACGATTGCATGGTCAGACTTTTACCCAAGCGCGGCTATTCGCCTAAAGTGCTCTCAACGCCGTTCAGAGCGCAGGTGGTTACAATTCGAGCATTTTGCCCTGATGAGGACAGTGATTCAGTGTCTCAGAAGTGCGCTTTGTGCCCCGTGCGTGCCCTGCGTGCTTACGTGAACAGAACTAGCCAATTTCGAACTTCAGAGCAGCTCTTCGTCTGCTATGTGGGTGCCAAGAAAGGCGACGCGCTGTCGAAACAGAGGCTATCACACTGGATAGTGGAGGCTGTGCGACTAGCTTATGCTTCCCGGGGAGCCGCTTGCCCTATAGGGGTGCACGCCCACTCCACGAGGAGTTTGGAGTCATCGTGGGCATGGGCAAAAGGCATGTCTATTCAGGACATTTGTTTCGCAGCAGGCTGGTCCTCTCGCAACACGTTTGCGAGATTCTATAAATTGGATATTCCTTCGTTCGCACCACATGTACTGTCAGTGCAGGGAGAGGGAGCTGAGCTGTCATTGGACTAGACTACAGACACGCCCCGTCTGGCGCGCGCTCTAGCCATGGTTTCGACCAGGTCGTGTAGGCAGTGCGAGTTATTTGGCAATAGCTGCATTATGTTCACTATATCTATGTGTCCCCTTATTATGCCTGCATTCATAAGCCGGCAGTGTATTCCTAAGCACCAATCACATTGCTGCAATCCCCCATTCACTTCAGTTCAGCATTGCAACTAGGTGAGCGGGGCTACGTTGGTGCGGGCGCCGACTTGGCTCTGTGCCAATAGGTGTTTCAACCAGGTCCGGTGCCTGAACTTGAGCTGTTGTGAGGTAGGGATTAGTGCTTGTGCTCTACTTGGGCTCGTTGTGAGCTGGGCCGAGCTTTTACCCACACGGCGGGGGTTTTATTGTTCCCCATACGCAATGTCGAGAGACCGACTCGATAAGGGAACGTCTCTGGTTACTCACGTAACCGTAGTTCCCTGAGAGGAGGGAACGAGACATTACGTAACCTGCCGTGTGGAAAAACTTCCAGTCTCCTTATTCTCGTTCAGCTAAGATTCTGAGGGTTTTGGCGCCCGCCGTCACCTATATTGGGAGTTGTCAGCCAATCAGGTGAGGGCGGGGTCGCCATTGGCTATTTGCAAGCAAAAGAGTTATTCAAATCAGACTTCATAATTCGAGGAAAATGGATTTCCCCATACGTAATGTCTCGTTCCCTCCTCTCAGGGAACTACGGTTACGTGAGTAACCAGAGACGTTTTTCTGAATGAATCAGCCGTTTGAACAAATCAGTTGACTCCAACAACTCGCTTATTAAGACAGTGACTTGCCGCCACCTACTGGTGGTTTTAGTTTCATATTTAAAGTATCCTTTAATTAAAACGTTAAAATTATAAATCATTTCATATTTAAATATTGAATAGCTTTATTTATGCAATTGTAAATGAAGTGTAAATATAGTAGGCTAATGCCAGTTTTGATGCCGCTTCTGTGTCACCTTTGCACTGCAAGGATGGAATTTAATTTAATGATTTATTTTGACATTGGTACTGTGTTATTCCAATATAATTTAATTTGAATGTTAGAATTTGACATAAATTTTGTCATGTGAAGTTTAAATAAGTTTCATTAGAATTGTTAGGTAACGCAGGGTCCAAAGATGAGACGGCAAGATTTTAAGTTGAGACACTCACACAGATAAATACATAAATATGCATAAAATGTATATTTATTTGCAACAGTTATGGTAACAGCAATGCTGCGTTGTCACAGGAACAACCCAGGTGAAAATAATGAGGAAATTCTGTTTTCTTTCGTTGCTCCCTTCATCAAGTTCACTCCAAAGTCCTCACTTCAAGGGCTCTGCCCTTCTTAGGGAGTAGAAGGGCATAGGGATGCTCACGAGCAATAGGCATGGCCCAGCTGGGTTTGGCACTTATTGGGATCCTCTGGAAACATTTCCGTTGAGTTGTGAACTTTTGCAGCTCGTTTCTGTATTTGGTTGTGTTGTGAACTTTTGCAGCGCGTTTCTGTATTTGGTTGTGTTGTGAACTTTTGCAGCGCGTTTCTGTATTTGGTTGTGTTGTGAACTTTTGCAGCGCGTTTCTGTATTTGGTTGTGTTGTGAGTATTTGGAGCACACATGTGTTATGAAACTGATGAAGATGTTTTCTTAATTTGCGGGTGTTTTTCTGTTTGCATGTGTTTTCTTCAGTTGCAGCACATTGAGCTCTCTCGGGCTCTGTAGTACTGTGAATTCAGACATACTTCTTTTGTCACATACTGTTTTCCTTCCATATAGTAGGGAAATATGCAATTTCAGATGCAGCCTATGTTCCCTTAATAGAAATTCTGAAGTGCGAAACAATTACTTAAGTCAAGTCAAGTCAAGTCAAGTATATTTGTATAGCGCTTTTCACAATACAGATTGTATCAAAGCAGCTTCACAGTATTAAATTAAGATAATACAACAAGGTTTGGTTCAAGTGGAATTTATTGATTGATTAAATTAAATATCCCCAAAATATCCCCAACTGAGCAAGCCAAAGGCAACAGTAGCAAGGAACCGAAAAACTCCATCAAGTGACCTAATGGTGTCCTAAAACGCCATCAGGTGACCTAATGGAGAAAAAAAAAAACCTTGGGAGAACCCAGGCTCAGTCGGGGGCCAGTTCTCCTCTGGCATTTATGAGCTAGAGGCCGGATTGTAGTTTGAACTGTAAGATTAAAAATATTATATGAATGCCTGGCTGAAGAGATGCGACTTTAATCTAGTTTTAAACTGGGAGAGCGAGTCTGAGCAACGAACAGTATCAGGAAGACTATTCCAGAGTTTTGGAGCCAAATGTGAAAATGCTCTCCCTCCTTTGGTTAAGCCAATACATACTTAATTATGTATTTTATTAGGTTAGCATAAACATACCTAGCTAGACAGGTAATGTGTCCTATATGTTGTCATTGATATATGGTCTTGATTGTGCACAGGTTTATCTTGTTTAGTGATTAGTCCATGTGTCTATATAGCCCTCATGTTCCCATTTTCTCTTGTCTCGTATTGTTCCCTGTTACCGCTGTTCGTGAGTTTCATCTTCAGTTTAGTTCTCTTATGAGAGTACTCTCGTGTTGCGTAAGTTTAGCTTACGCTACGGGAAAACTCTTTTTCTCGAGAATACTGAAGCAAAAAAATTATCCTTAATTTTTAGAATGTAAAACGCATTTGCTGCAGCAGGCAGACATAGGCGAGACAGCTCACGCCTATTGGCTGCTCTGCGACAACTGCTGCAACCTATCAGTGCGTCTTGGCATGACTCCAGCGCCAATGGGAAGCCTTCCCGCGCTGTCATCATGGCCATTTTTCATTTTTCAATGCCCATCATTTTTCAATGCCCATCATGTCCTGCGGCTCGTGCCGAGCCATTCTCAGCGACGGGGACCGCCATGAGTTGTGCGCTTCCTGCCTGGGAAAAGAACACGCGGACCCCGCGCTCGCCGACGGCGGCTGCCGTGAATGCGAGTCATTGCCTCTCTCGACCCTGCGGGCTCAACAGGCTTTGTTCTCCACCGAGTCCGCCTCAAAAACGTGGCGTTGATTCAAATGCCTCGTTCCAAGTGCACCCCGCGTGCACCGTGAGCTCGCGGCTAGCTTTCTTACGTACAGAAAGCGAACCCACCCCTCGCGCCCTCCCGTTCATATGGCGGGGCTCGAGCATTATGAGCGTTTTAAACATATGAGTCCACGCCGGTGCTACCCCGCGTGACTCACATGACGCTCTCTGATATGCTCATGCTAACTGAAAGCTTATGTCTTCCCCCTGTGGTTCAGTGGCGACATCTAAGGCTTTCGCGCCAGAGACCCGTGTTTGATTCCCGGCTCTGGCAGCAGATAAATTATGTTGCTCTCCTTTGAGCTCGTGGCCAGCTTTCTTACGTACAGAAAGCGAGCCCGCCCCTCGCGCCCTCCTGTTCATATGGCGGGGCTCGAGTATTATGAGTGTTTTAAACATATGAGCCAAGGCCGATACCCTCCGCGTGATTCACATGACGCTCTCTTATCTGCTCACACTAACTGAAAGCTTAAGTCATTTCCCCCCGTGGCGAAATCTAGGCTTCCGCGCCAGAGACCCGTGTTTGATCCCGGCTCTGGCGGCAGATGTGAATTATACTACTTGAGCCTCCTAAGTCTTCCTAGCCCCCCTAGGAAGACGCCGATGGCTAAGTCCCGCTGCGGCCGGACCGCCATCAAAATCGGCACGACCCGCTCTCCCAGAGGCGATTCGAAGAGTGTATTCAGCAGCCAACGAGTCAGTTCCTCAACTCGCTCGCCTGCACACAAAACCCGTTCTCACGGCGACCCACATAAATCTCAAAAGAGCATTATGTCTGGTCATATTCCGGCTCAGGCCGAAGGTGTTTTAAATGTAGGACAGGTGCCCACTGCCCAGTGCCCACCTCTGCACACAAACACTACCCTCTCTGTGTGTCACACTCATCCAGGGTCGAAAACAATAAAGCTGGCTCAGGCCGCTCGACCGCTAAGTGTAGGAGAAGTGCCCACTCCCCAGTGTTCACCCCTACACGCAAGCACTACCTACGCAGTGTCTCACACCACCACGGGGTCCATATCAGTCAAACCGGCTCATGCTGTTCATATTTTAAGTGTAGGAAATGTGCCTGCTGTACAGCGCCCACCCCTGCCTATTAAAATGACTGTATCTGTGCTACGCACACACATAATGCCTCAGCGTATGAACCCAGCTCGTGCTGGCAGTGTCTCGAGTGCAGATCACGTGTCTGCCTCTCAGTGCACACACTTTGTGGAAAGCTCGCTGTGCCTTGGGCCGCGAGCCCACAGAGCTGTGCCTGTAATAAAGCATCTCCCCATTTATACGGCCAGGGTGCCAGTTACAGAGCCTCTGCACGAAGTGCCGTCTGCCCCATTCGAAATGAGCATGATGAACGAAGTACGTCATCATGGCCGGGTCTCCGGGTCCCCGTATCCGAGCGACCGGAACCCAGATTTCATTCTACCCCTGGCCATTCACGCGAAAGCATGGGAAGGGATCCCAGGGGCTTCAAAATGGGTGCTAAAGATAGTGAAACAGGGCTACTCGCTACAATTCGCTCGCAGACCACCGCGCTTCACAGCCCGGGTTGAAACTTCGGTGAATCAGGAAGTAACACACCTACTTCGCACCGAAATAGCAAATTTGCTGAGGAAAGGGGCGGTGGAGACCGTCCCCTTGGCAGAGAGCGAGTTGGGGTTTTACAGGCGTTACTTCTTAGTACCAAAGAAGGATGGCGGGCTCCATCTCAGACGTTTGAACAAAGCGCTGATTACGTGCTCGTTCAAAATGATCACAACCAGACAAATCCTCACTCGTATTCGACCGGGGGACTGGTTTATATCAGTGGATCTGAAAGACGCCTATTTTCAGATCCAGATAGCAGCCCGTCACAGGCTGTTCTTGAGATTCGCCTTTGAGGGCCAGGCTTATCAGTACACCGTCCTTCCCTTCAGCCTGTCTTTAGCAAAAGAGGAACTGGTGCTACACAAAGCATTACTGCTGACCCATCTGGAACAGTTGGGTCTCAGAATCAACTGGGCCAAAAGTATTCTATCCCCCAGCCAGGAAATATCTTTTCTGGGGATAGAGTTGGACTCCAGATCTATGGTGGTGTGCCTGACGCAAGAACGCGCAGCAGCGATCCAGCGCCTAGCAGCGACATACACTGTAGGGAAGAATCTCCCCCTCAGAGTGTTTCAGAGGATGATGGGTCTCATGGCCTCAGCCTCGACGGTGCTGCGGCTGGGTCTGCTACACATGCGCCCTTTTCAGCTGTGGCTGAGACGGCGGGTGCCAGCGCGAGCGTGGACATCAGGTTTGCTTCGTCTCACGGTGAATCAGACATGCGTAACAGCTCCGAAACCGTGGATGAGACCCGGCTGGTACCAGTCCAGCGTGAACCTGGGCATCGCTTCACGAATCAAAGTAGTCTCGACAGATGCTACCAACACGGATTGGGGGCGCCCTATACGAAGGGAGACCTTCAATGGGCCTGTGGTCAGACGCGGAGAAGCGTCTACACATAAACTGTCTAGAGATGAAAGCGGTCGAAAACGCCCTTCAGTTCTTCCTCCCCACATTGAGGAACCACCACATTCTAATCAGAACAGACAACACGTCGGTGGTGTCCTACATAAATCGCCAGGGCGGCCTCAGGTCCCGGAGCCTTCTTGCAATAGCAAAACGCCTCCTCATATGGGGCCAGCACAATCTGCGCTCGCTGAGAGCGGCGCATGTGCCGGGCGTCCTGAACGTGGGCCCAGATATGCTATCCAGGGCACAACTCTCCCCAGGGGAGTGGTCCCTGCACCCCCTGACGGTGCGAAACATCTGGGACATTTTCGGTAGAGCAGAGGTAGACCTGTTCGCGTTGCAAACCAACGCTCACTGCCCAATGTTCTTTTCAAAAGAAAGAGATGCGCTGGCCCTAAACTGGCCCAGGCGCACTCTCTATGCGTTTCCTCCGGTCGCCTTGTTACCACAGATAATCAAGCGAGTCAGGGAGAGCAAATGCTTGATACTCCTGATAGCTCCGCTATGGGAGAATCAAGTCTGGTTCCCAGAACTGATGGAACTGGGGAATATAGCTCCATGGCCGATCCCGCTGAGGGAGGACCTGTTGTCCCAGGCCCAGGGCGCAATTTGGCACCCATACCCCGAGCTATGGGCCCTACATGTGTGGGCGATCAACTATCACCATTTCACCTCCCGGAGGGAGTGCTGAACACGATCACAGAGGCTAGAGCTCCGTCTACTAGACGGCTCTATGCGTCCAAATGGTCAGTGTTCGCTGAATGGTGCTCAGCTCATGATTTAAACCCGTTAGATTGTGAGGTAACAGTGGTACTTTCTTTCCTACAAGAGCTGTTGGACAGCGGGAGAACCCCATCCACGCTCAAAGTGTACATGGCGGCCATAGCAGCATTTACGAAACCTGTAAATGGCCAGTTGCTGGGAAAGAACAACCTTTTAATCCGTTTTCTCAGGGGTGCAAGTAGGCTGAATCCTCCTCGGCCACCCTCGGTTCCAGTTTGGGACCTTTCCACGCAGTGTTGTTTTCGTCAACGATGACGATAGCGAAATGATTTCGTTGACGCACCTTTTTTTTTATGACGATAACGCGACGATGACTAGCTAAAAATGTCTCTAAGGTGACTAAAACATGACGAGACGTTTTCGAGTTTTCGTTGACGAGACGAGACGGCTAATTTCTCCCCCTGTTTGTCTATGATCAGCATAGCGTTTTTAACATCTTGGAACATCATCAGAGAATGCCCTTTTAATTGGTCGTTTCGCATTGTGAGTCACGTATCGTAGCAACGATGACGACAAGTGACAACAGCGGGAAATGTAAAAATGACTACCTCCGAGCAGCCGGCGAAAAAGAAAAGAGCACAGAAATGTAAAATTGAATGGGAAAATGACTACCCATGGCTGGAATGCGTGAGGGACAATGAATACAAGGCCAATTGTACTATATGCCGTCGCATTTTTTCTGTTTGTCACGGCGGAGTGTGTGATATTAAGCAGCACGCATCAGGAGATAATCTAATAATTCTATTGAATAAGTTCGCACACAAGGCTACAGAAAACTGTTGTGTTTATTTTTCTTCAAATGCAGTCTAAGCCGATAAGTTTTGAATGTTATATGTTGTATTTGTTTAAGTTAAAAATAAAACGTATTATAAACTAAACAAATCCATGGTTCATTGTTGGCAAAATGATCATGATAGCCTTTATATTTCACATCTATGTGGTTCAGTCTTGTAACTTATATTGATTAGGCCAACTTTGCTATTCTATAAATATATAGGCTAGGCCTAATAAGTTGTATTATAATATGCTATAAGGTATGAAATATATTTATCTAAATGTATCAATTAGTTTCCACAATATTCACCAGAAGTCATAATTTCAGGGGTTATTTTTCAAAAAAATAAAAAAATGTTATGAATTGCAACACTTGCTACAACCTGTCAAACCTAAGCCCGTGTCCAATACTTTTTAACCTAAATAAATTTTTTAAAGACTAAGTTACTTTTTTTTTTTTTTTACTAAAATTGACTAAAACTTGACTAAAACCTTTTTGCGTTTTCGTCGACTAAAACTTGACTAAAACTATTAAGTTTATAAGTGACTAAAATGTGACTAAAACTAAAAAGCATTTCCATCCAAAAGACTAAGACTAAAACTAAAAGGGCTGCCAAAAACAACACTGTTTCCACGGCCCTAGAGGCCATGAAAGGTGGACCATTCGAACCATTACACGCGGTGGAGCTAAAGTACCTGTCATTCAAAACCGCTTTTCTGCTGGCACTAGCCTCAGTAAAACGGGTGGCCGACCTGCACGTGCCTGGAATTTGGGCCTAATGACTCTAAGATCATTCTCAAACCAAGGCATGGTTACGTCCCAAAATGGATTGGACAGTATGCGTCCAAGGGCCTGGATTGCCCTTTGGGGGTTAGGGCCCACTCGACTAGAGGTATGGCCTCGTCGTGGGCATGGACAAGTGGGGTCTCACTCCATGACATCTGTATGGCAGCAGGCTGGGCCTCTCTGTCTACATTTGTAAGGTTTTATAACCTGGAAGTACCCGCCTTACAGGCCAGACTGCTCTCAGTCTGATTATGCTATATTAACATTGTCTACCCAACTCAGTTTGATTAGACTGTTGATATGCTGCAACGTCCTGTGGGCTTATGCTTGTGCTGCACTTTGGTTTCGCTTCCAGTCGACTGAAATCACTTGTGCAACCTGGGCGAGGGGTTTTTATAGGCTGAAGCTATACCCCTTTTGGCAGGCCATGATGACAGCGCGGGAAGGCTTCCCTTTGGCGCTGGAGTCATGCCAAGACGCACTGATAGGTTGCAGCAGTTGCCGCAGAGCAGCCAATAGGCACGCGAGCTGTCTCGCTTATGTCTGCCTGCTGCAGCAAATGCGTTTTACATTCTAAAAATTAAGGATAATTTTTTTGCTTCAGTATTCTCGAGAAAAGGAGTTTTCCCGTAGCGTAAGCTAAACCTCTCTAGAGAGAACCGAGGTTACGTTAGTAACCGAGTGTCGTTATCGTTTTGTTCACATTCTGAATTTATTTCAATAAAGCTGCACTTGACTTCAGCCAATAATTTTCATTTTGGTGTATTCCTACCTGGTAGAGAGAGTTTGAGTTTAAATGTTATACAGGCTTAGCCTCTCAGCGACTATTGGCTGCCGCTATATGATATAATCTAAAAACATATGTTCAGAGATGTGTTTCCTGTTACCATACAAGGGAACTGAGAAAAGGTGTGCACAAGACAAACAAAACCTTTTTTATGTGTGATCCATGACAATCACTGATAATAGAGATTACATTATTTGTTATAGTTTACAGTGTCGGCATGCAAATATTCTGGCCTTCTATGGCAGCGAAACCAATTTTTGCCATCATCATCTGAAGATTTGGTGAGGATTTTATGAATTTCAAGAAGAACGTTTTTTAACAAAATTCAGAATGTTGCAAAATATGCTTTATTTTTTTACTTTTTTATGATTTAAATTTTTAAAACGTAGTGGCTCCGAGGTTGTGGAATGCTCTTCCTCAAGACATCCGTCAAACATCCACCATTCTCTCCTTCAAAAACAATTTTTTTATCCGAATATTACTCTTCAGCTCATAGTCTGTAAATTCTACATTGTTATTGATATGCTATTTGTTTGAATCCCTCTTTGTTTGTATCTTTAACCTAACTTTGTAAGGGACCTCTGTATATTAGGCCTTCTTTCTGCCCTTGGTATGTGTATTGTGCTTTTATGTTGATGTTTATTTTGTTCTACACTCACAATACTCTTCTGCACCTGGGGCTCGTTCTTCGTACGTTGCTTATTACATCCGAGATCAAATGACACATCCAAGATGATATCATCGTGCTAATCATGATCTGGCTAACTCGGTTCTTCGAACACACTTGCCGGATAGGATTAGTATCGCGGGATTGAGTTATCTGAGATAATTGCGCGTTCATGCGCTGGTTTAAAAGGGGATATGTATCGATAGTAGAAACATTGATCAGCAACGCTGCTATTGGCTGTTCAGCGTGGCCAAAGAGCGCGCTCAGTTTTTCTCCTCAGCAGAGCCAAGAACTAATAGTCGAAGTTTATTCGGAATTGTAATGTTTTAATGCAAAACGCCAGGGAACACCTCAAAGTCTGCAAAAGCCAGGAGAGAGGACTGGCAAAAAGTAGCAGACAATTTAAATCCGTTAGAAGTGGCCATGTTAGATGTTTTTATCACTTATTAGCCTATATTTTTGTATTTGAATAATTGCATAATTACTTTGTTCATTGTAATGTCAGAGTCACCACACTAAAACATGGGAACAAACAAAAGTGAAGTACAAAAATATTCTACATAATGGTATAATTTTTTGTTATATTATAGTCTCTTTTATAAAAGACACTGTTAAATAAATGGTTGGCTGTTTATAAAAGCAACCAAGAAAAAGGCTGAGCAAAAAAAAAAATAAAATAAAAAAAAGAAGAAAAGATCTTAGTAGCCTACACTGTAAAATAATTTTTTGCTGCATTAAATTAAGGCCGTATAGTCATTTCAACTGTTAAATCTTGAGTAATGATGAATTGCTTTGACTTGTGAAAGTGAAAACTAATAAACTTATATTAATGTAAAAATATTTTTCCAGAGTGTAGTTCATTGTAATGACATTGTGTTTTCCTCTTTTGTGCACCTTTACATAATACACCAACACTTGTATCTGTTCCCAAGAAAGTGGTGGCTGAAATATGTGCAGTAAGTGGAATTTTTTTTAATAACTTTCCAAAGGAAAGAAAGTATAAGACTTTGTAATGTCCATTTGTTTCCATTGCACTGGACAGTGAATAAACCCTCTCAGATAACTGTCATATGGATGAACTAGCCTACCTGCAAGTGCATAAAGAACTTTACTTAATTTATACTTGTATGCTTTATGGCAGCAATATAAGTTGCAGGATTCCACATCTACAGAAAGGCCTACAGAAGAGTCTGCACAGACAGAGGAGACATAGGCCTACAGGTGGGCAGTGTATAGCCAACTTTTCCTTATTTGTTGCATGAGGCATGTGTCTAATATCTCTTGTTGCAGACACTTGACCACTGGCTTTTCTTTACAAAGAACAATTGAAATAAAACTCAAGGAACTAAGTATATTGGTCTTTTATTAAACATTTAATGAAAAGGTTTTTTTTTTTTTTTTTTTGGCAATGTTGTGTAATATGGCACATGCAACAATGTCCCAGGCCCTGTCAGGTGTGCAACCCCTCAGACTTATCAGACACTGAAATCTTCCCTTTAGTTAGCCAAAGTTCATTTCATTGTGTGCCCTTGTCCTGGCTAGAGCTGCATTGTAACTGGTTTGGGTCAGGGAATGGGGTCATACAACACCTGTCTGCAGGCAGGAACATGTCATAATCACCTGTGAAAAAATGCAGTTCCCTTTCGTGGTCACTCCGAGTTACGTCGGATGACGACGATTGGGGTTTCGCTTAGAAGCCTATCACCTTCGAGTATATAAAACGAGCCAATGGCAATGAAATGCCATGGGTCTGCGGAATTTGCATAGCGTAACTCCGCCCGCCGCAGGGGGTATATAAGGAAGTACGCTGGCACAATGCAGATATGTTTTCGCTTCGGAGCCAAGAGTTTTCTTCACTTCTACAAGCTATTCTGTATCATCTTCACTCTACGAGACGAGCGGCTCTTCAGTGTGTTGGTGTGACGGCGTGTTCCAGCGAGATCGCATTGCCTGCTGCTGATCTGTGCAGTGATCTGCCGACAGTGTGTGTGTTTCTCCCTGGGCGCTTCAGCACTCTGCTGAGCTTTTCCTCTCTCTAAAAGAGCTGCACGCGGCACGTCTTTTTCAAGACGGCTCGCCCGTGTATTTACTGGATGTGGGCGCGTGATTCATCTGCCTAACGGTCACGAGCGCTGTTTCGCGTGTTGGGCTGATTCACGCTCGGCAGCGCTCGTGGGTGAGTCACGTTTTCTCTGCGGGAACGTGACCATCGCAATGTTTATAGATCGAGACTCAATGATCCCCGTGTGGGTAGAGTCCCCTCTGCCACACCCCAATCTATCTCTTCCTCGAGAGGGGATACTTTGGCTGGTGGCCAGGGTGATCTGAGGGTTACAGTGTGGCATAATACCGACGAGCATTCCTCGGGCCACGCCCCCCTCCACATCGCAAACCGTGGGGCTTCCGTGTGTACCTGGTTCTTCTTAGGGACCCAGTGTTTTCATTCGGGGCTCCAGCAGGTGGTGTCATGTCACTCACAGCATCACAAGGCGGGCTTGATTCCTCTGGAAATGAGGATTCGACTGCGTTGCCTCCCTCTGGAGTGTCAGCGTTAGTCGAGTCAGATCCAGAGTTGATGGCCATGCTTTCCCGGGCAGCTGAAAGCATCGGCTGGAGTGGCGCCGCCCTCCCCCTGAGCGCTGTAGGCTTCCCGGATGTGCATCAGGACGCTTCCGGCCCGCGGGAGTCCACGTGACTTTTCGCGGCCCGCGGGCGTCCTCCGCCTTCGCTGCACTCGATCGCGTGGCGATCATGGGCTGTATGTTCTCTGTCACTATCGTGGCACAGGCATGCAGTGCTGTGTGTTGCCTTCGCCTTCGAGGCAGTGCTGACTCGGGAGTTCTGTCGGAACCGGCCGCAGTGGAACGCTAGTCCTTCCCTGGCCAACACTGACAGAACGCGGAAACTCGACCACGCCCCCTTGCTGGGACGCTATGCCTCCCATGCCCGGCTTGGTCGTTCCGCCGCGCACACTACTGACCTCGCTCTCGGGCGACATCGGTACCTGCGTGATCCTGGGTCAGGTGGTGTCCACTAGAGTGGTCCAGACATGGGCTCAGCCAGGTTGATGTGAGGGGGTCTGAGAATTCATTTTCTCAGCTCCCTCATGTCCCAGGCTGGGCTCCTCGGCGGTGTGGTTAAGGACTGTACCCTACAGTTTTTGACCCCCCCCCCAGAAGCAGACTGAGGCCTTCTGCACCGACGGTCATCCGTCCGTGCGGTCTCCTTAGTCTGCTTCCCGCCCGCCGCCCGCTAAACGCCAGGCTAAGCGGCGCTCCTGAGACGGGCAGCTCAGGATTGGCTTTCTTTTCTCTACAGGAGGTGGTAGCAGGGCCACTCCTTCCCCCGGTGGAGGGCCGGGGGAGAATCTTTTGTTCTCCACTCCCCGCTGCTCGTCCCACGACGGGCAGCACCCTAATGTGGTTAAAGAAAGAATCGAAATCCCCAATCCTGAGCCTACAGAGCCAGAGGGCCGCAGTGCGCGCCACCCTCGGGTCCCGCCACTGCCGCCCTCCTCTGTCCCAGAGGACTGGGATGACAGCACGCGCCGCCCACGGGCCACGCTCCTCTCATCCCCCTCTGTCGCCAGACCCCTGCCAGAGCACGCCCCCGTGGGACGCGCGCCCTCCCCTGGCCTCCTCTGGCAGGACGCGGTTAATGACCGTGCCCCCGCACAGGGCCGCGATGCCACCCTCGCCGGTGCCGGTCATTCCGCCTCGCTGCCCCACCGACGGTACGTCTGTGGTTCGTATGACCCCGCTGGTGCACTTTCTGGAGGCCTGGCTAGAGCTTCCCAGACTGTCCCGCTGGGTCGCGAGAACCATCAGGCTCGGCTACGCGATTCAGTTCGCGCGATCTCCTCCCCGCTTCAGCGGAGTCCGCTTCACTATGGTCGGTGGCAATGCCCCTGTCATGAGAGCGGAGGTCGTCACCCTGCTGGCGAAGGGTGCGATCGAGATTGTCCCTCCAGCCGAAATGAAGTCCGGCTTCTACAGCCCTTACTTCATTGTACCCAAGAAGTCCAGTGGGTTACGGCCAATCCTCGACCTGCGCGTCTTGAACCGCTCCCTTCACAGGCTGCCGTTCAAGATGCTAACGGCCAAACACATCCTCCAGTGTGTGCGGCCGCAGGATTGGTTTGCAGCGATCGACCTGAAGGACGCCTACTTCCATGTCTCCATTTTACCTCGACACAGACCGTTTCTACGGTTTGCTTTCGAGGGGCAGGCATACCAGTACGCGGTTCTCCCTTACGGGCTAGCCCTGTCTCCTCGCGTCTTTACGAAGGTCGTCGAGGCAGCCCTTGTTCCCCTTCGGGAACACGGGGTTCGCATCCTGAACTATCTCGACGACTGGCTTATCCTAGCTCACTCTCGAGACCAGGTTTGCGAACACAGGGACCTAGTGCTCCGGCACCTAGTCCGTCTGGGCCTTCGGGTCAACTGGGAGAAGAGCAAACTCTGCCCCGTGCAGAGGATCTCTTTTCTCGGTATGGAGATCGACTCGGTCGCCATGTGCGCGCAGCTTACGAGCGAGCGCGCGCAGTCACTGCTGACTTGTCTTCGTCAGTTCGAGGACAAGAGTGCGGTTCCACTGAAACTTTTTCAGAGGCTCCTGGGGCATATGGCATCCGCAGCCGCAGTAACGCCGCTGGGATTGCTTCATATGAGACCGCTTCAGCTTTGGCTTCGCGATCGAGTCCCGAGGTGGGCATGGCAACACGGCACGCTCCGAGTCCCAGTGACTCCAGCCTGCCGTCAGACCTTCACCCCGTGGGCGAACCTCAATTTTCTACGGGCCGGAGTGCCCTTAGAACGAGTTTCCCGGCATGTTGTTGTGTCAACAGATGCCTCCAACACGGGCTGGGGCGCCATGTGCAATGGTCATGCTGCCGCGGGCTCCTGGACAGGACCCCAGCGCCTTTGGCATGTCAATTGCCTTGAGTTGCTGGCTGTACGTCTCGCCCTGCACCGCTTCCATGCGCTGCTCAGGGGCCAGCACGTACTAGTCCGATCAGACAATACCGCAACAGTAGCGTACATCAACCACCCGCCGTATGTCGCAACTCGCTCGCCACCTCCTCATATGGAGTCAGAAGCATCTGAGGTCGCTTCGAGCCATTTATATCCCGGGACACCTGAACCAGGCGGCCGACGAGCTGTCTCGAGTTCGGCCTCTCGCTGGAGAATGGCGACTCCATCCCCAGACGGCCCAGCTGATTTGGGATCAGTTCGGCGACGCACAGGTAGACCTGTTTGCCTCCCACGACTCGTCCCATTGCGACCTGTTTTACTCCCTGACCGAGGGCACGCTCGGCACGGATGCACTGGCGCACAGCTGGCCGCGGGGCCTACGCAAGTATGCGTTTCCCCCAGTGAGCCTTCTTGCGCAGACCTTGCGCAAGATCAGGGAGGACAAGGAGCAGGTCATTTTGGTTGCCCCGTATTGGCCCAACCGGACCTGGTTCTCCGAACTAGTACTCCTCGCGACAGCACCTCCCTGGCCAATTCCTCTGAGGAAGGACCTCCTTTCTCAGGGACGGGGCACCTTATGGCACCCTCGTCCCGATCTTTGGAACCTCCATGTGTGGCTCCTGGACGGGACGAGGCAGGTTTGAGTATCACTTCCGCTAGAGCATCGTCCACGAGACATGCCTATGCGTTGAAGTGGAACCTCTTCGTCAACTGGTGTTCTTCTAAACATCAAGAACCCACGAAATGCCCGATCAGTGTCGTGCTTTCCTTCCTGCAAGAAGGGTTGGAGCGAAGGCTGTCTCCCTCCACCCTGAAAGTGTATGTTGCCGCCATTGCCGCACATCACGAAGCAGTTGATGGTAAGTCTCTGGGAAGGCACGACCTGATCGTCAGGTTCCTGAGGGGAGCGAGGAGACTAAATCCTCCTCGTCCTCCCTTCGTACCCTCTTGGGACCTCTCAGTGGCTCTAACTGCCCTGCAGAGTGCTCCATTTGAGCCTTTACAGTCAGTGGAGCTTAAGTTCCTGTCAATGAAGACAGCGCTCCTGGTTGCATTGGCCTCCATCAAGAGGGTAGGGGACCTGCAGGCATTTTCGGTTGACGAAGCGTGCCTGGAATTCGGGCCGGCTAACTCTCACGTGATCCTGAGACCCCGGCTTGGATACGTGCCCAAGGTTCCTACCACACCCTTTCGAGACCAGGTAGTGAACCTGCAAGCGCTGCCCTTGGAGGAGGCAGACCCAGCCTTGGCACTGCTCTGTCCAGTACGCGCCCTCCGTGCTTACGTAGACAGAACGCGGTGTTTCAGGACCTCAGACCAGCTCTTTGTCTGTCATGGTGGGAAGCTGAAGGGAAAGGCTCTCTCAAAGCAAAGGTTATCCCACTGGATAGTGGATACCATTGCTTTGGCATACCAGCAGCAAGGTCGTCCGTGCCCCCTTGGTGTGAAGGCCCACTCCACACGTAGTGTGGCTTCCTCTTGGGCTCTAGCGCATGGCGCCTCGCTAACAGACATTTGTAGAGCTGCAGGCTGGGCGACACCCAACACATTCGCGAGATTCTATAATCTCCGAGTAGAGCCAGTTTCTTCTCATGTACTCGCTTCAACCAGCCGGTGCTAGATTCTGCTCAGGTGTCTTCGCTTGCTCGCCATTCCTCTCCACGGACGGGATACGTGCGATATTTCTCTCAGGTGAGTCTGATAAGCTCTGAGTTTCCTCCAGCACTGGTTACGTCAACGCCTGAGTTATGCCAATCTGCCATAACGCAGCTTTTGCGATTGACTAGGTGCCTCCATGTGCATGGTTCCCCCTCTGGGCGACCCCCACATGTGTATTCCACTGTAAGTCTCCTTGTGAGCGTGTGTCTTTCCCTTGGCAAGCCACCTTGCCACCCCTGGGGTTTAAAATTCCACCTGCGGCTGGACACCCCAGTGATTTTCCATATGCAGCCCTCTGGGTCATATGTGTATTCTAAGTCCCCCCCATCAATGGCTGGGCATAATTGCATATTTCTCTCTGGAGATATGCTTCCCAGTGTACCTTGGTATCCCTGTGTTAAGTAGGACTCCTTCGTTCGTGCTAGTCTCACAACAGGGAGCTCAGACTTACGCAGGGCACTGGAAGACAGCCGAGGTGGCGTGATTAGACTGGAACCCCAATCGTCGTCATCCGACGTAACTCGGAGTGACCACGAAAGGGAACGTCTCGGTTACGGATGTAACCCTCGTTCCCTGAGTGGGAACGGAGACGTTACGTCTTCCTGCCACTTCCGCTGTACCGCTGAAAAACGCCTGGGGCTAGTCTCGGCTCCTCAGCGAAGACATATCTGCATTGTGCCAGCGTACTTCCTTATATACCCCCTGCGGCGGGCGGAGTTACGCTATGCAAATTCCGCAGACCCATGGCATTTCATTGCCATTGGCTCGTTTTATATACTCGAAGGTGATAGGCTTCTAAGCGAAACCCCAATCGTCGTCATCCGACGTAACGTCTCCGTTCCCACTCAGGGAACGAGGGTTACATCCGTAACCGAGACGTTCTGTTAGGATCAGCATAAGTTTATGTAATACAGTGAGCTTTATATTTAATTGTGGAACTTTTCTTACCACTTTCAAATAATGTGCATAAATGTGAATCTCTGAAAATTCTTAAGTCATGCACAGATCCTGGCCATTTTGCTTTCACATTTGTGATATGGAAGATTTTAGTCAACTGCCTTTTTTTATTTGATATAATATTATTAATCTGGAATATTAAGAATCCCAATAGTAACTGGGCTGCACATTTACATTGTGAACCCCCTTTCTGTTCACATAATCCCCTTCATTGAGGCCTTGATGGCAGTCTATGGAAGCCTATAGTCTATGGTACCAATCACGTTAGTGAAGCCTGAGTGACATACTGTAATCGGCATGGTCATGATTGCATGATCTTCATAAAAAATGATAGCCAAAAAAAAAAAAAAAAAAAAAAAAAACTGCTTTAAAAAAAACTGCTTTACAACATTGGGTCTTAAAAACCTAAAACTGTTTTTTAAACCTAAAAGCACCAGGTAAACTCCGAATGACACGACAGACAGCACTTTCCATCAAGTTCTCCGCTTCTCCAATAGTGTAAAGGAAAGAGCCACTCGCAAATAATCTTAGGGCAATGCAAACAGTTTGTGCTGTAGTTAAAGCCTGACTCCGACAAGTCGAAAATAAATGTGCGTTTCCAACAAATTAATAATGTAAACGACAATCTCACGAGTCACGAGAAAAAATATAAATCTCAGAAAGTGCACTATCCCGTATCAGCTCCGCTTAATAAAGCTGCCATCTAATCCTGTTTACATGAAATAAGCCTGCTCCCGAGCAGGTTTAAGCTTACGGACCTGTTGCTATGACAGCAAGTCCAGGATGAGCGTCGAAGAACCAAACAATCCAAGATCATGCCAAATCGTCAACAATCAAATCCAGCTAACTGGGGCCTGTTGCACAAAAGTAGAATTAAGACATCCGGGATAAATGACTCAGCTGAGCTCAATGAAGCCAAAACATGTGCGTCCAGGCTTAATTGGTTGCACAAAGACCAAGCCAGGATGAGCAGACACGGATTCATTAAGCCAGGTGAAACCAATCCTGGATAGGTGCGCGCTCACGGCTCACTCAAATAGACCCCGCCACAGATCACAGATTAACTGATTTACCATGGCAACTAGAGCCGCGTACTTTTCCCCGTCGGAAGCACAAATCCTCATGGAGGCATACGAGGAGGTAAAAGATATAATTAAGAAGAAAGGCAACACCGCCACAGTGATAAAGCAAAGAGAAAAAGCGTGGCAAAGTATTGCAGACCGCCTGAATGCGTAAGTAGTGCACAATTACACACTCACCGCTCCGCTGAAACATCACAATTACAATTCAAATATTTAATTCACATCTCCAAAAACGCAGTTGTACTGTAATTATGAAACGGTTACATTTTTAATTGAAATGCACTGCAGATATGAGTGAAATTGTGTAAAGTAACTCCATCACACTGTATAAAGCTATGATAAATTATTATTAAAGCCTTACATTATTATTTAACGTTACTACGCTCAGTACGGTTTAATCTTAGCCGTTGTACTCTGCTTCTTATGTTGTCCACCGTTTTTTTGTGTTTCTCCTGCTTTTATTAATGTAAAGCTGCTTTGACAGAATGAAACAATTGTGAAAAGTGCTATATAAATAAAATTTTATTGAATAAATAGATGAGCTATAATAATAATCACTTTAATTTATATAGCGCCTTTCAAAGGACCCAAGGTCGGTTGCTCACTGCACTGCAAAAATGTCTTTCTTACTTAGTATTTTTGTCTTGTTTTCAGTAAAAAAAAAATATCTAAAAAAAAACTTAAATATTTTCTTGAGCAAAATTACCTAGGAAAATAAGCAAAAAAATCTGCCAGTGAAACAAGAGAACTTTTCTAAAATTAAGTGTTTATGGAAAAAGTAAACTTATTTCAAGAGAATTTTTCTTATTATATTGACAGATTTTTTATTTTTTTGCTTGTTTTAAGCACACATTTACTTAAAGTTTATATTTTTTTGTCTAAACTATACTTATTTTGCTAGGTCATTTAGCAAATCAAGAAAATACATCTTTATTTAAGATTTTTTTTTGTTGATATTTTTACTGAAAACAAGACAAAAATACCAAGTCATTTTTTGCAGTGTGACTCCATTAAATGTTCTTGTGATAAAGAGTGTGTGCGTGTGTGCGTGTGTGCGTGTGTGCGCGTGTGCGCGTGTGCGTGTGATGTAGATTAAACATGAACGGGCCAAAACGGACATGGCAGCAGGTCAAAATCAAATACAAGAACATTCTGCAGAATGGTATGGTCCCTGACTAATATTTAACAAAGCACAAGCATATATTGTACCCAGAAGGTGCCTGCTCACACATTGTCTGTACTGTTTTAGCAGTGAAAAGGAATACCTATCACAAGGTAAGCCACACAACCCCTATTTATAACCATCATGGCTGTGTCAAGAATATCACTGTGTTTATGAGGTAGTAATAATGAGATTGTGTTGACAGGTGAATTCTCTGGTGTGTTGCTGGGAGACAGGGGGTATGGCTGCCAGCCTTTTCTCCTGACACCTTTCACAGACCCCCAGGAAGCACAGTAGGCCTACAACCATGCCCATGCCAGGACCAGGGCCAGAGTTGAAATGACCTTTGGCCTCCTGAAGGCACGCTTTCACTGCCTTCACAAATTAAGGGTCAGCCCTGTTAGGGCATGTGATATTACTGTGGCTTGTGCTGTCCTCCACAATGTGGCCTGCCTGAGGAAGGAGAGGGCCCCCAGAGTGCCACCAGCCATGGACTGGGACAATCCGGCAATCTTCCCTGATGACGACAGTGGTCGGCTGCTGAGGGACCAATATGTGTTGAATTATTTTAGTTAGTATGTGTGCTTTCAATTTTGGTTAAATATGTCCTGCGGTGGCAGAGGAATTTGGGTTTTTTGGGGTTCGTTTTTTTACGAATTTGGCCTCTTATGATGTTTGTGCGGTATACTGTGTGTAATACAAGGCTGCAGGGAGGCTACTGCATCCATTCATTTGTCTGTTCAGTTGATGTGTATGGATTTGTCCTGCATTTATTTTAGTGTGCAGACATGCAGGGTGTGTTATATACAGACCTTTGAATGTGTATGTATCATTTTGTATAATATGCTTTGATTCTGTGCTTTCCATCTTGTAGAGTCACTGTGACTTCAGTTTCGAAAGGAGCTGATGGTTTACCTGCTTTGTTTTGTCCTTATTCAATAAAGGAACATAATGTTACACATTGTGTTTTTATATTCATATGGAATGTGTATTTGTGTATTTGTTTATATGACAGAGTACTAGGGCCACACTGAGGAAAAAGGATAAAGTCATAAATTTATGAGGCTGGTTCTTTCTGCAGAAAAGCTACATATTCTTTTTATAGTTTTGATACTTATGACAATGTGATACTTAATATTCTGGCACATCAGCATGTCTTTGTTTATGAAACCATACTGAAGTACAATTTCACGAAATGCCCCACATCTGTCATTTTAACAACTGTCCTCCTTTAAAACAACTGGTTACAATATTATGACTTGTCTTTTTTTCCCTCTGTGGCCCTAATATTCTATCATTTTATATATATAGCCTTATAGTCTATGGGAAACTGTAAATTATCTAATGATAGCAAAAATCTAAAAATCATTATTTATCCAAAATGATTGAAATTAATGATCACAAACGTTTAAATAATGACAGTGGGTCTAGTTATATGTGATAACAATGTATAGTGAGCAGTGAAATAACTATTGGTTTCCATTTGTGGTGACTGCTGACTGACATTAGGGATGAGATTAAATAGATCCTGGAATTTAGCCTGGTCTGGAGCAGGCTAGCTCCACAGAATAAATCTCCATGGTAATTTATACCATAACATATCCTCCTGCCCCCTATCCAGCTTTAGTGCAACCGGATTACGGATCAATTGAGCCAGGATCACCAAGATATCCTGGCTTAATCCCTTATCCTAGTTTTGTGCAACAGGCCCCCGAGTTAGCGACGTACGAAGAACGAGCCCCTGGTTGAGAAACAACCAGCTGAAGTTGGGACTCATTCAGCTCCCTATAGGTCATAAATTCAGGCACTAGTATTGACACTGACTCACTACACACTGAGACACTGATGGCTCTATTTCCAGTGAAATGGCAATGTCCTCGTTGTACAAATTCACTACTGGCATTTATGAACAACAGCAGCACAGACATCTTTCTGATATTATTTGTTTATGTTATTTAAAAGTACATTATGATAAATACCGGTACTTTGTTACATATTGTAAGAGATCCACTGAGGCAAGTCAAAAGTCAGAATGTGAACAAAACGATAAACTGAAGATGAAACTCATGAACAGCGGTAACAGGGAACAACAAGAGACAATGGGAACATGAGGGCTATATAGACACATGGACTAATCACTAAACAAGATAAACCTGTGCACAATCAAGACAATATATTAATGACAACATATAGGACACATGACAAGGGGAGCACATGACAAAACCAGGGGCCCGTTCTTCGTACGTTGCTTAAAACATCCGAGATCAAATGAGAAATCCAAGATGATATCATCGTGGTAATCATGATCTGGCTAATTAGGTTCTTCGAACACACCTGCCGGTTATGATTAGTATAGCTGGATTGAGTTAGTGAGATAATTGCGCGTTCATGCGCTGGTTGAAAATGGGATATGTATCGATAGTAGAAACATTGATCAGCAACGCTGCTATTGGCTGCTCAGCGTGGCCAAAGAGCGCGCTCAGTTTTTCTCCTCAGCAGAGCAAGAACTAAGGGCGCTTTCACACTGGCAGTTTAGTGTGGACCGGGGCACGGTTCGCATGAGGGCGCTTTCACACTGGCAGTTTAGTGCGGACCGGGGCACGGTTCGCATGAAAAATCGCTAATGTGAACGCTGTCATCGGACCCGGGTGCGCACTAGAGTACCGAACCCGAGACTACCTGGAGGAGGTGGTCTGAGCTCGGTTGCTCCCGAACCGCGGTGCGGTTCGCGTTAATGTGCAAGCAACACGGACTCGGGTGCGCGCTTGTTCAGGAAGTATAGTATCCCGCGCATGCGTATCACTGTCGATATCATTGTTTCCTCACACACGACAACCATGAGTGGCAGGGGAACGTTGTGGGACACTGAAGAGGTGATGTCTCTCACTATGTAGTGCATAATAGCACCAAAAAAACAGACAAATTACAGCTATGCTCAGTCGAGTTGTATTATCCATGCATTTTCCGTGTGCGTTTGCGATGACGTAAGATCACTGCAAACGCACCTGGGTTCGATACAACTAATTGAGTGTGAAACCAGACCAACGCTGCGGGGGGCGCCGGGAACGAGCGCACTCGGGTTCGGACCGCAGCAAACGAACCCAGTGGAAAAACGCCCTGAAAAATCGCTAATGTGAACGCTGTCATCGGACCCGGGTGCGCACTAGAGTACCGAACCCGAGACTACCTGGAGGAGGTGGTCTGAGCTCGGTTGCTCCCGAACCGTGGTGCGGTTCGCGTTAATGTGCAAGCAACACGGACTCGGGTGCGCGCTTGTTCAGGAAGTATAGTATCCCGCGCATGCGTATCACTGTCGAATATCATTGTTTCCTCACACGAGTTGTATTCTCCATGCGTTTTCCGTGTGCGTTTGCGATGACGTAAGATCACTGCAAACGCACCTGGGTTCGATACAACTAATTGAGTGTGAAACCAGACCAACGCTGCGGGGGGCGCCGGGAACTAGCGCACTCGGGTTCGGACCGCAGCAAACGAACCCAGTGGAAAAACGCCCTAATAGTCCAAGTTTATTCGGAATTTTAATGTTTAATTAAAACGCCAGGGAACACCTCAAAGTCTGCAAAAGCCAGGAGAGAGGGCTGATAAAAAGTAGCAGACAATTTAAATCCGTTAGAAGTGGCCATGTTAGATGTATTTTATCACGTTATTAGCCTTAGCCTATATATTTGTGTTTTAATAATTGCATAATTACTTTGTTCATTGTAATGTCAGTCACCACACTAGAACATCGAAACAAAAGTGAAGTACAAAAATATTCTACATAATGGTAATTTTTAGTTAGCCTATATTATAGTCTCTTTTATAAAAGGCACTGTTAAATAAATGGTTGTCTGTTTATAAAAGCAACTAAGAAAAAGGCTGAAAAAAAAAAAAGATCTTAGTAGCCTACACTGTAAAATAATTTTTGCTGCATTAAATTAAGGCCGTATAGTCATTTCAACTGTTAAATCTTGAGTAATGATGAATTGCTTTTAACTTATGTTAATGTAAAAATATATTATTTTTTTTATCCTCTTTTGTGCACCTTTACATAATACACCAACACTTGTATCTGTTCCCAATAAAGTGGTGGCTGAAATATGTGCAGTAAGTGGACATTTTCTAACTTTCCAAAGTAAAGAAAGTATTATACTTTGTAATGTCCATTTGTTTCCATTGCACTGGACAGTGAATAAACCCTCTCAGATAACTGTCATATGGAGGAACTAGCCTACCTGCAAGTGCATAAATAACTTTACTTAATTTATACTTGTATGCTTTATGGCTGCAATATAAGTTGCAGGATTCCACATCTACAGAAAGGCCTACAGAGGAGTCTGCACAGACAGAGGAGACATAGGCCTACAGGTGGGCAGTGGATAGCCAACTTTTCCTTTTTATTTGTTGCATGAGGCATGTGTCTAATATCTCTTGTTGCAGGCACTTGAACACTGGCTTTTCTTTACAAAGAACAATTGAAATAAAACTCAAGGAACTAAGCATATTTGTCTTTTATTAAACATTTAATGAAAAGTGTTTGGGTTTTTTGGCAATGTTGTGTAATATGGCACATGCAACAATGTCACAGGCCCTGTCAGGTGTGCAACCCTCAGACTTATCAGACACTGAAATCTTCCCTTTAAGTTCATTTCATTGTGTGCCCTTGTCCTGGAGCTGCATTGTAACTGGTTTGGGTCAGGGAATGGGGTCATAAAACACCTGTCTGCAGGCAGGAACATGTCATAATCACCTATGAAAAAATGCAGTTCTGTTAGGATCAGCATAAGTGTATGTAATACGGTGAGCTTGATATTTAATTGTGGAACTTTCCTTACCACTTTCAAATAATGTGCATAAATGTGAATCTCTGAAAATTCTCAAGTCATGCACAGATCCTGGCCATTTTGCTTTCACATTTGTGATATGGAAGATTTTAGTCAACTGCCTTTTTTTAATTTGATATAATATTACTAATCTGGAATATTAAGAATCACAATAGTAACTGGGCTGCACATTTACAGTGTGAACCCCCTTTCTGTTCACATAATCTCCTTCATTGAGGCCTTGATGGCAGTCTATGGTCTAGCTATATGGTACCAATCACGTTAGTGAAGCCTGAGTGACATATCTGTAATCGGCATGGTCATGATTGCATGATCTTCATAAAAAATTATGATAGCCTAAAAAAACTGCTTTACAACATTGAGTCTTCAGTGGCTTGGAAATGCCACAAAAAAAAAACTAAAACGTTTTTTTAAACCTAAAAGCACCAGAGAAACTCCGAATGACACGACAGACAGCACTTTCCATCAAGTTCTCCGCATCTCCAATAGTGTAAAGGAAAGAGCCACTCGCAAATAATCTCAGGGCAATGCAAACAGTTTGTGCTGTAGTTAAAGCCAGACTCCGACAAGTCGAAAATAAATGTGCGTTTCCAACAAATTAATAACGTAAACGCCAATCTCACGAGTCACGAGAAAGAAAGTGCACTATCACGCTGCGCTGGACTTCCCGTATCAGCTCCGCTTATGAAGCCGCAGTCTAATCCTGTTAACATGAAATAAGCCTGTGTTACACCCCTGAAAAAGGGGAGAAATAATCACAAGAGTGATATGGGTGTTTCCTCACTGAAAACTTTAGTGTTATCTTTGCAACAATAATACATTTTACAAATCAACAGATCTACAGCAAATAGTAGTTTTGTAGGGTATATGGCTCAAGTCACAACAGCATAGCAGCTACTCTATAATTCACTGGAACATATAGGCCTACCCATTTTGTCAATATAACTTTAGCTGTCAATCAAGCACAAATTAGCTCAATAAACAATAACTACATTTACCAAACATATCAATAAAGTGCTTGAAAGACATTATACAAATAACACAGCAAAATGGATTATTAACTGCGTATCTGTTCATTCACAATTGACATAAAATGGCGGCTGCTCTCGTTATGAAGCTATTTTTCTCTGTAACCGAGCGGGGGCTCCGCTCACACACGCACATTTTAAACTCTGCAAACTTAACTCTCACTACTCAAAATGTTACTAAAACACACCTTCAACACTCTTGACATGTGAACTCATTATTACATTTACTCAACTCAGTTTTATATCTACAACGTACCTGAAAAAGGGGAGAAATAATCACAAGAGTGATATGGGTGTTTCCTCACTGAAAACTTTAGTGTTATGAGGAAAAGACCGCGATTTCCCCGGAGAAAAGGATTCGAAGACAAAAGCAATCAATCACGGGCGCATAGATTAAGATCAATTTGGCGATCACAGATTAAGGCAAGGCAAGGCAAGGCAAGGCAAGGCAAGGCAAGTTTATTTATATAGCACATTTCATACACAATGGCAATTCAAAGTGCTTTACATAGAAGAAATTAAAATAATGAAAAGAAATAAGAATAATTAAAACAGTTTAGAAAAATAAAATAAAATACAGTACTTTTAAAAAATAAAAAAAAAGAATATTTATTATAGATCTTTCTTTCAAAGGATTCCCTTCAGACTTAAATCTTTCAACCTTCTTTTAACCTTCAATCTTCTTACGACTTCCATCTATCAACTTTCCTTTAACTTTCTTTTCTCCCTCATTTACTCACACGTTCTTTTCACTTTCTTTAGCACTTTAGCACTGCGTTCACATTCTTTCTCAGACGAAAACTTTAATATCGTCATTTAAATACTGTTCTACTTTCAAACCCACATTAATCACTTTCACATTATCACCTTCTGAGTGGGCATTTACAGTTTCGGGCTAAATGCCCTGCTGACATAGGAGAAATTAAAATAATTAAAAGAAATAAGAATAATTAAAACAGTTTAGAAAAATAGAGTAAAATACAGTACAGTACAAACAGTCGGACGAACAGCGGCACAGTGCTCATTCAGTAAATGCACAGCTAAACAGAAGTGTTTTGAGTCTGGATTTGAATGTGACCACTGTAGGAGCACCTCTGATCTCTTCTGGAAGCTGGTTCCAGCTGTGGCTGGCATAATAGCTAAAAGCAGACTCACCATGTTTAGAATGAACCCTTGGTATTTCTAGCTGATATGATCCTAATGATCTGAGTGATCTGTTGGGTTTATATTCAGTGAGCATATCTGCAATGTATTTAGGTCCTAGGCCATTGAATGATTTATATACCAGTAATAATACTTTAAAATCAATCCTAAATCTAACTGGGAGCCAGTGTAAAGACATGAGGACTGGTGTGATATGTTCATATTTTCTGGTTCTGCTCAGAATCCTGGCGGCAGCGTTCTGTATGAGCTGCAACTGTCTTATGGTCTTTTTGGGAAGGCCAGTGAGGAGTCCATTACAATAATCCACCCTGCTGGTGATGAAAGCATGCACAAGTTTCTCTAAGTCTTGTCTGGAAACAAAGCATCTAATTCTTGCAATATTTTTCAGATGATAGTATGCTGATTTAGTTATTGCTTTGACATGACTACTGAAACTAAGGTCTGACTCTAGTGTCACACCAAGATTCCTGACTTGATGTTTAGTTGTTTGACCCCTAGAGTGAAGGTATGCGTTCACTTTGAGAACTTCATCTTTGTTTCCAAACGCAATAACTTCAGTTTTGTCTTTGTTTAATTGAAGAAAGTTTTGACACATCCAACTGTTGACTTCGTCAATGCATCGGCACAGGGAGTCAATGGGGCTGTAATCGTTAGGCGATAGGGCTAAGTACAGCTGTGTGTCGTCTGCATAGCTGTGGTAAGCAATTAGGTTATTTCTCATTATTTGGCTCATTGGGAGCATATACAGGTTGAACAGGAGTGGCGCAAGAATTGAGCCTTGAGGGACTCCGCATGTCATGGATGTCCACTCAGACTTATGGTCTCCTATACTCACATAATAACCTCTCCCATCTAAGTATGACCTGAACCATTTTAGGACTATCCCAGAAAGCCCCACCCAGTTTTCCAGCCTGTCAAGAAGTATGTTATGATCGACAGTGTCAAATGCAGCACTGAGGTCGAGTAGTACCAGCACTGATAATTTGCCTGAATCAGTATTTAAGCGAATATCGTTTATTATCTTTATGAGCGCTGTCTCTGTGCTGTGGTGCGGTCGGAAACCAGATTGAAAATTGTCAAAGTATCCATTCGAGCTTAAGAATTTGTTCAGCTGATTGAAGACAACTTTTTCAATGATCTTGCCTATGAAAGGAAGATTTGAGATCTGTCTATAGTTGCTTAATATGGTCTTATCCAGATTGCTCTTTTTCAGGAGGGGCTTGACAACTGCAGTTTTCAGGGAGTTTGGAAAACTCCCAGAGAGAAGTGAGGCATTTACCACTTCTAGAAGATCTGCTTCTAAACTGTTTAGCACAATTTTGAAGAAAGATGTGGGAAGTGTGTCAAGGGCGCATGTTGATGTTTTAAGGTGTTGTACGGTTTCTTCCAAAATTTTGCCATCAATTTCTTTGAAGTCAGACATAGTAACTACTTTCTCAGGTGGTCTGATCTGTCTGACCCCAGTGCAACTCAAGGATGTGCTGATCACCTTTCTGATATTATTGATTTTCTCAGAGAAGAAAGAAGCAAACTCACTGCACTTGCTGTTTGAGAGCATTTCACTAGGAATCTGGCTTGGGGGGTTTGTCAGTCTCTCTACAGTAGCAAAAAGAGTGCGTGTGTTGTTTAAATTGCTGTTTATAATATTTGAGAAGAAAGTCTGTCTAGCTTTGCCTAGTTCCATATTGAAAGCATGCAGGCTGTCTTTGTAGATGTTATAATGGACTACAAGTTTTGTCTTCCGCCACATGCGCTCTACTTTTCTGCATTGTCTTTTCATATGTTGCACTGCTGTTGAGTTTCTCCAAGGTGCTTTTTGTCTGCCACTCTTCTTCCTGACTTTAACAGGAGCAATATCATCAATTATATTTTTAACTTTTGAGTTAAAAGAATCAAGGAGAAAATCAACAGAGTCAGCAGATATGCTTGGTGTTAAGGATATGGCCTTCATAAATAGTACACTAGTGTTCTCATTTAAGCATCTCTTCTTGACAGACACAGATCTAGCTTCAGTGGCAGGAGAGATCAATATATCAAAGAAAATACAGAAATGATCAGACAGTGCTACATCCTTAATTAAAATCGATGAAATGTTTAGACCCTTACTGATAAGTAAATCTAGAGTGTGTCCATGATTGTGTGTGGGTCCATGTACATGCTGAGTCAGATCAAAAGTTTTTAAAACAGTTTTGATTTCTTTTGCCATATTGTTTTCTGCATTATCTATGTGAATGTTAAAATCTCCAGCAATGGCAAAACAGTCAAACTCTGAGGTAATTGTTGATAACAGTTCTGTAAAGTCCTCAGCAAAGGCTGGAGAATATTTTGGAGGCCTGTAAATAATGATAAGTAAAATGCGAGGAGCACCTTTTAACACAGTACCCAGATATTCGAAAGACGGGTAATTCCCAAATGATATTTGCTTACATTGATAGATATCTTTAAAAAGAGCAGCTAGACCCCCACCTCTCTTAACAGCTCTGCAGACACTCATAAAAGTAAAGTTAGGAGGGGCTGTTTCATTGAGGATTGTTGCACTGCAGCTGTCTTCTAGCCAGGTTTCATTTAGAAACATAAAGTCCAGGTTGTTTGTGGTTATTAAGTCGTTGACTAGAAGTGATTTATTTTTAAGTGAGCGAATGTTTAAAAGTGCTAACTTAACAGTCTTACTTTTTGTCCCCACAGCAATCTTAGTTTGACATGTAATAGGCACCAGATTAGTTGGGTTTGCTGTACGGCTATTGAAGGCCTTAGACTTTCTATCTTGTAATAGAACAGCAATAGAGAAAGATACAGGCACACTGGGTTCCCGCTTGTTCTGTAAACATTTGAGAAAGTTACTGTTATCATAACAGGAACCCAAAACACATCACTGAGAGCTGGTATCAGTTGTTTTTGGTTCACCTCGAGCAGATGGAGGAGGGTGTGGGCCCTGGCGTTTTGGCCGAAGAGGCCGAAGAGCTCTCACAGGAGGAGGGGGCGGGCGAGCTCGGCGCGCAGGCTTCGGTGTTTGAGGTGCCTGACGATTTTTGGTTGGTATCTGGGGGCTTGCAGCAAAAGAGTGGGATAGTCTGGTTCCAGCATGCACTAGTTCTTCCATTTTCTGTGAGAAGCACAGGAGTGGAGTCGCTGGCGAGAGTGAGAAAGTATCTGGTGAAAGGGGCTGTTGCTCAGGTGTTATAGGAGGCTGTGATATGCTGTCCTGGCTTCCCTGGCTGTTTTCCAGGAAGTCGTCCTTGGGTGCTGAATCTTGGAGCAGTTCTAATATGTCTGTCTGTGGTGAGCTCTGTGGGCATGGCTCAGCTGAGATTGTGTCCGTGAGCAGAGGTTGTTGTGGCTCAGTGGTGTTATCATTGTCCTTGTGTGATATGTCAACCGCATGTCCATCTTGTTGCTGAAGTGAAGTCCCGTGTTCATTCATACTGTTTCCAGGTGTGTGTGTGTCGTTCAGATTGACACACACTGCAGAAGGATGATTGAGGGAGAAGTCGATATTGTCCTTTAACACTCTTGAACCAAGTTTGTTTGGGTGATGGCCATCCCGATGAAATAGTTGTCTCTGACTCCAGAAAAGATTGAAGTTGTCAATGAAGTTTACTCCTTTTATATTGCAGGTTTTTTGCAGCCATGTATTAATCCCAAGCAGCCTAGAAAACCTGTTTGTTCCTCTTGCTGGGAGTGGTCCACTGATGAATGTTTGAACTTTCAGTCTTTTAAGTGTTTCAAAAAGTTCATTGAAATCCTTCTTAAGGAGTTCTGACTGCTCTTTATGAATATCATTCTTCCCCACATGAATTATGAGTCGATTTGCAGTCTTATGTTTCATCAGAATGTTCTGAAGTTCCCTGTTTATATCAGAAGTTGTTGTTTTTGGAAGGCAGCATGTAGTTGTATCCCTGCTGCTAATGTTTCTGATTATGGAGTCCCCCACTATCAGAGTCCTGGGCTCGGCTGAGCTCTGAGCTGTGTGCCGCTGTCTGCTCGACCTTGAGCGCCAGTTAGCATCAGTGTTAGCTACTGACTGATACAGTCTGTGTTCGATCACATTCATCACGTTTGGGGATTCCTCATTTACATTCATTAGTACTTCAAATCTGTTCTCAAGATGTATAGGTGTTGATGGGAGACCAGTGTTTGCCATCCTTGTCAGAGCTGTATCTGGGGTAGAGGATGCTACTGCGGCAATATGTGGGGCTCGTGACAATCTGATGTCTCGAGTGCCTTTGGGTCTCGCTCCCTGTTTGTGCCATCGATTTGTAAGTCGATCGGCTTGTTTCTCTACCTGTCGAGGAGCACTAGTTTCATGGGACTCACCGGCTATATGCTGAGGGTGTCCATGACGAAGCTCTGTTGTGTGTTCCGTCTGGTTTGGTGGTCCCGTAAATAACTTTGTTTCAAGAACTGCAATCCTTTGTAAAAGTCTGTGGCAGTTAGTGCAGCAAGTAGATTCCAGAAGAGGCATTTTCTCTCTTATCCTTGTAGGCAGTTGTGTTTTCCTTTCCCCGGAATGTAAGCTGGTCGGGTAGAAGAATTCTGCGTTTTTGTGGTAATCCAAACTTTGTCGTTTGAGCACTGTGCTGATTTGCTGAAGTTAAAATTAGGTGATAAAAGGAGCTAAAATATAAAAATATAGAAGATAAAATATAAAAGCGATAGAGCAAAGCGCGGAGCAGTAAGCAAGAGCGTCCGAACGGTAGCTGAGCTGAGCAGGAAGTTTTATTTCACATAAAACAAATTCTTATCCTGCTGAGCATTCGCGCTAACAGATAAATGCGGTTTATTTGTGCATCATTGATGGAGTACTGATGTTGGCTTGAAATTCTGCTGTCTTAACACTTTTTACCCGTAAATTAGACACTACAAAATGAAGTAATCAATATAACGTTTACATATTCCTCTTATGATTGTTACCCTTTGTACACATGTCAGATTTTAACTTTTTAACACAATTATATGAATTGTAAAAAAAAACTTATTACTAGTACTGAATGCATGAGCTTAAATATTTTAAGATACTCACATCCTATTAATTTAATAAAACCTTTTAACCCATAACAGTACAGTAAGTATTTCCTTAAACCTGTCACACCTGCTCCCGAGCAGGTTTAAGATTGCGCACCTGTTGCTATGACAGTCCAGGATGAGCGTCGAAGAACCAAACAATCCAAGATCATGCCAAATCGCCAACAATCAAATCCAGCTAACTGAGTTAGCGACGTACGAAGAACGGGCCCCAGGACTACAAAATAAAAGAACCATGAACAAAACCCAAAACAAACCATACCTGCAACATTTCAGCCATTAATTAATAAATAAATAATGTCGGTCTAGATTATGTACATTACCTGTCTAGCTAGGTACGTTTATGCTAACCTAATAAAATACATAATTAAGTATATTGTGTATTGAGTTGGCTTAAGTGATTGTTTCGCACTTCAAAATTTCTATCAAGGGAACATAGGCTGCATCCAAAATTGCATATTTCCCTACTATATGGAAGGAAAACAGTATGTGACAAAAGAAGTAGGCTATGTCTGAATTCACAGTACTCATAAAAGAGTAGGCAAAAAGTACTGCATGATCTACTGTTTCTGGCAAGATTCTGAAGAGTGCATACTGGAGAGGATTTGTGAATGGCAGTGAAGCAACACAACATAATGACAACATGGCAGATTCAGTATGTCATCCATACTACACACATTCATATATAGAATACTCTTTTTTAGCGGTCACAGAGTAATTACTTATTTAAAATAAGTACTATTGCCATTGAGACATACTCCCTGATCAGTGCCCTGACTATATTGAACTAGGGAACTGATTGAGACGCACCCAACATACACTGGCGGTCTCGTTAGGTCATCAAATGGTATATTGGCCAGGTTAAATATAGTTCCAGTGACAAAGTAGCCCTAACCATGGCCGCAAACAAGTGTGCTGTTGTTGTGCTCAGTACATCTCGTCCTGATCAACTTCTGTTGCTGTATTCCATTGGGTTTGATATAGAGTTTGATGTTCAATATTTTCATAATGTAGGTGTCACGGTCGTGGCTGTAATGAAGTGCACGACGAAGGAAATACTCAAAATAAATCTTTAATCCAAGAATCAAAACAATGACCAGGAGAATAACCACAAACACAGCCACAATACACTTAAATACACTGGCATACCAAGGAGCTAACGAGATAATTAAAACAGAATAGAATGAATTCATAGAATGAACTAGAAACACATATTATGAATTCTTAAACAGGCTCCATTCACAAAAAAAAAAAAAATTGGGGATGTTTTTTAAAGCTTATACAAAAGAAAGTGACTGTAATTTATACCATTTTAAATATTTAATGTTGGAAATATCCCTTATGAACCCTTATTTATCTACTATAAATATTTAAAATACTTAAAAATAAATATTTATTTTATTAACATTTACATTTCTACAGGCTTATCGTATCTCATTCTCCAATATTTGGAATTTATTTCATGTGAACAAAAGTGTACATACCAAACAATCACATCCTGTTTCATTCTTGTGACTTTAAGTACACATTAAGTGACATTAAGTAAAGTATAAAAGCAGGGCTCTTTTTGGAACTTCACAAAAACTTCCTCCGAGATTCAACTATCTTAAAATCAAGGTGAGTTTTTGAAACAGAAACCTACTGAATAACTTTTAAATAAAAATTTTTGTTGAATTTTTAAAGTATCTTTTTGCGTTGTTTTTAAAATGCATTGAGAATCCACAGTGTTCAGCTTATGAGTACAGACATTTAACCTTTCCTGCTTATTCATTTTAGGTTCATTTCAGGTTCATGATGGCAATGCTGAGAAGTCTAATTCTTCTTTTCATTATCTTCTCCATGGGAAATGCAGAAGGTAACCTTTACAACCTTAAACATTTAATTGTAAAACCCCTATAGTTAATAGAGCATTTTGGAAATGTACAATATTCCATTTACTAATATTTGCAGGATTAATGAGGGATTTACAGTATCAAAGTACAATTAATTTCGGCACATAGTCACACAAACATAAAATAAGCTACATCAAATAGTACAAAATAAAAACATTCTTTGCTGTGAGTATTACAAAAGCCCTATAACATTAATGTACTGGATGCATAGTTCATTTAGATGAAAAATGCCCCTATGGATGGACAAACTTTGGACTCCGGTGCTACAAGTACTTCCCTCAGTCGGTTACCTGGATCACAGCAGAGGTAATGTATTAGTTACAACAAGGTGATTTGGACAACACTTTTTATTAGGTGTATTTAACTACATCTAAATAAATAAATAAATAGTTTGGTACAATGCACTTAATGTGTTGATGTAAAACACTTTTGCTGCTATTGAGGTGGGATATGGGTTAAGGACAGCTTATTAGGGACAGGTTTGATGGTATGGTTAAGTTTAAGGGTGGGTTAAGGTATAAGGGATGGATCAACAGTGTAATCATAGATCTAATTACAGAAATTAATTACAGCTGTATTAATTGGATGCACTTTTCTTTTTAAATATAAGTACAATGCAAAAACATGTGTGTACACAATAAGTGCACTGAATCAAATGATTAATTTAAATGTTAGTACATATTAGTTAAAGACACTTCATATAAAGTGGGAATGGTGATTTTTATTTTTTTTAAAGGGATAGTTCACTTTGAAATAAATTTTTGGTATGTTTTAGCTTACCTCAAGGGCATCCAAGATGTAGGTGTCTTTTTTTCCGCAGTAGTTTCAATTTTGATATTTTTAGGTCAAACCGTTCTTGTCTGTTAGTCATATAATGCAGGTCTATGGTCATTATCTCAAAACACAAGCACAGAGTCCAAATTAAAACAATTCCCCGTCGTCCAAATTAAACAATTCCCCATCGTAAGTACACATTGATGGCCTAAGACACGAAACGAGCGGTTTGTGTGAGATGTCGCCTTTTCTATGGCAGTTCATTGGAACGAATGTCAGATCAGATCACTTCGACATGGCTGCGTATAAGTGGTAAAAACGATATAAATACTGTTCGTTTTCTCACACAAACCGCTCGTTTCGTGTCTTAGGCCATCAATGTGTACTTACGATGGGGAATTGTTTAATTTGGACGACGGGGAATTGTTTTAATTTGGACTCTGTGCTTGTGTTTTGAGATAATGACCATAGACCTGCATTATATGACTGACAGACAAGAACGGTTTGACCTAAAAATATCAAAATTGAAACTACTGCGGAAAAAAAGACACCTACATCTTGGATGCCCTTGAGGTAAGCTAAAACATACCAAAAATGTATTTCAAAGTGAACTATCCCTTTAAGTAAAACTTTCTTTTCTGCAATACAGAAAACTGATACTGAGCAAATAATCAATCAGAGCAGACTTTGTTTGCAAATGACTAAAATGTAGTTTAAAAAGTCACTTATGTTTTCTGCTAAAAAGAATAGATTTTATAGTGACAAAAAAATATATATTTCTCTTCAGAAAAACTGTCAAGCTCTTGATGCGAATCTTGCATCTGTGCATAGTAAACCGGAAAATGATTTCCTGCTGAGTCTGTTGCCTTCTCCTTCCACATCATTTTGGATTGGTGGTCATGATGGTGAACAAGTAAGTTAAAGTGTGCCCTAAAGAGACCCATTTGTTTGTCTAAACTAAATTTCTGCTTGAAACAGTACATGCAATGTTTCCAATGAAGATGGTTTGACTTCAAAGCCAAACTTAATTAGATTCTTACTTAAGTCTGACTACAGTAGTGCACTTTTTGTATTCATTCTCTTCACTCATTAGGACGGACAGTGGTTGTGGAGTGATGGAACTGTGAATGCTGACTTTACCAACTGGGGCTCTGGAGAACCTAATGGTGGTGGTTCAGAGAACTGTTTGGAGGTCAACTCAAGCTGTGAGAATGCACTGTTTTTTACATTTTAATATAATTTACAATACTATAATTTAATATCATATGGTAACATGAAATGACTCATTTGGATTTCACAAAGTACCTTAAGTTGAACATTCTATTTTATTTTAATTCTAACACCACTATAATGATCAGAATAACTTATTTCATTATTCCACCCTACAGCTAACCATCTCTGGAACGATGCGTCCTGTTCACTCTCAAGGAAATATGTTTGTGTTGCGGACATGTGAGATCATATGCAGTCATCCTGCTCCACATGTACTTTGATTGTACAACATTTACTTTATCTGATCTTATATTTACAAAAATAATATTCTGAAATCAAATCTCTTATAAACTTTAATCTCCTCTCAATATTTTCTCTGTAACACTCCTCAGTTTAATAAAAGCATTGCCAAAGCAAATCATGTGCATTGTGGACAATCAAATTAATGTATATACAAATATAAGTATATTGCATAGCAAGGTTTGAGGATATGGTTAGTGGAATGGCATTAAATGAAGTCATCATCAGGGAAGGGGTTAAAGCAAGCTGCACACAGCTGTTTCATCATTGACAAACACTAAAGACGTCTGTTTCCGACAATGGATTGTAAGCAAATTTGGACTTCGTCCAGGGCTCTTTTTATTTTCTGTCTTATAAAATATCCCAGTACTTACAGTCTCTCACAAAAGTGAGTACACCCCTCACATTTCAGCAAACATTTTAGTATATCTTCTCAAGGGACAATACTAAAGAAATGAAACTTGGATATATTTTAGAGTAGTCAATGTGCTTGTATAGCAGTATACATTTACTGTCCTCTGAAAATAACTCAACATGCAGCCATTATTGTCAAAATAGCTGGCAACAAAAGTGAGTTTTGCGTGTGTGTGTGTGTGTGTGTGTGTGTGTGTGTGTGTGTGTGTGTGTGTGTGTGTGTGTGTGTGTGTGTGTGTGTGTGTGTGTGTGTGTGTGTGTTTGTGAGCTCCAACGATTCAGTTTCAGTTTCAGTTCAGTTCAGGTAATCTTTATTAACTTCTCGAAGGCAATTTGGTTGCAGCATACAAGCATGTCACACAAGACAACACATACACACAATACAGGGGAAGGGGAAAAAAAGAAAATGAGAAGAAAAGAAAAAACACAATTTCCTTCCTAAAAATAATTTTCCTTTAATACAAGAACTTTACAGCTAAGAGGATAAATGAATGTCTAAACCGATTTGTTTTACTAATAGGAGTTCTATACCAAATACCTGAAGGGAGGAGTTAAAACTCGTGATACGTGGGGTCGGAATCATCTAACAATATGCTCTGGGCTTTACCCAAAACCTGTCTGTGATATAGCTGGGCCATAGTCATCTGCTTCTTACCCGTTATTTCACTTCCCTGGTTTACAATCCTCTCAAGACAATTCTTGTTTTTCGCATTTAGAGAATTAAACCAGCACAACAGTGAAAAAGATAACAACAGCTCAATATAGGATCTGTTGAACATACATATCAGTGTTTTATCCACGTTAAATGACCTTAGTTTCCGCAAGCAATATAATCTTTGCTGCCCCCTCTTACACAAAGCTTCAGTATTTGGAGTCATTGGCTGCTGAAGGCTTGGGTCTAACCATTTCTGTGGGCTTAGGGGGGTTTAGCTACTGTTCATAGACTAGGCTACCACCATTTAACATGCCATAGATCAGGTTATTCAGCCTATTTTGTCCTTTTTTGTAGAACTTATAGAAATAATATATTTAAATTGCAGTTTTATCAAAATTTTGATAAAAAATTGAATTGCCTTGTTTTTCTTCGCTCATGCCTTTTTGTAAATAAACACAGTAGTGGTCATTCTAGCTCTAACATGAAATCATTAACATTTGTGTGGGAAAATCAGTTACGGTGGAGGTAAGCAATCAATGCAGGTTAATCAATATCTGTCTTTAGAGAACAACGTGGACTTTCGTTGTGCTTACATTTGAAGGTATCACAAGCAGGTGGCGCTTATTGAAACCTTTTTGTTCAAATATTGTGCGCTCAACACAGACAAACAGTAATTAAGTACACAGGTGATATTATCCTTTTTTTTTTTTTAAGACTTAGTGTTTAAATAGGGTATTTTATACTTTATAGAAGTATTTAAGACTTACAGGATTAGATTGAGAGCTTGTGCTCAGGGCAGGACATATATAAGAACTTAATTTGTCCCTAAATTTTTTCCATTTTCTTTTTCTTGTGTAGGCCAAAGAAAATATCTAGATTGCAATTTTATGAAAACATTTTTTTTTTACCAAGATAACATTGCCTTCTTTTGCACATTAATACCATTCTAGCTGTATATCTATACCTCAAGTTTTCAAACTTTAAAAGTTAACATTTGATTGGGGAAAAGTGTACAGATGTGGTTCTTGATCGATGCAGTTGTAACGAAAATTTGTTAAGCAACATAACCTTTTATATATATATATATGTATAAAATGACTATAAAATGTATCACTATTGCAAGCAGGGTGCCACCAAGATGCTTTACAGGGACCAAATTACAGAAACATCCGATAGTTCACTCAAAATTCAAAACATTCTGTCTAAATTTATTCACCCTCATGTTATTTCAAACATGCACAAGTCATCCTAATTTTCAAGATTTAACACATGCTTTTTATTTATTTTCTTAAATGTGAGCAATGGTGTGGCGAGGGGGGCGTGGTTTTGCGGAGTCTGTAGCGGAAGAGAGAGGACGGAGCAGAGCGTTTTAGTTCCTAAAACGGACGGCTCAGTACGGTTCTGTGTGGATTATAGAAAGGTGAATGCTGTGTCGAAATTCGACGCATATCCAATGCCTAGGGTTGACGAATTGCTTGATCGACTAGGTACTGCTCGTTTTTATTCGACACTGGACTTAACCAAGGGTTATTGGCAGATCCCCTTGTCTCCCATGACCAGAGAAAAAACAGCTTTCACAACGCCGTTCGGATTACACCAATTTGTTACTCTTCCGTTCGGGTTGTTCGGGGCTCCAGCGACTTTTCAGCGTCTGATGGACAGAATTCTCCGGCCGCATGCTGCATATGCCGCTGCATACCTGGATGATATCATCATCTATAGTGGTGATTGGCAGCGGCATATGCAACACTTGCGAGCTGTCCTGAAGACGCTGAGAAGGGCTGGGCTCACGGCCAATCCGAAGAAGTGTGCAATTGGGCGGGTGGAAGTAAAATATCTGGGCTTTCACTTGGGTCATGGACAGTGTTGGTCAAGTTACTTGGAAAAAGTAATTAGTTACTGATTACTGATTACTTCTCCAAGAAAGTAATCCAGTTACTTTACTGATTACTTATTTTCAAAAGTAATTAGTTACTTTACTAGTTACTTTACTTGTTACTTTTCAAAAACATGATGCACGAAATGAATAAGCTATGTAAAGCCATAGACCTTTCTGCTTAATTCTATTCTTTCTGCATATTCCATCATCTAAAATTTTATCAAATTAAACATTCTTTTTTAAAACTTGTTTTATTAGTTTCAGTATTTTAACTTTATGCACATTGCATCAATGACTCACTCATTAAGATGGTCGCCTGCCGCCTCCTACTGGCGGTTTATAAATATTATTTCTATGCACAAATAATATTTCTTATTTGTATATTCAAAAAATATTTTAAATAATCTCATTACATTATTTAATGCAGTTTATTTGATTGGTAACAGCCCTTTAGCATGTTATTATTCTATTGTAATTTATTGATCAAATTTAAGAATTTTAAATGAAAGATGAAGCAAACGATTAGGGAAAAATGCCCTTTATAAAGGTTAAAATATCATAAATATGCCGATTTATATATGTTAAAGCTGACTGAACTGATGAGAATACTGATTCGGAATAAATGATATTTACAACACACACACACACACACACACACACACACACACACACACACAAAATTCCTGTTCTAACAAGTGTTTTTACTCAGACAAGTGAATGACCGACCGAAGGACAAATGCAAAGCCCTGGTATATTTTTCTAATTATTATTCATTTATTTACCCATAAACCTGTCTTTAGGAAGCCATAAGTTACAGTGGCAAGAATAACTTTGTGAAACCTTTGGGGGTGGTGGACAGGGTTTAAATTAAGACAGGAGTTTGCCTTAATCTAGTTGATCATGCATTTCTTTTCTTTTATTCCACAGCTGATGTGTGCAGTTTTTTATTGCTTGCATTAAAATAATTTTCTCTTGTTTTGTTTTTTAATTGCAGTCTTTTTCTTCTGCCATTCATGCTTATCAGCTCCATGCAATCTTAAGCTTTTCTTGGTTCAGCTGCACACAGTCTGAAAAGTTTTTTTTGGCAATTTGCTAAAATAAAAGACCCATTCTAAGAGCTGTTGTCTTTTCTACCTTGGGAAATAATGTTAAACGAACAACTTAAAAAGGCATGACAAATCATGACATAAAGACTGACATCACTCACAACGTACCAATGCATTATTATCCCTCATGAACAAATATAACGTGTTTGCACGTTCATACCAGTTTACCATTACGACATCATTCATGAATAAACATGACGTCTGAACACGGACAAACGGTGCGTGTTGACGCGTCAAAATTCACGCGTTTCGTTTAAAGACTTTTGAACGCGATCGCTTGCCATAGTGTTTACCACTGACTTCGCGGCGCTCATGTCATTTGTCACTCACGAGTCACGGCTCACTTCGCGAGACAGTCTCGCAGTGTAACGCAGTAACGCAGCCTGCTTACAGGAAAGTAACAGTAATCTAATTACTGCTTTTGCAATTGTAATCCCTTACTTTACTCGTTACTTGAAAAAAGTAATCAGATTACAGTAACGCGTTACTTCTAACGCGTTACTACCCATCACTGGTCATGGACAAGTGCGTCCCCAAATTGACAAGACGGCAGCAGTTGCGACTTGTCCAAGACCCAAGACCAAAAAGGAGGTTAGACAGTTCCTGGGGCTAGCGGGTTATTACAGAAGGTTTGTGCCTAATTTTTCGGACACCGCTAGCCCGCTGACTGATTTAACTAAAAAGGAGGCACCAGATATGGTTCAGTGGACGGAGCAGTGTCAGCAGGCTTTCACCCAGATAAAGGCTGCTCTGTGTGGCGGTCCGCTCTTACATGCTCCTGACTTTTCTCTCCCCTTTATTCTACAGACAGACGCGTCGGACAGGGGGTTGGGCGCCGTCCTGTCCCAGGAGGTGGAGGGTGAAGAGCGGCCGGTGCTGTACATCAGTCGCAAGCTCTCTATGAGAGAGACGATGTACAGCACCATCGAAAAAGAATGTTTGGCCATCAGATGGGCCGTTCTCACCCTCCGCTATTACCTCCTGGGGCGGGAGTTCACCCTCTGTTCGGACCACGCTCCCCTGCAGTGGCTCCACCGCATGAAAGATACCAACGCGCGGATCACCCGTTGGTATCTAGCTTTACAACCTTTTAAATTTCAGGTGATCCACAGGCCGGGTGTACAGATGGCTGTAGCCGATTTCCTTTCCAGGGGGAGGGAGGCTGCAGACCGGATGGCTCCCCGGCCTGAGTCGGGCGGTGGGGGTATGTGGCGAGGGGGGCGTGGTTTTGCGGAGTCTGTAGCGGGAGAGAGAGGACGGAGCAGAGCGGAGCGTAAGTAGGTCAAGTGCAGATGATGAACACCTGTGTCTGATTTCAGTAATTGGCGTGGAGAGACCGGATATAAGCCGGCATGGGAGAGAGAGTGAGAGAGAGATGAGCTGGGACCTCGTGTGCTGTCTGGGAAAACCGATCAAGAGTCATCGAAAAAATATTCTGAGTTATTGTGTTTTGTGGCTGTGCTTGTGCACGGTGAATGCACTTTGTGTGCACCTTTTGTTTTATCTTTGAGAAACCTGAATAAATCGAGTGTCCCAGCTCAAGCCGACCCCTGTCTTCTTCCTTCGTCACTATTACTGGACTGAACCTCATCACAAATGGTAACAGAACTAATTTACATCCTGGGATCAATCAATTATATTTTTTATCCAATTTATTTTCTACAAATGTGATGCATCTTACCAGGTTTCAAATATAAATAAATACTGTCTATGTTATAAGGCTTATGTTATGAAGTCTTCACCTCAATTAGCACCAAATAAAACCAGTCAACCCATTAACATGGATAATCCATCTCTACATCTCTAGATAGATGGATAGTCATCTACATCTAGATCGATAGATAGGTTTATTTTCAAATGTCAGTAGAACCAAATCAAAAGCAATCTACTGGTGCAGAATATAAATTACAGTTTGAAGTGCATCAATAGCCGGACTACCAACAGGTCCTGCAAGAATGTCCACATCCTGCAGTTGTTGCATCTGTGCCTGGGTTGGACTGAATTGTTTAGCAGGAACTGTTACAACTTCCTGCCAATTCAAAGCAGGAATTACAAAATTTTGAGCAGGGCTGGGTCAAAAGAGTTTTCGGACCCCAGGGGGCTCTGTCGAGCCCCCCTGCCACGCCCGGGTACCAGCTTCAGCCCGGCCCTGATGGCCGCGGGTTCTGACCCGTGTGCAAAGTTTCAAGAGTTTTCGAGCATGTTAAAGGCCCCAAAAGTGCCTGAATAGTCGTAAAATAAATAAATAAATAATAATAATAATAATAATAATAATAAAAAATAATCCTAAGGAAAACAATAGGGCCTTCGCCCTAAAAATAATCAATCCGAAAACAATAGGGCCTTCGCCCTTTCAGGGCTTGGGCCCTAAAAACATGGCACATAAAGTTAAACTAATGCTTTTTGGGTGTGTGTATTGTAAGTTGTATACCATTTCAATTCGTTGGGTTTGTCTGCAGCATGCTGCAAAGCACACAGTCCTCCTCTGCATTACCTATACATTTGTTAACATTAAAAAGTTAAATGTGAATTCTTTGGGCAATCATAGTGTAGCCTACTAAATGTCAACATACACGACATGAAAAATACTATCTCAGGACGGTTCTGAAATTACATTAAATCATTCTTGCATTACTTTTTGCATCCTTTAAGTTATTTTGATGTATATCTGGATTGTATTTCTGTATATTTGGATATTCTTACTTGATTAAATACATTTTTAGACTGAAGATAGCATCTGTGTAATATGACATACTGTACATTGAAATACTGTACATACATTACCATTACAGAATTAAAACAGCAGTAACTGGTCTAAATACATGACCATGGAGCACCCCAAACAAGTAATTATCAAAAGAAATGACAGCAGTAGATAAATACCAATAGATTCTTCATTTGTGATGTGGAGGCAAACTATAACTCGGGCTTTGATTCTTTCCGTACATTTTTATATGTGTTTTAGAGATTGAATTCAAATCAAATATTAACATTACTGCCCTAACTATTTCTGAATAGGATGTCTACTTCATACATATTTGGAATAGTATGGAAATATAAGGTTCAGATCACTAAAAACCATACATGGAAGTCGAAGATCTCATCGGTGGAGTCTGGATGTCATCTAGTGGAAAATTTTGGTACTGCGCACAATACAATCTTTCCTAAAGCTCATTTATTGAGACATCAACCTAAAATCTGGCCCAGAACTTGTCCAGATATTTAACATAGATTTTCTTGAAGTTTTAGGGTTGAAAATGTTTTCAAAACAAATTATATATATATATATATATAACAACATTATGTATTGTATACATTTAAAATGTTCATAAACTTAAACTACTTTAACAACTTTGTTTTACTTTACTAATCTGAGAAGTGTACCCTTTTAGTACCCTGTTAGTTCGCAGTGCATTAAGTAATGTTAACAACAACTTTTGATTTTAATAAATATTAGTAAAGGTTGAAATGAAATTTGAAATTAACATGTAGAAGTGCAGTTCATTATTAATTCATGTGAACTAATGTACTTAAATAATGTATGAAACCTTTTTGTAAAATGTTACCAAAATTACAATTGGAAAATAAAAAAAACGGTGTTTTTTCTCTCTTTCTTTTTTTTTACTTAAATGATAACTATTGGATTATAATAACTCACCAATTATAATCCCCTCCTCTGTAAAATTTGCCATCGATAATTCCATGCTGTTTTGCTTGGGTTTAATGATAATACAAGAGACCTACACCACATAGGGTCAAAGGCATGAGCGAAGAAAAACAAGGCAATTTTATTTTTATCAAAATTTTGATTAAACTGCAATTTAAATATATTATTTCTATAAGTTCTACAAAAAAGGACAAAATAGATAGGCTGAATAACCTGATCTATGGCATGTAAATGGTGGTAGCCTAGTCTATGAACAGTAGCTAAACCCCCCTAAGCCCACAGAAATGGTTAGACCCAAGCCTTCAGCAGCCAATGACACTGACCCGTTCAAACAGATTTTAACTCCTATTTCACGCGTCCTTTTCGCCTGGTTGGAAACTTCACACACGTTTGTACTGCCTGTTGGGTTAACTGTTTACACGTCAAAAGCGTGCGTTTTGTCCTAGTCAAAACACACGTTTTCAACGCCCATTTTTGTTATTATAAACGCGCGTCAAAAACGCGCGTTTTCGTTTTAAATAGCAGATCACACGTTGAGGACGCGCGTTTTGATGATTTTATGGCAAATTGGCGGTCAAAACGCACGCTTTTGACGTGTCAGTGTGCAATCAGACGCCTGACCAGGCGTTTATGAAAGATCAATACATAACAACATCAGATTAATCTTAGATATTTTGGATTATAGCGAATGGATTGAGGATGACGGATATATACTTTTTTTAGATTTCAAGAAAGCATTTGATACGATTGAACATAATTTCATATTTAACTCCCTCGAAAAATTTGGTTTTGGCAATAAATTTATTTCTTTTATAAAAATGTTATATAAAGACATCAACAGTTCTATCTCACTATCATTTGGAACATCCCAAAGATTTAATATTTCACAAGGAATAAGACAAGGTTGTCCCATTTCCCCTTTCCTATTTATCTTGGCGGTAGAAATGCTTGCTATTTTGATAGATAAAAACAGCGACTTTGACAAATTGAGTGTGTTTGGGAAACAAATTGGTATTAGTCAATTAGCCGATGATACAGTGATCTTTTTAAAGGACCAATATCAAATTGATAAAGCCATCCAATTTATTAATCTGTTCTCCAAAGCATCAGGCCTACACTTAAATTTAAATAAATGTGAGTTATTTGCAATTCATGGCAGCGAACTAGACTCTTTATGTAACATACCGATAAAAACATCTGTAAAATACTTGGGGATAATTATTACTAGAGATAGCAATCTAAGTGTCCAAGAAAATTTTGTTAAAAATCTTTCAAAAGCCAAAATTATTCTCAATAACTGGATACAAAGAGATATCTCAATCTTTGGAAGAGTTTTGTTAACCAAAATGGAACTGCTCTCTAGGTTTGTTTACCCAGCCTCCTCGCTAGCTATCCCACCTCACTTACTAAAAGAGTGTAACATTGCAATATTTAACTTTATTTGGAAAAATAAGTATCACTATATTAACAAAAATGATTTAGTTCACAGTTACGAAGAAGGAGGATTAAATGTTATTGACTTAGAAATAATGAATAGTGTTTTAAAAACTCAGTGGTTAAAATCTTTTCTTTGTAATGCAAACGGCTTATGGTTTACTGTTTCTTCTTCAATATTTCAGAAAGTAGGTGGTTTGGAATTTTTGATTAGATGTGATTTTGAGTTGAACAAATTACCTCTTAAATTGTCCACATTCCATCAACAAGTTCTCCTTTATTGGAAGTTAGCCTTTTCCCACAATTTTAGTCCACACAAAACATGTATTTGGAACAATCGCTTTATCTTACACCATAACAAATCTTTATTTTATGAAAATTGGATTCAATATAATATTTTTTCCCTGTTGGACATGATGGACAGCTATGGAAATGTTTTAAATTACAATGATTTTTGTTTGAAACATGGATTTGTATGTCATCCTAAAGAGTTTTACACAATTGTAAATGCCATACCCAAAAACGTGGTGTTACTAGTAAAGAGTATTCTTTCACACTATTCTGTGACATTCTCTCTCCCTTCTCCTTTTCTGGGTGAATTATCTATAAGAGATCATAAATGCAACAACAAATATATCAGAAGTGTTTTTAGACTTCATCCAAATAGAATTAAACGTTACTATATTTTCAAAGATTTTAGCCCGGAGGAGGTGAAGGAATTGAGAATGAATTATCTTACCTTTCCAAGTCTTCCTAAAATGAAAGAAGTTCATTTTAAAATTATAAATGATATATACCCATCTAAAGAATTCTTAAAATCTAAATTTGATATCGGAGAAAATTCTTGTCAATTTTGTGATACGAATATTGAAACCACTGAACATATCTTTTATCATTGTAATCACTCAAAATTGTTTTGGTCTCAATTGTACAGTAAAATGTCATGCATTATTACATGTGTAAATCCCCTTGAATACAAACAAATTAAGTTTGGTGTACTTAAGAAAGATTGTCCACAGTGCTACTTAGTTAAAGGTATAGCGGAGGATGTTTTACTTCCTGGTGGGTAACCTATACTATTGGTCCTCTTAATTGTCAATCATTCTGGTGAATCAATCAAACTTTTCAAAAAGTGGAGAGGGCGGGTCTTATCTAAAATTTGGAAAGATCCTCCGCTATACCTTTAATAATCTTTTTGAATTTGCTAAATATTTCATTCATAAATGCAGATTTTTGAAAACCCCCCCATCCTTTCCTCACTTTGCTAATGAACTTAAAGCTCTTGCTGCTTCACTCTGCACCCTTTCAAATGTAAAAGCTTCCACAGTAGCAAATTTCCTCAATGAGCTAAGTGCACTTTAGATCCTTACCCCTTGCAAGGACCTACCTTCATGTAAATGTTATTCATTGGTTTATTATTATTTATGTATTTATTTATTTATTTAATCTTTTTTTATTTTATTTATATATATATATATATATATATATATTTTTTTTTATATATATATATATATATATTGTCCTTCTTGATTGTATATTTGAGACTTTGTCGCTGTTGCTTATTATAATTTGTAATTATGTCTGCCTTTGAAAATTGTTAATTAGTATTGTTTGTTCAATACATATTTTGTCTTTAAATTTGAATTAAAAAAAAACAAAACAAAAAACAGGCGTTTATGAATACTTTGGCTTGCCATACCAGTGTCGCACCGCCGCATGCGTCATCAAAACAAAAAGCAGCATGTAGGCGACAGAGCAGCTAGGAGGCGTCGTATGATCATTTAAACGAGTTTTATGACAAGGTCGGTGAGGATGGGAAAAATCTTACATTTCTGTGCAAACTTTGAAAGGAAAAGAAAATCCGCTCTTGTTGAACCTGCCTGGTATTCCTTTTTAGTATGTACTGAAATGGAAAATTATTAAAATTGAAAAAACATTTGCACCTTAAGGACTACTGTCCTGTTTTTCTTGTAATAATTCCTCATTAAAAAATACCATTCAAGCAGCACGTTTTTCCTCATGTTAAAACTGATAAAATAATTGCTGTCTGTGGTTCTATATAGAAAATATATGGGCTGTGGCAATCATTTTGAAAAATAATAGCTCGTAGCAACATATGGAAAAAAAGAACTATGAACTAGTTCATTTTTGGAACTGTGAACTTAGTTCAACATTTTTAAGTATGAACTGAACTAGTTCATTTTAAAATTTGTGAACTGAACTTTGAAATAGTTCATGTAGAAAGTGAACTTTCTCAACACTGTCGTTATTCAAAACACACAGCATTGATGATCTTATGCATCAAGTCAACCATCTGGTTAAACCAGTTAGGCCAGCTCGGTCAGGAAGTCAACTGAGCTCTGTGTATCTCTGTGAGATTATCAGGACAACTGATCTCAGCGAGCTCAGCCCGCCCCGCTGGAGGGGGTGTAGGGTGTCGTCGTAAACAGCTATAGAGGATTAAAGCCACATTGAATCAGAAGTAGCGTATGGAGAAGTTATGCATATGCCACCAGAGAGATGTCTATTAATTACACCAAAATATTGTTTTTTCTTTAAAGGCAAGGCAAGGCAAGTTTATTTATATAGCACATTTCATAATGGCAATTCAAAGTGCTTTACATAGGAGAAATTAAAAGAATGAAAAGAAATAAGAATAATTAAAACAGTTTAGAAAAATAAAATAAAATAAAATACAGTACAGTACAAACAGTCGGACGAACAGCGGTACAGTGCTCATTCAGTAAATGCATAGCTAAACAGAAGTGTTTTGAGTCTGGATTTGAATGTGACCACTGTAGGAGCACATCTGATCTCTTCTGGAAGCTGGTTCCAGCTGTGGCTGGCATAATAGCTAAAAGCAGACTCACCATGCTTAGAGTGAACCCTTGGTATTTCTAGCTGATATGATCCTAATGATCTGAGTGATCTGTTGGGTTTATATTCAGTGAGCATATCTGCAATGTATTGAGGTCCTAGGCCATTGAATGATTTATATACCAGTAATAATACTTTAAAATCGACCCTAAATCTAACTGGGAGCCAGTGTAAAGACCTGAGGACTGGTGTGATATGTTCATTCCTAAATAACTTTTGTTGTTGGCGGACCAAATGTCCGCGGTGGTAGACACATGATCCAGGGACTCGAAAGTTCTTTTGAGCTTCGATTCCATGTCGGAATAACACTTATCCAGGTAATGGGAAAATGTTTTCCTGTCGGATGTTGGCTTGCGAGTCGCGGGTATTTTATCTAGTATTTTTCTGAACCTGGGTGATTCAATGGTCGACAGGGGAAGCATGTCTTCTACAATGAACCCTGCAACTAGCCTGTTCATTTAGTTTTGTGTTACCTGCTGCGCTCCAAGACTTGAGAAAAGCTTAGCTTGTTTAGGCGGGGTCGGCTGATGAATGACTCCTTCAAATGACCGGCGAGCAGGATTTTTTGCCACAAGTTTTGTATTGCCATGCTGGGCTGACAAATGCTTGGACAGGTTGCTCATTGAGTTGGCAGCAGTTGAAAGACACTTGTCGCCTGGGCATAGAGTGCATTTCACACAAATATTTTTGTCCTTTCGAGCAATAAATTGAAAGTAATGAGAATATCGCCACTGGCCGAAACCCCCTGTCTCCGTCTCCATCTCCATTTCCCTCTCCTTCGCACCAGCAGCTACGTCACTCAAATCGATCTCTATGGCAACGGTGCCCAGGCAAGCACACACACACAGGCAGCACGCATGCACGCGCCACTTAAACAGACAGAACTTTACACACAGGCAAACACGGCTTGGGTAACGCAGGAAAGCGCGTTCCTATAGTCTAGTAAAGTAGTGAAGTTACCGATATTTTTAGTGTAATGCGTTACTTTACTTCGTTACCCAAAAAAGTAATATCGTTACTGTAATCCGTTACTTTGTAACTCGTTACCCCCAACACTGACAGAGACGCATTCGGAAGTGCATTTTCAGAAGTGCTGGGTACAATGACGCTGTTACGATGAGGCAAGGACGAAGCAGAGAGAGAATCCACATGCAAGCTTTAATGAAAAAGGAAATCCATGGCAAACAATGGGACACAGAACTACCCTACTACGCGTACCCACCGTCCCCACGGAAATCGACACCTATGCCGTGACCCCAAAACTGAGGTATGTGACTTCTGTATACCATTTCGAACCGTGACTTCTGTATACCATTACACCCCTACAAAATAAGAGTCCAAGTCTGTGACAACAGCTAACCTATATTACTTTCTTTTTTCTCCATCCCTTTTAACAGTGTTGGATTTCTACTTATCATGCTATCCTAACTCTGCATGATTATATAGTTAGTTGCATTTTATTATTTGCATTTAGCTTTGTTTTTCCCTGTCTGTGACCCTATTAGAATAAACGTGTAAGTTGCAACCTATTTTTGGGCCACGAGCCACAAACTGAAAACCACAGCATGTCGATATGCACATTCAAACACTGTGGCAAGCCACTTCACAAAAATGCAAATGCACCAAGAGAGGTGTTTATACATGTTCACACTTGCTTTGACAGAAACATTCACAAACACTCCACAGAGTTGCTGAAGATATGTTCCACTTGTCCTAAAGCATTGGAAGTTTTCTAAAAATGCAGAGTAAAAAAGTAACCTCCTTCAGCTGGCATCTGGCTTAATAAAGTCTTCATCAAATAATGTATTATCAGGTATAAAGACCCTTAGAGACTCACACAAAGAACTCCAATCAGACCCGAAGAGGCATTTCTCCCAATTACAGTTCCAAGGAAAAGAAAGCCTGTGTTTTTGGAGGAGAAAACAAAAAGAACAGATTGCTTGTGTTTTCAAAAGTCTCCATTTTATTCAGGTCTTTAGATATGGCTAGGGTTCCTATCTTATGGTCCACTGGGGCAAAAATCACATGTCTGATTGCTTCTCAACATGCAGCATACTGTAATATAAGGCACTAAGGACCACGTAAATACTGTCTGTTCCAGACTCCCAGCAGAGGATGCATTTTTTACGAAGACTTAGATTGTATGGAGTGGAACAAAAATGTATGTTGTTGTTCTATCATGCAATATTGGAGAGTATTTTAAAATACGGTATTACAGCCTGGTATGGTAACCTGACAGTACAGTTAAAATCACAGATCGCCCGTCAGGTAAAGACAGCTATGAAGATTATGGGGGTCAAAAACTATCTGCCCCCCCCCCAGAAAATTTATGAGCATGCAGTCGGTTATCAAACAGGCACAAAAAATAACCCAGAATTCCAGCTTTTACCCTCTGGCAGAAGATTCAGAGTTCCTAAATGCAGGCTAAACCGATATAACAGCCTGGTCTCATTGTTAATACGTAGTATTAATACGTAATTTTCAAAGATAGAAAACGTACGTTTTATACGTTTGGATAGATGCTGAAACGTATGATATGGACGTATCTGCAACAATTAAACGTAACATTATTACGTTTTTACAGCTACAAAACGTTAAATATTTACGAATCTTTCATATCATTAAGATATCTGTATAATTTACCTTTTACCGTTTTATAGATAAATGGAAGATCCCTTAACCCTACTCCCAAACCTAAACATGACGCTTCTCCATTTCAAATGTAGTTTACCGACTGAAATACGGCATGTCGCAATCTGTGGCGAGAGCCAATGAGCGTTTGATATCACTGCCGTAAAACATGTCGTAACGCTTCTTGAGGGCGCAATTTTTGAATTTGAATTCATCACGAGCGCGGGATTTGACAGTTACGGACTGCGCTGCTGTGATAGCCTGTGAAATGGAGATGAAGATCACTCACTGGATAAAGGGCTGAATTTGGATCTCTTTCTTGCAAACGTATGGATTCTAAAGATTTGGATTATATCAAGCTAATAAAATTGATGTCTTTTGTGAATTTATGTTGGGTTTTGGTGTATTATTGTTCTATTGGAGAAAACGCATTTTGTGTCTCACTGTAAATAAACTAAATATTACAAAATGGTTAAACGATTAAATAAGGTATTTTTAAGGTTTTAAAGTGTATTCTTGTTTAACTGCATGTAGGCCAACGTTAATCCTCCGAAACGAGTTTGCAGCAGAAAGCACGAACAGAGCGAAATGTTATTAGCCTATTTCTTGAGTAAACTGCATTTAATAAATGCGACTGAAAACGTAGGCTAATTGATAATACATTTGAATGCAACAGAGTCAAAACATTAATGCCACGATTTTAATATGCATAAATAAGTATGTACGTCGGTAGAGTTGTTCATACGTAAATAATTTACGTTTTTGTGCTTTTAATACGTAAATATTTTACGTTTTAGTGCTGTAAATACGTCAGTATTATACGTTTCTGTGTGTATAAAACGTAAGTAAATGTACGTATGGTAGAATTACACTTTACGTAAAAATACACACGTATTCTCATGAGATCACGTTGCAGCTAAACACTAATTTTTGCCTATGTCCATTAAGCTTATCAACACTATTATGTAGGCTATGTCATCATGCAATAAGTAGGTTATTGGGGTAATGTAATATGTTAGGGGTGAATGCATGGCCTGTTAGATTGTTCATTATGTCATTATGTAATGTTTAGGTTATGTGCAATATGTCAGTTGTGCAATCTGTAGGTCATTTGGGGAGCTGTGCATTAGGTCATTTGTGCAATATGTATATTATCGGGGTTGTGCAATATGTATATCATCGGGGATGTGCAATATGTATACCATCAGGGATGTGCAATACCATCGGGGATGTGCAATACCATTGGGGACGTGCAATATGGGAGCTGTAAACGGTTGTAATTTTTAAAAACTGCCAATGAAAGGTGCCTACTATATACATACCTGTCTAATGTATATGAGAACATGTTTTGTGAGAGGATGTGTTGAGAGACGTTTATTCTTTGTATTTTGTATTTTGTGTTGTCTTTGTAAAACAAATTTCCCTTCGGGGACAATAAAGTATATCTTAAGCATGTACACAAGGGCGTGGAAATAAATATTTGCATTTAGATCAGTCTTTAGTGTGCTGCTGAGTAAATGGGACATCTGCACATTACATAAATGCAGGTCAAGAAATATACGCTTGATCATAAATAAGAAGCAATGTTGACTTTTTTTTTAGATGCATGAGAGGTATAAGTGATTAGATCAACATATATTATACAAGTTTTAACATAACTTGTTAGTTATTTCCTCCAATCAAAATTAAGGTCATATACCTGTAAAAAAAAAAAAATATATATATATATATATATTTTTTTTTTATTATTTCACTGCTTTGAATTTTGAATTTACTTTTGATTGAAAATGTCTCGATTGATTTAATTGGCAATCCGTTTATACCAGTTTTTTTTTTTTTATGTCCTTAATGTCACTATCCAACCTGTTTGAAGTCTTTAAAACCTTAAAGGGTTAAGGACCAACTTGTAGGGTCTTAATACCCTCCAAAATCGAGGAGGTCAAAGGTCATGCCTCCTGCTATAGTATCATCAGCTCTCCCCAAGGTCTGTTCATGCGGCCTGCCCATCAACAAATGCTAACATTTTAAAATTCGACATATATTTTGAGTAGATAACCGATGGTATATTCTCAGTAAAGGGTTTCACCCTGTGTGTTTCCACACTTATTAAGGATAGTTCGGGAGATACAAGAAAAGTAAAAATAACATACACCTTATATGTGCAATAGATCATAGCTACTGTAAAAAAAAGTAAGATCATGCTACAAATTAAGACAAGTAAAATGAAATATTCACTCTAGACAAACTTTACTTATGCTGTGTCATGGACCACAGAGGCACATCTCGTCTCTGAAAATGTGTGGTGATTTTCTAAAAGATACAAGTTCATCTAAATAAGAGCAATGTCGAGTCCTCGGATTTCTTAAAAAAACAAAACAAAACAACAACAAAAATCATTGTGACAAACTTTGACAACATGTTTCATGGACAAAAATATTGCTTGAATATTTTTGTATAAATAAGATCTAAGACGACTAAGCACAGTTTTTGCTTTAAAATTGTAAAGTTTTTGAACCGACGCTGTTTAGTAAAAAATAATACCTTGGGTTAAATTTAAGCAAAATCATTTCTTCCATACAGAAGTCTTCTAGGAAGATAAATAGAAGATACGATTTTAATAAAACTTTAAATATTTAAACTTTTAAGATTATGCGTTTAAATGAATTTAGTATGAATAAAACTCTGGAAGTATATGCTCTGGAGCGCAGACTAACTTTACATATGCTGTGTCATTGTGTCCCAGGGCCGGCCCGAGGCATAAGCGAACTAAGCGGCTGCTTGGGGCCCCCTCGCCACCAGGGGGCCCCCAATCGAGGTTTTTTTTTTTTTTTTTTTTTTTTTACATATTAATTAACTTAAACAAGTGACATAAATGCATGAAAGGATTAATAATTCAAGACAAGAAAATTCTGATTTCATGATCAATATACCTGCCTAACAACTGCTGCTGTGTCTGCCAGTGTTTGAGTCATGCGCATAACTTCGCGTGCATAGACAATTTGTGCGCAAAGTCACGGTAATGTAATGTTAAGCCATGTCACAAAAATTTTATTTGATCAATGATTTATCCTTTAAATGTAATGATATTCAGAACAGAACAAGAATAAAAAAATAACTATAAACAAGCCAAAACGAAATAATTTAAAGCGAAAGTAAAAGTAAGCGGCGTTGGGCTCACGTATCTCTCTCATTAGAATCAAAATGTTTCAACATTCGCGATGGATTTGGATGGTAAACTATTCTTTATCATAGGCTTTGTACTTCACTCACGTTCCAATACCGACGGAAAAAAATCATCCTCTTCACACGCGCAAAAATGTGCTTGGAAACATCACAATGGAAGATTACAAAGCTGGAATATGTTGTGTGTGTTTGTGTGTGTGTGAGTCGCGGGCGCGATCAAACAGTGGAAACATAAAAACATACTCCGTCATGTTCATACAAGACATCATTCAAACTGCAAAGTGTTGCAAAACGTTGGAGGATATTTTGCAAATAATTTTTTTTAATATGTTTTGTGACAGTTTGTTTTCAGAAGTTTCCAAGAGTTAGTAAAAGAGTAAAGAAAAAGTTAAAACTTTTTTAAGTATCTATTTTTTATTAAGTATTTATTTTTTATTAATACATAACCTCATTGTATTAATTTATAATGTAACATTATAGCGTGACATTGTGTCAATAATCGTCAAGCACAGGTGACTGCGCGGTGGGAGGGGGCCCCCAAATCAAATTCTGCTTAGGGCCCCCAAAAGGCTCGGGCCGGCACTGTTGTGTCCCGAGGCTCGTCTGGTCTGTAACTCCTCTCGTCTCTGTGAGGGTCTGAAGCTGCAGTTCACACTCTAGTTTATCTCTGAAGGATCTGGGAGTGTTTTGTTTAGACAACTTAAACTATTTGCTTTTTGGATTTTATTTGGATTTTTTTATCATTGCAGAAAGAACTACTTCAGCGTTCTGAAAATGTAAGGTGTTTTTATATTTATTTATTTATTTATTTTAGCCAACTTATTTAATAACTTATTTAACAACTTATTTACTAACTAAAACTGACATTTGTTATTATTCATTGAGTTATATATTTTATTTATAATCATTTAATTTAAAATATAGATACGTTTATTTTTATAGAACCAGTTTGTGTGTGTGTGTGTGTGTGTGTGTGTGTGTGTGTGCGTGCGTGCGTGCGTGCGTGCGTGTGTGTGTGTGTGTGTAATAATTGGTTAAGAAAATTTTAGAAAGATGTTTATTTTTATATTATATATTTTATTTATAATCATTTCATTTGAAATATATTTTATTTTATATTTTACTCAACCGTTTGAAATATTGTGTTTCATATATCACCTTATGTTGATTTAGTTAGAATAGGTAGAATATATATTCACATTGGTTTTAATGCGCAACAGCCTGATAGTTTTTCTAACTTATGGAAAAAAACAAAACTTAACTTTGACCCCCTAGTAAATAGCTTTAGAGGTGACTATCCTGCCTTTTAATTGTTTGATGCTTCCAGAAAACCATAATACACAACAACAACAACATACAGTCTGGATGGGGAGCGGTGCCCCTGCATCTCAACCCATCTAAGTTTCTCATACATATCATGTTGATAAGCTTGAACCCTATCTTTAAAATACTTATATTTAATCAAATTTCATCTTATTTCATATATCTATTATTTTATACGTTTTATTTATCAGCAATGCTTATTATTTCTTTAAACCCATTTGTGCCGTTTCATTCTCACACAAACATTATGGACGTTGCTGTACAATCTGAAAACCAAGCCTCCGACCCTTTGCCAGGTCTCTTCTGATCATAAATTCAATGGCCTGGGCTTGTTAACCTGCAATAATAAAAAGACATTCTGAAAAACATTCACTTCCTTATCACACAACAGATTGGGGTCATAAACACACAAACACTCCGGAAACGGATGGTCAAAAGGTCACAAATGAACACCTGGTGGTCATAATGGCCATAAAAGGTCATAAAGGGCCATAAATCAAAAGTGACACAAGCTGCACTATATATACTACTTAGTTTAGTTTAGTTTAGTTTAGTTTAGTTTAGTTTAGTTTATTTGTTTATTTGAGCAGTAACCATTCTGCTCAAAAGGAGTGGGCCGAAGCAAAAGAGCTTATAAGCGCTATAAAAATTCACAAAATTCTAATTTCACAATAGTACAAAGGAACATAGTGCAAAAGCAACAAAACAACAACAAGGAAACAACAGCAAAAAACAAACAAAACAAAAACAAAACAAAAAAAAAAAAAAAAAAAAAATGGATAACTCTTTTTTGCAGCATTACTATTGGTTTTAATGTGCTTTTATAAGTAGTACCCCATACCACAGAACAATAATGTAAATAGGGCAAAATCAGAGAACAGTATAAAGTATGCAGAGCTTTGATGTTTAAAATATGCTTTACTTTTGCAATTACTGAAATGCTTCTTGATATTTTAGTGATTATATATTTAATATGAGAGTTCCAAGTAATTCTATCATCTATCACTTACAACATGGCATGAACGTAGTCAAGCAACGTTGCTGTTACACTACATGTGCCTGTATTTAAAAACAACTGTGTAGTTGCTAAAGTAATAATACCTTCATTAATTACATTAGCACATGCATGTGTGCTGTTGCTAGTTATCTGCAAGAGATTTAATTTAAACAGATTTTTCTAGTTTTAATGATTTTACTTAATGTGACTGTTTTGATTATATCACTGTCGGTTGCAATTAATGGCGCTTTTCCACTGCATGGTACGGTACGGCTCGGTTCGGTACGGCACGCTTTGGCGCTTTTCCACTGCATGGTACGGTACGGCTCGGTTCAGTACAGCTCACTTTTGACGCATTTCCACTGCATGGTACGGTACGGTACGGCTCGTTTCGGCTCGCTTTAAATGGTACCACCTCTGTTGAGGTTCCAAGCGTACCGTACCGATACTAAAATGTGACGTGAAAACACTGCAGATCACTGATTGGTCAGACAGAATCATCACTACCAGCGTCATTGTATTTACGACACGAGACACTAAACCCGCTAGATTTAAATAGCCAGTAGACAACAGCCAACGCTGTAGCGCCTGTTTTAAAAGTATTTGCTTAAAAAAAAAAAAGAGTATAAACTTAAACAAAAGAATCGTGGTCAGTGGACGAGGTGCAGACGTTCCTCTCGTTGGTTGCCGAGGAGCGGATGGGGAAACACGGAATGAAAAATTCGCATTTAATATGATGATGTCATGGCAGTAGAGACGGCAACTATAACGATCAGTCCCACCTACTTGAAGCGGTACTAACTGCAGTGGAAAAGCAACCGAGCTAAAGCGAACCGAACCGTACCGTACCGAGTCGAGTCGTACCACGCAGTGGAAAAGCGAAGCGAGCCGAACCGTTCCGTGCCGAGTCGAACCGTACCGAGCCGAACCGTGCCGTACCATGCAGTGGAAAAGCGCCATAAGATGAATACACGAGCGAGCGAGCGAGCGAGCGAGCGAATGTCCGTCCAGTCAAGAGTATTGTCTAGAGAAAGTTCTGATTCTGTATTTGCTGTTTGTTTATCGTCTAGTTATCTGTCAAGTCATAGTCTAGTCACTCTTTGTCCTGTCTATGTTTTGCCCCCTTGTGGGTTTTGTTTTCCCTTTTTGTCTACAATAAACGTTGTTCAACTGCATACGGTCTGCATATGGGTTCATCTCCTCCACACTTCATAACAATAAGGCTATTTTCGATTCTCTGCTTATTTTTAGTTTTTACCTTCACATAAATCTGCATTTTATTTAGATGCTTTCCACAACAAGATCACTCAAGACATTCAACTCTCTCTTCTGTTCACCTCCACCACCACCCGCCTCCTCTTTAACGGCTGATGAGTTTGCTAACTTCACCAACAAAACAACATCCTCTCCAGTCATCCTGCCCTCTAGACCCCATCCCCTCACACCTTCTACAAGCCATCTCTCCCACACTTCTTCCAGCACTCACACACAATATCAACTTATCCCTCCATACTGGCATTTTCCCTACTGCATTCCAGCAGGCTCGGGTAACTCCACTGCTTAAAAAACCAACATTAAACACATCACTTGTAGAGAATTACCGACATATCTCTCTCCTACCATTCATTGCGAAAACACTTGATCGAGCTGCCTTCAACCAAGTAACATCCTTCTTGTCTCTGAACAACCAGCTGGATGTCAACCAATCTGGCTACAAGAAAGGGCATTCAACCGAGACTGCATTACTGTCAGTCACAGAAGCCCTACGGATCGCAAAAACTGCTTCCAAATCTTCAGTTCTCGTTCTCCTGGATCTGTCTGCTGCCTTCGACACATCATCAGATCCTTCTGTCCACCCTCTCATCTCTGGGCATCACAGGAACTTCCCTCCACTGGTTTGAATCCTATCTCACAGGTAGGTCCTTCAGGGTCGCATGGAGAGGCGAGGTATCCAGAGCACATCAGCTGACCACAGGGGTTCCCCAGGGTTCAGTGCTGGGACCCCTCCTCTTCTCCATCTACACCACATCACTGGGACACATCATACAGGCACATGGTTTCTCTTACCATTGCTATGCTGATGACACACAGCTCTTCCTCTCATTTCAACCAGATGATCCCACAGTAGCTGCACGGATCTCAAGCTGTCTGGCGGACATCTCGGCATGGATGAAGGAACATCACCTGCAGCTCAACCTGGCAAAGACTGAGCTTCTCGTCCTCCCTGCCAATCCGTCTGTACAGCATGACTTCACTATCCAGCTAAATTCAGCATCAATCACCCCCATCAAGGTCGGTCAGAAATCTTGGAGTAATATTGGACGACCAGCTGACCTTCACAGACCACATTTCAAAGGCAGCTTGATCATGCAGGTTTGCACTGCACAACATCAGGAAGATCAGGCCTTTCCTAACTGAGCATGCAACACAACTTCTCGTCCAGGCCCTGGTCATCTCTAGGCTTGACTACTGCAATGCTCTTCTGGCTGGACTTCCATCATGTGCAACTAAACCTCTACAAATGATTCAGAATGCTGCAGCTCATCTTGTCTTCAAAGAGCCAAAAAGGGCCCACGTCACTCCTCTGTTCATCTCTCTGCACTGGCTACCATTCGCTGCTCGCATTAAGTTCAAGGCATTAACACTTGCTTACAGATCTATCACAGGCTCAGCTCCCTCCTACTTTTACTCATTCCTACGAGTCTACATCCCTACCAGAAGCCTACGATCGGTCAACGAGCGACGGCTCGTGGTTCCATCACAGAGAGCCACAAAATCACTTTCCAGAACATTCTCATTCACGGTTCCTTGCTGGTGGAATGCTCTCCCGAACCTCATCCGGAATGCAGAATCCCTGACAACATTCAAAAGACAACTGAAAACCCATCTCTTCCGTGAGCGCTTAACCTCATAAAAATAAAATAAATTCTTTCCTTTTCCTTTAATTCTCCCTTATCGGGCTTGTGCTACTCTGAACAATGCCTGAACTTCGCATTTTAAGCACTTCTTGCGTTGTTTTTGCCTCTTCACGATGACTCGCTTAATTTAGTCCTAAATTGTAAGTCGCTTTGGACAAAAGCGTCTGCTAAATGACTAAATGTAAATGTAATGACACTGTTTGTATTTATCAAGCATCATATAACAAACTTTAACATATATCTACATTTTCACTGCTGGGACTGCAAAAACACCCAATTATGAGATTTCATCTCGGAAAAAAAAACCTTCACATTCATGTAGAGCTCTTAATTACAACTTGTAAGCTGGGAGTTGTCTGAGAGTTGTCTGCGTACGTCACCAAATCTAACTTTATATTACCTTAATCACTGTCTTGTTGGCTAAAGCACATAGCACCAATTTGAAAAATATCAGCAACTCCTAGAAACTGTTAGCTATGCTTAAAATAATTTTTACACAGCGGGGTTAGTTGTAGCAGTTTTACAACTAAGCCGCCAAGTGTACAACGATAATGAAATGAAAACAGGGAGCCACACAACTTTTCAGGTTTGAGTATTTATTTATATATTTATTTTGCCACATTTAACTTTGTTGGACCAACAATGTTGGAATTTAAATGTTAAATGTATGATTTTTTTCACATTTGTTAACTATGCATTGATCACTTGTTTTTTATTAAAAAGCCTGTTTTTCATGCAATAAACACTTTCAAATGTGATTTTGAACTTGTTATTATTATTATTGCTATTATTAATAATAATAATTTTGCATGCAGCTGCCACATACAAATATAATTCAATAGCAATTACAATATTTGATGATTTTATTTATTTATTTATTGCAAAACTGTGCAGCCCTTTCATATATCTCTATCCATGATATTGATCCATAATAGAAGGATGATTGGATGAGGGATGGATGTATGGATATCTATCTATACAGATGTACAAACATTATCAAACTATACAGGTAAAATAGTACTGAATTATGTGTGTTACACACAAATGTTACAACTAACCCCTCTGTCTGTTACAATTAACCCTGCATATGAGGTAAGTTGTAACATTTGCACTTCTGTCACTTTCAGTGCAACTGTACAAAAATGGTAGGTCCTCAGAACAAACTTTAAGTGTTCATTCGTAGCAGAGATGTGTAAGTTGCTTGTGTAAGAAAAAAAAGATTAATCTAACTTAATTATTTTTTTAATAATTGAGCCAAAACCAAAATGTGTTAGGTTGTGCCCCGCGCTCCCCTATACTACTATTTAGATTTTCACAACACAGCTAGATTTCATGCTCTTTCACTGTAATATATCAACCATATATTTAAAGATAAGACTTTGAATGAAATCAGTGAAACATGCTACTAAGTGACGATTATGTCATCATCATTATCATCATCATCAAAACATAGCCAACACCACCTGATCACATTTTCTCTTGGCTGTTTCCTCCAAAACAAATGTGCATTATATATATATGCAGTTACAGCAGCCAGAAAAAAAAAGAAACTAACATTACACAATCAAACGAAACAGCAAAGCATTAACATTAAGTAGGCTATTAAAGCTCTGTGAATTCTGAAGAACTTTTGCAGACATGAAAGACGGAGGCTTTCATTTATTCCGTCTCTGTTGAGATCTTGACAGACTAGATGTTTTTATTTTTTTATGGGTGCGTGCGTGTGTGTGTGTGTGTGTGTGTGTGTGTGTGTGTGTGTGTGTGTGTGTGGTTACCACTGTACCGAAGAGAACGCCCTTCGCTAGGACGATATTTCCTCATTACTGTTGTACTGCCCAGAAGACTGCCCAAAACTGTCAAATTCACTGAATATCAAGGCAACTTTTTAGACAGATAGCTGTACCTTCATTAATTTGTTAATAATAAATATTATTTAAATTGCACTTAAGGATCAAAAGTATTGCTTTATGGTCAGTATTTTTGAACAGGGAGCAAGCAGATAGTCACTTAGAAGTATATATGTGCACTGATCAGATCAGCGATATATTATGGCAATATGGTGCACAGTTCTGCATCTATTGTATAACATGGATTAAAACTGTTGAGGCAATACAGTCACAAGCATTTCAAATATGTTGTGGAGCTTTTATATATATATATATATATATATATATATATATATATATATATATATATATATATTAGGGGTGTAATGGTTCAAATTGCTCAAGGTTTGGTTTGTATCATGGTTTTAGGTTTCATCTCTGCTTTTTGCGGATGATGTTGATACCCACACGTGAGTAACATTAAGTAACACTGGGTTTGAGAGTGTAAAAAAGGCCACCCTTTGGAAATGGACTCTTCCAACTCCCCCGCCTCTGTTCGTGATTTGGACTGTTCAAAAACTTTCCAGGGAGTTGGAAAACAAGATTTTATGTAGAGAAGATGTAGGGGGGAGTGCGGGGCACAATGTAATGCGGGGCTAGTTGTAACACACTTGTTTTGAATACTTCCACACATGCTAGCATGACGAAACTTGGTGTATTTATTAGTTGCCATAGCAACACTATATAGAGAAAGAATTGCGCCAAAATTAAAAAAAAAATTGGAAGATATCCATAGACATTTATTAAACCATAGCAAAAGTAAACTTAAGTTAACTAAATCGTACTTAAGTTAATTTTTCACATTAATCTGTATTTTTTGTGTTTATTTAAAATTAGACAAATCTGATATTATTTTAATCTCCAATATGTTATTTAACAGTTGAGATAGTTCTTTAATGCTTCGCTAACTGGCAGAAGACACTAGCCGGGTTTAAATCCCAGTTGTGCAGGTGGGGCATGTTGTCACACTGCGTTTCAATGTGCCCCTATTAGAAATATGCTATTATATTCTATACTTTTATTAATTCTATTGAGAAAACGTGAGAAAAAGGTGAATAAAGACTAAGAGTCAATGTTCAGAAATTACTAATTATTTATTTGTTTTGAACTATGTTGTATAGCTGTGTTTTCATGTGTTCGTAGTCAAAACTAGTTTATATTTAATTATTAAAAAATGCCATTATTTTATATGAAAAAGTTAATAATTGTATTTTATTTAGAAAATATTTTAGTTTGTCTTGTATATTTTTTTCGGGGTATATCAAGAAAAAAGTATATACTGTATCAATAAAACAAAACCACATAAGTGTACTAGACGTGTGAAATTAATGTGGGAAAAAAAAAATACTCTGAACCATAAGTAGATTTACACAAACTGAGAAAGTTAAAAAGCGTTAATTTGTGCCCCGCTCTCCCCTATAGATGTGCTTGTTTATTGTAAATAAGTTAAATTCGGCAGAAGTGTTGTCATCTAGGGATTTGAGGATTGTGTGTGTGTGTGCAACTGTAAGTACATTTGCATATTTTTGTGTGCATAATACGTTCATAAGGGAGATTGAGGAGTGTTTGCATTGTTTGTTATGTTTGCACTTTGTATTGTCGCTTGAATGGTGATCCTCCCGTGTTTTTTATCTAGTGATTGATGTATCTGCGTGTTGTGTGGACTTAGACTGGGTCTCAGGGAACATGTACGGGCATGTTTATCTGGCGAGTTAGACGCATTCGCTGTTAGCACTATGTGCATTAGGCATACAGTGCGGTAACATAACATTTAAATAGAGAATATATATGTATGTATATTATTATATTGCTTTATTTCTCTAATGCCCTTTAATCTTGCTGATTATACTGATCTGTACAATTAGGTTTATTTATATTTTGTATATTGTTTTATGTTTACAGAACCACATACATGACATTTGAACAATACATCATCTACAAGTACCCCCTGGTGTGAGACGTAATGTTCTAACCAGACATCCTGTAGCCATTCAATACTCCGAACCAGAAAAGATAAAAGAGGGAACAGCAGGTTTTACAGAGAGTGTCATTGTTTGTCTGGAGCTGCTGTGTTGTTGGCAACTAACAATATTTCCTCATTACTGTTGTACTGCCCTGAAGGCAAACTGTCAAATTCACTGAATATCAAGGCAGTACACCTTTAGAACTTTTTAGACAGATAGCTGTACCTTCATTAATTTGTTAATAACAAATATTATTTAAATTGCACTTCATCAAAAGTATTGCTTTATGATCAGTATTTTTGAACAGGGAGCAAGAAGATAGTCACTTAGAAGGTTTTGTCTCTGCTTTTTGCGGATGATGTTGTCATGTTGGCCCCATCAGACCAGGACCTTCAGCAGGTGTTTGGTGTTTTAAGCCCCCAACGGCGCCTACCAGGCAGCGAGGGGATGGGTAGGTTTAAGGTTGAGGGTAGGGTTAGCTGCCTCTAAGGAGCCATTGGGGGCTTAAAACACCATCGAGCCCTTCAGCATGCACTGGGACGGTTTGCAGCCGAGTGTGAAGCGGCTGGGATGAGAATCAGCACCTCCAAGTCAGAGGCCATGATTCTCAGTCGGAAAAGGGTGGCTTGCCCACTTCAGGTTGGTGGAGAGTTCCTGCGCTGTGGGTCATGACCGAAAGGACAAGATCCCGGATACAAGCGGCCAAAATTAGCTTTCTCTGCAGGGTGGCTGGGCTCTCCCTTAGAGATAGGGTGAGGAGCTCAGATAAAGGGTTTTGGAGAGAGCGAAGCGTGAAGGCCTGAAAACAGACACAGACTTTGCTTTGATTCCACTCCACACGTGAGTAACACTGGGTTTGAGAGTGTCATTGTTTGTCTGGAGCTGCTGTGCTGTTGGCAACTAACAACCAACTCTTGTTTGTAATTACTATTGTGTACTGTACGTACATTTTTTGTGCTTCCTTGTCATTTGTTCATCATCTGCGCTTTATTTTTCGTGAAGCATTATTTTGTTGCGCTTCTGCTATGATAAACAAACATCCTCTCTTGGATTGCGTGTGTAACGGAGTCCAGTTAGTCAGAGTCACCAAGCGACTGCAAGTGAATGCGGTGTTTAGCGTCACTGTTAGCGCACTTGACTCGCATGTAGAGCATCGGGGTTCGAGACCAACTTGGAGCAGGGCTGTTAAGGCTGATTTATACTTCTGCGTCGGAACTACGCCGGAGCCTCTACGCGTTGGTTTTCATTTATACTTCTGCGTCGTTGTCCGCATTGGCGCAATTACACATGCAAAGGGAGCATGTGAAACCCAAGGGAGGGGTTCTAGCAGACGAATCACAGCACTTGCGGTCTGCGTAGAATTGACGTGTTGTTACATTTTTGGAGAGGTGCGTGTCAAGCCCCATTCACACCGCTATCGATTTTGTCGCGGCATGTCGCTAGTCACTGTACTGTGAAGTCGTTTGTGGGCGTTCGTAGTGCTGTAGCTCTAATGTCATTGGTAGACTGTGCGTCTGGACATTTCTATACAGTCACAAGTGATATATAAAACTAAGATATCATTCTAATTTGACTAGGAATTAGGCTTAAAAGATTTAAAAGTAATATTATGCTATTGGAGAGTGTTGTTATAACCACAGCAATGCTCAGTGCATTAAATCATTAACTAGAATAACAATTGATCAATCAACAGTTACTAAAACGTCATTCGAATTTGACAAATAATCAATTTTCTTGTCCCTAATAATCAACATAATGCAGGGTAAACTGTCAAATGAACTGCAGCAGTGCTAAACTTGCATCATACAATTACAACACACAAACTATCAATGCATAAATCAAACTCACTAAGACTGTCTACAATTTGTTTTCCATGCATCATTTTATTATATCCATGTATGGGGTTACAGTCAAATCATATAAAACAGTGAATCAAATCACTCTGTTCTGTTTTGCCTGCAGTCGATGCTCGAGACGGTGATGTGAGCTCCACTGACAGTCTTCACTCCTATTGGTTGTCGCTTGAGAATTTCGCTTCTCATTTGCATTAAGTCGAAATTTCAGAACTTTTGTCGTGTCTCATGTCGCCAACGGTCAATGTCGCCGGAAGTCGCCAGCCCTCCATTGAAATGAATGGGATCATGCCGCTTTGTCACTGCGTGGGGCTGGTGGTGTGAACGGGGCTTTATGGTACGCCGAAGGGTATGTGTGCAACACACAGCCTACGACGTAGCTACAGAGTGAGTTCGACGCAGACGTATAAATTGGGCTTTAGGATTGGAGTGTGAGTTTTGGAGGTGGAGCAATGAAGAAAGGGTTTGTTTGTTTGGGTTGATTTCAAATATCAATATTGGCCAACAGCATATTTCAAAAACGGCTTACTTTAAACCCCACCTTTAAACATGTTTATGTGGCATATACGACGCTTTCTTTTTCATTCAGGAGTTCGCACTACACGGTCAGTATCACTTGACCTTTCTTCAATCACATACGGCCCTGTAAACTTTGCTTGGAGAGCGGAGCCAGTCAAATGCATCAATAAAAGAACTTGATCACCAACTTTGAATGAGATTTGAACAGACTTTTTGTCATATCTGCCTTTCATACGGGATTGCTAGGGACTGTCATGCTGTTTGCCATACTGAATGTAACATGATCTAGCACACTCTTAGAAGGGGACTGAATTACAGAAAGCAATTGTTCTTGTAACACCTTTAATGGTCCACATAGAGAATGCGCAAAAACGAATATGGCGCGACTGAATCCAAGTGAATCTTGGACCATTCTTTGCCTTCACAATTGTATAGGACTCTTCAGTGAACGTTAGCGGGATGGCTTCGGGAAACCTAGTAGCCTAAAAATAAGCAACTGCACGATCTTGGTACTTCAGACTTATCAATCAAGTCAAGAAAAGTCACCTTTATTTATGTAGCGCTTTTTCAATACAGATTGTTTCAAAGCAGCTTTACAGAGATAACAGGAAAATAATGCAACAAACTTTGTTTCTAGAAGAAAATAGCATCACAGTCCAGCTTAAGTAAGTTTAAGGATGATTCATTTTTGTTGTAAAAAATTTAGTTCATTTATAAATATAGCCGCTCTGGAGAAAACCATGATGTCATCGTCCAGCTCAGTTCAGGTCTCAAATAATGGTGTCAATGCAGGCATATCAGTAATATCGTTGAATATTAAATTAAATGTCCCCAACTAAGCAAGCCAAAAGCCAAAGACAATAAAGGCTAAAATCACAGCAGAAATACATGAAGTCAAAGTATCATCAGTATTTTGTGCCTCAATTTTTTATTATACCTTTATTTAACCAGGAGGTCCCATTGAGATTCAAAATCTCTTTTACAAGAGAGACCTGGCCAAGGTAGCAGCCAAATCACAACAAATGCATACATAACAAACACCAAATTACATTTTCACGATAAAAAAGTACAAAATGTTAAAAATAAAAATATAAAACACAATGAGACTCTTAAGAAAAACAAGAACATGTCTCCGTCACAACACTCTTTACAGTAGTCTTTACAACGACGTTCAAATTCTGTGAACAAACCTCCACAGTTGTATCCTCAACATTTGAGGAATCTGAACTCATGACGAGTGTGAGTTTGTGCTTGAGTCACAACACAGAAAAGCACCTATAATGACTGTTCTTTTGACTACTATTGAAAAACATTTAGTAAATGCTGAAGCTCTTCCGAGAACTGAAGATTGATCACCTACTTTAAATGGTGTGAACTTGAAGTCTGGCAGGTATTTGCATAGTTTGGCGTTACTGGTAGTGCAGTGCAGTGCAAACCTGCATGACTGTGCTTTCACTGATATCAAAGATTACCCCAAGATTTCTGGCTGAACTCGATGTGAATATCGTTGATTTATGTAGCTAATGTATTGTGACCGGGAGGGGACATGTTCGGTTTACTTCATTTTGTTGTGGCCACAACATATAAACTCGGGGGAAAATGAGACTCTGGAACGGCGGTCATGATGGGACAAAACTCTGGAACCGCGGCCATGACGGGACAAGACTCTGGAATGGCTGCGGTCTTGACGTGACAGGATTTAGAAATGACAGCCATCCTGGGACGAAGAATCAGGCGTGGCCACCATCTTGGCTGGAGACTCTGACATGGCGGCCATCTTGGCTGGAGACACAGGCGTGGCCGCCATCCTGGCAGGAGACTCACCTCTTCCATTTTCAGTTTTGGTCTGACCTTCTGTTACGGGTTCTGTTTGCCTTTTCAAACAACATGCAGCAAGAACAACATGCCCTGACAGTGAAAACAATCTTTCATAAGGTATAGATGTGGGGGGTATTGATAAGTATCTGCGTGCAAGGTAGGCCATCTCACTGTGTGCCCCTTCATGTTTGCACCAAACTGCAGGGGACAGTCCTCTATGCCAATAGAGGGCTCTGCCTTGTAGCGCTCTACACATTTCTCAAAACATTCCTCTTCATCATCAGATGAAGTCTCTGGTACAGACATAAGACATGATCTCTTCGTAGGTGGCTCAGTTGTTACTGGTTTATCTCGCTGTGCAAGCCTCTCCCCTCTCAGATTGAACACCACACCTCAGCTCTGTCAGCCCTGCTCAGACATTTGAGGTCCCTAAACCTATAGGGTCAAGTGCTGTTGCAACCCTCAGCCTTGTGATTAGTGTTGTCACGGTACCAAAATTTCAGTATTCGGTACCGATACCAGTGAAAATCCACGGTTCTCGGTACCAATTTCGGTACCAAAGCTTAATTTAGATTAAATTTACATAATTATATTAAAGTGTATATCACAAAGATGGAAACTGTAGTATTAAAAACACTTTACAATAAGATTCCATTTGTTAGATAACATTAGATAAAATGACCTAACAAAAAAAACAATAGTTATATACTGTCGCAATTATTCTCATTTAGGGGTTAATTTAAAAATAAATTTTTAAAATCAAAAGTTAACATTATTTCTGTTAACATTATTTAATGCACAATGAATGAAGTGAACAAACATGACCAATCAAGTGTTTTGTATTAAATAACATTCACAAACATTAATTAATGTTGTAAAAATATATTGTTCACTCAATGTGTTATGTTAGATAACATGCATTAAGTGATGTTAATGAATGGTATCTTATTGTAGCATTACCAAACTATACAGGAGATAAAATATGTTTTATTTGACTTGACTATACTTTTATTTAATCCAAAACTGTATTCATATTTAACTTTAAAAGGGCTTTTTAAACGTTATCCAGCCAAGAATAAGACTAGAACTGCTTTTCTGACGGACTGATATTAATGACGGCTTTTTATTTCTCATCTCCATAAATATATCTAGTAGTAAAGCTAATGCAAGGGCTAGAAATCAATTAATAGGCCTATGTCACACTTCCTCGTCGTCATGGAGAGCGCAGTTTGTACTCCCGTGGCGTCTGTCGTTGCTATGCATCCGTGAACGCACATGGAAAAGCCAGCGCGCCCCTTCTATTATGAGCGCGCTTGCCGCGCGCCATTTGAAATAACGTATCTGCACGCGCAAAAACATCAGCACCACATCAGCAGCAGCACCGCCGATCGCCATCAGCGCTTTTATGAAGAGGACGCAAATGCACGCGCTTCGGGCATGCACGTGCATCAAGTACCGGGTTTGAGAAAACCTGGTACCGTGACGTTTAAAAAAAAAATAGTACCGACTTGGTACCGAAGTACCGGGTCTTTTGACAACACTACTTGTGATGTTGGTTTTGTCCTTCTGTTTGTCCATGTCTGTTGTGAAAGTTTCCTTAAACTTAATCATGTATTTTCTGAGACCTCCATTACACGTGATAGATGAAACGCTGGCAGCACAACTGAGCAAGAAACAAACTTCTCACCTCCTAGAAGTTCACTCATATACCTGCAATAATAGAGAAAAGCACTTTAATTAGACATAATGAGTCTCTGACTCACTTTCAATCTCTCACTGACAAACACATGTACACACACGTTTGACACAAATGATCAGTTTCTATTTATTTACGATTTATTTATTTACACACACACACACACACACACACACACACACTCTTGACACAACCTTACTTTGACTGAGAAACAAACATAATGAATGAGACTATCAATAAATTACCTGCTGTGTTCCAGCACAGTCTCCAACCTCTTCAGTTTATCCAGTTCACTTGCTGTTGGCATGTTTATGTTGCTTGCATGTAGGGCCAGTGCATCTCTCAATGGTTCTTGATTTCTTTGAACACTGCCTGGCCACTGCAATCATGTTGAATCAGTGGTCAGTGTGCAAATTTTGAGTTCAATGTTCCACTGTCTGGCTACTTGCAAAAAGTGCTCAGCGCATACATCAGCATAGTGCCCCTCGTCTTTCTTCATAACGGTCAAAGCGTGCGACCGAAGTTTCCAGTGAATGTCAAAATAATGTGCTGTGACCCCCAGGTAGCTACTGAGGGAAGTCCAGTAGTCTCCGGTGAGCGCAACCCTGTTTGTCTGTCTCAACGCTTCCTCAATTTTAGCTTTCTCTTCTTCATAGAAGTAGTGAATCTTGTTGTAACGGTGTAGGTAGTTCGATTGTATTGTAACAGACACCAGTCTATTACTTAGTTTAATCTGTAATTACACTCCTCACCACTAGGGGTAGTAGGTCCAACAAAGTCCTGGTTGGGAAACATTCTGTTTCATGCTCAGCTAAGGACTTTTCTATTTTTCTTTTACTATTTTTCTCATAACAGCTAAAATAACTTAATATATGCCTTGTCTTAATATGACCTACTTAATATAGGCAATAGGCATATAATAGCCTATATAATAAATTAGCAAAACTTGGCCACTAAATATTTAATTTTCAATTATTTTAATTATCACAATTAAAGTTTTAATTGTATTAAATTGAACAAGCGCAACAATCAGCATTTAATCAAATATTCTAAAAGATGTATTATTTATAATAATGTTATTTCAACATAATATCTCGTTTTTTCGACATAATATGTGTGCGTGCAACAAGCAAGATGTGTATTTGTAAATCCGGTGATGCGTGCATTGATTTTTATCAATAAACTAGTGTTTTCTGACAGTGTCGACTGCAAAGATGAAGTTGATGATCGCCATATTTGTAGTGAACGCACCTAGAGAGAAATGCACATAAAGACATAATCAGAGAGTAGCCTTTTTCTTTTCGTTTTGAATTATTTCGTTTGAAGACATTTCAAGCTTTGTGTATTTGATGTATTTATCATGTCTGTGTGAGGCATACGCTGAGTTTCATTAAGTTAGGAGGATGAGATGCGCTCCAGCTGACGTGCAATGCAAGTGACCGCGCGGGCGCCTCCATGATTAATGTCTGTTATATTTGCTTTTCTTACTTATTAAATCCAGGCAATTGGTTGATGAAAAATTTATTAAAATTAAGATACAATTTATAGAAAACGAAATTCACTTTAAAGAAAGGTTTTCTACCAAACAAAACTTAATGAAGTGGTTAAAATCATGTCTGACCCACTCCATATCCATCTCTCGATATAACGCATCCTATCTTACTCGTGCTGTTCACTTTTCATATTCAACATAGATGGAAAAAAATAACATTATAATATTTTAACAAATATGATACTAAATGAGCTTATTTATCGTTATACATGTATAATAGTTAAAATCACTGTTAAAGTGATTCATACAAATTATAATACAGTAAAAGCGATAGATCCTGGGATACGGTAACATGAGGGATCTGAATGGGATGTATGGCTATTAATATATATATATATATATATATATATATATAGCTTACATATTCAAATCAAGTGTGCCGCACAAGCCCTGAAAAGTGAAGCCAAAACGTCTCGATCGCCCCCCGGTGACTGGTCCTAGTATAGGTCATAAGCCCCGCCTCCCCGTGTTATTCAACGGGACGTGAGACCAACTAAACAATTAAATACACTTCAAATATCTTTTTTCCAAAAGTGGTTTCTTTCATTTGCTGTCGTTTTTATCAAGCTGATGTAAGTTCAAGTGTCTGTTTCAAAAATAAGTTGGTTTTTAGTTAGTTACGTGATGCGGTGGTGTAACTTCATGATTGACAGCTGTGATTGACAGGTTCTCTGAGCGAAGTAGTCACTGAAGCACCAACGGACATTTTTTTCGGGATCTTCGGAGGACTGAGGAGATTGTATTTACTTTATTTTAACAAGCCTCTTGTCGTACTGCAATAAATTTTTAAAAAAGTGTGCAGAATCCACTCTCCCTGAGTGCGTTCTGCGAGAGTGAGGGCGGAGCGTTGATTTCGCGGCTTTACTTCCTGCTCACTACTTGTTGAACAACTCAAAGTCATGTTGGATAAAGGGGGGGTGGTGGGTGCCATATTTTTAGATCTGAAAAGAGCATTCGACACGGTAAACCATAACATCCTGTTATCTAAATTGTCCGCTCACAATATTTCTGACGAGACATTACAATGGTTTAAATCATATTTAGAGAATAGGAAGCACTGCACAAGAATTAAGAGTACTATGTCTTCTTATTTGGATTGCTCAGTTGGGGTGCCACAAGGCTCCATTTTGGGCCCTCTCTTGTTCAGTGTTTATATAAATGATCTTCCAGCCATTTGTCCTGAAGTTCACGTACAAATGTACGCCGATGACGCTGTGATATACGTCTATGCAAAATCAAGTCACGAAGCAGCAACTGTGCTCCAGGGAGCGATGGAAAAAATTTCAGATTGGATGGTGCAATCATGCTTGACACTAAATTATAGCAAAACTCTCTGCACATTTTTTTCAAAAAGGAATACTTCTCACTCTGCGCCGGAAATTATTGTAAAAGGAACAAGGATTCACGAAGCAGAGTCTGTGAAGTATTTAGGCGTAGTGTTGGACAGGACACTGTCATTCAAAAAGCATGTTTCAAAATTGATCAAAACTGTCAAATTTAATTTATCGCAGTTTAGATATATTCGCCCGCAAATGAGCACAGATGCAGCCAAGCTTTACATGCATGCGATGTTATTGTCACATTTTACATATTGCATTACAAGTTGGTCTCTATCAACCAACTCTTCGTTACAGCCGCTCCAAAGCTTGTACAAACAGGCACTCCAAATTTTAGATAAAAAACATGTTTCATACCACTACTGTAATATTGTGAAGAAATATAAATTGTTAACTTTTGAAAACTTCATTTTGTTTTCGAATGTCAGTTTAGTGTATAAAATTTTTCATGATTTGGCACCACAGTCACTGAGAATGTTTGTGAAATCGTTTGAAGAGGTAGGACTTAGAACAACGCGAGCCTCCTCCAGAGGAGACTGTTATGTCAACTTTAGGTCCTCTACCTTTGGACAGAATTGCTTCTCTGTGAAAGCTGCAGGGATGTGGAACTCGTTGCCTTTAACTATGCGAGAGATTAGCACCTTGCATCAGTTTAAACTTAACCTGAAGAAGTGGTTGAAAGACTGTCAGATTTGTGATCATTAGCACAAAATTGGTTATTTATGGTATTGTTAAAAATGTAAGAAGGTAAATTTAAAAGGGAACTGTAAATAGTTGTAAATACTGCATGTATTGCAATTGCAAGGTTGTTGAGATGATCCTTTTGTATGTGTTTTATCTGTATTTTGTGTTGTGAATGGACTCATTAGTGGGAATGCGCATTGTCCACTGTATTAACCTGCTGTCACTTTGCCTCTGTCCAGGGACTACAGATGAAAATTAGCTTGTAGCTATTTCTGGTCTGTGCAACACATTTGTTGTGCAATGTCCCTGTCAAATAAACAAATAAATAAAAATACTTCGCAGGTCTGGTCCCGAAATCGCTACTGCGCAGACTAAGTTCCAATATGTCAGCGCCATATCGGGACACTGGCGGCTTCAGTTCTCATCAATGGAAGAGAGCGAAGGGGCGTTGTCCATCTTTTTTTACAGTCTATGATTCAAATATATACCCATAGGCCTTTTACCAACTACAACTATATAACTTCACAACTTTTACTTGCACTAATATAGCAAAATATGTTCTTCTTGCTGTGTAAAGGCATTTATATCCTTCATATTCTTTAAAATCTTAATCTTCAGCAGAAGAGATATTTGAACTGCGCTGACTCTCTCAATAGAAGCGAATCTCAGTTTTGCATGTTTTAAATCTGACTTCTTAATACAATACTTCCCTGAAGTATGGTTCCCATCAAGAAGCTACTATCACTACCTCAATCACACTTGAGCTGTTTCTTTTGTTGTCTTTTGAGCGTAGAATCTTTAATACTTCTATTTAATACTTCTAAGTGCACAGCACCAGAGAGTAATCTTGACGGCACTCGCAAGAAAATAGATAAGTAGTACATAATCAAATTCACAAATATTACACCATTTAAAAAATACATAGGCTACTGAGTTACTAAAACAATCTTTGTCAAATAATACACTTGTTTATTCACAGTTTTAACGTTCTTGTTTCCATTTGTTTAATTTCAAGATCTGAGGTGAATTATATCCATTGTTGCTTTTACAGCTACAAAGCTGGAGCACTAAATGATATTCAAAGTCACATTACACCCTTTAAACATTAAATAAAGCACATAAACAGTACCTGAGATTATCATTGCCACACTTTGTGTTTGTTGTTCCAGCGCGACGTCACAGAAAAATAGAAACCGTTTCTAAAATAGAATCGTCGCGTGTCGCCGTCGCGGCTGGTTAGGACAAAAACTCTATTAACATGTAAAAGATACCTTTTATCGCGTGTCGCGGCGTCGCGTTGCGTGTAGTTAGGACAAGGTGATAGTCTGCATTTCTCTGTACATTTAATGTTGAAACACCGATTCAGACGTCTCCTGAGTTCACTGTTGGAAAGATCAGTTGTTTTAACGATTCATTAAAATGAATCGGTTCAAATGAGTCATTATTAGTTCGCGAATTGGACGTGTCGTGCGAGTTGTGTGATTATCCCAGCAGTTAGGACATGGACATCCAAGATTTGTGTCAAGTTGTCAACATAGAAAACATTTCATCACTGTATAGTTTTATTTCGTTTAATTAAAGTGTTGTTTTATGTCAGCTTAATGTCCGGAACGCTTTTCAGAGAAGATAAGGAAACTTATTTAGCACAATTCACACCCAGCAGTAGGCTATAATTCAGGGGAAAAAAATCTCCGAATGCTCCACACGAAACTTTGGTCTTCCGACCTTTTACCACCGTGTCGATTTATTTTGATTAATATGTGCGAGGGAGAGAGAGCAACACAGCGCCTAGTTTGGAGACGGTGAAGTCGTTTACACAGAGAGTGCGCGCGCGCGACCGGCTCTCTCTCTCTCTCTGGTCGTTCTTTTAGTTAAAACATGCGCCCTGTCACAAACGCAGCCGTTCATCTACATTACTCACCGATCAAATAAGACTTTGGCGAGACAAAAATTCACTTTGGCGGGCGCTAAAACAAGTTCAATGCAGGAAAATTCATGCGTGAGTTTCCATTAGACTCGCACGGTAGCCAGGCAAAGGGCGAGCTCAGCTGTTGTTGACGCTGTGTGTGTCATGGTGTGTGTGCTTCAAGATTATGACGCAAGTGCTAAGATTCCGATTGGCCAAGAGAAAAAGTGCTAAGATTCCGATTGGCCCAGAGAAATGTAAATTATAAGACTTATCCAATAATGTTTCGCAATTCTAGCCTGCATGGCAGTTTACTGTGAGAAACAATCGGTAAATTGTTACGGCTTGGATCCGGCAGACTGCTGTAAACCTCGGGATAAACAGAGAGACTAATATTTAGTATACGTATACGAGACTAATATTTTGTATATACATTATACAAATTGTATATACATTATATACAAAAGTTTATAATGTGTTATGTGTATGCTAGGTCAAAGAGATGTGTTTTTAGTCTAGATTTAAACTGACAGTGTGTCTGCTTCCCGGACAATGTTAGGAAGATTGTTCCAACGTTTTTCTGTTTCAAAGATTTAAAGGGATAGTTCACTTTGAAATTAATTTTTGGTATGTTTTAGCTTACCTCAAGGGCATCCAAGATGTAGGTGTCTTTTTTTCCGCAGTAGTTTCAATTTTTATATTTTTAGGTCAAACCGTTCTTGTCTGTCAGTCATATAATGCAGGTCTATGGTCATTATCTCAAAACACAAGCACAGAGTCCAAATTAAAACAATTCCTCGTCGTCCAAATTAAACAATTCCCCATCGTAAGTACACATTGATGGCCTAAGACACGAAACGAGCGGTTTGTGTGAGAAAACGAACAGTATTTATATCGTTTTTACCACTTATACGCAGCCATGTCCGAGTGATCTGATCTGACGTGTACGCAGACTGGTGCATAGATATATACACTAGATGTCGCCTTAAAGACATTCGTTCCAATGAACTGCCGTAGACAAGGCGACATCTAGTGTGTATATATCTATGCACCAGTCTGCGCACACGTCAGATCAGATCACTCGGACATGGCTGCGTATAAGTGGTAAAAACGATATAAATACTGTTCGTTTTCTCACACAAACCGCTCGTTTCGTGTCTTAGGCCATCAATGTGTACTTACGATGGGGAATTGTTTAATTTGGACGACGGGGAATTGTTTTAATTTGGACTCTGTGCTTGTGTTTTGAGATAATGACCATAGACCTGCATTATATGACTGACAGACAAGAACGGTTTGACCTAAAAATATAAAAATTGAAACTACTGCGGAAAAAAAGACACCTACATCTTGGATGCCCTTGAGGTAAGCTAAAACATACCAAAAATTAATTTCAAAGTGAACTATCCCTTTAAGCGTATAGGGGGCGATTTAGGACACAGCCTAGATGTCTCTAGAGGAAGTGAAGATGTGCTTTTTTAAAGTACTGTGCACCAATCAGGTCCTAGCATCAATCAGCCTTCAGGAACCAATCAGACGACGTTCCTAGACAGACAAACACAGACACAAAACAACAGAAATATAACAAAACACAAACCCTGGGGTTGTAACAATATTTCGACTATTTTATAAAAAAATGTTTTATATAATGTTTATATTTTATATATTGCTGAATAAAAGCAAACAAGTATCTCACCAGTAATGTTTTGGTGGATAACAATTGTAATCAAGGTAAAGACATTTAAAATGGCATACAGGAGTCGTATATTAGGCACGTGCGAGTCCATTAATACTAGTGTGCAATAAATGAGCATGAGCACATTTCAGTATGGTCGCATGTCAGGTGAGTGTTTTGTCTGGTGAGTGTTTGCGAGGGTCAGTGGTGTTTATGTACAGATGGGAATCAGACACAAACACTCGCTCTGACAGAAACTGTTCACTGATGATGTCGAGCCACATTTGACACAATCAGATGTTGTTGTTTTTTGGAGTTTTTTGTGTTCTGCTGTGTTTAATAATTCTGAATGGATCTGTTCTGTATCTATATGCAGTGAGGTTAAGATGGCTTGTATTGGTCTGTTGGAATCTACGTGTCTGTTGGCATCTCCAAAGTTTTTTTCCTCACAGGTTTTGCTGTTGCATTGTATACATAAATTGTGAATTATGAAAAAGAAAAAGTATTGTAATTTTACCTAAAAAAAAAAAACTGGCAGAAAATACAGTTTTGTGAGAATCATCCTCAAGTTTAATGCTCAACTTGGTAAAAGCAATTATCTTTATTTAAAATATTTTTCAAGCCTTCAAAATATATTTTAAGTCTTAATATGTTTTCCTTCTTTTAAATCATACTGGGATGTTTGCCTAGAAAATTTTCCACCAGCCGCCACTGCCCATAACTGTTTGTTTACTGACACTCTTCAAAATATCTTCCTGTATGGTTAGCAGAACAAAGAAACTCATACAGGTTTGGAACATTTTGGTTCCTACATTTTTGGGTGAACCATCCCTTTAAAGTTTGAAACAGTATGATGAAATGAAGCCTCATTTGCTAAAATCAAGTGACTAGGCGAGTGTGATACAAGCTCCGAACCACTAATATGAAACAAAACTAATTAGTAAAAAAAACACCCATCATGCAGCACTCAGACTATATATTTATATAATAAAATCGCAGATTTAATGAAATGTTAGAATGAATAAAAACATTAGTAATTAATAATAAAAATATATACATCTCTATACTTGCCATTATTTTGAGCATTTGTGGCTTGGTGGGTGTTAATAAGAAATTGACTTTTACGATGGATCAGGTTTCACAGAGCGGCTTACAAAATCATGTTTACATCTTAGGGCCCTATTTTAACGATCTGAAACGCAAGTATCAAGCGCGAAACGCAAGTAACTTTGTGGGCGGGTCTTGGGCGCTGTTGCTATTATACCGGCAGGATAAATGACTCTTGCGCCCGACGCAAATCTAAAATGTGTTGGTCTGAAGTCGCTTCATTACTCATAGGTGTGGTTTGGGCGTAACGTGAAATAAACCAATCAGAGCGTCATCTCACATTCCCTTTAAGAGCAGGCACGCTTGTTCCATGGCGGATTGCTATTATAATGGCGGATTTGCCCGGAGCGGTTCACAGCCGAGGAGACCGACGTTCTCGTCAGGGCCGTAAAACACAGAGAAGTGACATTGGGGATGGAGAAACACACCCAAATTAGCTTCGGTTAAACAGGCGTATGATAATTTGGGTAAATGTGTAAGCTAGATTTATGCCTATTTTTTCACATCTTCATGGACACAACAATGATTTCCCTCAGGTGTTAATATTTTTCCTTGTAATAATGTATGGTTCTCTAAAAATGAGAACTGCTGCGTCTGTGTGTAGATGAGATAAGCAAAGTGTATGCGCGTTGTGCACACGCTACATTGATTATGGCCAAGCATGCGCCCTTAAAATAGCATATGAATAACATGTGCAACGCGCCACTGACTTTAGACTAGGTTTTTCCTGGTCAGTGGCGGAATTGTTTTCTAAACCTGCAAAATGCACCAGGGAACGTTTGCGCCGGAACACGCCTCCTCCGGGAGCGCAAGTTCATTCCCTAATTTACCGACGTGCGTCTGTGGAGGGAAAAGTCCGCTGTGCGTCGGGTACAAAATAGGAAATGATACATGCGTCGCTGTACAAAGTCAATTGCGCTGGGTGCAAGATAGGGCCCAAAATGTCAAAAACATCAAAACAGTTTGTATGTTTTTTACTAAAAGAGCTAATTACAATGTAAAAGCAGAAGTATTTTTCCAGGGACAGAAACTTGAGGTTGTACATGAATTTAAATATTGAGGAATAATAATAGATTCTCAGCTTTCTTTTAAAAAACGTGTGAAGAAAGTTGTTGATGAATCAGAAAATGAAAATGAAAGTATTTCTTGCTTATTGAAGGGTTAAAATTTAAGAATCTATTTCAAATATGCTTCCTTACATAACATCACGGTAAAGAATATTGTATTTAGTGTTTAAGGGTAAGATAATGATTCTGCTCAGCAAAGTTGCCTTTCCTGTTTTCTCCTCATTGTCTTTAATGGCTCTTTGAGTCCCAGTATCACTCAGACTGATGGGATTAGCACACGAATGATTCACTGAGAATCTCACCTTTTGTTCTGCAAATGGCTTTCGGACCCAAATGGCTCTTGCAGCCTTATGCTGATTGAATTAGGATTGGCCAGACCCTCACAGTCTAGGGTGTTACCTTAACCTGTATACTCATTTACATGCTTTGTTTGAATTTGTCTCCACCTTCAAAAGTCCCTCCTCCTAAAATGCCTATAAAGACACCATGTAAATGTATATACTTTAGATTATGTTGGACGAAACCGCAGCCGCGCTCAAATAAAGAAACTCTTCTGTTTGAATGTGATCCCAACTGTCTCCTGGTCTCTGCTTCGATAAAAGAAAACTTTACAACAGATGGTGCCGTGACCCGGATGGAGAAAAAAAAGGAAACTGAATCTTGAAACTTCAAGCTCAAAGATCTCAACAAAGCCTGACTAAGTTCCAGACTGAATCTTCTGAATCCAGATTGAAAACTTCAAGCTCCAAAAAGATCTCAAAGACTGAATTTTTCCAGACGGAATCTTTCTCTACAAACGAAAGACTTGGTGAGTTTCAATCCATCTAAAGAACCTTTGCAGACCAGTACAAAATAGTTTTCCTCTGCGACGACAGAGAAGAAGTTAACAAACAGCTGCAGGGTTTTGTTAACTAAGTTATCCTCTAAAGTTGTCTTTTAGAGATGAAATTTATCCTTTGTTGTTCAGGCAGGGAAGTTTAACAGTTACATGTTAATATTGTGTGTATCCTCTTGCTAGAGAAGGCCTGTCCTTTGTAAGCTAGAGAAGATTAGCATCATGTGCTAATAAGATTGTACCCTCTGTTTGTAAGACAGTAGAGAGAAGTTTAGTGTTTGTTTGTGTGGTAACATAGAAATTCACAAAATGTTTAGGAAAAGTACTAGACTGATTCCCACAACTGAGAAAGCTGGACTAGCTACACCTTTAACAGATAGTGAATTCAAGTCTTTGTTATCAGAGCACATGGACTCCATCAAGAAATTTGGCATTGATCCAGAGAAAGTGTGGTCAATTGAAGATTGTAAGAAGGTACTAGGAGAAAGTATTCGCAAGAACAGTGTGAAAAGTTTTATCTGTTGTCACAGAGAATTTGGTTTAACCCTAGCTACAGAACAGTCTAAGCGCAACTCAGAGCTAGAGAAACAGATCAAAGAGCTCCGTGCTAGAATATCTTCGTTGACTAAGAAAGTAAACCGCAACAAAGATGCAGAAAAAACTGATGTGGAAGAAGTTAGTCAGCCTGATAACAATTATCCTGACTTAAAAGCTTTCTTTGAAACAAATGTAGCCATCCAATCAGTAACTGATCAGCCTGTAGATTCAGTGCAGGTTTGTGGGGCTAGGAGAAGATCTCAGGGAACTAAAAGTGTTACTCCGAACTCTTCTGTTGTCCAAATACAAACGGTTGCCAAAACATCTTTAGGTCCTAAGGATATAGATAGACTCTCCCAGAGTTTACCCTCAGCACGCACAAATGTTTCTGAATTTAGAAGAGCATTGATCAGTAAAATGCATCTTTACGACATGTCGTTGCTGGAAGTCACACAGCTGATGTCACAAATTCTAACTGAATCTGAATTCAACAATTTTGAGTCTGCTGTTACTTCCGAACTGCAAAATGTCAGTAAAGGCGATTTAAGAGAAGGTGTTTTGAAAATCCTAAAGAATATCTTAGGACCCAAAATCGATTGGTCGAGAGTTACTAGCTGTGTACAAGAGAAAGAAGAAACTGTGAGTGAATATACTGAGAGGTTCTGTCAGGTAGCGGTAACGTACAGTGGAATAGTGGATGATTCCGAAAGTGTGTTAGCTGACAAAGGAGCTCTAATCCGAATTTGGGCAGATGGTCTTGTAGCTGAGTACAGAACAGCCTTGCCATTCCTAGATATTACGTGGGCTAAAAGAACTCTCAGAAGTAACCTAGAAAGTTTAGCTATTTGGGAAAGAGATTCGGATGTCAAAGAGAGAGTAAGAATTGCCACAGTTTCTGTTAAGGTCAACTCACAGAAGCCAAAGAAACGCAAAAGTCCTAGAGAAGCCAGTTGTTCTTACTGTGGCAAGCACGGACATTTTGGAAAAGAATGTAGAAAAAACAAAAATAACTTAAGACAAGTTAACAAGGTTAACCAGCTTCTGCTTAGCCTGTTTGATATTCTGAAGCAGCCCCTCCCCTCCTCGTTAAACTCGGGGGGCAACTTGATACGGTGTTAACCATTTAGGCTGTGATTGCTTAATCTCCCCAGTAACTTACAACAAAGATGAAAGACTTATTTTTGTTTAATAGAACAAAAGGAAAGTGACTGTCACAGTCTTTGTTTGGGGGACATTCAGAAAACTCACAGCCTTAAATGTTATACCACAGAAATATTCCAGTCAGACCCCCATGTTCTATATGATGTCTTTTAAGACTGATGTTTCACTGGAGAATGGGAAGTGCCAATTTTCTCACACACTGTACAGTTGTTTCCCCTACAGGGATAGGATAGGACACATGGACCAGTGAGGAGCCCAGGAAGAACTGGAAGCAACAGGCTTTCGGGGGCCAACCCTGTGGTGAAGATTCCCTTATAGGCCTTTCCCAACCATAGTCCATCCTCACCTCACTGTTCCTTTTAGGTGTCTCAAATCAATTAAGAAACAGGGAAAGAATGAAACGACCACAGTAGACCCTGAAAACGATAGAACCATAGTGTTTAAACTGCTACAACCTTAGTGTTTTGAAGAAATACTGCTCTCTGTTTTTCTGTTTTCTGTCTTACAGTGTGCAGATAAAACTTGATGGCTTTTTCGAGATCCATATGCAACGACCGTCTCATCTGTGTATGAAGCCCCAACCTCAAGAAGACAACCAGACCCACTGCTGAACAAACTATCACAAAAGAAAATGAAAAATACACAACGCAGAGAAATTCACGGACCCTAAATTGCATGTTTTGTTCTCTTACGAGAGATACTCTCGTACTGCGTAGAATACGCTAGGGGAAAATCCTTTTCCACGAGAATACTGAAGCCAAAAAAAAAATTATCCTTTAATTTTGTATTAATGTAAAACGCGTTGCGGCAGCATACAGACATAGGCGAGGCAGCTCGCGCGCCTATTGGCTGGTCTGCTGGCAACTGCTTAAGCCTATCGAGCGAGACCTAGAGTGACATCAGACCCAATGAGGGCGCTTCGCGCCCTCTGCGTCACGTCCCGCCGAGACGGGCGTGGCTTAGGTCTATAAATACCGCTCGCAGGCATTATTTCTCTGATTTTTCATCCTTCAGCGAAGCAACTCACATCGCTGGATCCGAGAAGAAGCCGCGCTGTTGAAGAAGCACCTCAGCGGGACGAGTCGATGAAAGCTGCTGGCCGCGCCGCCTTCATCGCCTTCCTGCTGCGCTATCCAGCGCCCATATCCTTTTATTGCACTGTGTGTGTGTGTTCGCCGGCGCGACTCACACTGTCTAAAAGAGCTGCGTCTTTTTCAAGATGCCTGCTTGTGGCTCGTGCAAAGCCACACTCAGCGACGGGGACCGCCATGTCATCTGCGCTTCCTGCCTGGGTCAAGAACATGCAGCTCTCGCGCTCGCTGATGGCGGCTGCCATCACTGCGAGCTGTTGCCATTAGCGACTCTGAGGACTCGCTTGGCACTGTTCAACGAGACTGCGCCCACACCTGCTGTTGTGCCGCGCCGTAAAAAGCGCCGCGCTCAGCGAATCCCGGAGCCCTCTCTCAGCCGTCAAAGCTCGCCGGTGCGCCCGCCTGCTTCTCCGGTTTCATCAGCTTCACTTCCGGACGGACAGCGGCCGCGGTCTGCCGCCGCTTCTGTCGATGACGCTGATGAGATCGACGCGCTGCTACGAGAGGGGGATTCCTGCTCTCTCATAGCATGAGGTTTGGGCGAGCTCTGAGGATCCCACCCCCCCTGCCCGTGCTTCCACGGGAAAGAGAGCGAGCATTGAGGCGGAGCTCATGCGCGTGCTCACTCAGGCCACGGCGAGCCTCGGCCTCGAGTGGATTACGCCTGAGCAGCCTGCTCACAACCGGCTGGACGGCTACTTCCTGCCTGGGGAGCGCGTTTCACCTGCATCCAAGCCAGCGCCTTTTCTTCCTGAGCTTCATGAAGAAGTCGCTAAGTCTTGGGGCTCCCCTTTTTCGGCCAGGACACGATCCTCTGTCTCTTTGGCGTTCTCCGCTGTCGACGACGCAAAGAACAGAGGCTACCACTCCCTACCGCCGGTCGAAGAGGCTATTGCAGCGCACTTATGCCCGCCCTCTGCTGGACGGCGTGCTAAGATGACGCTGCCCTCAAAAGCCTGCCGCACGACGTCAGCCCTGCTCCGCCGCGCTTTCTCCGCCGCCGGGCAGGCCGCGTCAGCGTTGCACACCATGGCCACGCTCCAGATATACCAGGCCGATCTCCTCCGCCAGCTGGACGAGAGAGGACCTGACGCAATCTGCGTGCCGGACTTGAGGAGCGCTACAGACCTCGCTCTTCGCGCCACCAAGTCAGCAGCACAGGCCATTGGACGGAGCATGGCCTCGCTCACCGTGTCTGAGAGACATCTGTGGCTTACGCTCTCTGACATGACTGAGTCAGAACGCACCGCGTTCCTCGACGCGCCGCTTTCCCCTGCCGGCCTCTTCGGAACCTCGGTCAAAGATTTCGCCGATAGGTTCGCTGAGGTGCAGAAAGCGACCCAGGCCATGAAGCACTTCCTCCCGAAGCGCTCCGGTTCTGCAGCAGGCCGTGCGAAACCGTCTGCTCAGAGCTCACAGCCTAAGCCTCCGCCCGCCGCCTCCTCTTCTCAACGCCGCCAAACCCAGAGCTCGAGACCGCGCTCTCGCTCATCCGGCCGCCGCCCCGCCCCGCGTGGCTCGCGGCAGAAGATTGCGTTGAAGCCAGAGGCCCCGATATCGTCCTAGCACGCCTAGGAAAGCGACGGTGTCCAAGTCCCGCTGCGGCCGGACTTCCACCAAAGCTTGCCGCTCGTCCAGTTCCAGGAAATGTGACTGGTCCAGCGTATTTAGCAGCCAACAAGCCGGTTCCATTACCCGCTTGCCTGCACACAAAAGCCGTTTTTACGGCTACCCAGATAAATCCCTTAAAGAGTGTATTTTCTGGTGTCCCGGCCACGGCCGACGGTGTTTCGTGTGTAGAAAAAATGCCCACTACTCAGTGCCCATTCCTACACACAAGCACAGCCCTTCACACAGGGCCCGCGCACATAAAATCGACTCAGATCGATTGCGCTTCAAATGTAGCAAAAGTGCCCACTACCCAGTGCCCACAAACGCTACTTCCCACATGTCTCACGGTCCCTGTAATTACAGGACCAGTATGCATATGCTCTGCTCACGCGAGCAATGCTGTAAAGGTGGTGTATGTGCCCGCTGCTCTGCGCCCACGCCCACACACAGACATGAAACTAGCCCAGCCCTCCTCCTCTCAGCTAAACACTGCGGAGGAGTCGAGCGCGGGCATTCTGCCCGCTGTTATCAGCGCGCCCCCTGCCTCAGATGTCATGAGCGCGACGCTTATGTCACAGCACACAAAAGCCGCTGTATCGCGAGCCGATCAGAGCGTGCTTCGCATCCAGCCCCTAGCTACTCGCGCACCTGCGTGGGAAAAGCTTCCCGGGGTTTCGAGATGGGTGCTGAACATCATAAAAGAAGGCTATTCGCTGCAGTTTCGCCGACGCCCTCGCCGCTTTATGGCGCGCGTCGAGACCACGGTAGAATCGAAAGTAGCTCATCTACTTCGAGCCGAGATTTTGAAACTGTTGAGCAAAGGGGCTATAGAACCCCTATCTCAAGCTCAAAGCGAAGGGGGGCTTTACAGCAGATACTTCCTGGTGCCCAAGAAAGACGGGGGTCTCAGACCCATACTAGATCTGCGGCAGCTGAACAGAGCGCTTATGAAGCGCCAGTTCAGGATGCTCACAACCAGAAAAATCCTCGCGCACGTCCGCCAGGGGGACTGGTTTGTGTCAATAGATCTAAAGGACGCGTATTTTCAAATACAGATAGCGTCACGTCACAGGCGATTTTTGAGATTCGCCTTTGAGGGCCAGGCATATCAGTACACAGTCCTGCCTTTCGGCTTGTCCCTGGCACCCCGTACATTTACGAAGTGCATGGACGCAGCGCTCGCACCCCTCAGATTACGGGGCATACGAGTGCTGAACTATCTGGACGACTGGCTGATTCTAGCCCAATCTCACTCAGAGCTCGTAGAGCACAGGACCATTTTACTCGATCACCTCGAGAATCTCGGTCTCGCAGTGAACTGGGAAAAGAGCTCGCTTTTCCCCAGACAGATTATATCTTTTCTGGGAATAGAGCTGAACTCGCTGCTAATGACAGCACGCCTGTCATCTCAGCGCACACTGGACATTCGGCGCGCAGCCGGCTCGTTCCGCTGCGGCGCGATAGTCCCTCTCAAAGCCTTTCAAAGGATGCTCGGTCTGATGGCCTCAGCATCTTCAGTTCTCCAGTTGGGCCTTCTGCGCATGCGCCCACTGCAGTTCTGGCTCAGAAAGAGAGTACCACGCACAGCGTGGGCCTCCGGTCGGCTTCGCGTCAAGGTCAATCAAGCATGCATTGCAGCTTTGAAACCTTGGGAGGCAAAAGACTGGTACCAATCAGGTGTAAGCCTGGGGACTTCCTCGAGAGTGATAGTGGTGTCCACGGACGCATCCACCTCGGGATGGGGAGCGCTGCTCGAGGGCAGACCGCTTGTTGGCCAATGGTCAAAGCAGGAGAAGCTCTTACATATCAACTGCCTCGAAATGTTGGCAGTGAGCAAAGCGCTCACGCGCTTTTGTCCCCTCATAAAGGGACACCACGTGCTAATACGTTCAGACAACGTCTCAGTGGTGTCCTACATAAATCGCCAGGGCGGCCTCAGGTCCCTGACTCTGTACAGGCTAACCAGGCGCCTCCTGATATGGGCCCGCAGCAACCTGCTCTCGCTGAGAGCAGCGCACGTGCCAGGGCTCCTAAATATAGGACCAGACAGACTGTCCAGGAACCAGGTTCCGACAGGAGAATGGTCCTTGCACCCACAGACAGTCCAGCTGCTGTGGAAGAAATTCGGCAGAGCGGAAGTAGACCTGTTCGCGTCTCAAGAAAACGCTCACTGTCCAGAATTTTTTTCGAAGAGCAAGGACGCGCTGACCCACGAGTGGCCTCGCCGTCCTCTCTACGCTTTTCCCCCCGTCTCCCTCCTGACTCAGGTGGTAGAACGGGTCAGGGAAGAAGGATGCTCAGTGCTGCTTGTAGCCCCACTTTGGATGAGCCAACCTTGGTTCCCAATTGTGATGCAGTTAGCGAGCACCGCCCCGTGGCCAGTGCCTCTGAGGAGGGATCTCCTCTCTCAAGCCAACGGCTCGATTTGGCATCCTCACCCAGAGCTGTGGTCCCTCCATGTGTGGGCCATCAACGGGTACCCGCTGACCTCCCACAGGGAGTGTTAAACACTATCACACAGGTCAGAGCTCCGTCTACGCGACGTCTCTATGCCTCAAAATGGTCAGTGTTCTCTAGCTGGTGCACAGCTCGTGGTGTGTCACCCCGGCATTGCGGTGTGACGGAGGTTCTCTCCTTCCTACAGGAGCTGTTGGATAAGGGCAGGTCCCCTTCCACGCTCAAAGTCTATGTAGCGGCCATAGCAGTGTTCTCTTCGACCACGCTCGGCCAGTCTATTGGAAGGAACGATTTAGTCATTCGCTTCCTTCGAGGAGCTAAGAGACTGAATCCTCCCAGACCTCCCACAGTCCCTATATGGGACCTTTCTACGGTACTGGAAGCCATGAAAGGTCATCCATTTGAGCCCTTGCAGGAGATTGATCTTAAACACCTGTCTTTCAAGACGGCGTTTCTTCTGGCTCTCGCTTCAGTGAAGCGCATAGGGGACTTACACGCGCTCTCAGTAAGCGCGACGTGCATGGAATTTGGGCCGAATTACTCTAGAGTTATACTCAAACCTAAGCACGGTTATGTTCCTAAATCCCTCAATACACCGTTCAGAGCACAGGTCATTTCCCTGTCTGCCCTGCCGGTCACTGAAGGAAATATGGACGAAATGTGTAATGTATAAACGCTTATGTGTCTCGCTCGTCTGTTTTCAGACAGACGGAGCAGCTCTTTGTTTCGTTCAGCGGGCGTTCTAAGGGACTAGCCGCTTCGAAACAGACCCTATCCAGATGGGTAGTGGACGCAATAGCGCTAGCTTACACAACCAAGGGCATGCAGTGCCCGCTGGGTGTCAAAGCGCACTCCACGAGAAGCATGGCTTCATCGTGGGCATGGTCAAGTGGGATTGCCTTGCAAGATATTTGTATGGCGGCAGGCTGGGCCTCTCCGTCTACATTTATAAGGTTTTACAACCTAGAGGTTCCCGCACTACAGGCCAGACTACTGTCGGTCTAGTATGGCCAAAATCTCATAACTGGCGCTGTCAGTTATGCAGCTATTGAGTATTGCAATCCTTGCTCTATGCTGCTATAAGGAAGATAGTGGCTAACCCCCCTCTCTTCCAGGATTCCCTGTGAGTCCCCTGGGTGATTATGTACTGTATGAACTCCGGGCTGTCGCCCTTGAGTCTATGGTATCAGATCCCAGCACGCACGGCGTTTTACAGTAGGTTCCCCTAGCGTATTCTACGCAGTACGAGAGTATCTCTCGTAAGAGAACGTACTCGGTTACTAACGTAACCTCGGTTCTCTCTAGAGAGAGGAACGAGTACTGCGTATCCTGCCGTGCCTGCACGCGCTCTGGTTGCTTCGACTATGAAAAACCAGAGAAATAATGCCTGCGAGCGGTATTTATAGACCTAAGCCACGCCCGTCTCGGCGGGACGTGACGCAGAGGGCGCGAAGCGCCCTCATTGGGTCTGACGTCACTCTAGGTCTCGCTCGATAGGCTTAAGCAGTTGCCAGCAGACCAGCCAATAGGCGCGCGAGCTGCCTCGCCTATGTCTGTATGCTGCCGCAACGCGTTTTACATTAATACAAAATTAAAGGATAATTTTTTTTTTGGCTTCAGTATTCTCGTGGAAAAGTTTTCCCCTAGCGTATTCTACGCAGTACTCGTTCCTCTCTCTAGAGAGAACCGAGGTTACGTTAGTAACCGAGTACGTTTCTGTGTCAGCATGCAATTACAGATGAACAACACAGAGCAAGTTATATGTGCCTGTAACTTACACCAGTTACAAGAATGAACTTTATGTGTCTAAATTTGTATTTTTGTGAGAGTTTTTAAGAACTCTCAAAGAGGGGACTGAAGGGTTAAAATTTAAGAATCTATTTCAAATATGCTTCCTTACATAACATCACGGTAAAGAATATTGTATTTAGTGTTTAAGGGTAAGATAATGATTCTGCTCAGCAAAGTTGCCTTTCCTGTTTTCTCCTCATTGTCTTTAATGGCTCTTTGAGTCCCAGTATCACTCAGACTGATGGGATTAGCACACGAATGATTCACTGAGAATCTCACCTTTTGTTCTGCAAATGGCTTTCGGACCCAAATGGCTCTTGCAGCCTTATGCTGATTGAATTAGGATTGGCCAGACCCTCACAGTCTAGGGTGTTACCTTAACCTGTATACTCATTTACATGCTTTGTTTGAATTTGTCTCCACCTTCAAAAGTCCCTCCTCCTAAAATGCCTATAAAGACACCATGTAAATGTATATACTTTAGATTATGTTGGACGAAACCGCAGCCGCGCTCAAATAAAGAAACTCTTCTGTTTGAATGTGATCCCAACTGTCTCCTGGTCTCTGCTTCGATAAAAGAAAACTTTACAACATTATGTTTTATCATTTAATCAAATGTTATCATCATATTTTAAGAAATCATTATTATCATGTTGATGTGTTTCTCATTACTATTGATTTGATGTGTTTACCATTATTATCATTTGAAATGTATTAATCTTTATGCCTCAAATGTAGCTTGACTTTTGTACTTGCGGTTTAAATGAGGGCACAAGTCTATATGTTTCCGATTGACAGACCACAAATGCTTGAATGTTTCAGAATAAAGTGGTAAACAAATGTTATCTTAGCTAAACATCTTGCAGTGTATAGTCTAAAACCAGATATGAAAGTCACAAGTGGGATATGTTTGGTTCCTGTATGTCTGCTTCGATGCTATATACTATGAAAAGAGGAACTTATCTCTGTTCCGATAAGCAACTGTATAATAGGGAGATCAATTTCTGTACAGGTCAGTCTATCCTTATGGACTCAGACATTGCTCCTTCACAACCTGTCTTTTCAAAGAGAGATCTCTCAAACAACTTATCTTTAGGCAAGAATATTATACTCAGAGTGTTTTAATGATATTTTACTTAGAAATATTAGAAGTGATTTTAGCTGTTTATTTTATGTTTCTTTGTTAACTTTTTAATCCTGATAATGGATGAATACATTTTACTCTTCATTTATTATTTGATTGTCTGCTGTTAAGTAACACAATTTTACTTAATCATCTGACTGGATCTCCTCCATGCATCAGTTGTGAAATAAAATTTAGCCCATTTTAGATATATTAGAAATAGTTTGACCAAAAAAGCAGCAGTTTTATTTATGAACTCCATGATTCTTCCACATATCAAATACTGTATGACTACAAACTTGTAAGACTATTCTTAAACCGGTTGAAAGTGTTTTTAAACAAGCTCTTAAGGTCTTAGATAAAAAGCCAAATAGTATTCATCATTGTAGTGTTTAACGGAGTTTTCTTTTTTGAGTTGGGAACATTTGATTCAATTTACTTAGTAGGCCTACTTGTTTCTTAGATCTTAAATGGTCTTGCTCCTCTAGTTTTTAAAATGAAACAGGAGAATATTTATGTAAGCTCCGCCCAGTGTAACCGAAAATATCAGAACACCGTCCTTAAATGTAGGAGTGAACCAGTGAGCTGGAATTTTTTTTGATCATTTCCTCATAACTCACAGAGCGACAGCCAACGAGCCAGAGAGCAGGTAATGCAATCATTCAGAAATATGACATGTGATTATTTTTTGCTGATGATATAAAATTATACATTTCAGTTTAAAGAGTTCTCTGAACTCACTGTCTCTGTTGAGTTCAGAGACAGTGTTGAATTAGAGAGGTTGTATGATTGTCTGTCCAGCAATGTAAAGTAGATGAACACAATTTTTAAAAAATTTAACAAAGACAAAACTGAAATTCTTCTTGTGGGTTAGAAACACGAGCGGGAGAGGATAGAAGCTGGATCGGGTTCCTCAGCCCTACAATTCAAGAAAGAAGGGTGTCATTTTGGACTGTGACCAAAGTAACAACCACTTGCTTTTATCATCGGAGAAATACTGCCAAGATTTGTCCTTTTTAACTTCGGATGATGCTAAGAAACTCATTCATGCTTTTACCTTCTCTCATCTTGATGCATTGTAATGCTATGTATTCTGGCTGACCTAAAGGGTTCAATAGTGAAGTTACAATTTATACAAAATGCAACAGCTAGAGTACTAATGGAATTAAAAAGGAGTATATTACACTGGTTTTAATGGAATTGAATTGGTTACCAGTTCATCAAAGTATTGAAGTTTCTTTTATTAGTTTATAAAACACTGCATAATCTGGCACCTTTATGCACTGTCGAGACACGCTCCAAATCGTAGTTTAAGATCCTCTAGTGCTAGTCTTCTGGCATATTATACAGTAAATCATAAGCGATCCGGCGGTACTTCTTTTAGCCACTATATGCTCCAAAATTTTTTATTTTAATTGTCTACCAAATGAAGTGAAAGAGGCTACCAGTATTCATATTTTTAAAAGGCAGGTTAAGACATTTCTTTTTAAAGTTTATAATCAGTAGAAGAATATGGTGAGAAGTTGAAAGTCTTAAATTTCAATGGCATACTGTATGTTCAAAAGAATTCAATGGAATATGCGTCACCCAGCGGCTATTTTTGGTATTACGTCTAAAATAAAAAAACCTTCAAATTTGTAACGCAACTTGGTTAGACATATGACTTTGATTTTATAGTAATAAAAAAAAAAGTAAAGTTAAAAAATATTTTATGAAATATATATTTTATTTAAAAGAAAAATGATTTAGTACAGTAGGCTACATTTGTTTTACAGTACATCTTTTTCATACTTTTTTGACATGCTTTCACTTCAGAATAATCTGCTGAATGTCTTCTTTACAGTTAAAGGGTTATGCTGCAGAAAACGTCCCATTTTTTTTATTTGAGCTCAAATAGAGTTTATAAAATTCTGTATTGTAATTTTATGCATTGACTTTCATTGATGAAAAGTATTATAAGGCATTTAAGATGAATATTTTTTTCTGTATATACATACTGTAGAAAATTGTACAGTTTAGATTTCTATGCATTTGTTTAACGGAAAAACAATATAATACATTTGTCACAGATGGTGGCTGTAAATAGGCACACGACGATGAATATATCAGTGTAAATACTTTAATAGATAATCCAAAAGGCGGCCACAGAACAAGGCAGAAACTGCGCAACCACACGTATACACAGACGAGACCGAACAAAGAAACACAAACAGAACAGAACTTATGTACATGATAATGAGGGAGATAGTTAGTTAGTGCACAGCCGAACATAATGAGTAGGGGTGTCACGATTCTCCAAATCCTCAATTCGATAAAATGTTCGATTCTAAGGTCACGTTGTTATTTTTTTTTAAAGCACAGGTTGATATGCCATTTTTAGACTAGATTTAGACTAGACTAGATAAGCAGGCGTAATTTGTGGATGGGACGGGTGGGACATATCGCCACCACTTTTTGCTAAGTTCGATAGCCTATTATTACCACTTTTGAAACATCTCGCGGCACGAATGTACCAATACAAATAAATAAAACATCTCCAGTTAACTGGCAGAGCATTCATTTCGTTCGTTTGTTAAATAAGAGGCGATCTAGTGCTGAAATGTGTTGTTTCTGAAATCAAGTGATCAAAGTGCTCGTTGCCGCTGCGATCAGTGGCGCGGAAACTGTGTTCTCTTGTGGCTCGCGCACAGTCTTCACTCGGACGCGCGCTTCAATCCGTTGTGGAGACTCTGTGGCCCTGTCCCAAATGGGACCCTAAGCACTCGTGGTCTTCCTAGGAGTCCGCACTTTCGTGACGTAATGCCGCTTTGACTGTCGGGAAGAAGTCTGGTCAATCCGCATCAGTGCCAAGAAGTTTTTTTTTTTTTTTTTTTTTTTTTTTTTTCATATAACTTTTATTCAAAGATAGGACATACAGCAGGAAAACAATATCTTCTGTACATCAAAAGTCTATAGACAAGTCACAAATAAGCCAGGGAGGTCAAGGGGTAATCAAAAACAAAGTAAAACGTAAACAAAGACAAAAAATAATAATAATAATAATAATAATAATAACTAGATGAGAAAGTTCGTCGAGACAAACTTTAAGTTGGCTCGAGAAAGTTTGAACCAGAAAGTTTTTTGCTAGGCGGTTGCTAGGATGTTATGGGTGGTCGCAATGGTGTTTTGTATTTAGTTTTGCATTTTGAAATTTTGCATTTAGTTTTGAAAATGTAATTTTTGGATATTCAAAGTATGATAACAGTGTGATTAAGGAGGCTTTTGTAATTAATCTGTTAATTTTACTAGTCAAATTTCACATCCAGAAGTGTAAGTTTTCTAACAAAGAGCCCCTTTTCTCAGTATTCCTTAAAGAATTCTTCTTAAGATTCCTTTAAGATTATGTGCATTTCTCTCTATAGAGAAACTTTTAACATGGTCCTTACTTAACATGGCGGCGCGACCGATGCTTGCGGTGGCCTCTGCTGACACTAGTGAAAGTTTTTCAGTGCTAAATAAAATAGTTTCGTCCCTGCCCTGTAAAGCAAATGGGCGAAAACATGTATATGACCGCGACTTTCTATTAGACATTAGACAGCGATGCGGGAAAAGGCAACCGAAAGATTTAGATCGGCTTAGCGAGCTCAGACTGCTACACCGAGGCTGCGCACCGGGTTCACTTGGAGCCACCGCGACGAGGAAGCATCATCGCCGGCGCTGTGACAGAACACGTAAGCGGGGGAAGCGAGGAGGCCTTAGCGTTAGGCTAAGGGCTAACCCCTGCAAGCCGGCTGTTCCCTCGGTCCTGTTGGCGAATGTTCGTTCATTGGACACTAAAATGGATTACATCAGTCTTTGGAGATCGTTACAGCGTGGAGTACGGGATTGTTGCGTCTTTGTGTTTACAGAAACGTGGCTGACGGACAAAATCCCAGACTCCGGAATTGAGCTAGCGGGGCTAACACTCCATAGAGCGGATAGAGTGATGTCAACATCGGGTAAGCTCCGAGGAGGAGGCCTGGTAATTTACACAAACAATTCGTGGTGCTATGATGTTAAGACGATTTTTAAATCCTGCTCTCCTGATGTGGAGCTTATGACTGTGAAATGCAGACCTTTTTATTTACCACGTGAACTGGCAGCAATTTTTATTACTGCAGTGTATGTTCCTCCAAATGCAGATGTAAAGCAGGCTATGGGAGAACTTTACAAAACTCTGAGTCAGCTACAGACAACTAATCCAGATGCATTTTTTATCGTTGCTGGGGATTTTAACAAGGCTAATCTGAAGTCTGTTTTACCTAATTTTTACCAGCATGTTACATGTGCAACAAGAGGGAAAAATACACTCGATCATCTATACACAAACATCAAGAATGCATATGTTGCAGCACCATTACCTCATATTGGCAGCTCTGATCATTTGACTATTCTGTTGAAACCTGAATACAGACCCAGAGTGAGACAGGAGCCACCAGTGGTCAAGGAAATTAGAGTGTGGCCACAGGAGGCTCTCTCATCCTTACAGGGCTGCTTTGAGTGTACACAATGGAACATTTTTAAGGAAGCAGCAACATCTGAGGACTGTACAAACCTAGAGGAATATACAGAGACTGTGTTGGGATTTATTAGCAAATGCATTGATGATGTGACTGTTACACAAATTGTCAAACTGCGTCCAACTGATAAGTCTTGGCTTACATCAAAGGTTCGATCATTGCTAAGGCTTCGGGATGCTGCGTTTAGATCTGGTGACACTGAAGCGTACAATTTAGCAAGAAATGATCTAAAGAGAGCAATTCGAGAGGCTAAAAGAGAGTATGGAAAAAAGTTGTCAAGTAATTTTAATGACACCAGGGACACAAGGCGGTTATGGCAGGTATTTCAGACAGCTATAGGCTATAAGCCTACTGTCCGGACAACAGAAAATGATCCCTCTCTACCTGATAATCTTAACACCTTTTTCTCTCGGTTTGAGATTACAGATGACAAACTAGCACAAAGGCAGGTGCTGCCTCCCATCAACCAGGCATTCCAGCTGACGTCAGACAGCGTGAAGAGGGTTTTCTCTAAAATCAACCCTCGAAAGGCGGCTGGTCCAGATCACATCCCGGGTTGTGTGCTGAAGAAATGTGCAGAACAGCTGAAGGATGTCTTCACAGACATATTTAACATCTCCCTCAGCCAAGCCAGAGTGCCCATCTGTTTTAAAAGCGCAACTATAATACCTCTGCCCAAGACGCCAAATCCAGCCACCATGAATGATTATCGTCCTGTAGCCCTGACCCCAATAGTTATGAAATGCTTTGAGCAGCTTGTTATGAACCACATCAAATCATGTCTCCCAACCAGTTTGGACCCATTGCAGTTCGCATATAGAGCAAACCGATCAACGGAGGATGCTCTATCTACCCTGCTTCACCTCAGTCTGACACATTTGGAAAACAGGAACACTTATGCAAGAATTTTATTTATTGATTTTAGCTCTGCTTTTAATACAATTTTGCCACAACAACTGATTGAAAAGTTGCTATTGCTGGGAGTGGATCTTGGCATGTGCAGATGGATTTTGGACTTTTTGACGGAGAGGCGGCAGACAGTCAGAATAGGTAAAAACATATCTAAGACAACCACAGTGAGCACGGGATCACCACAAGGGTGTGTACTTAGCCCTTTACTGTTTACTTTGTTGACACATGACTGTTCTGCTAGTTTTACCACCAATCATATTTTAAAGTTCGCTGATGACACCACAGTTGTTGGCCTCATCACTGACAATGATGAGTCGGCTTACAGAGAGGAGGTGGAACAGTTGACAGTATGGTGTAAAACACACAACCTTGTCCTTAACACCAAAAAAAACTAAGGAGATGGTTGTCGACTTCAGGAGGACTAGTCGTCGGCACCATCTCCCACTGACCATCAGCGGTTCTGAGGTGGATATAGTACACAGTGTCAAGTTTCTGGGGGTCCATCTGACCAATGAGCTAACCTCAAGTGATAACACAACAGCTATAATCAAGAGGGCCCAACAGCGTCTTCATTCTCTTCGTAGACTGAAGAAGGTGGATCTCCCTATTCCAGCATTGACCATGTTCTATAGAGGCACCATTGAGAGCATTCTCACATTTTGCATCTCTTGCTGGTTTGGAAACAGTACGGCAGAGGAGAGACATAAACTGAACAGGATTGTGAGAACTGCTGAAAAAATCATTGGTGCTTCACTGCCACGTATTCAGGACATCTACACAGAGCGCTGTGTGCATAGAGCAAATAGCATTATTAAGGACTTTACTCATTTCTCACGTGACATGTTCATACTCCTTCAGTCTGGTAAAAGATACAGAAGTATCAGGGCAAGAACTAGTAGGCTGCTAAACAGCTTTTTCCCCACAGCTATTAGACTGCTTAACCAGAGAATGTGATTTGAACTATTTATTTTATTCTTTTATTCTTTTTAGTGTATTTTAGTATATTTATATTTATATTTAAATTGTGCTCTATTGATTAGTTACTATTGCACTGAATTACTGAGTAGTGGATGTGTGAAACACAATTTCGTTTTTATGTACACCATGAAAATGACAAATAAAGGAATCTCTCTAATCTCTCTAATTCGAAAATTACTTTTCTACTATTCATTCTAGTACTAATGGAAAAGCTATTAAGACGGTTAATTTGTGTACTGTCTTCAAAATCTTTGATTGATACAAAGGTCTTGTATTCTTGTGATTTATTATTATTTATTTTGATTTGTGTGTGTGTTTTCTTTGGGGAGATGCACATCAACTTAACCTTACTGTTCTTTGCTGACATCAAACTTGGAGAGGAGAGAGCACATGTCTGATTGCTGTTCCCGCAATTCACTCTCATGGTGTTTTTTTGTTTTTTTTCTCTCTATTCGTGACTAGAAGGATAGTTTGGCTTAATTTTCTCATCGATGTTGTAAACTTTGATTTACGCTTTGACCCGAGGGGGAGGCTATACTTGCGTAGTGTGTGTATATTAGGGCTAATCGGCTCTGGGGGCGGAGCCAGACATTGTGAACATTCAGGGCTTAGCCCAAATGTAGTTTGTCCATGGACTGACTTAAAAGGAACCCACACCCCATAAGAAAATGTTGTACATTTTTAAGGTTAAATGCATCAATCTGGTGCACTTTGAGCCTCAAAATAAAGAGTTTCAACCCATGTACAGTGTGCAAACTGAACAAAGAAAAAGCATTGACTTGTACCTGGACATTAAAGAGGGACATTACGACATCTTTTTAGTTGTGATATAGAGTCTCAGTCAACTGTAAGACTTGATTTTCCTGCTATTAGAAACAAAAGGTGAGATAAAACTCTGGAGAGAAGACCTATACTCTCTGTGCCTAATATCGGAAAAATGAGGCTCCACGCAATGATTCCATGGATCATCTTAATCTGGATTATTTTACTTCCACTGTTTCAGCCTGCTGTATCGGTATTTCTATACAGCGCTGAAGAACTTCTACAGTTTCGTTCAAATCGCTACCTGTCTTCTCCGGATCTTCATCTCTATACTGACATCTTTAAGCCTCGTCGCAAATATATTCATCACGGATCAAGACGGAACTACAATTATGATGACTCAAACTCTATAAAATCCTTCTGGTCATCATCTGCGCGTTCGACAAGGAAATTGGAACGAACTGTTGATCACTCTGTGCTAGCTCATCTAGGCAAGTCAACACTCACCGAACCAACAACGAACGTTTTTACGTTTGGATTATTCAACATTCGTTCAATCAAAAATAAGGCGCCGCTGGTTTGGGATCTACTGAATGACTGTAAGTTTGATTTCTTCTGTTTGACTGAGACATGGCAGCAGCAAAATTATTTTTCTCAGCTGAATCAGTCCATTCCTCCAGGTTTTGCTTATATCTGTCAGCCCCGAGTTTCGGGACGAGGTGGCGGTCTAGCAATGCTTTATAATAAGAAATGGAAGGTCTCTACTATAGCTGTGCCTTCCTACGCTACTTTTGAATCCATGGTGCTACAAGTAAATGGACCGGTACCCACTATCATAACAACTGTTTACCGTCCACCCAAATCTAACACTAACTTTTTAATTGAACTTTCTGCTTTTTTTAACTTTATTATGTTCTGCTTCTCCAAATGTGATTATGGTTGGTGATTTTAATATCCACGTGGACAGAGCTACTGCTACTGCTACTGATACAAAAGACTTTCTATCATGTTTGGACAGTTTTGGACTGAAACAGTTTATTGATTTTCCAACACATTCAAAGGGTCACACACTCGATCTTATTTGCTGTACTGGAACAACACCTTTTGAGTGTAGTTCACGTGACTTGTCTATATCGGATCATAAACTTGTGTCTTTCAGTGCCAAATTAACTGTATCAAAAACTGTTCAAAGCCGTACTATCACATTCCGCAATATTAAGAACATTGATTTGTCTGTGTTTTCTAAAGAAGTTGATAACTTGTTGAATACTGATGGACTACTTAGCTTGGATGAGCTGACTTCTTGCTATAATGATCAGCTGCAGAATATCTTAAATGTCGTTGCACCTTTTAGAACTCGGACTGTCTCATTTGCTCATACTGCTCCATGGTATACCTCTGAGTTGCGTCTGTTAAAGGCTAAGGGGCGTCAACTAGAGCGTTTATATACAAGATCTGGTTTAACTGTGCACAAGGAAATGTATGATTACCATATCAGAGACTACAAAGAAGCCCTTTCTATTGCTAAAACTAGTTATTATGCTAATATGATAAACTCTGGTGGTGGGAATACAAAAATGCTGTTCTCAACAATGAACCGTATTTTGCAACCACCAGATGTTTTCTCGTTGCAATCGCATTCTAATACTACATGTGATATTTTTATGAATTATTTTAACGAAAAAATTGAGACTATTCATAAGAATTTAACACCCAACACTGGGGCATGTGGTTCTTTCTCCTTTCTTTACGATGCTTCCAATCTAACTGCTTTTTCTAGTTTTTATTTGCCTACTGAGAATGAAATAGCTGAATGTGTTCAAAAATCTAAATCTACTACCTGTCAGTTAGATCCTATTCCTACACATTTTGTTAAGTTTTGTCTACCTTCTTTATTATCCTTGATAACTAAAATTATACATTCTTCTCTTATTACCGGTACTATTCCTTCATCCTTTAAAGTTGCGGCAATAACTCCTATACCCAAGAAACCCGGTGCGGATTGTAACAACCCTGAAAACTTTCGACCCATCTCTAATTTACCCTTTCTTTCTAAATTACTGGAAAAAAATTGTTGCTCAGCAGGTACATACTCATCTAACGGATAATAACTTGTTTGAGCAATTTCAGTCTGCTTATCGTCCATATCATAGCACGGAGACAGCTCTTATTAAAGTCACAAATGATTTATTAATGGCTGCAGATTCGGGACTTTTATCAATACTCGTTCTTCTTGATTTAACCGCAGCATTCGACACTATCTCACATAGCATTTTACTGGAAAGGTTGATTTCTATTGGGATCACTGGTACAACCCATGATTGGTTTAGATCATATCTATCTGGTCGGACTCAGTTTGTGCAGATAAAACAATTTAAATCGCGGATATCTCAGATAACCAGCGGTGTACCTCAAGGATCAGTCTTGGGCCCTCTTCTGTTTATCGTATATTTATTGCCTCTAGAACAGATCTTCCATAAATTTAATATAAATTTTCATTGTTACGCTGACGACACCCAGCTCTATATATCTTCAAAGCCTAGTTCGATATTTCCGTCTTCCTCTCTGTTGCTTTGTCTCTCTGAAATCAAATCATGGTTTACATGTAATTTTCTTAAGGTTAATAGCGCAAAGACTGAAATTTTATTAGTAGGCACTAAAGCAAAACTGCGTAATTGTGAAAGTTTCTCACTTGCTATCGACAACTCTGTTATTTTTCCTTCTTTTCAAGTAACGAGTCTGGGTGTTGTCCTCGATAGTACTCTGTCTTATGAGGCACATGTTAATAATATTACACGGTCAGCATATTACTATCTGCGAAATATTAATCGTCTCCGACCATCCCTTTCTGTTAATAGTACTGCAGTTCTGGTGCATGCATTAGTTACTTCTCGAATTGACTATTGCAACTCTCTGCTCAGTGGTGTCTCACAGAAACTCATTCACAAACTTCAGATGGTTCAGAACTCAGCAGCTCGGATCATTACACGAACACCTTTGATTGAGCATATAACTCCGGTATTAGAGCATCTTCATTGGCTTCCGATCAAATACCGTATCCAATTCAAGATTTTACTTTTTACTTATAAGGCTCTTCATGATCTAGCACCTTCATATCTGAGTGAACTTCTGCATGTGTATTTACCTACTCGATCTCTCAGGTCTTCTGCTTCTGTGACTCTTGTAGTACCATCTGTGCGTTTGACTACGATGGGAAGTCGAGCTTTTAGTTGTATAGCTCCGTCGACTTGGAATACTTTACCACAAGATATACGTAATAGTCTTAGTCTCTCAACTTTTAAAGGTGAACTAAGTAACTTTTTTTACCTTAACTGAACAGCTTCTGAGTCATTGGAATGGTTATATTACTTATTTCGGGTTGAATGGTGGTCGTTTCGCACCCCCCTGGTGCCCGTGAGCGGAAAATACGCACTTGCAACCGCTGCGTCAGGAAAGAACGGCCAAAAGAAATCTGCTAAAATGCTGTCATTATTGCGCTCCCTCACGCTGTTCGAACCCGAATGAAGAAGACGTTTTAAAGAATGTCCCATCTGCTTTGATGTCGTTGATCTATAGCCTCTGGTGTCTGAGAATCACCAACGAGTTTTTACAACAGTGTTGTCAAATATCTATTCCGAAGCTGTGGGGGGAGCTCTAGAGAGAAACCTGCGAGCAAAAAGCGAGAATACAGCGAAGAAATCCCGAAGCTACTGAGTGCTGCCACGTCTTAAAACTCATTTTTTTAGATTAGCCTATCCTGATTGATTTTAGTAATGTCGGTGGGCATTGATTTTATGTATTTACTCTTTATTGTGTTGTTGTTTTTTCCTCTGTTTTATTATGTATTTTATTATTGTAAGGTGTCCTTGAGTGTCCTGAAAGGCGCCCACAAATAAAATGAATTATTATTATTATATAGCAACCATATATCTTCCTTACTTAAGTCAGCCAGAATTACCTTCTGTGTTTCATATAAGGCCAATACATGTCCTATACAAAATCAGACCGATTATGGCCCATTTCATACTAAATAGCACACATATAACTTATAGGGGATTTTTGCGTTATATATATGAATACTGTTAAAAGACTTATATGAGTTTTACATGACAAAAGTATGCAAAAGTGTATGGTATTAGTAGAAATATATAAAATTCATATATAAATCATTTAAAGTTCTTATATTGAATCATATGCTATTCAAATTAAAGTCATATAGAATTTATACACATTTTGTGTCATTTGTTTGTGTTTCATACAGATTTCATGTTTTGATGACCAACATCTGATTCACTTATATGCAGTTGGCAAATTTTTAAAGGGATACTCCACTTTAAAATGAGAATTCTGTCATCATATACTCACCCTCATGTTGTTTCAATCCTTTATGAATTTCTTTCTTCTGCTGAACAGAAAGGAAGATATTTAGAAGAATGTCAGTAACCAGACAGTTTCTGGTCTCATTGACTTCCATAGTATATTTTTTTCCTACTATGGAAGTCAATGGGACCAGAAACTGTCTGGTTACTGACATTCTTCTAAATATCTTCCTTTCTGTTCAGCAGAAAAAAGAAATTCATACAGGTTTGAAACAACATGAGGGTGAATATATGATGACAAACCTTTATGAAGACTGTTAATTTTCCTACAGGATTTGAAAGAGCAGTTATAAAGCAATGACATTGTAAGACCGTGTATTTACATTATTTGTGAACTGTCTGAGCCTGTTGTTTGTGAACAAATCATAACATATTATTGCAAATGAACAAAGTTGAGTCAAATATGTTTCTAGAACAGTGATTAAAATGTTGAAAATTGGCTGGAATATGTTTTTGTATATGTGACATGAACTCTGGTGGTGATGCACTCTCTAAAAACTTTTAATATGATTTACTCAATTTTTTTGGTGAAACATTTTTACACTTAGAACTGATTAGATTTTTAAGCAGTGAAATCAATTACATACACTGTATTAACTGAGTAAATGTAAGTGAAACAAATTAAATAGATCTGAGTAACTGCATTTGGTACATTAACAAATAAAATTGAATAGAAATAATTGGGGGGGAAACATTTAAAAACAAATATTTATGAGTAATATTAACTGTGTTTATATGCCAGTAATATTAACTTTTTTATTTCCTCTAAACCTTTGTAAAAATATTCCATACAACCACCGGTATAACTACATGACATAGGCCTTTATTGTCGATGAGTAGCCTACAGCAATACAGCATATTTTATACTATTTTTAACAAATATACAATATTGCCTACATTTAAACTCATGTAAGAAACATTTTCTAAGTAAAAATTAAACATTTAGGCCTAAACATTCAAGTAATTCAAGTGTAATCAACCGGTCTATTATCCAATATCCACCGGATCAGCGCTGATTCCCATCCCGGAGATGGACTCGCCTCTGCGGGGGAACCTCTAACTTTACACCGCCGTCCTGCGTCACTCACAGCCGAAAGATGCTGCGACGCGACTGACTCAATCACCTGCCAATAAACACACAGTGCACAGTTCTGAGGACAGTTTATCATCCAAATTAGTTATATTCATTATCTTTAGGAATATAGTCGTGTGTTTTTTATGCAAGGCGTTACAATCACGCGAAAAGACAGGCGCGAGTCGACACTCGTTTAACTCGTGAGTAACATTGTGTCTCTGTATGTTCTTTCGCATTAAATAAAATGATTTAAAGCACATTAATGATTATACAGATAAAATAAAACATACACACAACTGAATTTCACAGAGGAAATGCACCAATTCTGCGACGAAGAGAAGAGGAGAACTGTTCTGGACTGGAGAGAGTTCATACAGCGCGCGCTCACTCAACCGTTGAGCTGTCGTCGTCATGTCAGAGGGTGGGGGAGGGGTGCATTGTTTTAATTGAGTAAACTTAATCAATTTCTTATGCGTGTTAAATATTAATAATATTGATTTTATTTAAGTAATATTTGTGGTTGTTGAAACAGATCAGTTTAATTATCCATTCTCAAATATGGTGATGGAAATTTCACAAATATTAGCTCAGTGTATTTTAAATAAATAATTGGTTAGTCAAATACTACATTATTTTAGTGAAAAACTTCTAACTTTTTATTAACTGTAAATTTCAGACAAAATTAATTGTTGGAGTTTTGTCAATTATTTCGGTATGTTCAACTCAAACTATCAAGTAAATGATATTCAGAGATTTTATTAAGTGAATAAAGTTAATTATTGCTGTGATATTTACTAAGCCACTGAATTATTTTTTTTTAGATTTTTTAGAATTAATTTTTTATTTTACCCATAAGAATCACTTCGACATTTACGAAAGTTTTATGTTTGTAGGTTAAGAATAGAACTGCATGTTGTATACCATAGTAGTACTGTGATAAAGTTTAGAGAAATTGTCACAAATGAAAATGAAAACAGGTGATGCAGGATTTAAAATGAAAACTATTTATATGTGAAATATGCAACTGTATCTTGTAGAACACACTCTAATAAATGTGTGCTTGTGTGTGTAGTTTAAATGTTGTGTTTCATCTAAGGCTGATTATACAGTATATACAGTAACCATGATTGACTACAGGCATAGGGCTCGACTTAGGACAAGATAAGAACAAGCATGAGTGAAGTAAAGCCTTATACTGATTGGTAAACTGCACTGTGTTTTATATACGTCCATGCTGGACATTCATATTAAATTTGCATTATTTTCCTATGTTTTTACATCATGAAAATCTATATGGCTTCAGTTGTATGTAGGACATATATGGCATAATATGATTAAAAATATACTAATATTATACAATTAATATATGTGGTTTTTGCAGCATATATGTCCCTTACAATATTCTGTTGGAACATATAAGAATCACGGGAGTTTTTAGCAAACATTTTCCATATGGGATTTTAAAGGAACACGCCGACTTTTTAGGATTTTGGCTTATTCACCGTATCCCCCAGAGTTAGATAAGTCCATACATACAATTTTCATCTCTGTGCGTGCCGTAACTCTGTCTGACGCACCCACCGCTAGCCTAGCTTAGCACAAAGACTGGAGGTAAACGGCTCCAGCTAGCATACTGCCTAGAGCCCTGCACGGGGCAAAACATCCAGCCCTAACCGAGACCTGGCCCGTAGTGTTCAAGCCCTAATCCGGCCCCAGCCCGAAAACGTCTGCAATTTTTCAGCCCGAACCCGACCCGAGACCAACATCAATATCACTTTGAGCTTTCTCTGATGCGCGCTGTCTCTGCTAGACGCACACACATACACACACGCTACTAGGTAAAATTTTATTATAGGCCTCAAACATACTACCACCACCAACAATTATGCCCACAAATATTAATACAGACTGTCCATTACAGAGAAGCATAAGCATGCAGTAGAGAATATTATATCGCCAAATGTGATCCAGCAGTAAATAAAGATTTACGGCCTACCTTTTTTTGATGACAAGTAACTTTACTGAAGAACAACGTTTCAAAGAACTCTTCGCCAACTGGCTAACGTTAAATAATACTAAAAATATAATAAAGAAAAAAAAAATCCGTTGAACTGAGTAGCTCATTCACTGTTTATTCGCGATCGTTGTGAAGAAAAAGAATAGCATCCACTGTTGAAGGCTTCAGGTTCGGTAATCAAATCAAAACTCTTTCAAAATGCAGCTTTTCCTGTATTGGGAACTTTTAGTAACTCCTTACGCTCCAACTTCTCCCTGATGCTCTGCATGGTCAACTGTCACTCGCGTAATCGCATATTGCGTTGCATATTTATAATATTATCAATATAACAATATTTCATACAGTAGCCTGCGCTCTGCATGTATATTATGGGCACGACGAAAGGAGAGAAGCTAAATGAGCCAGAATCCAACCAAAGCCCAATCTGTAAAAAAAATTGTAAAAAAGTAAAAAATTTACCCGACTGCTCCCAATAAGTGACAAAATAACGCCAACATTTTCCTATTTACATGTTGTGATTTGTATAGTCACAGCGTGTACAAATAACATGGTCACATATTCTCAGAAGGCGAAGCACTGCTACTTGGGCGGAGTGATTTGCTCGCAGCGCCTGAGAAGCCCCGTGGTGAGGAGCAGAGTTCGCTCAGAGTTGGAGTAAATCACTCCGCAGAAGTAGCAGTGCTTCACCTTCTGAGAATATAGTTCCCAGTATGTATACGGTTAGAAGATGGTTGTGTCTCATGTGACCTTGTTATTTGTACACGCTGTGACTATACACATCACAACATGTAAATAGGAGAATGTTGGCGTTATTTTGTCACTTATTGGGAGCAGTATGCTAGCTGGAGCCATTTACCTCCAGTCTTTGTGCTAAGCTAGGCTAGCGGTGGGTGCGTCAGACAGAGTTACAGCACGCACGGAGATGAAAAAGGTGTGTATGGACTTATCTAACTCTGGGGGATAAGGTGAATAAGCTAAAGTCCCAAAAAGTCGGCGTGTTCCTTTAAATGTATCAGTGCGATTGGTAAAATGGTCTTAATTTCATTGCAGTCATTGAACAGAAGAAAGATTAAACACTTAGAAGAATCCTGTTCTCCTCTTTGGGTGGTGTGAATTTAGTTTTTCGCGTCGTCTTGTACTTGAAAGGACAAAGATACACAAAATTACGTCAAGATATCCTCGTAAACACAGTATAGGTTTGGTTTTTAAGTCAATGTAAACAGTTGAGAAAGACAATGCCTGCGTTATAGTATATGCGCTGGATTTACCTCATATTGTATAGTCTTAAAGTGACAGCAGCCTAATAATCCTGCTGCAATCTGTGTCATTAATGTTAACCAAAGAACAAAAGAAAAGGAAAATTACTCACTTTACCTAATTGGAATCGAAACTGGGAATCGGTAAGAATTAGAATTGCTAAAATTCTAATGAGACCAACCCTATTCGCTAAATGACGATAAATTAATAACAAAAACAAAGAAAATGAAACGACACAAAAGTGTGGTCGCTAAAATTTAAATTAATTTTTTAAATGTATTTTAGAGTGTCCTGATTTATGTGTAAATCTAACTTCTCTTCATGACTTGGATTTGGATGAAAGTATCTTGAAATTTTCCACAAGAAAAACTTATAATGCTGCTGGGAATGAAATGAAAACTGCTGATTTTCTAGACATGTATGAATTTGGGAACCTTAAAATATTCAAAAAATTATGTATATAAAAAAGACATTAAACAACATAATTTAAAATATGAGTGTATTATAGCAATTCACAGTACAGATCATTAGACAATAAACCCAGAACATACATAAAATATATAGCAGTTGATTTTAATAGTTTTGGCTCAACTGTTAATTTTAACATTATATAATGTACAGTAGGCCTACGCAAGAGAGAGGGTTTCGTGTACAGTGTCTAACTCAGTTTCTGGAAGGCCACACAGCCCTGCAGTGTTTGGCTTCAACCCTAATTAAACACACCTGATCCAGCTAATCAAGTTCCTCAGGATTAACAGAAACTTCCAGACTATGGTATGGAAGCTTATGGGTAGCAATATTCAATTTGAAATGTAATATGCAAAATCACAATGCAATATGTAAAATGGCAATGCATTTCTGTATTTTAATTTTAATTTTGCCATACATTTGTGCAACGTTTGGTGCAAAATGACAATGAAAATTCAATTATATAATTTACATTTGCCATTTCATACACTAGTTTTAATATGTAAATTGAATACATATTTTAACACTTTATAAGTTGCAAAATTAAAATTAAAATGTATTACAGAAATGATTAGATATGTTTAACATATTCAAGCAAAAACTGTAGCAAAATTGTAATTTAAATGTTATTTTTTCTTAATTGCATTTACACTCACAGTTAAGACACTTGCGATTGCATTTCCATTAAGTGTCCCACAATGAATGTAGCAAAATTCAATGTGCAATTTGAAAATGCATTCTGAGCCGATCACGTGCCCGTCCCGCCCTGTCAATCACTGCGTCAAGGCGGGTTTCGGCAACAGGTAAACATAGGCTATGGTGCGTATTTTGAGGTGAACAGGAAACACAGCGGCGGCAGAGCTGATACGAGCGTTAAATTCACTAGCAGATGAAGTGGAGCGTGGACGGAGAAATGGTAGTATTTCCGAAGATTATTACGTGCCTGCAGGTGATAGAACCAGTACGATGTTGGACCGTCTGGGTCTGGGAGAATGTTCTGCCTTATCAAGCGTCGACACCCATGTCAACATTCTCTGCTGACCAATTCAGAATTACTTCCAACGGAATTCAGTCCCTCCAGAAAAACTCAGAGTTTTTTTGTGATTGTTGCGGGCAAAAATCCTTGATTATGCGGCACGTTTTCTTAAAAAATGCGATGGAATATGCGGGATATTTATGCAATTTTATGCGATGAAATTGCGGGAACTTGCAAAAATTGCGGGAACTTGCAAAAATTGCGGGAACTTGCAAAAACTGCGGTTTGATGAAAAAAAAAAAGTGATTCCCCCAACACCCTATTCATAGGCTACTACTTTAATGTAAAGAGTCATTTCTTGTTACTTCCTATGATAAGCAAGCATACTACATCACATAAAGTGCTGGGAATATTTAAGTTCTCATCTTGTTTTATTTTAGACCTTAATAAACACATGGCTCAAACTTACAAATCATCATGGTTTCATCGGCATCGCGGGGTTTGCAGCATTTCAATGATGTCGCGTAATTACGTCACTTCATAACGTTCCCATGGCAACAGGGGAAATGGCTGCGCTTGTGTGAAGTAAACGCAACATTTTTCAACTTTCTGCTAAGATATATGACTTTTTGCAACGAAAACGCGGGGACTATGAAATCATGCAAGCCCGCATATTTTGCGCGCGGAAATCTGCAATTTATGCGGCGAAAGTGCGGCGTATTTGAAAAAATGCGTCCCCCGCATAAATATGCGGACTTCGGCTGATTATGCATTGAATCATGCGATCGCATAATCGCGTTTTTCTGGAGGGACTGGGAATTCAACAATCATTGCCATTTGTATACATATATTTTTTGTCAATATATAATTATACGCTATGTTTAGACTTTAAATCGCTGATATGCAATTTATGTCAGGACCACTATCATCAAATACGATTGACAATTAGCATACAGTTTGGATTGGTGGTATGGTTCTGTTCTGGGCAGCCTAGCATGGATAAGAGCAGGGAGAGCAGCAATGATTCAAGTTGAATCAGAATGCCATACTGACTGACGAGAGGTGGAGCTGGGGAGGGAGGAGGGTAATCGCTCCGGAGAAACGCGATAGCTGTTGATAATACTGAAGGAGCTTATATATGTATACAGTGATAGGCGTCATATTCCTATAGGTAGACGTGGATCAGCTGAGAGTCACTGATGCGAGCTTGACTAACGTGACCTGCCAGAACTGACGCTACGCTTAATAATTAAAAGTTATACTAAAAGTTTTATTTACAAACTGCTGCTCTTTTTGTTCAGACGCTATTTTTTATGGTTGTGGAATCTAGCCAACCATGACCATTACTATATTGAATATATCAACTATTTGACAGAATGGTATTGTTGCAGCAAACCGCCCGCTGTCACGCCTATCGTCACACGGGAATGAACGCCAGGTGAAGTTGGTTTCAATCAGCGTGGCGCACACCTGGGGCTTTGAAATAGTGCTCGCACTGCTCATTTCATTGTGTACTGTGAGCAGCGAGGACACGGTGGAAGCGTTGGGTCAAAGACTTTGGTCTAAACTGCACGGGATCGCTTTGCATCTGAAGATACTGCCGCTAAGAGGAAATGTCTATGCGTCGCGCTTTGCGCTAACATCTGCGTTTGGTGGCTTCACGTAAATGCGAATGTTATGGACTCGGTTTATGGAGTTATATCGCGAATATTATTGTTACTTGTTCATCATTGTGTCAGTGTTTTATTCGCTGACTTTAGCTAGCTTCTTTGCACGAAGAACAACATAGTGACGAAACGCGTTTGTCCGTTCAGGGCTCCTGTAGAAACATGTCGATGTAAGGGGACCCACGGTGTGTGTAGAGAGAAACTGCTCATTCTAAGGTAATAAAAACATAACGGTTCATTAAGTAAGGTCTTTATACACCACTGAAAACATAGTTATGTATATGATATTGCATTCCTGTCAACAGATCCTCCTAAATATTACACAATGCGCCTTTAAAAATTGTATGCCCTATGCTGACTAGGAACTTTTTGTAGAGGGGTCTTGCATTGTGGCCATGCTGAGTGCCTTCTGGTGCCAGCTTTGGCTTCTGGGTTTTGCAGTTCAAAGTCAATGGGGGATTAAGAACCCTTTCTGAGATTCGTTAAAGGCCTTCTGTGTCAGGTCACGCAGTCGTTGAGTGGGCATTGCGTGGGGGCAGGCCGTACTGCTAAATGGTGACTAACTGGTTTTGGAGGAAAATGCTCTTGAAACTGGTGTCTTCCTCCATCCCAGGTTTGTTGGGAGCTCTGAGGTAAGCTCATCTGAGTCTGTGGTAGTAACACAGGGGGCCCTATTTTAACTATCTAAGCGCATGGTCTAAAGTGCACGGTGCAATTGCACTTTAGGCGTGTCCAAATCCACTTCTGCTAGTTTAACGATGGGAACACCCGGCGCATGGTCTAAAAGGGTGTAAAAAAAGAGTAATGGGTGTGTTTTGGGCGTAAAATGAAATAAACCAATCAGAGTCTCATCTCCCATTCCCTTTAAAAGCCAGTTGCGTTTGCGCCATATAATGAGATACTAAGTCATAATTAAGAATGTTTATCCTCATTATGAATTACATTTTTTACTCAACTGTGGCAGACACAGGCTTCCATAATAGAAACATTTTACACAAATTTTAAACTTTGAAAACTAAAAGGATTTGTTACCCTGTGGCTTCCTATGGTGGACAACATTAGTATTACAGCCTTTATCTCTCATTCTCTAGCCATTATGAATGTTGCATTTATTATATTCCCGCGATAAAGACACAAGTAGCAACAAAAATATTTGCAATACTAAAGTACATTTAATAATTAAACCATTCCATCTTCTTGGCCCCGTTGGCAGTACTTATTCGATTTATTTTGTGTCGAGTGCAAGTGACGTCGCAGGCAGCAGAGAATGCAAGTGGCAATTTATAGGGTAGGCAATTTCGGAGAGGCTAGCAATATATAGCAAGCTAGCTTTGAAAGCATTAGATACCACCTTCCCTTCAGAGTGCCTCTAAAGCCATGCCTCCTTCAAAACTCAGGAACACATACAGCCAGAGTAGATTCTTCAAAGCATCACAAGAGACTGTTGATACTGTTAACATAGAAACCTATAAATCCGAGTCTGAGGACATGAACAGCTCTGAGTACGTCATGTCTAGAACGTCATGGCTTGCCATTGCCGAGTTGCCAAGGTTTAACGGCAGCTTGCATCCATTAGCGTTGCACTACTGCCATCTTCCGGATTTATTTTCCTGTCGTGTCCATTTACATCATATCCTTCTCATCAGACCTGTTCTTATTAAAAAAAAAAAAAAAACTTTCTCTGCTTTGTTCATTCTCCCCACTTTCCAGTATTTCCTTCATTCCTGACCCTGTTATTCCAACTTTTCCTAATTCTTCTATCATCTTTTTCCTCTGTTCTTCATATTGTCTGCAACTCAACAACACATGCTCTATAGTTTCTGCAACCTGACAATAGCTACAAAAAACAGTTGGATGCTTCCTTATAATGTGTAGTGTGCCATTCAAATTACTGTGACCTATCCTTAATCTGGTCATAACTATTTCTTCTTTTCTATTCCCTCCCCTTTTCTTCACAGCCCCAACTTTATTTTGAATAGCATACAAATGTCTCTCTTTAGTTTCCCTGTCCCACTGATGTTGCCATTGTCTAATGGCTTCTTTCCATATTATACTCTTTCCTCATTTTGACAACTTAATATTTGCTTCAATATTCTCTTTTTTAACAGCTTGTTTGGCTAATTTGTCTACTCTCTCATTACCCAGAATGCCAATATGAGCAGGAACCCAAATCAGTTGAATCTCATAATATTTTTCCCTTATTCGTGTGTATATTGTCAATATTGTATACAGTAAATCCTGGTGACTATTAGACATACCTACCTGTTCTAAGACTGTATAAAGCTGACACTGAATCACTTCCAATTAAAGCTTTATTTATTTTGTTTTTCTCAATCCATTCTAGTGCCATCATAATAGAGTATAATTCAACTGCATACGCACTCAGATCATTTGTGGTTCGTCTGCTTACCTCATCTCTTTGATTAAAAATGTAAACTGCAGATCCAGTCTTTCCTGTTTCTGGATCCTTTGATCCATCTGTATAAATCTGAACATATTCTTTATATTTAAAGTCTATATATCTATAAAATTCAGCTACCAGATCAGTACCATTGCTTACTTCTTTGACTTGAAGGCCATATTACAGTTGGGCAGAGCACCTTTTCATATACTCCCAATTCTCTCGCTGCCTCATCAACTATCCACCCAAAACTTAATGTAACCCGCACAAGGTTACTGGAGTGCAACCCTCTATTCCGCCAGAGGGTGGCGCGTACACCCCCAGCGAATTTTTTAATAAAAAAACAATACACCTTTCCTCCGGTGAAGACGCTGCTAGAAAGCAACAAGGACTGGTTGAAAGCTGTGAGAGAGAGAGTTAAGCCACAGTGAGCTTCTCAAGATACCTCCGATTGGTTTTAGAAAGGGATAGACCATCTGAATCTGACCCTGGTGGTCAGTGGCGAGCCAACCGCAGAAGTGAACGGACCAAGAGCCTGGTGTGGCCAGCCGTGGCATCTTTGGAACCATCATCATCCTGTGCCTTCATTTGAAACACAGATAAGAACACACGTAAACCTACCTGGGTAGTGAAAAGAGCATACATACTCCAAGAAACACACACACACACCAAGAACTTCCATGGACTTTTTTCTTTATTTGAAGTTATTTATTTTGGGTTTATTGTGCGCTGTGCACTCAGGAAACCGGCTTAGGTAGGCAGGGAATGTAAATAACTGTCTTTAACTTTGTATAATACATTTCTCAAATTTACCTGTTTTGTGTTGTCTGTTCTCTGCTGACCTTTTACTATTTCAGGCTCCGTAGTCGTACCTAGAGCTTCTGATATTAGCCAGCTTTAATTCATAGCTACTTAAATTAGTTAACGGTTACACTTACCTGACGTGGGTTATATTAACTTTTGTGCTCTTTCCCTTTCCCAGTTAGCTTGCAGTATTCTTTTGGTTGGATGACTGTCTCCATGTCCTTTTAGATTTACCCAATAATTTACAAGCAATTGTTTACATCTAATGTTCAGTGGCATTTCTCCAATTTCAACTTGGAGAGCACACACTGGCGATATTTTTACTGCTCCTAAACATAATCTCAGTGCTTTAGCCTGCATTACATCAAGCCTCACAAGTACAGATTTGGTTGCTGATCCATATGCCACACTTCCATAATCCATCCTTGATCTTATTAAACTTACATATATATATATATACTTCAGTGATTTATAATCTGCTCCCCATTCTAGTCCTTTCAAACATCTCATTATAATTATTACTTTTTTACACTTATCTTCCACATTCCTAACATGTTCTACCCATGGTGTCTTTGTGTCAAAGTGTACTCCTAATAAGCGGAATGTTTTAACTCTCTCTAAATTACTTCCAATATAGTTTTATATAAATATTTTCCTTGATTTTCTTCCCTGTAAAAAACATCACTTTAGTTTTCTCTATAGAAAATTTAACACCCCACTTTATTTCCCACTTCTCAACCTGCTGTATCCCTTCTTGTACGTTTTTAACTATATGTTCTACATTTCTTCCTTTTTTCCATATTGCCCCATCATCCGCAAACAGTGATCTTCCCATAGCTACTGGTATATTTACATATATGTCATTAATCATTACTGAAAATAATGTGGGACTTACGACGTTCTCTACAACATGTTCATTTGACAGGTCTGCCCCTATTTTAACCTGAATCGTTCTTCCTTCCAGGAAATCCTTTATCCAGTTAAAAAAAATTCCTCTAATTCCCATATTATGCAATTTAATCATTAATCCCTCTCTTCATATGCGTTTTCTACATCGAAAAATACTGCCACTACTGTCTCTTTATTTACTTGTGCTTTTCTTATGTTATCTTCCAAACATAATACTGCATCCATAGTATTCCTAACTCTTCTAAACCCAATTTGACATTCAACCACCATACCTCTTTTTTCCATAATATACATTAGCCTCTCATTTATCATTCTTTCCATTAATTTACAGACATGAGATGTCAGGGCAATAGGTCTGGTAGGTTGGTTTACCAGAATCTTTCCCAGGTTTTCTTATCGGGACAATAATTGCCTCCTTCCAGCTCTTTGGTAGTTTCCCTTCCTCCCACACTTTATTGTACAGCATCAACAACCTCTTCTTCCCCTCCTCACTTAACTGTTTCAACATGCTATAACAAATTTCATCTTTTCCTGGTGCAGTCTTCCCAATTTTGGCCATTGCTCTATTTAACTCTCCCATGTTAAATGGTACATTTTGGTCATCCCCAACATTTCCCATCATCGTAAGTGCCTCTACATTTTAAGATTTAGTTTTCTCTCTGCCTCTCTTCCCTTCTTCAGATAAAATTATTAGAGCTGTGCACATTGACAAATGTATTTGCTAACATTTCAGTCTTTTCTTTATTTGTCACTGCAATTTCATTTCTACTACTCAGGGTAACTCCATTCTCTCCTTTCCCCACCCATCTTTTTAATCATTGTCCACACCACTCCTATCTGAGTTGTAGTCCCAATTGAGCTACAGTTATTCCTCCAATATGTTCAATATGGTCTAATTGTTTTCCTTACTATTGCCTGAGCATACTTATATTGAATCATGTGTATTCAATTATGAGTTCTTTTAATTATTTTAAATGCTTTGTTCCTATTTCTGACTTCTTCTTTACATTCTTCATCCCACCATGGTACTGTTTTCCTCTTTACATTACCTTTACTTTTTTGGAATGGACTCTATTGCTGCTGTTATTATACCTTGCTTTATTTTATTTTCCAGTGCCTCTATATGATTATTATAATCAATCTGATTCAGACATTTATCACTTTCTTTCTGAAATTTTTCCCAATCAGCCTTCTCAAATATCCACCTTCCTCCTCTTCCTTCTGTACTTTGAGATAAAGAAATATTGATTTTACACAATACTGGATAATGATCACTTCCTACTGTTCCGTCTTTATAGACACTCCAATTACATATCGCTGCCATACTACTGGAAACCAGTGTGAGGTCAAGTGCAGATTCCTTCCCAGTACTAACCTCTATCCTTGTTTTACTTCCATCATTTAAACATACTAAGTTTTTCTCATCCAATAACTCTTCAATTATTTGTCCATTACTATCCATCTTCTCACTACCCCACAATGCATTATGCGCATTGAAATCGCCACACCATACAATATTATTTCTGTCTTGCCCCTCTATTTCCTCAAGTTTGTTTATTTCTAATTTCCTACACGGATTGTAATAATTTATAACTACAATTTTTTTCCTTTCACCCCATGTTTCTACTACTACATATTCTTGCTAATTTCTTACACCTAACACCCTGTGTGGAACCCCCTGTCTTACAAATGTGACACATCCCCCTCCACCACCATTTCCCCTATTTTGTACATATGTACATATACTATACATATCCATATATGATAAAGTCCAAATTAGGCTTTAACCAGGATTCCTGAATGCATATAACATCTGGCTTTTGCAGACCACCACCCCCATCTGCTAGTCCAGAGGTACTGTCCCCGACCGCCATGCGATGCTGCAGAGGCGTGTCAGCCAAGACAGCCCCACAACATCCAGAGACTTGAGGTACTCAGGGTGGATCTCATCCACCTCCCGGAGCCTTGCCACCGAGGAGTTTTTAACTACAACCTCGGCCTCTGCTTCCTCAATGGAAAACGTGTCGGTGGGATTGAGGAGATCCTCAAAGTATTCCTTCCACCGTCCGACGATATCCCCAGTTGAGGTCAACAGCTGCCCACCTCCACTGTAAACAGTGTTGGTAGGGCACAGCTTCCCCCTCCTAAGGCGCCGGACGGTTTGCCAGAATCTCTTCGAAGCCAACCGATAGTTCTTCTCCATGGCCTCACCGAACTCCTCCCAGGCCCGATTTTTTGCCTCCACAACTACCCGGGCTGCAGTCCGCTTGGCCTGCCGGTACCTGTCAGCTGCCTCAGGAGTCCCACAGGCCAGCCAGGCCCAATAGGACTCCTTCTTCAGCTTGACGGCATCCCTTACTTCCGGTGTCCACCACCGGGTTCGGGGATTGCCGCCTCGACAGGCACCGGAGACCTTACGACCACAGCTCCGAGCGGCCGCGTCGACAATGGAGGTGGAGAACATGGTCCACTCGGACTCAATATCTCCAGACTCCCTCAGGATATGGTTGAAGCTCCGCCAGAGGTGGGAGTTGAAGTTTTCTCTGACAGGGGACTCGCCAAACGTTCCCAACAGACCCTCACAGTACGTTTGGGTCTGCCGAGTCTGTCCAGCTTCCTCCCCCGCCATCGGATCCAACTCACCACCAGGTGGTGATCAGTTGACAGCTCCGCCCCTCTCTTCACCCGAGTGTCCAAGACATATAGCCGGAGGTCGGATGAAACGGCCGCAAAGTCGATCATCGATCTCCGGCCTAGGGTATCCTGGTGCCATGTGCACTGATGGACACCCTTATGCTTGAACATGGTGTTCGTTATGGACAAGCCGTGGCTAGCACAGAAGTTCAATAACAGAACACCGCTCGGGTTCAGAACAGGGGGGCCGTTCCTCCCAATCACGCCCCTCCAGGTATCACTGTCGCTGCCCACGTGGGCGTTGAAGTCCCCCAGTAGAGTCCCCAGTCGGAGCACTTTCCAGCACCCCTCCCAGGGACCCCAAGAGGGCCAGGTACTCTGTACTGCCATTCGGCCCGTTGGCACACACAACAGTGAGAGACCTATCCCCGACCCGAAGGCGCAAGGAAGCGACCCTCTCATTCACCGGGGTGAACTCCAACACTTGGCGGCTGAGCTGGGGGGCTATAAGCAAACCCACACCAGCCCGCCGCCTCTCATCATGGGCAACTCCAGAGTGGTAGAGAGTCCAGCCTCTCTCAAGGAGTATGGTTCTAGAGCCCAAGCTGTGCGTGGAGGTAAGCCGGTACCTCTCTACCTCCCGCACAAGCTCAGGCTCCTTCCCCGCCAGCGAGGTGACGTTCCACGTCCCTAGAGCCAGTTTCCGTGTCCAGAGACAGGGTCGTTGGGGCCCCCGCCTTCGACTGCCGCCCGATCCACTAAGCACTGGCCCCTTATGATCCCTCCTGCAGGTGGTGAGCCCACGGGAGGGCGGCCCCACATTACTCTTTCGGGCTGAGCCCGGCCGACCCCGGGCCTGGCTCCAGGGTGGGGCCCTGGCTGCGCCATGCCGGGCGACGTCATGGTCCTTGTTCTTAAATCGATCATAAAGGGTTTATGAACCGCTCTTAGTCTGACCCGTCACCTAGGATCTGTTTGCCTTGGGAGACCCTACCAGGGGCATATAGCCCCGGACAACATAGCTCCTAGGATCATTCGGGTACTCAAACCCCTCGACCATGATAAGGTGGCAGTTCAAGGGGGGGCTTTATTTTAATATTTTATGTTTTTTTTTTTTAAATGTAGTAGATTTAAGTAGCCAATTAGAATCGCTTAAATTATTGATTATATTTTGAGACAAAGGTCTTGTTATAATGATTTTCAGTTTTGTTCAAGGTAATTAAAGTAACAGTTTAACAATAACAGAAGAATTTGTAAAAGTATGGTATTTGGGGTAAAAGGCGCCCCTGATGTTGGGGCGAAAGGCACAATAATTAACATGATACATAAATAGCTGGCTGACTTTTCCATTGTTTAAAATAATGGATTACAATTTTTTTCCATGTATTATAAATTTTGGGTTTTTCATCCAATTAATCAATTACCAAATAATCTTTAGTTGCAGCCTTGTTGTTAAATGCAGATGAAAAATAAATAAATAAATAAAATACTAAAATAATAATCTTACCAATATCTGCATGCTTATGAAGTTCCTTTTACTATGTGCACTATTTGGATTTAGTGTCTTTTAGCCGTGAGTTCCCAAATGTGCATAAAATCATTTAAAAACAGCAACTTTAAATGCTGCGTTTTCATTATCAAGTTGTTATTAATATTACATTAAAGGAGCTCTTCTCTATTCATTTGACAAACTGCTTATGATTATGCCTTTATTTGGCGCATCTAAAAATGTTTTTGTTCTACAGTGTTTTTAACTCTTAAATAATTTTACTTTCAATTTTTTTTGTATTTTACTAAATACATTTTTACTAAAAACTAAATAAATAACATTTTGACGCTTTTATGCGTAAAATATGCTTGTAAAATGGAGCACTTGTATTTGTTGTAGATTAAGAAAACATGCATCACAAGATAAAACAAAGTGATTTTTATTATTTTGCCTTGTTTTAATATATTTTTTTTACATTAATAATAAAATCACATCTAAAACAATTATATTTTTCAGTTACTTTCAACAGATTGAGCATAAGAAAATACAAAGTTATAATTATATTACAATGTTGTCATGGTTCTGTTAGTTTGGACTTTTTGTGTTTCACCACCCTCTGCCTGAGTTAGTGGTTTGTTGTCTTGGTTACTCATTATTAAGGGTAACCGACCGAAATTAAGTCACAATCTCGAACTTAGAATTAAAAAATGGAATCGCTGATGCTGCCACGCCCCCATGTACGTATTGGTCCATGTACGTATTTTTCCCGGTCGGTCGACTTGCCAAGCGGGAAAAAAAGCGTTGCTAACACAATGATAAATCATAAATCGGATGTATGTACAATAACATTACGATGTCCAGCAATCGATTTAAATAGTACATTGGGTTTAATTTGTTGTTTAATGAGGTCTAATATATGTTGTTAGTGGCGAGAATTTTCACGTGAATAAATACATTAATCTGAGGTGTATTTAAATAGTCCAGTGGCAGAACTTTTGCCAAGCGTATCAGAGGTTCTAGGTTCTAATCCGCACTCGTATAGTTTTTTTCCTCCTCATCAAAACTGATTATGTTTATCAGTGGTTGTATATCAGGCAGGGACACGTTTGTGTGCATTTTGTTTTGTAATTTCACCGGAACGAATAGAGGCCCTGTCCCAAATGGCACACTTCATATGCACTTTCGGTCTTGTGGACTTACAATGGCTGCTGTGTGCGCGTATAAGTCCGTGAGACCGTAGCGTGTCCCATTTGTCATCTTTGGCCTCAGAAGGGTGCTCGTGACCCCTTTGTGGTGCGCCCTCGATGCTGACTTTTGCCGAGCCCGAACTGATGAGACACCCCTCGCTGCAGCCTGTAGCACGATGACGTAGCTGGATCAGATCCAATACGTACTGGATGGTGGTGTGTTTTGGCGACGTCATAGACGCATGCGCAGTACCGATCTCTGGGTTATAATGCGCTGGTCTTAAGTGACATGTATGCTCAATTTTTTTTTTTTTTTTTTTTTTAAACAACAAAACAATTCAACATACAATTTTAGAGCCAGGGGAGCAAAGAAAACACACACACACAAAAAAAACCCACAATAAATAATAATAAATCACAAGAATACAAGACCTTTGTATCAATCAAAGATTTTGAAGACAGTACACAAATTAACCGTCTTAATAGCTTTTCCATTAGTACTAGAATGAATAGTAGAAAAGTAATTTTCAAATTCTTTAAGGAATACTGAGAAAAGGGGCTTTTTGTTAGAAAACTTACACTTATGGATGTGAAATTTGACTAGTAAAATTAACAGATTAATTACAAAAGCCTCCTTAATCACACTGTTATCATACTTTGAATAACTAAAAATGACATTTTCAAAATGCTAAACTAAATTAGAGAGTACATTTTCCTTAATAAACATAGACACTTCATACCATAACTTTTTCACATGACTACAATGCCAGAAAATGTGGGGTACTGTTTCCAAGTGCAAAGAGCAAAACGAGCAACTTACATCAATGTCTTTCTTAAACTTACCAAGGAAATGTTTGACAGGGTAGAATTTGTGCAATATCTTGAAAGAGATTTCTTTTACCTGGTTTGTAACAAAAAACTTATGAGGTAATAACCAGACACTTTCCCAATTAAGGTCATTAACAAATTTAGTCCAATAAGCAATAGAGCAAGATTTGGTGACAACCTCCTTTAAAAATAGAGAACGAATAGATTTGTTATTGTTTTTGTACTGTAAAAACAATGTATCAGCTGGGTTAATTATGCGCATATCAACTGATGACAACACACCTCTACATAAGGAAATTATACCAGAATTGATTGCAGAAAATACAAGAGCAAATTCCTTGGGAGTCAGGAAAATTAAAGTGCAGAAGAAACTCGCCATATGTCATATCCTTGAGTTAAACAAATGACAAACTAAAACAATACCCTTTTCAAACCAGCTTTTAAAAAAATACTTTTGTGTTTATACAAAATACAACGGTTATTCTAAATAAAAAACGGTGCAGAGAGAAGTTGTGCTTGTAGATCAGTTTCCAAGCCAATAAAGCTTGAGCATGAAAGGCAAACAAAAGTTTAACCAATTAATTTAGAGGGTATTAGTATGCTCAATATTGTATTGAGATGATGTTCTAACCTGTGTATTAGTAGTACTGATAAATAGGATTAAGTTATCCTAGTTTCTCTCTACATAATGCAAAATAGTTAATTTTACAACATTTTAAATCACATGATTTTAAACCTAAATTTGATGGATTAATAGCATGTGGTCACCGCAAGTTTTTTAAAATTTATTTTATGCGTGTATATAGAACATTTTAAAATTAAGCCATTTTACTTTTATTCAGGTCATATTTGCTGTTGAGTGGAAGCAAAAATGAGTCAAGTAATTGTCTCTGTAATTTTAATCCTAAAGCTACAATACAATATGGTCTGTAAACAACTTAACATACCAGTACACATTCAAGGGAAAATGCAAAAATAATAACATGCAGCATCAAGAAAAGAAATCTTGTCAGATGTGCTTAAAGATATTTTGTCTGGTAAGAGTTCCTTCTTTAATGGCTCATTTTTCCACAGTGATCTGTACATAAGGTTCCTCTTAATTTGCTGTTCAGTGTCTGCAGGACATGTACGTACATAAAAAAAAATATGCCTCTCTTCTAGTGCGCATGCATATATGACGTCACCAAAACACACCACCGCGCATGCGCGTAACAGCCTCCAGTACGTGTTGGATCTGATCCAGCTACGTCATCGTGCTACAGTGAGGACTTCTTGTCTAACCCAGCTGGCCAGTGCATCTTTTGGTCTTTTATGTGTCTTGCTTGCTAATGTCGGCCACTTCCAGGGCTGTTCTGTGACTTTGTGCCTGACAAAAAAAAAGTGAGAGTGAAATACAACTATTCATTACGTTTGATAAACGACAAAGGGCAATGGTGTGTGTTTATAAACTACAGCTCGGAAAAGATAATCGTGTCGCCCGTTAACATGCGTTCAAATGCGCGTGCACGAAATGAAACGAGCCCTTTCCAGCAAAACATCTGTGGGGCCCAGTACAAGACGGGCGTGCTGGCACTCCTCATTATATACGCACATACTTTTAAAACAAGACAATGATTATCTCCAAGTCAGTTTAGTTACAACTCTGCAATAAAGCAAGATGGAAAGCAATGTATTGACATTGACTATTGATTTATAGGCTATTGCATTTAAAATGTTGATTGGCTGGACATACTGGTCAATATGGATGCACATCCCTCAGTAAATAATAACAATCAAGTATTGCTTTTATCATTTAAAACATAGTGACATGCTATGGCAAGCCCTTTTAGCTTTATTCATTCACAGGATGCATTTTTTATATCAATAATTCAATTTGTACAATTTTAAATATTAAGAATGTTCTTTTTCTAGTAACAATGTCTATTTCTGATATCAGGAATTACATTTTCATTAGTACTAGTTAAAGGAGGGAGGATTGTAGTGGGAGCACTGGGGTGTGTCAGGTGTGACTGTGTGGCAATGGCAAATGGTTTACATGGGTCAGGTAGGAGGGACCCTTAACAGAATTTTGCTTGGGGCCCCAGGGAGGTATGTGTGTAAGTACTTAAACCAGTAAGCTGGATACGTTTTTTACCATTTCTTCAGAACTCACAGAGCGACAGCCAGAGAGCAGGTAATTCATTATTTATTAAGAGAATTAATACACAATCTAATACTCGATTCATCAGATGTGATGGACTGTTCGATTGGCAGTTGTTTAAGCTGTAGAAAATGATTTATTTTTTTAAGCTCAAAAGACATTTATCACATTCATTGAGTGTTAAACATTGAGTCTGTATTATAATTTTATGTATTGACTTTCATTGATAAAAAGTATTAAAAGGCATTTAAGATGTGTATTTTTTGACTGTATATTAGGCCTATTGTGTTTTTTAGTCAAATTTGGTCACTTTTTTACAACCGCCTGTGCCAGAGTCAGTGGATAAACTTGCTTTACCGGTTTCAGTGGTGTAGTAGTAAAATCAGGTGCTTTTACAGATCCAGCATAAACCAGCAAGAGTTTGCTCCACAGCATGGAGAAGCTGTAGTGAAAATGGTCTTTCTGGTCAAGGTGGCTGTCCAAGACAACCAAGTTTTATACATTTAACACATTAATGATGTGAAGTTATGAATATATTATTAATAAATGTCATCTGATGATGTGAATAACAATTTTAAAATTAAAATGTAGCCTAAATCACAGAGACAAAATAATATACATCAGTAGTAGTTTACTACAATTTAGTTTTATCTTGTAATGCATAAATTTTTCTCAATCTTCATTGGACATAATTTACAAGATTGTTGAAAAAACATTTAAGGATTTGAAAACTCTAAAATGCCAAAAAAGCATAATCATAAGCAGTTTGTACAATAACAAATGTATTGAGAAGAGCTTGTTCAATAATAGAGTTAATAACTTGATAATGAAAGCATTGAAAGTGCCTGTTTTTTGTTTCATGCACATTTAGGAACTTGCATGTCAAACCAACTAACAAACATATGTTCTAAGAATGTTTTGTTGACATTTCCATTAAGTTATTATGAGAAGGTTATGTTCTCTGAATGTTCAAAACGTCTATTTTTTATTTTATTTTATTTTTTATGTTTTGAAACCCCTTTTTTCCCCTATTTATGTAAAAATGTTAGACAAACGTCCAACTTCCATCCACAAAAGATAATGTTTTTGTGCTGACGTTTTAAGAAATTTTTTAAAGACCAGATAACTTTGAACAAACATTCTATTAATGTTACTGAAAGAACGTTTGCTCATTACTTTGAGAGAACCTTGCCAGATCGTTAGCAAAGACTATAGAATAACACCAGACGACGCGTCACTCAAATTGTTTTGAATGGGGAAAAGTGCAACGCTCAATATGGCCAGAGAATGTCTAATAGGAAGACGAGCTCTGATATGGCGGAATAAGTCCCGCTTTCTAAGTAAGAACCAATCGCCGATTGGTAAAGTCACTGTAGCTGCCGTTAGAAGCTCTGGTTCTGGAAACAGCAGACTCGCACTTCAACTGTGCATGCGCATTAGCTTGATCCAGCCTGAAAAATTTCGTTTTCTGTCATGATTCGAGCGTTTATAATCAAAAGTTATGAGACAGTTGTTGTCAGATTTTATTGGTGATTTCAACTATGAAATTTAATCCTAAGCTTGGCGAACAGTTTTGGAGAATTTGATGTTTTCCGATTCAAAGAGATAGGAGCTGCACTTGCATAGAGACAGAGCGCATTTAGGCCACGCCCACACCGGGGGGGGGGGGGGGAACAAACCAACCGTCCCCATTGACTTTGCATTGCGAGAGGCTGCCTCCTTGTCATTTCTTGCTTCTAACAAAAGACAGAAAAATGCCTAAAAGCTGCTGTGTGACAAGGTGTACAGCAAATAAGCTAAAAAAACCGAAATAAGTTTTTATTAGCTCTTGACCCCAAAAAACGAGTGCTTAGGACATAAAAGTGGATACAGGCAGTTGAGACAGAGCGTTATGTGTCTCATTACTCTGACGTACGCCCGCTGGAGGAGACCGTAATCGGCAACACAGGATAGTTTATCTTACAGAAATATAATATATAAAACTGACATTTGGATATTTGACTCACCAATGACCAAATGTTTAACTTACTGCACACGTAGTGTATTTTTAGTGCATACTGAGTGTCAGGATCCCACAATTTACCCATTCGTTCCAGCCTGTATCCACTTTTATGTCCTCAAACGCTCGTATTTTGGGGTCGACAGCTTATGAAAACTTATTTCTGGGCTTCTTAGCTTGTTTGCTGTACACCTTGACACAGCTTTTAGGCATTATTCTGTCTTTTCTTAGAAGCAAGAAATGACAAGGAGGCAGCCTCTCGCAATGCAAAGTCAATGGAGACGGTTGGTTTGTTTTCCCCCTTGATGGGCGTGGTCTTCAGATTATGACGCGTTGCGCTCTGTCTCTGTGCCCAAGAGGCGTTTCAAAGATGGCCGCCGAGTGAAATGAGCTGGAAACTGAAACTTCAGTTTGAGACTGGTATACCAGTTAGCTGGGAAAATCCACCTAAAAGACACTGGATCCAAATAGTGCACATATAATAAAAGGTGTGTCACTGCACTCACGCATTCTGCTGAAAGAGAATTACTACAACTACAGATGTGGTTGTTTCTGCTCTTTTTCTACTTTAGTTCCCCACTATTGGTCAACCATCACTTGTAGTCTTTGTCTTGGTCATTATCTCTGAACACACTTAGAAGACTACATAGATGTGTAACATAGATACTGCATGAGATTTGTTGTGGTCTTGCTGGAATTTTTCTTCAAATACTTGATACTACTTGATTATTTACAGTAGTTCCGGTTTTTACACATTAGTTAACCCCTGAAGTGTTCTTCAATCCTTATCTCTCTCTCTCTCTCTCTCTCTTTCAGATGGACGGGCCGATGCGTGTGTTGGTGACGGGTGGCAGTGGACTGGTGGGACGAGCGATAGAGCGAGTGGTGAAAGAGGGTGAAGGGAGAGAAGGAGAAGAGTGGATATTCCTCTCATCCAAAGATGCCAATCTTGTGTAAGAAAACCCTCATCAGACATCACAACATAATTGATGCGGTGAGATCCAGGCAGATGAGCAATCATTATGTCAGAGATCAAATTTTGAATAAGGAATAACAAATTTTATTGAATAAAATGTCAAATTATATAGACAACAATTTAAATATCTTCTGTGGAAGTCTCAGGACCAAAACATTTTCTTCCAATCATTGCATTCAGCAATGGCAAGCCATGACGTTCTAAACGTGTCGTACTCAGAGCTGTTCATGTCCTCAGCAAATGCATTTGCGCCTATTTATGCGCCCATTTATGCGCCCATGGGCTGCTGGTCTGAAAATGAGGTGTGTGTTCTGGCGCATTGTTGGCGCATTGATATTTTGAGGACCTGAAATAGACTGCGCCATTGACCAACAAAAACCTGATCTAAAGTCAATGGCGCAGTATTTTTTTTGTTATTTAACCCCTTAAACCCGAAGTGTTTAACCCCTTAAAAACCCGCGAAAAAAATTCATAATCAAATTACTAAGCAACCACTGAATGGAACAACACAAAATAGGTACCACCTAGCTGCGAAATTAATAATCATAATATTTTTCAAAAATATTACCTCGATCAACTTAAAATAGATGTCATTTGAAAGCTTAGAGTCTGAAATTTACAATGAATGTAGCCAATTTGATAAACTCCTAAGTAGTGCTGAGTTATTTGCTGATAAATAGAAAAAAAAAAAATTTCATGATTTATAAACTACTTTTTTGTACTACATACTGCAATATGTCAAATATGGGTGCTTTCACACCTGCCTCGTTTAGTTCGGTTGAATTGCACTAGAGTTCGTTTTCCCCATTGGTGCGGTTCGTTTGGGCAGGTGTGAATGCGCCAATCGCACTCGGGTGCGCACCAAAAGCGGACCAAAAAAGCGTACCGAGACCTCCTCGAAGAGGTGGTCTCGATACGCTTTCAAACGAACTCTGGAGCGGTTCGTTCTGGAGCGGTGAGAACGTGATTCGACCTCGAACAGAACCAACTGCCAAAGAACTGCGCATTTTTGGACTAAACCAGTTGCCGTAGTCAGCTGCGCTGTGATTATGGGATGAGGAGAAATGTTTGTTGACAGTTTGCACTTTAAGCATGACAGCTCGCGGACAAACTTGGAGTTGTGAGGAGGTGCGGAGCGTGATAGAAATTTGGTCTGATGACCATATGTCCCAACTGTCAAAAACAATTTTAAAGAGAGAAAGGGCACAACATTACCTGATGGATCGTTGAAATTTTTTTTTGGGATGGTGAGCATGTCACTGTTTAGCAACATTAATGCACGCCTCCTCCTGAAGTGACTTGCGATGCGCCTTCGCCGCGTGCAGTGCATTAACACATTATTTTCGAGCCGCATATCGCTTCATTCTCAAATATTATTGTTTGTCTAAAGTGGTGTAGACAAATTATATAATAAAATATGACCAGGGATACAATAAGCTCACGCAGTCGTCTCTTCGTAAACAGCGGCGTGTTGTCTCTGACTGCCGGATTACTTCTGGGAGTTCTGTTGGAATTTTAATTACGTTAATTCTGACCAATCGAAGTGCAGTTATGGGAATGCGTTCAAGACACATCTGGCCAACGAGTGATGTGGATGTTGTCACGTGACTTCATTTTGGTTCGTTTTATCAATTCATAAACTGATTCGGACCAGAGCGATCAGTGTGGTGTGAAAAGGAACCAAAACGCCTGAAAAATGCTACAATGTATCATTTTTCGCCCTTGGTCCGGACCAAATGAACCGAACTACAGATAAGCACCCTATATCATACAGCTCAGATAGTCCTGTGTCATATGTCATTTGAAAGGTCTCAATGAGTAGAATACAACAAGCATAATTGTTTGAGGGTTTTTACTAAACTTGAGCAAGGTTTTTGTAAAATAAGCCCCTCAAGAGACCCATGTGTAAACCATATGGATGCTGAATTTTAGACACATTTCCACTTGTAACTTCATGAAACATGCTCTGATTACAATTAAAATGAGTCCAAACTCAACATAATCCATCACTCAGAACTAAAGATATTCCTCATGGAGTTCTAACACACACAAAATCCACAGACGCACGTAGCCAAGCAAGGTAGCTTAGACTTGGCCTTTTTACTCGTATCTTCATGAAACATACATTGATCATGAAAAATGACACATCGTTATTTACAGCAGGAGCTCACGATTAAAAAGAGCTCAGACTCAGCAAAATCCATTACTCAGATCTAAAGATATTCCTCATGGAGTTGTAACACACGAACCCCCACAGGCGCACATAGAGCATTTATTATAGATTTAGCACTTATGTCGCGTTTTAACTCATAACTCAATGAAACATGCATCAATTGTGGAAAATGGCACATCATTATTTACAGCAGATTGTTAGGATTAAAAAGAGCCCACCATAATCCATCAATCAGATCTAAAGATATTCCTCATGGCGTTCTAACACAAAAAATACCACAGGCGCACCAAGGAAGTAGCAATAGCAGTGATGCTATGTTGTTTTGATGTGACGTTTCAGCTCATAACTCAATGAAACATGCATGGATTGTGAAAAATCGAACACCTTTATTGACAGCAGATTCTCACGATTACAAAGAGTCCAAACACAACATAAACCATTGCTTTGATCACGAGATATTCCTCACGAAGTTATGCATACTTGGCTAAAAAAACAAGTCTCTTATCCTTCCGGGGTGCAAAGTGTTTTCCAATTTTCCCGGAACCGTGCGTGCTCGTTTTCAAACGTGGAATAACACAAAATGTGTATCATCTTAAAGCTTAGAATCTCAGTTTTTAAAGCATCCAACCACTTCGATCAACTCAGAACGAGTGCTGACTAGTCTCTCTAAACCGGAGTGTACCGCCCGCGGGCGCCACCTAGCTGCGAAAATATTCATTATCATATTTTTCAAAAATATTGCCTTGATTCACACAAAATTGGTGTCATTTGAAAGCTTAGAGTCTGAACTTTACAGTGAATGTAGCCAATTTGAAACACTCCTAAGTATTGCTGAGTTATTTGCTGATAAATAGAATATTTTTTTTCATAATCTATAAAATACTTTTTTGTACTATGTACTGCAATGTGTCAAAAACATCATACATCTCATGAAACATTCAAAAATCATTGAAAATGGCACTTCATTTTTTACAGCATATTAATACAATTAAAATGAGCCCAAAATGAACTTAATCTATTGCTTTTATGACAAGATATTGTTCATGGTGAAACCTTGCTTCGGAACCTTTGCTTTGCAATCCTTCGGATGAGACGTAAAACCGAGGTCCTGACTCTCTGTGGTCATTAAAAATCCCATGTCTTTCGAAAGAGTAGGGGTGTAACCCCGGCATCCTGGCCAAATTTGCCCCTTGGCCTCTGTCCATCATGGCCTCCTAATCATCCCCATATACTGATTGGCTTCATCACTGTCTCCTCTCCACCAGTAAGCTGGTGTGTGGTGGGCGTTCTGGCGCAATATGGCTGCCGTCGCATCATCCAAGTGGATGCTGCACATTGGTGGTGGTTGAGGAGATTCCCCCCTTCTATGTAAAGCGCTTTGAGTGCCGAGAAAAGCGCTATATAAATGTAATGAATTATTATTATTATTATTAATTTTAAAAATGCCCATGAGGTGGTGTCAAGGTCTCAACAAAAATGCTATTTTGGTTCCAAATGCTGTAACTTTTGATTCCTTTATCCAATCACCACAAACTTTTATCCAGATGCAGCTCATATGTAGAGGGACTTCCCCAAAAAAGAATTTTCCTCCTACCGTATTTCCTTCCCAAGTTATTGCATGTCAAACAAGAGAGATATGCAAAATCATAATTAAAATTATATATATATTTTTTTGTATTTATCAGCAGTTTCTCGGCAGGAGAATGTCCAAATGTAATGTAATTTATATTTTCAAAAAATTGGAAAAGTGTTCTATCAAACAATACCTACCTTTTGACTCACCTTGTTATAGTTTTGGAGTTATGAGTCTTTAGTTTTGTGTGTGTCACTCAGACAAAACGACTCTAAAAATGCCTTCAGGGCTTAAAGCTACACTGTGTAATTTTTTTAGTTGATTCTTAGCAAAAAACACTTTGTTCTTTGAAAATTATATGTGCACATTCATGTGTAATTACTTCCACCAACTAATCAAGTGTTCTCGTAAGCGTAGAATCTGCCATTCAAAATACATAAGAGCGAGTTGATCGAATGACGGCAGCCATGTTGCGCCTCCATCTTGAAAATACATTAGCCAAAGAGGGACATACTTGGAAATTCAAGCTTCGCCTTTCGCGCTTTTACACTCAGTGGCACCGTGACGAATGTGAGGGGGAGATTACTCGCTCACTGAGAAAATGATGTAGTCTACGCTGTAAACATTGCCTTAAACTATTAATCTCGTACAATATATAGAATAACGATAGCAACGATACTGTACTAAGATTATCTTGCATTCATTTGGGAACCTGATAGCTGATATTAGCAATGAAATGTACCAAAAATAACGAAAACGTAAAACTATTATTCGTTTTACATAGAGGTCATAACCTACATGTTAACTGACTAAATGCAATTTGTAATAGTTTTCTAAAGTAACCTTATCACTTGAAGGAACACTCATGGACGAAGTCGAACTGGAAGCCATGTTAATCTTAGAATAATACGGCCACCGTAGGAGTTAAAACGCCCTCGGAATGGGAGGGGCTAGAAAGTAATATTTAATTGGTAGTCATATACAATTTCACCGCTAGATGGGAGAAAATATTACACAGTGTAGCTTTAAGGGGTTAAAGAGCGCGTTAGTAATGTGCGCCTATAGGCGGGTCCACAACGAGTGTTCACTTATTGTTACACATACTCTGCTTATTACACACACACTTTGCTTATTACACACACTGGGCACATGCAGCAGCACACAAACTAGCCAATTATTACAAATAAAAAAGATTACAATGTAAAATATTAATATTGTGTACATAAAGATATGGTGGAATCCGGCTTGTCCTGTAGATGGTCTTAATGCTCAAATATAAGAGTTTTCATTTGTGTCAAATGCATGATAACTGTATTTACATGTGCTGTTTCAGGAGCGCTGAAGAGACGAGATCAGTTTTCCAGAAACATCGTCCGACACACGTCATTCATTTGGCCGCCATGGTGGGCGGGCTCTACAGAAACATGAGACAGAACCTGGACTTCTGGGTAATTATTAACATTAAGTCGTATAAGGTTGGAAATATCACTGTTGGATAATTGAACTGTACATTGACTGTATTGTTTTGTTGTTTTCAGAGAGATAATGTGCACATCAATGACAATGTGCTGTACATGTCTCAGGAGTTCGGGGTGGTGAAGGTCGTTTCTTGTCTGTCTACGTGTGTTTTTCCAGATAAAACCACCTACCCGATAGATGAGACCATGGTAAATTCACACACACACACACACACACACACACACACACACACACACACACACACACACACACACACACACACACACACACACACACACACACACTTTAACTCACTTGTAACTAGGGGTTGAACCAGGGGGTTGTTCCTTCCACACTCCGCACAAACACTTTATATGCGCCGATATAATATCACACATCTATCTAGGTTAACGTCAAAGCTAGCAAGCCATGTAAAGTGCCAACTATTTAAAGCGCTGTTTACATGTTACACCTGCGCTTTACTAGAATCACCCTCTGTGATTTGATTCTGGAACCAGGCCTGGTCTTATAGTGTTGATATTTAAAGATGATGGACAGGTTGTCAGTGCCATTTACTTAGATTAATAAATGCTGTAGAAGTATTGTTTATTGTTAGGTCATGTTAATTTCAATAACTTACTACAAATACATTTACAAAACTTATGTTTGATTAATGCACTAAAGTAACTAACATAAATGAATAATTTTTTTTAACAAATTAATTCAACTCAAATTTCCTCCACAGTAAGACTAAACTGTAAAAACGACCTTTGGGTTTTTTGATGTCAGAAACTCGAAAGCATTAATTTAATTTATTTATATAATTTCTATAATAATTTCTATAATATTTGCGCCAAAATGTATATGTCAGAAATACCTGTTGGGTGTTTGTCCCGATTAAAAAAAGCATGAATGTGAGTGATTTAAGCCAGTGTCTGATTGGTTTCATGAGTCTGTTTGCATTAATTGTGTTTCTGTAACTTCTACAGACTTATTTCTCTCTTTCTGTCTCTGTCAGATGCACAACGGTGCCCCACATGAGTCTAATTACGGTTATGCCTACGCCAAACGCATGATTGATGTCCACAACAGGTGAGATTTGATCTCTTCGTGTCAAAGTTAATTGGTTCTTGAATGGGTGTATCTCAGATCACATGTCTATTATACATGTCTAGTCATTGACTTTGATTTCAGTAAAAGCAAGACCCCGCTGTTGCAGTCATCTCATGTCCATATCTCATTCTTCACCTACAAACAGGATTTGAAATTAACTTTTTCACTCACTGGCCAATTTGGCTTCTACATTTTTAAGTTACCGGCCTATTAATTTAGTTAATTTATATATATAGCCGCTCTGGAGAAAACCGTGATGTTATCGTCCAGCTCAGTTCAGTTCTCATACAATGGTGTCAATGCAGGCAGATCTGTAATATTGTTAAATATGAACTGTCCCCAACTAAGCAAGCCATAGGCAACAGTGACATGGAACTCAAACTCCATCAGGTGACAGAATGGAGAAAAAAACCTTGGGAATAACCAGGCTCAGTCGAGGGGCCAGTTCTCCTCAGGCCAAAAAACGAATATGGTTAAGATTCAGGCAGCATTACAGGTCAGAAGTCAGATTGTGGATCAGGAGCATTCAAAATATTTATCCAGTTCCATCTGGTTGAAGATCGGATTCATCACGCCGGTATGGAGACGGGTTTATTGAAGATCAGTGCCACTGGCTGTTGTGTTGATGAGGTCTTCACATGGGAGAGTCTAGTTGACACAATCTCGGCTGACATTCAGGCCTGAGTTGTGGTCGTGTCGTTGTGTGTCTAGGCACAGGTCCTAAGACTAATATTAGCGTAAATGCCATTCTTCTTCTATTGTAACGAGTACATCAGGTGTGTTTAGTCTAGATTTAAATTGACAGTGTGTCTGCTTACAGAACAATGCTAGGAAGACTGTTCCAGAGTTTAGGTGCTAAATAGGAAAGGATCTACCACCTGCAGTTGATTTTGATATTCTAGGTATTATTATCAACTGGCCAGAATTTTGAGATCGCAATAGACGTGAAGGACTATAATGTTTTAAGAGCTCGCTCAAGTACTAGGGAGTTAAACCATTTAGTGATTTGTAAATAATTAGCAAGATTTTAAAATGCATACAATAGGGAGTCAATGCAGTGTTGACAGAACTGGGCTAATATGGTCATGCTTCCTGGTTCTAGTAAGAACTCGAGCTGCTGCGTTTTGGACCAGCTGGAGTTTGTTTATTAAGCGTGCAGGTCAACCACCCAGTAGAGCATTACAATAATCTAGCCTTGAGGTCATGAACTAACTGTTCCGCATTTGGCATTGAGAGCAAAGTAGGAAATTACTAGTCATCCATTTTTTTTTTATATCATCTACGCATTCCGTTAATTTTGTGAATTGGTAAGTTTCGTCAGGGCACAGAGAAATATAGATCTGAGTATCATCAGCATAACAGTGAAATCTCACGCCATGCATCCTAAATGATATCTCCCAAGGGTAGCATTTACAGAGTGAAAATAAAAGGTCCTAGTACTGAGCCTTGCGGTTCTCCATACTGAACTTGTAATCAGTATGACATCTCTTCATTTACTGCTACAAACTGATAACGGTCAGATAAGTATGACTTAAATTATGCCAATGCAATTCCACTAATGCCAACATAATTTTCGAATTTCGAACATGTCTATTCAAAAGAATGTTGTGGTCGATAGTATCAAATGCAGCACTAAGATCCAGTAACAATTATGCTCGTTATGAGTATGCAATGTTATAATTAAGTCAATTAGTAAGTCCTAAAATTACCAAAAAGTACCAATAAATGCACCTCTTGATATCAATAACATCACAACATTTAGTTCCATCAAGAGGTGCATCAATTTCTGATCAAGAGTTTGTATTGACAATGCAAGAGTCCAGCACTCTGTAAAGTCTCCTCCAGCACATCCCAAAGACTTTCAATGACTTTAAGGTCTGGACAGAGGTGAAAATGATTCTTTATGCTCCTCCCAACCATTCTTTCACAATTTGAGCCTGATGACTCTTGACATTGTTATCCTGAAATATGGCCATGATGTGTCTTCCTTCATGTATTGTTTAAGAAATGAAAAGCTATACACTCCATCAATTAGGCTTAGAAGAACTGTTGCCAAACATATATCATGCTAAAAACATAATGATCCAATCATAGACTCTTAAGAATTTGCCTTTTTAAATCCAAACAGCGACTTTTTTTTTTTTTTTTTGGCTGGGCAGTGTATATACACTGACTGAATAATGAATACTTTTGAGACTGCAGAAGTCATTACAAGTTGCATTTTCAGTTGAATTTGGGGAAACCACTTGAAACATTTGTTGTGTTGAGCTATTTCAAATACTTTTGTTTGATTTGTTCATTGCAAACAGCTGAAAGTCTGTAAATCTTGCCAATAAACCTGGGCCCGTATTCATAAAAAATCTTAATGCAAAGAGTTGCATTGTCTTTCAAAAAAGAACCTGCAGAGTTTAGCTTCAACCCTAATTAAACACGCCTGATCCAGCTATTCAAGTTCTTCAGGATTACCAGAAACTTCCAGCCAGGTGTTCTGGTGCTGGTGTTTTAAACTCTGCAGGACAGTGGCCCTCCGGGACTGGAGTTTGACATGGGCTAATGATAAATAATAAATATAAAAAAATGTCCCTAAGAAAAACTGATATGTACCTGAAATGTTTCCAAATACAGTATTTTAAGTGTGTGTGTGTTTGTCCATTAGGGCGTGTTTTCAGCAGTACGGTCTGCGATACACAGCTGTCATCCCTACCAACATATTCGGACCACATGACAACTACAACATTGAGGACTGCCACGTGATGCCGGGGTTGGTACACAAGACGTACCTGGCAAAGAGTGAGACATGTTTCACTTTCTGGAACAATCTGAAGCCACAGTCACATTCAGAGTGTCCCATATGTTGGTAAATTTGCGTGTGTTTGTGTGTTTTGTAGAGGAAGGTAAACCTCTGCAGGTCTGGGGTTCAGGTCGCGCCCTGCGTCAGTTCATCTATTCTGTGGATCTGGCTCGTCTGTTTGTGTGGGTTTTGAGGGAGTATGACGAGGTGGAGCCCATCATTGCGTCAGGTACTCGACCCGTGTTTGACATCAAACATATTGGATCTGTTTCATCAGAGCTCAATGGCTGATCAAATATTAAGATCATGTCTCTCTTGATTTTCTTTGCCTTTGTGTCTTTCTCTCTAGTCGGAGAGGAGGATGAGTTGACCATAAAGGACGCTGTGGACACTGTGGTTGAAGGGTTTGGGTTTAAAGGTGAAGTGATTGTATCCTTTCACATATAAACATTGTCTGCAGTTATTTTTTACAGCCGACAGAACTGCTATCTTTGTTCTGTGGAACTCAAAATAAGAAATTTTGTCCAGATTGTTCTTGAGCTGTTGAGCTTTAAACCCTTTAATCCTTAACTAACCGCTCTCAGTATGACACTAGTAAATCAGACGGCCAGATCAAGAAAACCGCCAGTAACGCCAAACTACGCAAATACCTGCCAGACTTCAAGTTCACACCGTTCAAAGCAGGTGATCAATCTACACTTCTCGCTTCAGCAATTACTAAATGTTTTTTCAATAGTAGTAAAAAGCAGAGACCAAAACAAGAACCTTTATAAGTGCTTTCCTTTTACAGCCGTCAAGGAGACGTGCGATTGGTTAGCAGCCAATTATGACATCATCCGTAAATGAAGATCTTCACATCTCATTGGTGGTGGAGGAGCATCTTAATGAGGGAGACCGATGATTTATCAAACACCTTTCAAACAACCTTTCATTTTTACAAAAATTAAATCAGTAAACACTTCCAGTGCTCTTTTCGTATTTATATAAAGTGTTTTGTTTTGTTTTTTAGTTGTGGGCTCCGCTCCGCAGCTGCTCTACATTTTCTTTTACTAATCTGTCAATCAGGGTATGTTCTGGGTTTATTGTCTAATGATCTGTACTGTGAATTGCTATAATACACACATATTTTAAATGATGTTGTTTAATGTCTTTTTATATACAGAATTTTTTTGAATATTTTAAGGTTCCCAAATTCATACATGTCTAGAAAATCAGCAGTTTTCATTTCATTCCCAGCAGCATTATAAGTTTTTCTTGTGGAAAATTTCAAGATACTTTCATCTAAATCCTAAAGTCATGAAGAGAAGTTAGATTTACACATATAAATGAAGAAAAAGCAGGACACACTAAAATACATTTAAAAAATCATTTTAAATTTTAGCGACCACACTTTTGTGTGATTTCATTTTCTTTGTTTTTGTTATTAATTTATCATCATTTAGCGAATAGGGTTGGTCTCATTAGAATTTTAGCAATTCTAATTCTTACCGATTCCCAGTTTCGATTCCAATTAGGTAAAGTGAATAATTTTCCTTTTCTTTTGTTCTTTGGTTAACATTAATGACACAGATTGCAGCAGGATTATTAGGCTGCTGTCACTTTAAGACTATACAATATGAGGTAAATCCAGCCCATATACTATAACGCACGCATTGTCTTTCTCAACTGTTTACATTGACTTAAAAACCAAACCTATACTGTGTTTACGAGGATATCTTGACGTAATTTTGTGTATATTTGTCCTTTAAAATACAAGATGACGCGAAAGTGAACTAAATTCATTATTTGCCCATTATCTGAGTGGCGGCATTTTGTGCACGCTTTGGATGTGCGATTGGCAAATTCAGTTCTCTTTCGCGTCTTCTTGCGCTTGAATGATCACATTAAACTCTTTCCTCTTTCTGCCTCCTGGCTGATATAAGACAGGTCATGACAGTTTGCAATGACAAAATAAGGTAATGTAGCCTGGATGCCAGCCGAACTTAGCCCTGCCCACAACATTTTTAGGTCGAGAAGTTTGGTCTGGACTTGATCCGCTGTGGAGCTATTATGCCCGAACCAAGCGTGCCGCACAAGCCCTGAAAAGTGAAGCCAAAGCGCCTCGATCGCCCCCCGGTGACTGGTCCTAGTATAGGTCATAAGCCCCGCCTCCCCGTGTTATTCAATGGGACGTGAGACCAACTAAACAATTAAATTACACTTTAAATATCTTTTTTCCAAAGGTGGTTTCTTTCATTTGCTCTCGTTTTTATCACGCTGATGTAAGTTCAAGTGTCTGTTTCAAAAATAAGTTGGTTTTTAGTTAGTTACGTGATGCTATAAAAACGGTGGTGTAACGTCATGATTGAGAGCTGTGATTGACAGGTTCTCTGAGCGAAGTAGTCACTGAAGCACCAACTGACATTTTTTTCGGGATCTTCGGAGGACTGAGGAGATTTTATTTACTTTATTTTAACAAGCCTCTTGTCGTACTGCAATCAATTTGTAAAAAAGTGCACTCAGGGGGAGCATTCTGCGAGCTTGAGGGTGGAGCGTTGATTTCGCGGCTTTACTTCCTGCTCACTACTGCGCAGGTCTGGTCCCGAGATCGCTACTGCGCAGACTCAAGCCCCAAGATGTCAGCGCCATATCGGGAAACTGGCGGCTTCAGTTCTCACCAGGGGGGGTAATCTATCAGCCGGAAACTGAAGCTTCCCCGGGCGCCGCCATTGATTAGCAGACCATCACCTGCTGTTAGCATTCCATTGAATCCCATTTATTTTGGCGTCACTTTGACAGCGAATAACTTTACATCTGAGGCGTTTAAAGACTCCATTTGTCCATTATTTATTTCTAAAGAAACACGAAAATGTATAAAAGGCTCTATTACCTTGTATCTTCCGTTATGGCCCCGTAGAAGCAGTTTTTGTAAAAATAGGCTAATGATTGCGTCATAACCACACGACTCTCTGTCGCACAGTAGAGAAATTACCGTACGGCAGGGGTCTCCAACACGTCGCTCGCGAGCTACCAGTAGCTCGTGGCCTGATTGGAGGTAGCTCGCCAAGGGCCGTTCACATATCGTGTCTTTTGCGCGCTCGAGTTCGTTTTTTTTTTTTTTCAGGCGCAGCGAGATGGAAAAAATCTCAACTTTTCAGAATGCCGCAAACGCACCGCAGGTCATGTGACAAGAACCAACCAATCAGCTTCACCCTTTCCATAACAACATGAAGGATGGGGGTGCACCCAAACACTACGGGTGTTTTTCCTTCAAAAACAAATAATTCTTGTAGCAGAGCTACAGCAAGCGTTTTTCGGTGGTGGAAATCCATTAGCTACTAAAACTTCTGTATCGTTGTGGAGAGCGCAGGGCATGGTTGCATAGCAACGACAGACACCACGGGAAAATCGGACCGAATTTTACTATTAATAATAAAAGATAAGCTAAAGTGCATTGTAAATGTCAGTAATTTATCTAACTTGACTCATTCTTTTTATAAAAATGATTTAAAGGCTGAAATATGCGAGGTTTATCTTTTTATGAAACCTTTTTTGTCAAAACTTTATTTGAACTTGTAACGTTACATGTTAGTACTAGATGCAAGACACTCCTTTCAAATCTGGCCATCATTTTTAATGTCATTATTTTAATGTTTATGTAAACAAAAAGTGCATATTGATGCTAATTTTATTTGTTATTTGCTGGTTTTCGACATAAAACTTGGTGAATTGATTTTATTGTGTAGTATTAGTACTTTTTAAACAGGATTCTGTGATAACCGTGATCATTTTGGTCACTATAATCATGAAATGAAATTTTCATGCCATTTCATCTCTAGTTATGATGCACTATAAAAATCAACAATAATTATGTGTTTTTAGAGTATAATATGCAAAGTACAATTTTCCCCAAATTTTTTTTTTAATCTCTGACATTTAAGGGTGACATATATAGGCCTACAATAACTCTTTTAGGACTAAAACAGTTTGGATAGTTGTTAATATGAGAGTTATGAGACATTATTTAAGAGATTTAAGTATTGTATTACATGAGTAGCTCTCGGCCACTTTCATTTTTAAAAAGTAGCTCTCAAATGAAAAAAGGTTGGAGACCCCTGCCGTACGGACAGGAGGAGAAGCTCACGGGCAATCGGGGGGATGTGGAGGCAAAATGACAAAATAATTAATCAGAATACTTAGCAAAAGTTGCTCCTGCTCCTAGCTCATGGACAGCTCCTACTCACACTCTCCGTCTCTGCAAGTTTCGGAAGGGAATGATTCAGATTTCTCTTGGCACAGCTACTAGAAGACAGACGGGTTGCTCACGTCACATCTACGTCGTCAAGCTCAGTTTGAGTCTGCGCAGTACGCTCAGCCATCAGGAAGTGAGAGCTTCTAATTGACTTCACTTTTCTCCGTTGAATCCAATGGGGTCGCTGTGTCCATTTCTTTTACTGTCTATGGGTGTTTCCTATTAGCCACCCCTTGTTATCTTGTTAACATTGTTTCTCTGGTGTGTGTGTATATAAGCCCTAGGGCCCTATCTTGCACCCAGCGCAATTGACTTTGTACACCGACGCATGTATCATTCCTATTTTGCACCCGCGCAAAGCGCGCTTTTCCCTCCACAGAAGCACGTCGCTAAACTAGGGAATGAACTTGCGCTCCCTGGGCGGTTCAGCGCAAAAAAGGAGGTTCTGCTGTTCCATAAAACAATTGCGCCACTGACCAGAAAAAACCTAGTCTAAAGTCAGTGGCGCGTTGCGCGTTGTTCATTATGCTATTTTAAGGGCGCATGCTTGACCATAATGTATAGCGTGCACAACGCGCATACACTTTGCTTATGTAATCTACACAGATGCAACAGTTATTTTTGCAAATCATAAATTGTTACAATAAAAAATATTAACACATGAGATGACGGAAATCATTGTGGTGTGCACGAAGATGTGAAAAAATAGGCATAAATCTAGCTTACAAATTTTTCAGGCTAATTGTAGTAATTAAGGATCAGACCTGTTTGCCCAATAGTGGCAAGACATATATGTATATAAGGACATCTGACAAATTGGTTTGTCCGTCAAGAACCAGGAAAAAAAAAAATCAGAAGACTGTGAAATCACCTTTACCATAATGTGAGTACATTAAAAACCTTAGTCTTCAACTTACCAGTTAAGTTGAGCTTGCTCATATTTTTATTTTTTTGCACAGTGAGATGGAGTATGTCTTGGGACAAAGAATTAGACGCCGGAGGGAGAGGGTATACCAGCCCAGACAGACCTATCTCTCCCTCAGTGAGGAGGAATGCATACGTAAGCTACGCCTGACCCGCCAGGCTGTGACAGACATCTGCCATCTCCTGGCATCTGGGTCGTTCCAGCACCCCCTTAGCTCCATTGGAGGCATTCACAATCTGCCATAAGTTCGGCTATACATGCAGTTACATCAGGTCTAGTCCGACATGCTGGGGAATACATCAAATTCCCCGTCACACCTGACAGCCAGGAAAGAGCAAAGCAGGCATTTTGTGCGAAGTATGGGTTCCCTGGTGTCCTTGGTGTTATAGACTGCACCCATGTGCAGCTACGTGCCCCATCAGAAAACGCACTTGTATACATCAACCGCAAGGGAACCTATTCAATCAACGTACAAGTCATTTGCGATGCTTATAGTAAAATCACCCATGTCTTTGCGAATTATCCTGGCTCGAGCCACGACTCATTCATACTGGCAAACTCTGCCATTCCTGCCATCTTCGAGGGGAATCCCCCGTTGGATGGGTGGCTGTTAGGGGACAACGTGTATCCGTTAAAGACATGGCTGATGACACCATTTTTGATGCCAGCAACAATTCGTGAAATGCAGTTTAATCAAAAACACACACAAACACGCTGTGTAATTGAATGAACGTTCGGCATACTGAAAATGCGCTTCAGGTGTTTGGATAGATCAGGAGGCACTTTACAGTACAGTCCTCAAAAAGTCGCAGCATTCTTTGTGGCGTGTTGTGTTTTACACAACATTTCCATAAATCAAGGTTGTGTTGTTGACATAGATGAGGAAATATTAGAGGACTTAAGGAGACGTGATGGTGAACTGCATGTGCCGATGCCACTTAACCCAAATGCCCCAGCAGCAGCACGGGAGAGGAGAGCTTATTTGGCAGAAGAGCTGCTGCATCGTCTATAGTGAGGTAAGCAAAGTTATCTCGGTCTAATGTTATACTACATTGCAAAAATATAACCATACTCGTGATTCAGAGAGAACGAGTCCAAAACATTCAAAAGTATTTATTTGTGACATTTCTTTATATTTTGTCAAAAAGAAAAATCAATAGCAAACAGTAATTGATAAAAAAAAAAATACAAATGGAAAATGAGGTTAAAAAAATTTAAACAGAAAAACTTTATTTCTTTTTCCCTCCTCTGGTAGTTTTGCGACGCGCGCCACGGCGGGATTGGACACCTGAGGGTCCGGGAATGGCATTGTGCGCCTGGTGGAACGGGTGGACGGAGATGGAGTGGGGGAAGGAGGAAGAGGCACAGCAGGAGGAGGAAGAGGCACAACCGGAGGTGGTGGTGCGCTTGAAGGGCCACACTCCATGGCTGCAGCAATCCTCTCCAGGCTTGAGGAGATGCGCCCGAGAGGCCGCAGCAACATCGCCATCCGGTCAAGACGGGCATTCACACTTTGCCGCATCCCAGACAGTTCCCGCTCCAGCATTTCAAATCCGGTTTGCTGGAGCTGCAGGAATGGGTGGTCCTCCGGTCTAGCGATGCTGCCACAGCGTGTAGTGGGTCTGGACCTTGATGGTTGCGCTGTTCCCTCCTCAGATGGCCCGTGCACACGGCTCGCGAGGCCAGGGTCTTCCTGCGAAGCTGTTACATTGTTTTTATTTATTGTGTGGCTGCGTTACATTTATTTCATGTAAATAACGATTAAAATATTTTCATAAGATTGTTTTTATTTATTGTGTGGCTGCGTTACATTTTTTTCATGTAAATAACGATTAAAATATTTTCATAAGAAACCTTAATGTATGTGAACTTGTGTACCTTGGGGTTGGACTGCTTGCATTTCTGGTTGGGTGCCGATTTCAAAGCCCCCAAATCCTTCAACGCTTTCAGCGGTGAGGGTGGACGCAGCGATGTCCTCTGCTGGCGTCAGGTCCTGAGTAGAGGCAGATCCACCTCCCGTTACACGGCGTGCCCGATTGATGCTGGCAAGCTTGGACTTCCCCCTTCTTCTGATGTCATTGTAGCGCTTGTGGCACTGGTGCGACGTCCTGGGGATGCCAGCTGATGAAACAATTGTGGCTATTTCCTCCCGCGCCTGTTTAACCGACGCTGATTTGGGTGGGTTTCTCCCATCCCCATACAACATAACTTCTCTGTCTTTCACTGCTCTTACAAGAACATCAGTCTCCTCGGCTGTGAACCGCTCCTGCCGTGCGCCTGGTAAATCCGCCATAATAATAGCAATCCGTAATGGAACTTGCGCACCTGCTTTTAAAGGGAATGTTGGATGACGCTCTGATTGGTTTATTTCACGTTACGCCCAAACCACACCTATGAATAATGAAGCTACTTCAGACTAACCCCTTTTAGATTTGCGCCGGACGCAAGAGTCATTTATCCCGCCGGGAAAATAGCAACAGCGCCCAAGACCCGCCCACAAAGTTACTTGCGCTTTGCGCTTGACACTTGCGTTTCAGATCGTTAAAATAGGGCCCCTAGTGTTTCCCTTGTTACTTTGTCAGTCGTTGTTAGATGTAGATGTTTGCTGTTCCTCGTGGTCCTTGTTTCCCAGTATTCGTTTGTTCCAGCTTCATGTTCATTATTGTTTGTTCGTTTCATTAAACTCCACTGCACTTGGATCCTCATCTCTGTCTGCCTTCCTTGTGATTCCCCTGTTTCGTTACAAGAAGGAATTAGGACAAAAGTATTGTGATTTCCATATACTGTAGTTTAAAGTAAAATATACTTGTGAATTATTCATTTTCATTTATTTTTATTTACAATCGGCTGTTTGGATATTACGGTCATAGGAATAATTAGCCTATATAAATAATTATTATATTATTGTAATAATTGTTTGGCATCCTATAACACCAGTGTCAACGTAAGCTAATGTAGACAGAGACTCTATATCACAACTAAAAAGATGTTTGAGCCCTCTTTAATGTCCAGGTACAGGTCAATGCTTTTTCTTTGTTCAGTTTGCACACTGTACATGGGTTGAAACTCTTATTTTTGAGGCTCAAAGTGCACCAGATTGATGCATTTAACCTTAAAAAGTCAGTCCATGGACAAACTACATGCTAAGCCCTGAATGCTCACACTGTCTGGCTCCGCCCCTGGTAGGTGTGTGTAAGAGCTGGATACGTTTTTTTTTTTACCATTTCTTCAGAACTCACACAGCCAGAGAGCAGGTAATTTATTAGTTATTAAGATAATTAATACACAATCTAATACACAATTCATCAGATGTGCATTCGATTAGCAGTTGTTTAAGCTGTAGAAAATGATTTATTTTTTAAGCTCAAAAGTAGTTTTCCCACATTCATTGAGTGTTAAACATTAAGTCTGTATTATAATTTTATGCATTGAGAAAAAGTATTATAAGGAATTTAAGATCTGTATTTTTTGACTGTATATTGTGTTTTTTGGTCATATTGATACCTCAGCAGTATTATGGGTTAACTTTACAATAAGTGCATCACGTGTATGTTCAATTTTGAATTAGTTTTGACTGTGATCAGTTTCTGTTTGACCAGTTTCACAGTGTGTGTCAATGATTCATCGTTAGGCCGGCTACACACTGGCTGAGTGACGTGTCTGTTTTTATTTCGGCTCCCATGTTAACAGGTTAGAGCTTGCACACTGCCTGTGCACGCGCGTCTCAGGCGCGGAAACGCGTGCATGCTAGAAACACAACCGACGCCTATTTTTCACGGAAGCGTTTCCAGGCAAAATAGAATAGGAACATTTGTTTATATGTCATTTTGACACGAATACATATTACTAAATGACATTTTGATGTTTGAAAGTCTCTAGGTTTTGACATAAATGCAGATATAAATGTAATTAAAAATAAATAAATAAAAATGATCGATTTTCAAATATTGCACCTGTCAATACAGAACGAAATATTCTGTAGCCTATTTTGCTGTCAATACTGCCGACGTTGTCTTTGCTGCTATATATTTATGTTTAACATGAAGTATAAGCCTTCCACAACTCTCTCCCCATATGTCGAATGTATCACCAATGAGGCTTATCATATATGGCGTTCCGAGCGGGTCTTTAATGCAACTTTGCAACATGCACTCGTCTCAATGAACGTGACGTCTGCGTCTGCCAATTAATTTATTATTATCATTATTATTATTATTAAATTGAACAAATATCACAGCCTCAGGGACACATGTATCACACACACACACACACACACACACACACACACACACACACACACACACACACACACACACACACACACACACACACACACACACACAAAATAGGATAAGGAACTGGAGGTAGAGCAAGGCAATAAAACAAGATACAGTGAGAGATAATTCTTAAAACATTTAAAGCAATAGAAATTAAACATAGGCCTACAATACATGATTAAAAATAAATAGAAATAAATAACATGAAACAACGAAAAAAATTTTTTTTGTCATCTTCAGGAAATAAAGAGGTAACTTAATAATGAAACCATAATCTTTTTTTAACAACAGCAGTTTTAGCGGGTTTCTTATTAGCTGATTAACAAAGAGAGTCATAGAATAACTTTAAATCAACACAGAAATGACTAAAATTGGGCTTAGAATCAATCAGCGACTTTACATTTATGGAGATGAAACTGGCCACAGTTAGAAGTTTTAATCTTTCGTCCATCTTCTTTTGAGTCCCAAATCAAAAACAATACATTCTTTATTTCAAAAATAAAAAGTTTGTTGTAAGCAGAGAGAGAGAGAGAGAGAGAGAGAGAGAGAGAGAGAGAGAGAGAGAGAGAGAGAGAGAGAGAGAGAGAAGCCAAGCTACTTCTTTCCAGAACTCCTTTGCATAATCACACAATGAGGTCAACTTTCATTATAGCATTTCCTTTAAAATATTTTGTTTCCCCAAAAATTCGTTTTATTTATTTAATTATTTAACTCCTCGCACATTTAATTAGCCTATTTATTTAGTTAGTTAGGAACATGGCAGCGCCAGGGAGGGGCTAGCAGGAGCGTTCTTATTATGGTTTTCTATGGGAGGTTTCCAATTCTGGGCTCATCTGATTTTTTCTACATAGCCTAGGCCTACTTTATTATGATTTTAGTATCATATGATTAATAAATGCACGTACCATTATCCGTGAACTTGATAAATGTTGCAGATATGTTTTACTATGCTCAAACAAATGCCTTTCAACTTGTGTGAGCAAAATTCAGAACTAAATGAATGTGCAGCAATTTGTACAAATAGAGAGTCTGTAGGCCTACTATACATGTTGTAGCCATTAAATAAGCGTATTTAGTTTCATATTTGTTAAAATATTATAATGTTATTTTTTTTTCCCCATCTATGTTGATTATGGAAAGTGACGAGTAAGATATGCGCATTATATCGGGAGACATTAGTGGGTCAGACATTTTGACCACTTCATCAAGTTTTGTTTTATAGAAAGCCTTTCTTTAAAGTGAATTTCGTTTTGTATAAATTGTATCTTAATTTTAATCAATTTGTCATCAACCAATTGCCTGGATTTAATAAATAAGCAGCAAATCATAATCATGGAGGCGCCCGCGCGGTCAGGTTTAGCCTAGGTTTATAGTAGCCTAATTATAGTAATAGTTATATAGTATAGCCTAATCTGTGCTTGCAGTTGTATAATTTCGGTTATCAGACATAATGGGCTATTTTTATAAAAACAACAATTTTTAAGAAACAATCTCATACACATTTGACGAGATCAGGTTGGCGATCTCTGATTTATACCCTATAGCCTACCAAAGTGCTGTAGCCTAGGCCTATTAAAATTATAAAAGATAAAAACATAATAAACCCAACAATAAGCTATAAAAATGCAATATATCAAGTGTTTTCCATTTTTCTATGTTTGTGGGGGGCATTTGGCCCTCAAAATGTGAGTTAAACAAGAACACACAGAAATATAACAGACGCAGACGTCACATTCAGTGTGAGGAATGAATGGCGTTCCGATCGGGTCTTTAATGTAACCTTGCAACATGCACTCGTCTCAATGAACGTCTCACAAGAACTGAGACACTGCACTGAGCCGTGTTGAGTAGCGTGTTGCAGTACGTGTTAGAGAAAAAAATTATTAATAACTTCACTGCCACACGTGAATGACGCGTGACGTCTGACTCATATGGAAGGCTAGTGCATGTTGCAAAGTTGCATTAAAGACCCGAGCGGAACGCCATACATAGAAAACGCCACTCTCACGCCACGCAACCAGTGTGTCGCCGGCCCGTGTTCGTGGTCGTTCAGTTCAGTATTTTGAGTTTTGTTTGACAAAGCCTGAAAACTGGTGTGATTAGATACTTCCAACTTATTTTCCAACCGCCTGTGCCTGTCAGTGGATAAACTTGCTTTACCGGTTTCAGCGGTGTAGTAGTTCATTGTGAGCTGTGGAGACAAAATATACGATCTTTTACTAAGATAAAATAAACTATTTAGAAAAATACTGTTGTGCTTTTATGGGATGGATTAGGAAATGTAATGTATCAGATGAGTCCCATGGAAGGGTTAAAGGGCTAAAGGTAAAATATGTGCTTTTCACTGCTCAGCTGTAGTGAAAATGGTCTTTCTGGTCAAGGTGGCTGTCCAAGACTACCTAAGTTTTATACATTTAACACATTAATGATGTGAAGTTATGAATATTTTATTAATAAATGTCATCTGATGATGTGAATAACAAAGCGTTTGCCTGGATCTCTGTGTTCATCATTTTTGGTGTAAAGCTGTATCACTCTGACTTTACCAGTTACAGCCTGGGTCTACATTAATTGCAGCTCGGCCTCCTGCTTCAGCTACAGCCTGGGTCTTTACCAGCTAAAACCTGGTTTTATCTACAGCCTGGCCTCCATTCCATTAGCTACCAGCTGCAGCCTGGGTCTTCACTAGCTATCAGCTATAATCCTGGATCTCTACTAGCTACACTCCGAATACCCTGCTCTGTTTCTTCAAACTATACCCCGGCTACCCTGCTCTGTGGTGTGCAAATTCCATCATGGCGATTATGACTCTTGCCTTGCTGTTTTTGCTCTGTCTGCCTAAAATCTCAGAGTATGAAGTGCACCGGGAGGTCCCAGTGAGTAACTATAACATTTCTTTAAATGCATTTTATATGTTATCACGATCAAAGATTACTGGCTATGCACAGGATCTATTTGGCAGTCAGGTGAGCTGGATGTATGACAGGAGCCTGTTTTCACAACGTGGAGAATTGAAACATCTTTTAAGCCTTCTCCTTTTAAATGACTGTTTTATTCCATCAAAAAACTCTTGGACCAAAATCACAATGTGTGGGGACTCTAAAATTGCTTTAAAAATTGCAGAAAGCACTGTATGTTGAAATGGTTTATTACACTTATGTTGCTGATGTCAGGAAATGTGCAACCTAACCCAGGTCCTGTGACAGATATGATATCACTGCAAACTCCTGCTGATTTTTTAAAGAGGTCAGGTATTGGTTTTGTGCACATAAATGTAAGAAGTCTATTACCAAAAATTGATATGGTCAGAATTTGGCCCAAATCGACAAATGTTGATATTATGGTGCTATCTGAGACTTGGCTGGGTAGATCCACTCCTGATAGTTATATTTATATGGAGGGGTATCATTTATTTCGTACTGATCGTCGTGCTAAAGGTGGAAGAGTGGCGATCTATGTAAAAAATAGTTTACAGGCAACAGTACAATTATCCAAGTCTGTGCCTAGACAATTTGAATTGCTAGTGTTAAAAATTTAATTATCACAGAATTATGTTTTGACAGTTGCGGGATGCTATAGACCTCCTTCTGCGCCAAAGGAAACATTGTCCTCATTGTCTGACTGTTTGTCATCTATAAAATATACAGAATTGGCTTTAATGGGAGACTTAAATTGGGATTGGCTAACATCTGCATCTGATCAAATTAAAAGTTTTTGTGACTCAGCGAATCTGACCCAAATTATAGACTCACCTACTAGGCCAAATCCTAAACATCCTGACAAGTCTACGCTTCTTGATTTGTTTTTAACAAATGTGCTGAAGAATATGGGGCGCCGTTTGTAAAGCGTCTCATGCTGAAAATAACAGCAACATTTTGTCACATTTAGCTTCAAACAATGTTGTATTTAACTGGTATGAATTTTTTACGGTCACTTTTTACCACATTTACAACAATATTTGTCAACTTAGAGATATTTTAAATAGTTAAATCTAAATATTAAATGTTACACCTAAATGTTAAATGTTAAATCTAAATGCTAAATCTAAATCTAAATGTTAAATCTAAATCTAAATGTTAAATCTAAATGTTGAATCTAAATTTAAATGTTGAATCTAAATCTAAATGTTAAATCTAAATCTAAATCTAAATCTAAATGTTAAATCTAAATGTTAAATCTAAATCTAAATGTTGAATCTAAATTTAAATGTTAAATCTAAATCTAAATGTTGAATCTAAATGTTTCGGGTGAAACTAAATATTTAACTAATATGCAAAATCAAAATGCCGGTAACCGGAAGTGCCAAAATAAAAGCTCGAGGAGGTCAGTGTGTGTTTATAGCATGGTTTATAGTGTCAAATAACGAATAAAAACCATCTCATCCGAGGAAATGGACTCTTGGACATGGATTATCGTGATAATAACTACCTAAAATAATAAACACATTTGGAGAAACTGTATTTGAAGAGTAGGCTAGTGTCACTTTTATGAAAAGTGCGGGACTTATGACCTGCAGCCATAATAGCCAGCCACGAGGGGGCTCACTTTGACTGAATGTCATGTCATCACTCTCATCACGAAACTCTACAGTTTCTCCAAACGTGTTTATTATTTTAGGTAGTTATTATCGTTATATTATCGTTATTATTATGAGATGGTTTTTATTCGTTATTTGACACTATAAACCATGCTATAAACACACACTCGAGCTTTTATTTTGGCACTTCCGGTTACCGGCATTTTGAATTTGCATATTAGTTAAATATTTAGTTTCACCCGAAACATTTAGATTCAACATTTAGATTTAGATTTAACATTTAGATTTAGATTTAACATTTAGATTTAGATTTAACATTTAGATTAGATTTAACATTTATATTTAGATTTAATATTTAGATTTAACATTTATATTTAACATTTATATTTAGATTTAACATTTAGATTTATATTTAACATTTAGATTTAGATTTAACATTTAGATTTAACATTTAGATTTAGATTTAGCATTTAGGTGTAACATTTAATATTTAGATTTAACTATTTAAAATATCTCTAAGTTGACAAATATTGTTGTAAATGTGGTAAAAAGTGACCGTCAAAAATTCATACCAGTTAAATACAACATTGTTTGAAGCTAAATGTGACAAAATGTTGCTGTTATTTTCAGCATGAGACACTTTACAAACGGCGCCCCATAGAAGAAATACAAAGCTACTGCTGTTTTTGCAAATGATATGAGTGATCACTGCGTTATTGCCGGTGTGAGAGATGCCAGGATATCTAAATGTAAACCGCGTACTATAATTAAGAGAAATCTGAAGTCATTCTGTAAACAAGCCTTTTGTATTGATCTTAATCTTTGTGACTGGACCAGAGTGAATTTGATACCAGATCCCGAAATAGCGTTGAAATATTTTAAGTCACTATTTTTGAACATTATAAACAAGCATGCACCTTTTAGGAAATATAAAATCAAAGGCCGTGATAATCCGTGGTTTTCAGAGAAATTGTCTGATTTAATTCATGACCGTGATCTTGCTTGGTCAATGGCAAAGAAATAAAAAAATAGCTCAGACTGGCAAACTTTTAGGCACCTGAGAAACAAATGTGTCTCTCAAATACGTAAAGCAAAATCTGATTTTTATGTAAATGAATTATGTGATAGCTCAGCTAATCCCTCAACATTTTGGAAAGTTATAAAATCACATTGAAGTTAAACGATAAAATTATTACAGACAAGAAAATGCTAGATTCCCTGAATCAGCACTTTATATCTTCTGGGTTGTTGTTTGACCATTCAACAAAACATCAGAGGAGACAAGAGGACTTCTCTTTGTCTAGGGAAAATGTACCTATTGATTTTGATCTTGTTTGTATTGAAACTAAGGAGGTGTATGATGCTCTAATAGGGTTAAATACTAAGAAATCTGCTGGTCCTGATGGGTTGGATCCATACTTTTTAAATATTGCTGCTGAACATATTGCAGAACCTTTGACACACATTTTCAACTTGACAATTGAAACTGGATTAATACCAAGTGTTTTGAAGTCAGCATATGTCACTCCTTTATTAAAGGGTGGTGACCGATCAAACCCAAATAATTATAGGCCAATATCTAAGCTATCTGCTTTAGCCAAGGTTTTAGAAGGGCTTATAAGTGACTAGTTAAAAGACTACTTATTAACAAAAAATATTTTAAATGATTCGCAATCGGGTTTTCGTAAAAAACATAGCACTGTCACTGCCACTATGAAAGTGTTAAATGATTTTATAAGTGCTATTGATTCTAAAGAATATTGTGCTGCACTGTTTTTAGATCTTTCAAAAGCGTTTGACACAGTTGACCACTATGTTCTGTCTCAGAGATTGATGGATATTGGAATGTCTCCAAAAGCTGTCAAATGGTTTGGCAACTATTTGAGTGGCAGAACACAAAGTGTTCATGTTGATGGTGTGTCCTCAAACTCATTATTTATACAAAATGGTGTCCCCAAGGGGTCCATTTTGGGCCCCCTTTTATTTACTATTTATATAAATGACTTTTGTCAAAATGTAACAAATGCTAAGTGTCATTTTTATGCGGACGACACTGTTTTGTATTGTTCTGCTCCAGCCTTGACAAGTGCTATAGAGGATCTGCAATCTGCCTTTATAATTATTCAGAAGAATCTTCAGAAATTGAGACTTGTACTAAACTCTGATAAAACTAAAATGATGTGCTTTTCTAAATCAAGGAAAACAGAAGATGCTTGTCAAATTGCTATCTAGATGAGAAAGTAATTGAACGAGTATCAGTCTATAAATATCTTGGTTTCCTTTTTAGAAGAAAATTTGTCCTTCAAACAGCATATAGAGGGTCTAACAAAAAAACTAAGAGTAAAGGTTTCTATTATAGAAACAAAGGCTGTTTTTCTTTTAGTACGAGAAAAACACTTATTCAAACAACATTTATGTCAATGCTGGATTATGGTGATATTTTATAAGATTTGTGACTAATTCCCAATTTTCGTACTCATCATTGCAACTTGTATGAGAGTGTTGGTTGACCATCTCTGCACAATCACAGGCTGGAACACTGGTATATTTTTCTTTTTAAGGCCATACTTTGTAAACTGCCTCCTTACTTATGTTTTCTTCTGACTCTTAAAGTCACTACCAGGAAATGTAATCTTAGATCATATGGGCAAATCATGTATGATATCCCACGAACGCGAACTGTCTTCTGTGAAAGTGCTTTAAAAGTTTTTGCATCTTTTTCCTGGTATAAATTGCAGAATAAGCTAAAATTTGACTATTTACCGACAATGACACAATTTAAAATGAGGATAAAGAACTATTTGAGTACTAAATGCACATGTACTGTTACTGAGTGCTGCTGGTGATTATGTTGAGATGATGTTAAATTGCCAAAATGTATTTTTCTGTTAAATGTTTGTATATGTATTTTTAAAATGGAACTATTATTCTGCCGTCTTGGCCAAGACTCCCTTGAAAAAGAGATTCTGAATCTCAATGGGATTATTTCCTGGTAAAATAAAGGTAAATAAAATAAATAAAATTAAATATATATATTTTTTAATTAAAATGTAAATCACAGAGACAAAATAATATACATCAGTATTATAGTTTACTACAATTTAGTTTTATCTTGTGATGCATACATTTTTCTCAATCTTCATTGGACATAATTTACAAGATTGTTGAAAAAACATTTAAGGATTTGAAAACTCTAAAATGCCAAAAAAGCATAATCATAAGCAGTTTGTACAATAACAAATGTATTGAGAAGAGCTTGTTCAATAATAGAGTTAATAACTTGATAATGAAGGCATTGAAAGTGTCTGTTTTTTGTTTCATGCACATTTAGGAACTTGCATGTCAAACCAACTAACAAACATATGTTCTAAGAATGTTTTGTTAACATTTCCATGAAGTTATGAAAAGTTGTGTTCTCTGAATGTTCAAAACGTCTATTTTTAAAAATGTATTGAAACCCTTTTTTTCCATCCACAAAAGATAATGTTTTTGTGCTGACGTTTTGAGAATTTTTTTAAAGACCAGATAACTTTGAACAAACATTCTATTAATGTTTCTGAAAGAACGTTTGCTCATTACTTTGAGAGAACCTTGCCAGATCGTTAGCAAAGACTATAGAATAACACAAGATGCGTCACATATGGCGGAATAAGTCCCGCCTTCTAAGTAAGAGCCAATCGCCGATTGGTAAAGTCACTGTAGCTGCCGTTAGAAGCTCTGGTTCCTAGAAACAGTAAAAAAAATCGTTTTCTGTCATGATTCGAGCGTTTAGAAACAAAATGTATGAGAAAGTTGATGTCAGATTTTATTGGTGATTTCAACTATGAAATTTAATCCTAAGCTTGGCGAACAGTTTTGGAGAATTTGATGTTTTCCGATTCAAAGAGATAGGAGCTGCACTTGCATGCACTAGAGGCGTTTCAAAGATGGCCGCCGAGTGAAATGAGCTGGAAACTGAAACTTCAGTTTGAGACTGGTAGTCCAGTTAGCTGGGAAAATCCACCTAAAAGACACTGGATCCAAATAGTGCACTCATATAATAAAAGGTGTGTCACTGCACTCACGCATTCTGCTGAAAGAGAATTACTACAACTACAGATGTGGTTGTTTCTGCTCTTTTTCTACTTTAGTTCCCCACTATTGGTCAACCATCACTTGTAGTCTTTGTTTTGGTCATTATCTCTGAACACACTTAGAAGACTACATAGATGTGTAACATAGATACTGCATGAGATTTGTTGTGGTCTTGCTGGAATTTTTCTTCAAATACTTGATACTACTTGATTATTTACAGTCGTTCCTGTTTTTACACATTAGTTAACCCCTGAAGTGTTCTTCAATCCTTATCTCTCTCTCTTTCAGACGGACGGGCCGATGCGTGTGTTGGTGACGGGTGGCAGTGGACTGGTGGGACGAGCGATAGAGCGAGTGGTGAAAGAGGGTGAAGGGAGAGAAGGAGAAGAATGGATATTCCTCTCATCCAAAGATGCCAATCTCATGTAAGAGATCCTGGACAAACACTCATGAGACGTCACACCAGTTAAACAACACAATCATATCATATATTATGACATATTTTCTCAGTTGGGGGGCCAGATTTCCTCTGACCAACCAACGAACGAACAGAGTATGATTATGATTCAGGCAGCATTACAGGCAGTGGTGTAGTCTAGTTTTTTTGTAGTGAGTATACTGTGATCCTGTGATCCCCCCCACCCCCACAAACTTTTATTTTGACATTGTCTTGTCATAAAGACATTACAGTTTCTGTCTGTATATGATACAAATGAATGACGATAGTTTTATCAAATGAAATGGTGAAATTCTCGTGAAGTGAATTCTCTCATAGCAGCTCTGCAATGAAGTGCACATGTGTAGCCTACATCATGTCTCAATACAGTGAAATGCTGAAAACACCACGAGCGTCACGCGTGCTTCAGTGTGTGTGTAGTGGAGTACACATTGAGCGCTCATTCCCAGAGACGCGTAGAACAATCGCAGTCTCTTTGAACTTTAATATTCACAGACACTAGTCCCTATCGAGATTTGATTCATTGTACAGCCCTACTTTTGATTTATTCATTCAAAATGGCCAAGTTCCATTTGTGAATGGATTCCGCGATTTGATCCGTGTCGCTTCGCAAACACAGATGGGGTGAATTTATGAATGAAAGTGTGAAAGTTCTGACACAAAACGAAGTTGTTACGTATCCTCACGCTTTTTTAAGTGGGTAGACGGAAATCCTTGGCCTTTCCTTGTGGGTATACGGCGTATACCTGCGTATCACGTAGACTAGACCACCAATTACAGGTCAGAAGTCAGATTGTGGACCGGGAGCATTCACATTTTTAATCCAGTTCCATTTGCTTGAAGATCAGATTCATCACGCCAGTATGGAGACGAAGTTGGTCATAGGTCTGTATGAGGACTTGGTTCTTGTGGTCTTTGTTGAGGATCTGTGCCGATGTCTGTCGTGTCGACGAGATCTTCAAAGGGGATTGTCTAGTTGACACGGTCTCTGCTGACATTCAGGGCTGCGTTGTTGTCATATCTAGGCACAGGTCCACCATCTGGTCTGGATACGGCCCGGATATGGATGACTAAGGTAACCTCAGGATAAACAGGGAGACTAATATTAGCGTAGATGTCATTCTTCTTACGATGTAACAAGTACATCGGGTGTTGTAGTAAGTGTTCCTAGTTCCGGTTGACCTGATTTATGCAGTCTAACAATCATTTAACTGATCTGAGTAATAGAAATTGATAATCTGTTATGTGTAAGCCAGGTTAAAAAGATGTGTTTAGTCTAGATTTAAACTGACAGAGTGTGTCTGCTTCCCGAACGAAGTTAGGAAGACTGTTCCAGAGTTTAGGTGCTAAATAGGAAAAGGTTCCACCGCACGCAGTTGATTTTGATATTCTAGGTTTTATTATCAACTGGCCAGAATTTTGAGATCGCAATAGACGTGAAGGACTATAATGTGTTAAGAGCTTGCTCAAGTACTGTGGAGCTAAACCATTTAGTGCTTTGTAAGTAATAAGCAAGATTTTAAAATGTGTAAGATGTTAAATAGGGAGCCAATGCAGTGTTGACAGAACCGGGCTAATATGGTCATACTTCCTGGTTCTGGTAAGAACTCGAGCTGTTGCGTTTTGGACCAGCTGGAGTTTGTTTATTAAGCGTGCAGGGCAACCACCCAGTAATCCAATATACCTTGAGCTTATGAACTAACCTTTCTGCAATTGTATTTGAGAGCTTATGTCATAATTTAGATATATTTTTAAGATGGAAAAATGCTGTTTTACAGGTGCTAGAAATGTGACTTTCAAATGAAAAGATTGGTATCAGAGCACACCCAGAACTCTTTAACACCCGTGCTTTACTTTCTCGTTTGTCTATTACATTCTTAATTACTCTTTTCGTGTAAAAACTTTAAGCAGTCTTGCACTACGCGGATAGCTATATTAACAATCTAGCATTATCTTTATCGATACACAATTCATATCGTCATATCAAACATCCCTACACATGAAACTTGAGTTAGCCACGCCCATGGTTATTTATATATTGTGGTATTCACGAAATAGAAAAATTGCCATACTGCCAGTGTATAAATTAATATACGTTTCTCTGGATTTTAGAAAGCTTTTATTTGATTGCTTATTGTCTATTTGTATTGCATGATAACTGCATTTACATGTGCTGTTTCAGGAGCCCTGAAGAGACTAGATCAGTCTTCCAGAAGCATCGTCCGACACACGTCATTCATTTGGCTGCCATGGTGGGCGGGCTCTACAAAAATATGAGACAGAACCTGGACTTCTGGGTAATTATTAATAATTATTATTAAATAACATTGGAAATATGTAATAAAAGCTTGGAAATATCACTGTTGAATAATTGAACTGTACATTGACTGTATTTGTTTGTTGTTTTCAGAGGAATAATGTATTTGTCAATGACAACGTGCTGCAGACGGCTCATGAGTTCGGGGTGTTGAAGGTCGTTTCTTGCCTGTCCACGTGTATATTCCCAGATAAAACCACCTACCCGATAGATGAGACCATGGTAAACTCTCTCTCTCTCACACTCACACACACACACTCTCTTTGAATAAACGTTACAAAAGCAGTCACTGCCGCCCTTTAAGGGGGACCTATTAAGCAAAATTCACTTTGAACATAAATGTGTGTCAGCAGTGTGTAAACAACCACCCTATAATGGTAAAAATCCACCAACTCCTTTAATCCCCATAAATCATAAGCAGTGTCTCAAAACAATCCGTTTGCAGATTCTACCTTTTGTGATGTCACAAAATGCCTAGGCCCCACCCACGACTGCTGACAGACTCTGCCCTATTAGCATAGACCCGCCCACAGTGGGCTGTACACAATCCGCCATTTTCTACGCGCTGGAGCAGCTGTAGTGATATGAAAAATGTCTCAGTTTCCTATTAAGAAAGCCAGGTGTGTTGTTGTTGGATGTAAGAGTGAGCATTTACTCCCGGCAACTGAGCCACTGAAGACGCAGTGAATTAAATTTGTTTATGATGGGAATGTGCCCCTCAAGTTACCTAAAATCGTTCATGTCTGCGCTAATCATTTGACACTAGACTGCTTTGTAAGCAAGGGTCAATACAAAGCAGGTTTAGCTAAAAAGTTGTTTGGGATGTTGGTTGCCAGAGCTGCATAGTGTTGTTACACAACTATTATTCTCAAATTTGTTGCTACTGCCAGAGTCTCTCCTACATCTGTGTCCAACTCAGGGTCATACATATAGGGCTGAACACCTGTATTGACGTTGTCAGTCATATTGCTTCTCCTGATGAGTTATCGCCGTAGGATCGGCACGAGCTGTTAAGGCCACTCCCTCTTCTGGAAAGGGGGCGGAGAGCAGCAGGTAATTTGCATTTAAAGAGACACACACGAAAACGGCGTGTTTTTGCTCTCACCCAAAGAGGGACAATTTGGACAAGCTATGATAATCTATTATCAGTATTTTGAGCTGAAATTTTACAGACACATTCTGGGGACACCAGAGACTTATATTACATCTTGTGAAAAGGGCCATAATAGTTCCCTTTAAAAAAGGTTATAATATGTACCATTTACCAATATGTAATTGTTTTGTACCAATATGTACCTATGAGGTACTAATATGCACTCTTCAGGTACAAAGGTATACCTTTTGAAAGGGTACCAAGACAGATTGGCACCTTTTTTTTCAGAATGCAACTTTAATTGGCAGATGTTGGGATGGTTTATATTTAGCATTTCTTTTTAGGGCTTATAACATGATCAATTTTCCTTCTATGATTCATTGTCATATGAAAACATAGCCTACTGTAACTCAGACTTCCTCTGCTGAATCATTAGAATCCAGTGGGTCAAGTTCAGTAGCGGCTCCTGACCGTAAATTTAGGTAGGGCAGATTCTGGGTCTTTGCGGCAGTTTATAATAAATATTTTGTAAGCTTTATAAGACACACTTTTGGCAGAAGTCTAACGTCTTTGTGTTATTCAGCCTGCGGCTGGCGCTCTAATGTGGATTGTCAGGTCTTAAAGGGGTCATATAATGCCATTTTTGTACAAGTTAATATGATTCTTTAGGGTCTAAATGAAAAGTTTGTAATATAATTGAATTACAAATTCTCATTAGTATTGTAAGAAAACACTTATTTTACCTGGTCAAAAACAGCTCTGTTTTCAGCAGGCCATTTAAGTGCATGTGTCTTTAAATGATGATGAGCTTTGCTCACCCCGCCCCTCTGTTCTGTGGGGCGTTTTGACACAACACACGTGGAGTGTTGCCTTGACAACAGTTGAGGGTATATTTTGGAGAAAGAATGGCAGCAGGAGTCTCTGAGGACACTGTGCAACCGTCTCAATTTGAACCGGAGTCGGACCCGGAACAAGATGACGGCCCCGAAGAAGTTCGACAATTAATGCTCGAACAGGAAGTTTCTGAATGGTTGGTTAACGTAATGTCACTTTGATCTATCTTTGTATGTACTGGCAGGGTAGAGTAGTGAGATACGAACGCAATGTGTTTACTGATGTATACTGACCCTCGTTTATAAAGCAGTCTGGTGAGAAATGATTCGCGCAAAAATGAAAGCATTGACGTTGATCGTGAGATCGTGAGCCACTGCGTCTTCAGCAGTTCGGATTTAGGAACATCAAAATGACTGCTGTGTTCGTTATTACACCCAAGAACAGAACACCACAATCGCTTAGACGCCATTCTGCTCCAGCGTATCAACACTGGCAGACTATGATGACAGCTCGCTCAGGGTGGGTCTGTGTTGAAACGCTGCTGTCAATTAACAATCATGGGAGGGGCGTCCGACCGTGTGACGTCACACTGTCAGACGGCTCGATTTGAGACGGGGAAAACATATAAGGAGATTTAAAAAAAAACACTGGATGGATTTTTATCATTATATGATGGTTGTGTATAGGCACTGCCAACACACTTTTTAGTACAATCGATTTATGTAGCGCGGCCACATAAGGGATGAATATTTATATTGCAGTGTATTATTCAAATTAAGCAAATAAGACTGCTGCTATGTTATAATTATTCTACCTTTGTTGATTGCCCGGACATGTGGTTGAGTTCCCGCTTTACTCACGCGAGATTTCTGTCGCGTAGCTCCAGGGAATCCCCGTGACGTCAGTTGAATCAGCTGTATCACTTGACATCCGTTTAAAGGAGCGGAAAAAAACAGCGTACAGTAGCTACTGTTCAGTGCTCAAAGAGATTCGCGATCGATCGCTGGATTATCTCATCTATCAAGCTGTTCAAGACTGTGACTGGAAATCATTGTGGAATTATCAGTAGGCTACTTGGTTGGATTTTTTGCCTTTGGAATTTCGTTACAGTACAGCGTTGCTTCACATCAAGCTCCTGGACTTAAGGACACCTCCCGGTGAGGCCGATTCAACTACACACACACACACACACACACACACACACACACACTTACAGTACATTGTACGGGACTAATACGGACAATTTATCTGTTTATATTACAATTTGTTTCTTGTTTTTCTTTATATGAGAAGTGTGTATATATATATATATATATATATATATATATATATATATATATATATATATATATATATACACACACACACACACACTCACCTAAAGGATTATTAGGAACACCTGTTCAATTTCTCATTAATGCAATTATCTAATCAACCAATCACATGGCAGTTGCTTCAATGCATTTAGGGGTGTGGTCCTGGTCAAGACAATCTCCTGAACTCCAAACTGAATGTCAGAATGGGAAAGAAAGGTGATTTAAGCAATTTTGAGCGTGGCATGGTTGTTGGTGCCAGACGGGCCGGTCTGAGTATTTCACAATCTGCTCAGTTACTGGGATTTTCACGCACAAACATTTCTAGGGTTTACAAAGAATGGTGTGAAAAGGGAAAAACATCCAGTATGCGGCAGTCCTGTGGGCGAAAATGCCTTGTTGATGCTAGAGGTCAGAGGAGAATGGGCCGACTGATTCAAGCTGATAGAAGAGCAACTTTGACTGAAATAACCACTCGTTACAACCGAGGTATGCAGCAAAGCATTTGTGAAGCCACAACATGCACAACCTTGAGGCAGATGGGCTATAACAGCAGAAGACCCCACCGGGTACCACTCATCTCCACTACAAATAGGAAAAAGAGGCTACAATTTGCACGAGCTCACCAAAATTGGACAGTTGAAGACTGGAAAAATGTTGCCTGGTCTGATGAGTCTCGATTTCTGTTGAGACATTCAGATGGTAGAGTCAGAATTTGGCGTAAACAGAATGAGAACATGGATCCATCATGTCTTGTTACCACTGTGCAGGCTGGTGGTGGTGGTGTAATGGTGTGGGGGATGTTTTCTTGGCACACTTTAGGCCCCTTAGTGCCAATTGGGCATCGTTTAAATGCCACGGCCTACCTGAGCATTGTTTCTGACCATGTCCATCCCTTTATGACCACCATGTACCCATCCTCTGATGGCTACTTCCAGCAGGATAATGCACCATGTCACAAAGCTCGAATCATTTCAAATTGATTTCTTGAACATGACAATGAGTTCACTGTACTAAAATGGCCCCCACAGTCACCAGATCTCAACCCAATAGAGCATCTTTGGGATGTGGTGGAAACGGGAGCTTCGTGCCCTGGATGTGCATCCCACAAATCTCCATCAACTGCAAGATGCTATCCTATCAATATGGGCCAACATTTCTAAAGAATGCTTTCAGCCCCTTGTTGAATCAGTGCCACGTAGAATTAAGGCAGTTCTGAAGGCGAAAGGGGGTCAAACACAGTATTAGTATGGTGTTCCTAATAATCCTTTAGGTGAGTGTATATTCCTTTGTACAGCTTGGTTTATTTTTTTTGTAAATACACTTTGGGTTTAAACCGAGTTGATGTTATCCAAGAGTTCTTTTTGATAAACCATTCAAACATAACTTTAAAGAAGGGTCAAGGCCGTAAAGTTTTTGTGTATCATCACCTATAATCTAGGCTGACCGTTACAAACTTGTAAAAGTGCATGTACCATTATATGACCCCTTTAAGTACACATGACACATGATCGCCTTGCATGGCTGACACCGCCGTCGGTGTATGAATGAGTGAGTGAATGGGTGAATGTGAGGCAATATTGTAAAGCGCTTTGGTGGCCATTGGGTCTGTGAAAGCGCTATATAAATGCAGTCCATTTACCATTTACCATGACACACTCATATAATGCTCTTAGTATTGCTTTAAGTGCCCATATTATGCTATTTTAAAAGGCTCCTAATTTTGTTTTCGAGGTCTCCTACAACAGGTTTACATGCATCAAAAGTCAAAAAACAGTTTCATTTTCTCATAATATACATTGCACATCACCACATTTTTCAATGATTCTCAAATGACTCAGATGAATCAGTCTCTCTAAATCCATCCTTTCCGAAAGCTGCCCTGCTCTGATTGGCCAGACGGCCCAGTCTGTTGTGATTGGTCTACCGCGTACAGCGCCTGTAGGAAGCTACACGTCCATTACCATAACTGAACGTCAGCTCTGTCCAGAGGCTTCCTTAAGCTCAGCGATTGAGCTGTAAAGACAGTACCAATGACGTAAATTTTACCATATGAATCTGAGCGCGAGTCCGGTGATGAAACATTACACGAATTCATTACATGAATTACCCGTAGCTGATCTATACAGGTGGAGCTGGGGAAGATGTAGGGTTTATGAAAGAGCGCTGCACTGCTGAGGCAAATTCTAACCAAGTATTTGAAGTTTGAACAGTGAGCTCATTGGCTACACACAAAAAAAAAATGGTTCTTCAGCGGTTCTTTGCGGTGGTTAAGGTGCTATATAGCACCACTACCATTTAAAGAACCTGTTAAGCCCAGTTTGGTTCTTCAGCGGTTCTTTAGCGGTTCTTTGGGGTGGTTAAGGTGCTATATGGCACCTCTTATGGTTCTACATAGCACCATTTGATAAAGGTAGGTGCTATATGGCACTTAAAGTGGTTCCCCTATGATTACAAGCCAATGAACCACTTTTAGTGCTATTTAGCACCTTTTTTGTTTAGAGTGTACTGATACAGCAGGAACCAATCAGCTGTGCCATATAGATAATGATGTGATTGCAAGAGTTTGAGTTAAGGACACATTAGCCTGCACTATCTAGAGTTTCATTACAGAACTTTGTATTTCTATTCTCAGAACAAACATAAAACAAACACAACAGAATATATTGTAAATAAAGGCTATATATAAAGGCTATTAACATTATCACGTTTAAACTTTCAGTAATTTGATTCAAAGAACAGACAAGTCTAGTTACTGACCTGATGCAGAATATTCACATAACTGAAGCGGATTGATATAGTCTTGGTCTGAAGCTTCAGACTGCCACAAATTCCCCAAAGGCTCTCAAATAGAGCGTGCTGCAGTTCCATTTTTCACCACATATTTACATTGGAAAACTGTGGGGCGCTGTAGAGCTAGGGAGGGCTCCAAGTTTATTTTCTACAAGATCATCCACTCGAATTGTGTTATGATTTGAGGGAGCTGATGATTAGACACTTTTTGTTTGGTATTGTCCTATATTTTTTGTCATCTATACAGACGTGTTTCTCTCTCGCTCTGTTTCAGATCCACAACGGTCCGCCACATGAGTCTAATTTCGGTTATGCCTACGCCAAACGCATGATTGATGTCCACAACAGGTCAGTGTCAAAGTTCATTGGTTATGAGATTTTCTTGGGTGCATCACATGAAAGCATGTCTGTCACATTTTGAAAAAAAGTTTTTTCGATGTATATAATGAATAAGGGTGTCACGATTCTCCAAATCCTCGATTCGATTACATTTTCGATTCTAAAGTCACGGTTCGATTCGATTCTCGATTTAAAAAAAATAAATTGAAAGCACAAGCTATGCCATTTTAAGACTTTTATGCAATATAATAATATCTGGCCTTTGTTCGCAATACCACACACTACATTGTCAAATTTAAAACATTTATTAACAACATAATGTAACAATAACTTATATCTTCAGTTCAGTCAATTGGAAACTTAAACAATATAACCTATTACCTGGCTATTATAGTCCCGGGGCTCCCTGGACTCCTCAGAGCAGTCACAGGCGAATAGCACGGCGTTTTAAATTGGGTTCCCACAGCGTTTGCAACGCAGTACGAGAGAACGTTCTCGTAAGGGAACGTAGGATACTTGGTTACTTGCGTAACCTCGGTTCCCTTAGAGATAAGGGAACGAGTACTGCTTTGCCTTGCCGTGCTATTTCGCTCATATCAGGTACTTCGCTTCAGTCGATTTAAACCTAAAATCCTTTGGCGAGTTTATTGTGAATTACACTCTCCAGCCGCGTCCAAATTGGCGCGCTCGAGGTTGGCAGGGCGCCATGCGCTCCCATTGGACCGTACGCCACTGCTAACTTGCCATAGGTTCGTGCAGTTGCCGCAGCACAGACAATCAGCTCGCTCAGACGAGATATGATGCTCTCGCTGTGCAGCTGCAATGTGTTTTAAAATAAAGGCTTCAATATTCTCGAGAAAAGGAGTTTACCTATTACAGGCAAGCCGAGCTGCCGTGACATGGGGGCGTGGCAGCATCGACGATTCCATTTTTTGATTCGATAATCGAGATTGAGCATTATTTTCGATCGATTTCGATTTAAAATCGAAATCGTGACACCCTTAATAATGAATTATTATTTTTATGACAGTGATGAGAATTTGTGATGAATGTGTGTGATTGTCATGAAAATAATGTCAAAATAAATGTATCATTATTTAATTTGGGGTCGAAATGGTTGTTTATAGCTTTCATAAATGAAAGAAACAAATCATTGTGTGTGTGTCCATTAGGTCGTGTTTTGAAAAGTACGGTCGGAGATACACAGCCGTCATCCCCACCAATGTTTTTGGACCACATGACAACTTCAACATTGAGGACGGTCACGTGCTTCCAGGATTGATCCACAAGACATACCTGGCAAAGAGTGAGATGCGTTTAACTTTCTGGAAGGATCCAGACCATAGAAAAATTAAGTCAAAATATCCCAGAAATGGCGGTTGACATTTGTGAACTGTTACATCATTTGAAGCCAGAGTCTGAGCTGTAGTGATCCTGAGATGGAGCCAGATCCTGCCCGATACCAAAGTCCTTTTAGGCAAGTCGTGCCACTCGGCCGCCATCTTGGCAACGCCTCCGGGCAGCTATTTCGGACTAACAAGACCAGGCTCCTATCTAAATGAATGGGCAGAGAGTCAGAACTGCACTTTCACTGGTCACAGGGACATAAAAACTGCATGTATAGAAACAGCAGTAAAATATGCTAAAAATCGCTGAAAAAGTTTGATGACTTTGCCCCAAAATAAGGTTTAAAACGCCTTTTTCCCCACAGGTTATACTTTTACTACGCATGCGCAAGGGTTCACGACACCAACTTCATTTACGTCTCTATCCAGAATGCCGGTGTTGTGCCAAGCACTTAAACAAAATGCTCAATGTCATTTGTTTTATCAGTGTACCAGAGAGAGAGAGCGCGCGCGACCGGGGCTCTCTCTCTCTCTCTGCTTGTTCTTTCAGTTAAATATGCGCCCTGTCACAAGCGCAGCAGTTCATCTACATTACTCACCGATCAAATAAGACATATTTTGTGTCTTTTACTTAGAATGTAAGGTAACATATTTGTGGTCGATATAAAATGCTTTAACTACCTTGGTAGTCCGGTGCCTTCGCGTTGTTATCACCCTCTTCCATGTGGACACCACAACTCGCTGTCGCCAAATCGTCTCCGCTGCCGCAAAACTTCAACTGTGCGCATGCGTCAGTGGAACCAGACGATAGGCTTAAATGTTTCCCGGCTTGACTGTTAAAAGCAGATGATTGGCTTTCCAGCGGGAGGGGCGGGACATGTGCATACAACCGCCATCTTTGCCGTTACGGGTTTTCCTTATATAGTTGTATTGAGGATTGAGGAAGTGGCATGTCTCTTATATAAATTGTCTCTGCCGATACTCCCACTCCTGCAATCGCGAGCACAGCTGTCAATCATGACATTACACCCATTTTTATAGCATTAAATAACTAACTAAAACCAAACTTATTGGAAAAACAAACACTTGAGCATATGCCATTGTGATGAGAAGTACCCAAAATTACAGAAATCACCTTTAAGGTATAATTCGATTTTTATTTTATTTTTTTGGTTCGCGTCCCATTCGGACTGACGCAAAATGTTTTGGCTTCACTTTTCTGTGTGTGTCACACTTGATCTAGAGCCTCATTCAAGCAGAGTTCTGTTCACATGTTAAACGTGTTGCGTGTGTTTGTGTGTTTTGTAGAGGAAGGTAAACCTCTGCAGGTCTGGGGTTCAGGTCGTCCTCTACGGCAGTTCATCTACTCTCTGGATCTGGCTCGTCTGTTTCTGTGGGTTTTGAGGGATTATGACGAGGTGGAGCCCATCATTCTGTCAGGTACTCGACCCGTGTCAAATTTAGTGAGTTAGTTCACTCAAGAATGAATATTCTTCTGAATGAATTCATCTTCGGAACATAAATGAAGATATTTTTGATGAAATCGGAGAGATTTCTGTCCCTCCATTGACCGCTACGCAACTACCACTTTGATGCTTCAGAAAGTTCATAAAGAGATCGTAAAACTTATTAGTATGAATTGAGCGGTTGACTACAAAATTTTCTGAAGAGACACGATCGCTTTATATGATAAACAGATTGAATTTAGGCTTTTATTCAGATATAAACATCCATCAACTCACTCATCAGTTGTGGTAAACGGAAGCTCAAGCATGTTCATTTTCGCTTGACGTGCGAGGACCAATGAGTTTCATTCTTGTGTTACGCAGGACGTTTGAGCTTCAGCGAGATCCAAAGAGGTTCATTCTCGTGTACGCAGGACGTTTGAGCTTTAGCGAGAACCAATGAGGATCATTCTCGTGTTACGCAGGACGTTTGAGCTTCAGCGAGAACCAATGAGGTTCATTCTCGTGTTACGCAGGACGTTTGAGCTTCAGCGACAACCAATGAGGTTCATTCTCGTGTTACGCAGGACGTTTGAGCTTCAGCAAGAACCAATGAGGATCATTCTCGTGTTACGCAGGACGTTTGAGCTTCAGCGAGAACCAATGAGGTTCATTCTCGTGTTACGCAGGACGTTTGAGCTTCAGCGAGAACCAATGAGGTTCATTCTCGTGTTACGCAGGACATTTGAGCTTCAGCAAGAACCAATGAGGATCATTCTCGTGTTACGCAGGACGTTTGAGCTTCAGCGAGAACCAATGAGGTTCATTCTCGTGTTACGCAGGACGTTTGAGCTTCAGCGAGAACCAATGAGGTTCATTCTTGTGTTACGCAGGACGTTTGAGCTTCAGCAAGAACCAATGAGGTTCATTCTCGTGTTACACAGGATGTTTGAGCTTCAGCAAGAACCAATGAGGTTCATTCTTGTGTTACGCAGCATGTTTGAGCTTTAGCAAGAACCAATGAGGTTCATTCTCGTGTTACGCAGCATGTTTGAGCTTCAGCAAGAACCAATGAGGTTCATTCTCTTGTTACGTAGGACCTTTGAGCTTCAGCAAGAACCAATGAGGTTCATTCTCGTTACGCAGCACGTTTGAGCTTCAGCGAGAACCAATGAGGTTCATTCTTGTGTTACGCAGGACGTTTGAGCTTCAGCAAGAACCAATGAGGTTTATTCTCGTGTTACACAGGATGTTTGAGCTTCAGCAAGAACCAATGAGGTTCATTCTTGTGTTATGCAGGACGTTTGAGCTTCAGCAAGAACCAATGAGGTTCATTCTCGTGTTACACAGGATGTTTGAGCTTCAGCAAGAACCAATGAGGTTCATTCTCGTGTTACGCAGCATGTTTGAGCTTCAGCAAGAACCAATGAGGTTCATTCTCGTGTTACGCAGCATGTTTGAGCTTCAGCAAGAACCAATGAGGTTCATTCTCTTGTTACGTAGGACGTTTGAGCTTCAGCAAGAACCAATGAGGTTCATTCTCTTGTTACGCAGCACGTTTGAGCTTCAGCAAGAACCTATGAGGTTCATTCTCATGTTACGCAGCACGCTTGAGCTTCAGCAAGAGGTTTGTTCATAAAGCAGGTTCGGTTGAGCTTCTGTTTATGTCCGCTGATTAATGTTTATATGTGAATAAAAGCCTAAATTCAATCTGTTCATCATATAATGCGATCATGTCTCTTCAGAAAATTTGGACTAACTGCTCAATTCACACGGATTAATTTCACGATCTCTTTACCTTTTTGAAGCATCAAAGTGGTAGTTGCGTAGCTGCCAATGGAGGGACAGAAATCTTTCAGATTTCATCAAAAAGATCTTCATTTATGTTCCGAAGATAAACTGAAGTCTTATGGGTTTGGAACAACATGAGGGTGAGTAATTAATTGAAGAATTTTCATTTTTGGGTGAACTATCCTTTTAAGATGTCTTTTTTTTTTTTAACAAGATCTAAAATAGTTTGACAAAACTATTAATTATCATTTTTAGATGTCTTCATTTTGGGGATGGAAAACCTTAATCGTGATACGGAATAATGTGATTATTAAACTTCAAAAAGGCGAATAAATGTGAACTGATTAGCCTAAACATGAAGGGAATTAACACAGAATGTCACATGAAGGAAATAAATCTGAATCTAAATGAATCTGAGATATCTAATTTGATTATCTTTGTCTGTTTCTTTAGTTGGAGAGGAGGATGAATTGTCCATAAAGGACGCTGCGAATGCTGTGGTTGAAGCAATGGGTTTTAAAAGTGACGTGATTGTATCCTTTCACACACAATTACTCTTCTCAATGCTCATGGAGAATCTTTTTTACAGAACGTTAATCTTTGTTCTGTGGAACATAAAATAAGGTAATTTGCAGACTTTAAAGATTTTTCTTGAACTGTTGAGCTTCAAAAAGCATCATAAAAGTAGTCCTTGAATGACAAGAGTTTTCCTTTTGGCGTGAACTACCTTTTATTCACAAACCTTAACTAACCGCTCTCAGTATGACACTAGTAAAGCAGACGGTCAATTCAAAAAAACCGCCAGTAATGCCAAACTACGCAAATACCTGCCAGACTTCAAGTTCACACCGTTCAAAGCAGGTGATCAATCTTCACTTCTCGCTTCAGCATTTACAAAATGTTCTTCTATAGTAGTCAAAAGAACAGCCATTATAGGTGCTTTTATTTTTTCCAGCCATCAAGGAGACATGTGACTGGTTTGTGGCCAATTATGACATCGCCCGTAAATGAAGATCTTCACATCTCATTAGCTGTGGGGAGTTTGAACTTTTCAGTGCTGGAAAGTGGAAACCAATGACTGATCGAACCATTTCAGCATCCCTTAATAATCTTTATGAAGACAAATAATGCATTTTCAAATGCATTTATTGAAGTCCCCATGAAACCATGAAAGGGATTTTAGTATGAATATGTTAGCCGTAGTAATGTCCAGGGGTTAAATTGGGATTTATTATGTGGGGGGGGGCTCTCTGAGAAACTGAGAGTTTTTCAAAGAAATGGAGAAATTGAGTCTTACATGATATGTGAAAAACTGCAAGGTTAAGAGCATATACTTTGCATTGTTGTAGTATCAACAGGTATTAGGACATTTAGCATTTACATAATCAGCAGTGGTGGAGTACAAATACTTCGTTACTTTACTGAAGTATATTTTTCACGTATCTGTACTTATGTAGAATCAATAGTGCATAGGCTATTTTTGACTTTTACTTCATTACATTTTGCAGCAATTATTATACTTTCTACTCCACTATATTTCTACAACGTTTCGTTACATTTTCTGATCAGTTTTTCCCCTGCGAAAACAGGGATTGAAAAAAATCTCCTGTTTTCGGTGCTGATGCGGTAGTGGTTCATGTAACATGTAAGGGTGGCGCTGCCAATAAAGCACCTACAAGCTGTCACAAAGAACCGGCAAAAGTAATGATAATGAATATGTAAAATATAGCAAGGAGACATTTTAATTGTTTATTAATAAACAAGTGTTTTCTGTGTCAGTGCCCTGCATAGATAAAGTTGACGATGCTGACTCGCGATCTTCGCAGCAGTGAACGCGCCAGAGAGAAATGCGCATTTCATACGGATTACACAAGCAGCAGTCTGTTTTCTTTCGTTTTGAATTGTTCTGTTTAAAAGAAGACATTTCAAGCTTTCTATATTTCTCAGGTCTGTGAGGCAAGTAGGCAACCTTACGCTGAGTTTCGGTTCATTTAAGAGACGAGATCCAGTTCACGCGCCGGCGCCTTAGTGTCATGTTTATCTATTGTCTGTAGGGCTGGGACAACGCGGCGAGGTCATCGATGACGTCGACGCAAAATATGCGCGTCGATTCGTCGACCTGTTTTCATTTCTCTAAAAAACTTTGCAAATTACTTCACAGTGTGTACCTTATGATCGCTGATACGCGATGGCCGGACCATCATTCTATCCAACGTTATATAACCAATCCAGGGGTTTTCCTGCATTGAATTTTTTTTGGTGGCTGCCAAAGCCTTATTTGATCGGTGAGTGATGTAGAATAGAATGACTGACTGCGCTTGACAGGGCGCATATACGAGAGAGAGCCCCGGCCGCGCGCGCGCGCGCACTCACCGTCTTCAAACAACACGAGCGCTGTCTTGCTCTCTCTCTCTCCCTCGTGCATATTAATCAAAATCATTATATTAGACACGATAGAAAAAGGGCGGAAGACCAAAGTTTCACGTGGAGCATTCAGAGATTTTTTTCTCTTGAATTACCGCGGAGTGTGAATTGTGGTAAAAAATAAACTGCCAGGATAATCACACAACGCTTGCCGTAGGCTACACGTCCACTAATTAAACGTACGATTCGCGAACTAATGACTCATTTGAACCGATTCACTTTAATGAATGGTTAAAACAACTGATCTGTCCAACACTGAACTCACGAGACGTCTGAATCGGTGTATAACAAATCGGTAACACTTTACAATAATGTTCCATTTATTAAATACTAGTTAAGTACTTTTTTTTATTAGTATTTTTTTTTTTTTTAAGAAAAAGGTGAGTGGCAGAGTGTATTACTATACGTTGTTGTTATTTTTATGTGAATGAAGAATTAAAAGATGCACTTTTTTCAGTAAGCTAGGACTATGAGTTTTCAACATAAATGTTCAATTCTGTTGGTTCAGGAAGGACGGGCTGCTGGCTCCCACTGTTAATTTTTATTTATTTTTTGTTGGAAAAGCACTCTCTGTATTAGCTTAAAGTCAAGTCAAGTCAAGTATATTTGTATAGCGCTTTTCACAATACAGATTGTATCAAAGCAGCTTCACAGTATTAAATTAAAATAATACAAAAAAGTTTGGTTCAAGAGTAATTTATTGATTGATAAAATTAAATTAAATATCCCCAAAATATCCCCAACTGAGCAAGCCAAAGGCAACAGTGGCAAGGAACCGAAAAACTCCAAGTGACCTAATGGTGTCCTAAAACTCCATCAGGTGACCTAATGGAGAAAAAAAAAACCTTGGGAGGTGGTTCAGGATTTAAAGGGGTGGATCAGGATTTTCGACATCGGACCTCATTTTCAAATGAGCCTGGTTGTTATTCATCAGTGGAGACAGTTTTCAAAAAAATTCATCCAGTCCTTACTTTTGGATAGTTCGCCGGTGCTAGGCTAGCGCGAGTCAACGGTGCACATTAGCCTGCAATTAAAAACAGTTTTACCCACTCCACAGTACACCAAAAGCAAATAAATTATAACGCCAGACTATCGATGTAAATGTCTGTTGAGACAAACGTGGCCCTAGTCCTATGTAGATACTCTGTAACTTTAGTGATGAGTGTCAGCAGCAGGTAAATACACTTGCGTGATTGTAATGTGGACCGGCTCTCTCGGTTTCCTAGGTAACCAAATATAGCTCCGCCGCTGCTGTAGACTGCTTATAAATACAGGGAACAAATTATAACTAATGCAATGTGATGAAAGGGTAGTTTGATTTCTAACATTATTCTCTCAACAGACATTTACATCATAGTCTGGCGTTATATAATTTATTTGCTTTTGGTGTACTGTGGAGTGGGTAAAACTGTTTTTAATGGCAGGCTAATGTGCACCGTTGACTCGTGCTAGCCTAGCACCGGCGAACTATCCAAAAGTAAGGACTGGATGAATTTTTTTGAAAACTGTCTCCACTGATGAATAACAACCAGGCTCACTTGAAAATGAGGTCCGATGTCGAAAATCCTGAACCACCCCTTTAAAGCCCTCAAGTTTACATTGGTTACTGTATTCTTTCAATTGCTCTAAACAAGTATTTTGGGTGACCTTTTTATTTTTTTATTGAATGCTAGACATCAAGTTGTTGTTATTTTCATCTGAAAGAAGAACTTTTTTCAGTAAGCTAGGCCCTATGTGTTCAGTAAGCTTGTTTCAGTAAGCTATGTGTTTTCAAGGCTTTAAGGTTTTATTGAATGCTACCTCTGACTAAGAATGCATTACTATGCACTTGTATAGTCTTTTATTTAGGAATTTTAAGAGCAATAAACATATTGCAATGTTAAGGAATTCATGTTTTTTTTCATTCAGATATGTAAATTAACATGTATAAATTACTATTAGTCAATTAATGGGGATTGGGGAGATAATCGATAATCGAATCGAAATCGAATCGGACTGGAAAAATGAATCGTTAGATTAATCGATGCATCGAAAAAATAATCGCTAGATTAATCGTTTAAAAAATAATCGTTTATCCCAGCCCTGATTGTCTGCTATATTTACTTCTTATTTATTAAATCCAGGCAATTGGTTGATGAAACATTGATTAAAATGAAGATACAATTAATACAAAACGAAATTCATTTTAAAGAAAGGCTTTGTGCTTTCTGTTTGAGGTCTCTGTGAAAGTTTTAAACAGTCTTTTAGTGCCGCTTTCAGAGCGCTCACGTCCGTTACATTGTTTTTTCCTTATAAATGCAAACATGAAAAATAAAATAAAATGAATATGTTATGTTCTGTGGAGAGTATCCGGTGGGTAGTATTACTTTTGGTTTGCGCAGTGTAATTCATAGAATTACAAAAAAATATTTTGCTACCTAAAAGTTAAAGATTTTTTGTGTCACGTCCACGGCATGTGTAGCCTATTTCCCTCATATTAAATATAAAACGGATGTGTAGACTTATATTTTTCTAATGTCTGGACTCCTTTATTAAGGGAGTATATGGATATATAAACAGTTTCAATATACTGGTATTAAATGCATTTTCTGAGAATTTATATTTCAAGTTTTTACTGCAAATGTCACGTCCATAACGCTGGAATTGATATCACTTGATTACACATTGTATTACCTTGTTATGATATAGTGACCCATACAATGAGCCAAACATATTTTCCTTACCTTGTCATTCAAGGCCAGGGCACTTTTTGTACAACCAACGTTGTGCTGAACTTGACAAAATTGATCTTCTGTTGCAGCGGCGGCCAGCAGCTCGTGAGGTTTTTTTTTCTTTCTTTTTTTTCAAGGCAGTAAGTTAGAAGGTTCTGGAACTTTTGCACGCTTCCACATCCCGTGCAACTACGGATCTCCCTGACAACGAGATTAAGCAGCTGAACAAGAATACGGCCATGTTCCGATTGTTCTCATCTCAGCTCCGCCGAGACAAAATAGCATGCCATTTCAAAAATCTTTCATTTATTGTCAGAAATATGTTTTCATAAAGCATCACTTTCATCAAATTTTATGTGACAATTTCCAACAGGCAACTGACTGCAAACAGGCACATCCGGACACAAACGAGCAGGCTTATGTGCCGGGGCTGAGGCCCGGAGAGTGTTACAGGGTATCCTGTTGTATCCCAGAGATGCCAGCTCGACTCTGGAGCAACCTGCAACGTGATGAGCATCAAGGACAAAATGAGACTATCACCCAGCTGAATAGTGTAGAGCACATCAAGTTGAGCATGCTGACTAAAGAGAGCTTAATCAGCACGTACCATGATGTCTTCAACGGCCCCATTGACTCTCTGCCTGGCGACCTTCACTTTGAGCTGGACAGCACTGTGGTCCCTGTGCAGTGCGCTCCCAGAAACGTACCAGTGGCCCTCAAAGCAGCCGTTAAAGCGCAGTTGGACCAGTATGAAAAGGATGGGCATTTAGTCACAGTCACACAACCCACTGACTGGATAAGTAATCTGGTCATAGTGAAGAAGCCAGAGAAACTTAGGCTCTGTATTGACCCCAGACCCCTGAACCGAGCTCTCAAGCGGTCCCATTACCTTATGCCCACCTTAGATGATGTGCTGTACAAACTGCCAAAAGCACGTATCTTCACGCTGGTGGACGCGCAGGATGCGTTTCTACAGTGCCGCCTGGATGAGGAGAGCAGCCTGATGACTACATTTTGGACGCCATGGGGCAGGAAACGCTGGCTGAAACTCCCTTTCGGCATGTCGGTTGCGCCAGAGCTGTATCAGAGGAAGCAGCACGAGCTCCTGGTGGGCTTGAAAGGAATTGAGCCTATAGCTGACGACATCTTAATTGTGGGCTGTGGCGACACAGAGGAGGAAACCATTCGAGACCATGATGCAAACCTCACCGCACTGATGGACAGATGCAGGGAAGTAAAATTGAGGCTGAGTCTGAAGAAGCTGCAATTTCGAGTTAAGGAAGTCCGCTTTCACGGCCACGTCCTCTCGGCTGAGGGCCTCAAAGCTGACCCTGACAAGGTCAGAGCAGTTCTGGACATGCCCAACCCCACAGACACTAAAGATGTGCAGCGTTTTGTGGGGTTTGTGAACTACCTATCCAAGTTCATGCTGCGCTTATCAGAGGTCTGTGAACCACTGGGGAGGCTGTGGCACTGGCTGCCAAAGCACGACACGGCCATGAAGGAGATCAAGATGCTGATTACAGCTGTACCTGTTTTGAGGTATTATGACATTATAATAATGTGCATTGTCCCAAACAGAGCAAAATTATGCTCAAATAGAAAAAGAATGCCTCAGCATTGTGTTTGCCTGTCAGCGATTCCACTACTACCTGTATGGGAGAAGTGATGTTACAGCAGAGACAGATCACCGCCCGTTGGTGTCCATCTTCATTAAGCCCCTCCTCAGTGCACCAAAGCGCCTCCAGAGCATGCTCCTTACGCTTCAGAACTACTGCCTCAAAGTGGTGTACAAGCCAGGCCCGGAAATGTACATCAGTGACACGCTCAGCAGAGCTGCTACCCCACCACAGAGCACAGACACACAGTACAGGCGGGAAATGGTCTGCAGCCTGCAGCAGGAACAGTACGACACCGCAGCAATTCAGCAGACAGACTATCTGAACGTCACCAGCCAACGCCTCACACAAATCCGACAACACACAGAGAAGGATGAGTGCCTTCAGATGCTCAAGACTGTTGTGCTTGAAGGATGGCCAGACTGCAGAGAGGAGACGCCCATAGTGATTAGAGGGTACTGGGCCATCAGAGAAGAAATCAGTGTGCAAGACGGCGTACTCTTCAGAAGCCAGCGTGTTATCATTCCTAAAACTTTGCGACCGGAAATGCTGAGACGGATCCACTACAGCCACATAGGGGGAGAGGCTTGCTACAGGCAAGCTCGTGACACTCTATTCTGGCCCAACATGCAGGGGGAAATCAAAGACTTTGTGCAACAATGCTCTGTGTGCAATGAGTACGCACATGAACAACAGAAGGAGACCATGATGTCACACCCACTACCCACACGTCCCTGGCAGATAGTGAGCATGGACCTGTTCAACCATGCAGGAAAGGATATCCTGCTCGTGGTGGACCATTACTCTGACTTCTGGGAGGTCGATCTGCTTCCTGACCTCTCAGCTGAAACTACGGTCCTGAGGTGCAAGGCTCAATTTGTACGCCATGGCATACCAGACCGGGTCATTTCTGACTGTGGATGTCAGTTTGCATGTGGAGCTTTTAGGACATTTGCAAAAGAGTGGTGCTTTGAGCATGTTACCTCATCGCCAAGACACCCAAAAGCCAATGGCAAAGCAGAGTCGGCAGTAAAGATTGTAAAAAACCTGTGCAGAAGAGCTGCATTTGCTGGCGAGGACCCATGGAAAGCTATTCTCCATTGGAGAAACACACCCACCGAAGGACTGCACTGCAGTCCTGAACAGTGGCTGATGTCGCGGAGACTGAGGACGCACCTCCCTGTGGCGGACCAGCCCCGGGTCATCAATGAGATACCGGACAAACTGTGTGTGAAACGCCAGATGGCGAAACTGAGCTATGACAGATCAGCCAAAGATTTACCTGAGCTGAACATCGGCCAGCCCATCAGGATGAAACCACTCCCTGGGGACAGGACTGGCCGGTGGAGAAAAGGGGTGTGCCTGCAGCAGGTGGGCCCCAGGTCCTATGTTGTTAATGTGGAGGGGACAACATACCGTCGCAACAGGGTCGATCTTAGACCTGCGGAGAGAGTCCCCTCGTTGTCATCAGGGCATCTAGAACATTCCCCGGAGCATCCCGGGGACGCACATGCCTCAGAGGAGGGCTCTGCGAGCGAGGACAGCAGTGAAGAGACAGGCATCAGTCATGGGGGGGGGGCGACCCATTCATCACAAACCAGTTATACGCCACACAGAGCGGAGTAGGGCCAGGCATACTCCCGGAGTGGCAGGCTTATTAAGCCTCGGGATAGATTGAACCTGTAAGTGGGGCAAACTGAACAAGGAAAGTGAACACTGGAAAACAAGAACACTGCTAATAGCTGTCATATCAGTATTTGTGTTCCAACAGCTGTGTTAGGTAAATTAGGTTTTGTTCTGTTCATGGTAATATTAATAAGTTGGGGTGTTCTTTGCACAGTTAACAGGTAGAGTTTAATGAAGTTCAGGTTTGTGGGCAATGTCATTTAATGTTTGGATATCTTACTACAGGAAGGGAGATGTTACAGGGTATCCTGTTGTACTGCTTAGGCAGCAGCTCCACCTTGTGGGAAACTTGGGTATGTTAACATGTAACAGGAAGTCAGCAGTTTTGTGCTACGGGTGCATGTGAATTCTGCAATATATATTAATACACGGATCTTAACCCACCGAATGTGTAGCGTCCTTATTCATCAACTTGCAACAGAGAGCCCCAGCCCAATTTAACCACTGCTAATGTCTATAAGCTAGTGAGCTCCAAAACAATGACAAAATTCATATTCAGAAGATATAAGCATTCGAAACTTACAGTCTTTCACTTCTGCCAATAAGGATCAATGATTTTGATGACTCTGCACGTCAGCGTTTCATCAGATTTCCTGTCCAATCAAATGTTCTAGAATCTGAAGCTCCACCCCCTACATTATAAATAGATGCTGAAGTGGCGGTACATGGTGCACTATATAGGGGATAGGGAATGATTCAGACAGTGTAAACATGCTTTCCTTTGGGACGAATGAAGTTCTACATTTTATATACGATGTTATACACCATTTAATCATGATACTTGTAGGAAAACGATGGTTATATAAACAGTAATTGATCCCAAAACAGTGGTTAATTTTTCTAAATATCGGTGAACAGTCTTACAAACTCGATAGCTTACAAAAGCTACAGTAAAAACTACATCAACACTAATGTTGGCTAGCAGGCGAGCGGAGGCAAATGGCTTTGCTCTTTGTTTACATAGCAACAACATAAAACATATTATTTGTAGTTGTGTTTTCTATTAACAGTTCCAATTAGAAGACATACTTACAATTTATGATCCACAAACAACAGATTGTCCTGACAAAGTGAGAACGGCACCGTTTCAGGAGAAGCTTTTGTGCGTAGCTGCTTTGTACTCTCTTAGTTTCTGGAAGCAGTTCTCCGTAGAATGTGCAGCACACAGATAAACGTTGGGGTTATAATGTTCATGAACAGTGTTTAAAATAAATTTGAACCTTTCTTAAGTTCGTCAGCCTCCGGAAGGCCAAACAAATGAGTTTTGGAAATTGTCTCTATAACAGCAATAACTCTGTCTTCCACACAAATTTTTTTGCGTATACCGTGGGCGGAGATTATTTAAATGAGTAACATTATGACTTCATAAAGCCTGGAAAAAACGTGTTGTTGTCCAAACGAGCCATTTGTTATATTTGTTGAATAGGTGATTCAGTTAAATATCTCCCTTTGGAGTGGACTTTGAGTTTTGTAACCTTGCAGATCTTTTTTTAATGCCCAAACAGCAACATTACAGACTAAATAAAGTTGAAAAAGTGAATAAGCATAATAGTAGGCTACCCCTTTAAAATTTTATTAAGTGGTTAAGTTGATCAAAAAAGCTAAAAGTTACTCTTGGAGGTTTTATTTACAAATGTGTATTAGAAGACATAATTGGCATAAGTATGAGGATTATAATTATTAGTTATACAGTTATTTGTTATACAGCTCTCGACCTGTAGTTAGAAGCAGTTTCTTGTTTGCATGACATGTGGACTGAATAAATCCTTATCTTGCGCAAAATATGCAAGCTGACTTTTAGTGCAATCTATATATTTTATTTATAATACAAATGTTATTTATGTCTTTTAGTTTGTCAGAGATTTAAAGCGCAGTTTTTGAAGAGTGCGCATGTGCGAACCTGCTCAAGTGTAAGAACGAGCTTATGATTGAATCTGGAAATAAAGCAAAATAACTCAGAAAAATGAGAAATAGTCCTCAGATGCATGTCCGTAAATTTAAAGCAAAACATCTAGCATTAATTCGATCTCAAACAGATTAATTAAAAGAAGTTATTACTCCACCATGACATCATTAACCAACGTGTTTGAACGACCAATTTGCGACAGTCTGGTTTCGGGAAACAGTCGTGACATGACTAGCTAGTTGATTTCTTCAACGATGCATCATACTATTGTAGTTAAGCACAAGTTATGTGACTGCAAGGAAAACTCACCCCAGATGAGGAACAGACATACCTCCTGTTGAAACATGTGTTGTTGGACATTCCCTTGCAAGATGTTGATGTATTGCCATCACCCAAACCAGCTAAGTTAGTTCTGTACCTTCAAATGTTGTACAGCAGACAAGTGGAATTACACCGGTCTGAGAGACTTCACATGTGCAGTAGCAGCCTGAACTCAGAATAATGTTATTTGGGAGTGTGACCATTAGAGGGCGTGCTTGTAAAACAAGTGGCCTTACCCCTCAGAGTTAGCATTAGCAGAGTTGTTGTTGCCCGGGCGCGATATTTTTTTCCCCAGGATGGTAGGGGAAGACTCATGAATATTCATTAGGGAAGTCATCCCTGATTGGTCTTAACCCCAGTGACGGGTAGGTTTAGGGCGGGGTTAGGGGTAGGTCATCAGACCAATCAGGGATGACTTCCCTAATGAATATTCATGAGTCTTCCCCTACCATCCTGGGGGAAAAAAATATCGCTGCCCGGGCTTGGTAGCAGATCCCGCTCGTGTGTCCCTGTGTACCCTAGTGAAAAATCAATATATTAAAATGTATTTGAAATACATTTATTTTATGCTAAGTATTACTACAAATACATTTACACATTTATGTAGGCTACTTATAATAAAAACCCTGCAATTGCACTTTTGGTATACTTAATACTTAAAGTCTGCTAAATTGGAACTAATTTTGTAAGTGTACTTTAGTTATCCAGAAATAGTGATGAAGTTCAACTAAAGATTTAAGTATATTTGATTGAGCTAAAGTAGAACTATTGCAAATATACTTTAGGGACACTTTAAATATCTTGCATTTTAAAGACTGATATCATACAGAGATCATACTAATAGTGATATTAAAACACATTTTAGGCTTGATATTAATAAATGTGCATTGTGCAATAATGAAGTGCTCCAAAAAAAAGTTTAATTATAATATTTATATCAGTAGGCTAAGTCTCAAGAGATATGTCAGTAAATATGGTAATAGTTTGTAGTATACTTAGTATGAAATAAATGTATTTTGAATACATTTTGGTATAGGTTTTTTTCACTAGGGTAAACATCTGTAAATTTAGACACGTCTATGACCAGTCCCGAAATCTAAGCTGTTGTCCCGAATCTGGCCCTAATTGTCCCAAAAATTATACTAAAGCAAAATTTAGAATAGGCCTAGTTATTGTCTGATAAAACACAAACTGTCCGTGGAGGTTGAGTCGTCCTGCTCAATATGTGCAGCATCTTTTTTGTTTCTTTTTTTTTGAAGTTCTAGATACCGTAGGCACTGTAGATATGCATTGATAAGCTAATTTTCATTATCTTATTATTTTCTGTGTGCAAAAAAATACTTCGACCTAATGTCTGATGTCGGGTTACACAAAGCAAATCATCTACACAATTATTTAATGTTCTTATTTAATGACCGACAATTTAGTTAATATAATTTTGAAGGTTTATTAGCATTAGGCTATAGCCTGAAAGGTCTGATTTACGCACTGTTACAACAGTCATTGTTTTTTTGTTTTGTTTTTCACAATGACATTTCAGTTCATGATTTTATTGTCGTTTTTTTGTGGCAGACTGAAGACTAATGACAGAAAATAAAAATAGTTTTGGTTCCGGTTTGAAATTCATTTTTTGAGCGCTTTCTCCTTTAATTGTTGATGTCATGAACAACATAATTTTCTGTTCTGTCTCCTCTTCCCTTTTGCATTGTATTTGAATGGGAGAGATTTATTTTGACTTCTAAAAATCTTATTTAATCTTTATTGTAATTATTGCTTTTATGTCTATTGTCACCCCAATGTATTTGTATAATCATGTTATTGTACTTAGCTGTGATTATTTTTGCCATTTTTTTGTTGTCTTCGGCTCAATATGTGGAGATGAGAGCACATGGTGACAAGTGCACATCATATTCATGTTATAGAAAACCCGGGTGATTCACTCTCTAAGAGTCTGCTTATTTGGGTTTGTATCAAGTGTTTTTCTCTGATGTATTATTGTCTTGTATAATGATTTGTGCTACCTATCAGATTGTGCTACCAGCATCATATTCATGTGGTTTGAGGCTTTTGTTCAACGTCCATACCTACCCCATCCTAAACCTACCCTTAAAACAATGCAAATATATTGTTGGGAGCACAATCTGATGTTTTGTCAGCACACAGCTACTTAATGATGCTTTCCTGCTCGATCCTGAATAACGTGACTCTTCCAGAACAGAGATGTAAAGTTTCTCTGGCATTTTCAAAGGCGCATAAAATGTAATACAGTGGCTTGATACACAACGAAATCCAAATTTTAAACATCTTTTACTGAACCAATTTTATGGGCCTTATACTTCCTATCTGAGCCAATGCAGATGAATGAGCAAAGTTATTTCAGGGCAAGACCACCCTGATTGTAAAGCAAATTGTGATTGATTGGTCAGCGCAAATGGCTGTTATCTGATTGGCTTAAGAAGACAGTGGGTGGAGTCCACTTATGTGTGGATTTTTCTGCACATCTTAATGCTAGAAATGTTTAAAAATACACAAATGATATATAATGATTCAGATTTGCAGAATCATGCAAAAATAAAGGTTTACAGTAACATGTGTGACATGTGTGACATTATTGGTTAATGCATTATTCGTAGTGACCCATGATAGATTTATTTCGTCTTTCCTGCGACTTTCTGTAATAAACAACATACAATAGCACTGGTATTACAAAACGTTCAGTGGCACAGTGTTAGTGTCTGTCAGTGTTTCTCGACCATGTCAGTGGCACATACCAATGAAGACCGGATGTCACTTAATGTTAATACCGCCTCACCATGACTGGGAACCCTTAAAACAATCAAAAAATCCTTTATATAGAAAAGCACATTACACATCATTATTTAGCATTATTACAGTACATTAGAAAATAAACATAGAACATACCCTGATAGACCAGTAAGAACAGAGGAAAATGTACAGCAGCAAACACAGCATAAAATCAGGATCATCAAGAGACAAAAGATTAAAAAGATTAATCCAAAGACTAAAGAGCTCTATGTTTGTTATTAATGAATGTAGGGATGCACGATTAAAGCCCAAAATCATATTGTGACTAATTTATCATATTATTATTATTATTATTAAATGAACAACTCTCTGTACTTCAGTTGTCATTTTCCAAGTTTGGCCGATCATTTGCCAAGATGTGAAAGGATTCCCGAGTAATCTCCTTTAATTAAAATAAGTTTCTTTATTAAAATATAAATAGATGGAAAATAACTTGGAGAAAAAAAAAGTCAGAATTGTGACTTTTTAACACGCAATTGTGAGTTTATATTGCGCAATTGAGTGTTTATATCACTCTTGTGACTTTGTATCACACAACTGTGACTTTGTTGCATCACTCAATTGTGACTTTGTATCACTCAATTGTGACTTTTATATCACTCTATTGTGACTTTGTATCACTCAATTGTGACTTTGTATCACACAATTGTGACTTTGTTGCATCACTCAATTGTGACTTTGCATCACTCAATTGTGACTTTGTATCACACAATTGTGTGAGAGAAAAAAGTCAGAATTGTGAGATAAAAAGTCGCAATTACCTTTTTTCTTTTTTATTCTGTGGCAGAAAAAGCTTCCATAGGGAAGGGAAGCAGTCCATGCATTTAATAAATGCATTTGAAAACAGTATTTTGCAGTTTTAGTAATTGCAGAGCTGTAAAATGTACGTCTTTAAGAAAAACTTTAAATAAACATGAAAAGAGAGCTACAAAAGCAGTGTTCAATGATTTTGTGTTCATAAAAATGATTAACGGTTGTTCAAGGTGTTTGATCAGTCATTGGTTTCCAGCATTTATACAGCTAGTCCTAGTTTCAGACTGGCTGAACGTCTGATGCATATGTCACACAAAACTGGAAACACTGTCATCATCTGATTGCTTTGGATTCTACCGGACACCAGATGTGCGTCACGGTTTTTAACGGTCTGCTGGAAACAAAGCTGTCATGACATCGCACCAGTACAGAAAGCCGAAGTGTTTACAACTGTAACAATAAGCGCTTATGATCAACTAAATGCTGGGTTTTCAAAAGTATGAGAAGTTTCCAGCATAGACTCTTTAAAATATACCTAAGAGTTTTACAAGCTAGTCTGTAATTGTAGGAACATCGACTTTAATTTTTTCACGTCCCTAAACGTGATGCTGAACAAAACTAACTGTGATTGGTTGTTTTACACTTCAGTCAGACGCCCTCTGGTCCTTGGCCAATGAAAGCTACTATGAAATCCAGAACTTCGTCCAATGAGATGTGAAGATCTTCATTTACGGGCGATGTCATAATTGGCCATAAACCAGTCACACGTCTCCTTCATAGCTGGAAAAAATAAAAGCACCTATAATGGCTGTTCTTTTGACTACTATAGAAGAACATTTAGTAATTGCTGAAGCGAGAAGTGAAGATTGATCACCTGCTTTGAACGGTGTGAACTTGAAGTCTGGCAGGTATTTGCGTAGTTTGGCGTTACTGGCGGTTTTCTTGAATTGACCGTCTGCTTTACTAGTGTCATACTGAGAGCGGTTAGTTAAGGGTTAAAGGGTTTGTTCACGCCAAAAGAAAAAACTCTGTTATACAAGGACTTCTTTTATGATGCATTTTGAAGCTCAACAGCAATCGGTAAAGTCTTTTGTGCTCCACAGAACAGAGATTGTAAAAACTGAAGATTTTCACAGTAATCGTGTGTGAAAGGATACAATCACGTCACCTTTGAACTCCATTGCTTCAACCACAGCGTCCACAGCGTCCTTTATGGACAACTCATCCTCCTCTCCAACTAGAGAGAAAGAAAGACAAAGATAAACAAATTTACTTAATTAGCCCTTGTGTTGTGTTCACAACCCTATAACACTTGTGATGTTCTAGGGATGGGAGGGTATGAAAATTTCCTATCACGATTATAGTGACCAAAATTATCGTGATAATCAATATTATCACGGTTTTGATAAAACGAGATGAAAGTGTTCAAAAAGAACTGATGCTCACACTGAAAACAGTTTTATACTTGAAAATCAACAAACAACAAATAAAACAAGCAGCTCTATGCACTTTTTTAAGCAAGATTCTATTCTGTGGCATAGAGACAGAGCGCAACGCGTCATAATCTGAAGAGCACGCCCACCGGGGGGGGAAACAATCCAACCGTCTCCATTGACTTTGCATGGTGAGAGGCTGCCTCCTTGTCATTTATGACTTATAACAAAAGACAGAAAAATGCCTAAAAGCTGCTGTGTGACAAGGTGTACAGCAAACCAGCTAAAAAAAACAAGAAATACATTTTTATAGTCAGCCTTTAATGAGACAAAAGTGGATACAGGCAATAAGACGTGAAGCATCAGCAGGAAGAATGGGGAAATTGTGGGACCCTGACACTCAGTATGTCTTCGTGTGCAGTAAACATTTTGTCACTGGTAAGTCAAATATCCAAATGTCAGTTTTATATATTATATTTATGTAAGCTAAGCTGTAGCATTTTGACAGTATGCAACTTTTAGATTGTGGATAAAGCAGAAAGCTATACAGTAACGGTTATGTTTGCGAGTGCCTTAGCTACAGTAGTAGGGTTACGTTACTAAGAATAACGTATATATTATTATGTAACGTGTATATAATTACCCATATTAATATTTTCATTAATTATTACTAAGTGCCTTAGTTACAGTAATGGTTAGGTTTGCCAAGCTACAGTTGCTTGCTAACGCATAACACTAGCTTGCTAACTTATTTTAGTTAAAATAAATTTTACAATGTCATGTCGCGTTCCAGTGAGCGTAGTTCTCAGAGTAGTTCGAGAACTAGTTGCGCTCTGTCTCAATTGATCCACTTTTATGTCCTGAAACAACCGTTTTTTGGGGTCGACAGCTTATAAAAAAAAAAATCTGGGTTATTTAGCTTGTTTGCTGTACACATTGTCACATAGCAGCTTTTAGACACTGTTTTGTTTTTTGTTATAAGTCATAAATGACAGCAATGCAAAGTCAATGGAGACGGTTGGGCATGGCCTAAATACGCTCTGTCTCTATTTCCTTCCATATAATTGTCAGGATACAGGCCAGGAGACAGAGGTAAGTGAATCCAAACACAGCTTTATTTACAAATGACAAGAGTGCAAGGTGAGTATTCATTCAATTTAAGTGCAGATTCCGTGAAGATGAGTCGAAGTGGGGCAAAAAGCAGGTAAGCACTTTCACTTCAGATAAGTTGATGTCAAGTAATCACAGTTCAGTAATATTTGTCTCTTCTCTTTCAGATGCGATCGACAGCAAGCAAACTTGGATGAAACACTGGAAACTCAAAGGAACACAGGATCTCAGGCAGCATGGACTCAGACAGGATTTCTGAAGACAGCACAACAATGACATAAAGGTGAGTGTTTCAGGTAAGTATACATTACAGCTTGAAGTCTTGATGTATCAGCGGAAACGGAGACAACGGATTATGGTCTGTTCCTGTTGGAGGCTTGACAAAGAACTGGGGCTATGGTGAGTGTTTTATAGTGTCTGATGACGAGGTTGCTGATGGTGAACAGGTGCATGTGATTAGTAATCCGGAGAGTGAATGCAGGTGTGCCAAAGAGGATTCTGGGTAATGTAGTGTAGATACAGACAGACGGTAGATGTGACATTACCCCCCCCTCCCTGAAGGCGCGTCCTCGCGCCGTATAACATCCAAAGGGGTGGGAGGGTGGGCATCCTGGACTCCAGGACGGCCCAGGCGGAGCAGGCTGGTCAGGGGACCAGGGTGGAACAGGCTGTGGGCATGGCCAGGGCGGAACTGTCGGACCCTCGGGCGTCCAGGGCGGTGGTGACCCTTCGGGTGGCCATGGCGGTGAGGACCCTTCGGGCGGCCATGGCGGAGAGGACCCTTCGGGCGGCCATGGCGGAGAGGACCCTTCGGGCGGCCATGGCGGAGAGGACCCTTTGGGTGGCCATGGTGGTGCTGACCCTTCGGGTGGCCATGGCGGTGCTGACCCTTCGGGGGGCCATGGCGGTGCTGACCCTTCGGGTGGCCATGGCGGTGCTGACCCTTCGGGTGGCCATGGCGGTGCTGACCCTTCGGGTGGCCATGGCGGAGATGTTTTTTCTGGTGGCACTGGGAACCTCGTCAGAGAGACCTCCGCGGTCCCCCTAGCAGGTATACTGCGCCCCCCCAAAATTTTAATGGGGAAATTGACAGGAAAGGGGAGGTCCGGCAGCAAAGAGGATCTTGGGCTGGGCTGGACCAGCGGTGAAGAGGGCTGTGAGCCAAGCGGGACCAGCGGTGAAGGAAACTCTGGACTGGACAGGACTGGTGCAGGATCAACGGGCTCTGGCGCTTGCTCAAAGACTGGCTCTGGCTCTGGCTTTTGCTCGAAGACTGGCTCTGGCTCGAAGACTGGCTCTGGCTCTTGCTCGAAGACTGGCTCTGGCTCTGGCTTTTGCTCGAAGACTGGCTCTGGCTCGAAGACTGGCTCTGGCTCTGGCTCTTGCTCGAAGACTGGCTCTGGCTCTGGCTCTTGCTCGAAGACTGGCTCTGGCTCTGGCTCTTGCTCGAAGACTGGCTCTGGCTCTGGCTCTTGCTCGAAGACTGGCACTGGCTCGACAGGGCAGGAGACTACTAGACTCGGAGACTGGCTCTGGCTCTTGCTCGGAGACTGGCTCTGGCTCTTGCTCGGAGACTGGCTCTGGCTCTTGCTCGGAGACTGGCTCTGGCTCTTGCTCGGAGACTGGCTCTGGCTCTTGCTCGGAGACTGGCTCTGGCTCTTGCTCGGAGACTGGCTCTGGCTCTTGCTCGGAGACTGGCTCTGGCTCTTGCTCGGAGACTGGCTCTGGCTCTTGCTCGGAGACTGGCTCTGGCTCTTGCTCGGAGACTGGCTCTGGCTCTTGCTCGGAGACTGGCTCTGGCTCTTGCTCGGAGACTGGCTCTGGCTCTTGCTCGGAGACTGGCTCTGGCTCTTGCTCGGAGACTGGCTCTGGCTCGACAGGGTAGGAGACAACTGGACTCGGAACTGGACTCGGAACTGGACTCGGAACTGGACTCGGAACTGGACTCGGAACTGGACTCGGAACTGGACTCGGAACTGGACTCGGAACTGGACTCGGAACTGGACTCGGAACTGGACTCGGAACTGGACTCGGAACTGGACTCGGAACTGGACTCGGAACTGGACTCGGAACTGGACTCGGATCATCTGGGCCGAAGACTGGCTCGGGGAGCATGACGCTCTCAGTCTCTGGCTCGGCGGGCATAGCGCTCTCAGTCGCAGGCTCGGCGGGCATGACGCTCTCAGTCGCAGGCTCGGCGGGCATGACGCTCTCAGTCGCAGGCTCGGCTGGACTGGCGTGAAGTGCAGGCTCGGCTGGACTGGCGTGAAGTGCGGGCTCGGCTGGACTGGCGTGAAGTGCGGGCTCGGCTGGACTGATGAGTGGAGGGAGATCAGAGAAGTCATCATCCCTGGAGATAAGTTTGATTGTGCAGATGACTGGCTCAGGTTCTGGTTATACTGTACTGATGAGATGAGGATCGGACGGGACGTGAAGATCTGGTTGGACGCGGAGATGTTGGTGCTGGAGAAAGTGTCTGGCCTCATATCGCCCATATCCTCCCCTGTGACCTCCACGGATCCCCCGGAACACAGCTTGGCGGGTTCCCACAAAGGTCTGCTTACCATTCTGGTTGAACATAGTGTATTCCTTGGGGTTCGCGGAAGCGCTGTCTGCGGGCTGTGTAGGATCCATAGCGGTATGCGGTCAAGCCTTCTGTCAGGATACAGGCCAGGAGACAGAGGTAAGTGAATCCAAACACAGCTTTATTTACAAATGACAAGAGTGCAAGGTGAGTATTCATTCAATTTAAGTGCAGATTCCGTGAAGATGAGTCGAAGTGGGGCAAAAAGCAGGTAAGCACTTTCACTTCAGATAAGTTGATGTCAAGTAATCACAGTTCAGTAATATTTGTCTCTTCTCTTTCAGATGCGATCGACAGCAAGCAAACTTGGATGAAACACTGGAAACTCAAAGGAACACAGGATCTCAGGCAGCATGGACTCAGACAGGATTTCTGAAGACAGCACAACAATGACATAAAGGTGAGTGTTTCAGGTAAGTATACATTACAGCTTGAAGTCTTGATGTATCAGCGGAAACGGAGACAACGGATTATGGTCTGTTCCTGTTGGAGGCTTGACAAAGAACTGGGGCTATGGTGAGTGTTTTATAGTGTCTGATGACGAGGTTGCTGATGGTGAACAGGTGCATGTGATTAGTAATCTGGAGAGTGAATGCAGGTGTGCCAAAGAGGATTCTGGGTAATGTAGTGTAGATACAGACAGACGGTAGATGTGACAATAATGACCGTCGTCAATAGCAACGCATTATAACACCGCGCACATCCATGTATCGCAACCATAGACTGTAGATCGCAACGGACGCGCTCTCTCGTTTCATTCAAATACAACTTGCCGTCTTGCGTCTCCGTTTTTGATTGTATTGAAAATGAAATCAGAGTTGATTTATTGTTTACAGAATTTGATAATATTGTTGTGATCATCTTGTCTGGACGATTGTTTTGTACGCTGTACAAAATGGATTTATAAACAGGTAAGATTTAAAACATTAATCTCAATTCAATATGTCCCCGTAATTATGTGGTAAAAAAATCGGTGTAATAAGTGTACAATGATACATTATTATCCCTTAAATGTCACTCTTAAAAGTGTTTGAACTTGTTTGTTCGTCTTTGGCTCAAAGCCACACTTGCTGCGAACTTTTCTTCGCGGAAGCTTCACGTTTATTTCAAGTGAGTGAGATAAAATATTTCAACTCAAAACAACATTTTGTGCCCAATTATTTCCCAGACGTAGTTTTGGTGTTGATGTCAAAGTTAACCTCAACGCAAGGTTCGCTATAAACAGTGGGTGATGGTCACACAAGACGACTCGGCAGATTTGAAGTGTTTCCCCCCCACTGTAATGACCATCCTCGATTAAGTTTCACTCAGGACTTTTGTAAAAGCCCAAATATGACCACACCTCAGATTTGGTCCTCTTAAAAGGCTGGAAAATCTCCCGAGCACGGTCACTGCCTTCCGCCATTCCTTCTCCAATAAAAAAACAAAACAACAATTACGTGCTGCGTCAGACTGTTGCTGGCTGGACAGGATTTACAGTGAGTTATTAAAATCGCGATAATCAAACACAGTTTTAATGATAATACTAACCGTCAGTACATTTTATCGTGGTTTATAGTGAAACCGATAATCGTCCCATCCCGTTCCCGGTCAAAAATGACCGGCCTACAAAAAATAGCTTATAAATCACTTGTTATGCTATATTATCACCCAATATTGAATTCAATCTTTTTGTCAAATTGTTCTCTTTCAATTAGGACTGGTTTTATATTTCTATTTGCATCTGAATAATCGTAGGCTTCATTTATCTGAGAGTAGGCATCTAATTTTTTTAGTAAAAAAAGCATTATATGAATAAATGTGCACTCACTGTTGATCACACTAGTCTACTTTAACGTTTCACAAGGAAGTTTGTTTTGAAAAACTTTTATTTGTACAAAATGGCACAAACTTATACTTGTGGTGTTCCCGATCAAAAATGGCAAAAAAAAATTGTAAAGTTTCAGTCCAATGCGATAACATTAACTAGTATTTTCGGGAAAAATAAAATCTTCTCCGGGTCAAAATGACCCGAACACAACGTGAGGGTTAAACAGGCTGGTGCACACATTCAAATTGCAAAACAAGTTAACAGCAAGTTTAAAAGGTCCTAAAGATATGTTTTAATCAATAGACACCAGAGGTGTACCGGTACACTTAAGTCAGGGTTCGGTGAGTACCTCGGTGTTTGGGTCACGGTTCGATACGAGTTCAGTCATTTACATGTCCACCCACCCCCAGACTGTTGAGTGCTCACAATAAAAAAAAGAATAAATTGTTGATTTGTCACTCTAATTGATAGATTTTCCAATGCTGCGTGTTAAAATGCAACGGCTGTTTGATTAGCGTGTTCTGCGTAGCCTGCGCTGTCACGGCGTTCGTGGCTCGACTAGTCGAGACTGTTTTCCAAGATGGTTCCTGCCTGTATACACGTAATGTACTATCTTTATAAAGTATCTTCTTATTAAACTGTTTGTACACTTACAAAGTTCTCAATGCTTCGGTTTGCATGTAGGGACCCTCATTATGCTACCGTGTTAGTGTGAGGCTATTTTGAGCCTTGTTAGTGGTATTAACTAGCGATTTACTTTTACTTACACTGTGCCCCATATACTAGCGTTATAAGCTAATCTGTTTTTAGAGATAAAACTCTATACATTCGATTATCATCAAAACGCATCCCAGAGAACGATCTACTCGGTAACCATGTGTTAATTACCCCTAGGTTCATTTTTCACCGGAATTGTCCTTTAACATGCGGTGACAATGGCGGATACACAAAGTTCAATATCACGATATTTCAAGAAATTTAAAATATTATACACTACTGATATTAATGAACTGAATATATATTTTGTTTGTAGGTTGGGGGTTTCAATAGAAATGTATGAAATTATACAATATAAAACTTTAAAGGCCGTTTTCCCAAAATGAGTTTTTTCTCATACTCAGAGTCGGATATATCCACTTCAGTAGCACCTACAAGCACCAACTTTTCCAGTCTTATCCTTAACTATATTCTGAAGGCTTTTACAGAGGGATTGGTTGATATATCATTCCTATCCGGAGGTATAGGTCCTATTACTCCAAAAAAACATGATGAAATTAGATTTTTTAAGGCTATTGTCAGTATTCTCTAATTTACTAAGTGGTGAGTGGGAGTGTCTGTTTTGCACTCTTGATGTTTTAGAGTTTCACGTATGACTTTTTATTTTACGCCCACTTAGCCTGCTCGAATCATGCCCTCAATTTTTTGTGTGTTCACATTCCAAATGCCATAAAAGTCACCAAGTTTCATACCATTCCAATGAAGCTGTGATTTTTTAAAATTGAAAACAGAAAATCAAAAAGTGACCGAAGAGCACCAGAGATGTTATTTAATCTTATATTTGACCAAACTGAATTTGTAAGGAACTGCGGGAACACTGTGTCAAACACGGGTCGAGTACCTGACAGAATGATGGGCTCCACCTCGTCATAATCCCTCAAAACCCACAGAAACAGACGAGCCAGATCCAAGAGAGTAGATGAACTGCCGTAGAGGACGACCTGAACCCCAGACCTGCAGAGGTTTACCTTCCTCTACAAAACACACAAACACACGCAACACGTTTAACATGTGAACAGAACTCTGCTTGAATCAAGTGTGTCACACACAGAAAAGTGAAGCCAAAACATTTCGATCGCCCCCTGGTGGCTGGCTGCAATATAGGTTATAAACCTCGCCCTCTCCGAATGGGACACAAGCCAAACTGGCATATGCCTCAAGTGTTTGATTTTCCAGTAAGTTTGGTTTTAGTTAATTATTTGATGCTATAAAAATGGGTGTGAGTCATGGTTGACAGCTGTGCTTCACCTCAGGATCACTACAGCTCAGACTCAGGCTTCGAATTATGTATCAGCGCTCAAATGTCAACCGCCATTTCTGGGATATTTTGGCTTCATTTTTCTATGCTCTGGATTATTGCAGAAAGATAAACGCGTCTCACTCTTTGCCAGGTATGTCTTGTGGATCAATCCTGGAAGCACGTGACCGTCCTCAATGTTGAAGTTGTCATGTGGTCCAAAAACATTGGTGGGGATGACGGCTGTGTATCTCCGACCGTTCTGCTGAAAACACGACCTAATGGACAAACACACACAATGATTTGTTTCTTTCATATATGAAAGCTATTAACAAACACTTCACCCCCAAATTTCATAATAATAAATATATTTTGACATTATTTTCATGACAATTACACACATTCATCACAAATTGTCATAAAAATAATTTAAATAGCTAAATGTTTATTATACATGGTGTTTATTGTGCTGCATTTAATTTATGATGATTTAAATGTAAAAAATAAATAAAAAAATCTATATTTTTATTGTATCACAGTAATAGGAATTTACTGAACTTCACTAATTAGAATGAGAATTACACATACAAAAATTAAGAAACATAACCGTGGTAATGAAAATATGGATCTCATTTGATGATATGAAAATGCAAGGAAAATTTATTTTTTTCAAAATGTGACAGACATGCTTTCATGTGATGCACCCAAAAAAAGCTCATGACCAATGAACTTTGACACTGACCTGTTGTGGACATCAATCATGCGTTTGGCGTAGGCATAACCGAAATTAGACTCATGTGGCGGACCGTTGTGGATCTGAAACAGAGCGAGAAACACGTCTGTATAGATGACAAAAAATATAGGACAATTCCAAACAAAAAGTGTCTAATCATCATCTCCCTCAAATCATAACACAATTCGAGTGGATGATCTTGTAGAAAATAAACTTGACCCACTGGATCATACGCCAATGAATCATAGAAGGAAAATGTATCATGCCCTTTAAAAGAATGCTAAATACAAACCATCCCAACATCTGCCTATTAAAGTGTGTGTGTGTGTGTGTGTGTGTGTGTGTGTGTGTGTGTGTGTGCGTGTGTGTGTGTGTGTGTGTGTGTGTGTGTGTGTGTGTGTGTGTGTGTGTGTGTGTGTGTGTGTACCATGGTCTCATCTATCGGGTAGGTGGTTTTATCTGGGAATATACACGTGGACAGGCAAGAAACGACCTTCACCACCCCGAACTCATGAGCCGTCTGCAGCACGTTGTCATTGATAAATACATTATTCCTCTGAAAACAACAAACAAAGACAGTCAATGTACAGTTCAATTATTCAACAGTGATATTTACAAGCATTTATTAGATATGTGACCCTGGACCACAAAACCAGTCATAAAGGTCAATTTTTTGAAATTGAGATTTATATATCATCTGAAAGCTGAATAAATAAGCTTTCCATTGTTATGATAGGACAATATTTGGCCGAGATACAACTATTGAAAATCTGGAATCTGAGGGTGCAAAAAAATCTAAATATTGAGAAAATCTCCTTTAAAGTTTTCCAAATGAAGTCCTCGATTGTGCTGCATCCACTCACAAAAATAAGTGTTTTATATATTTACGATAGGAAATTTACAAAATATCTTCATGGAACATGATCTTTACTTAATATCCTAATGATTTTTGGTATAAAAGAAAAATCGATAATTTTGACCCGTACAATGTATTGTTGGCTATTGCCACAAATATACCCGTGCGACATGTGACTGGTTTTGTGATCCAGGGTCACATATGTCCAATGTTATAATTACCCAGAAGTCCAGGTTCTGTCTCATGTTTCTGTAGAGCCCGCCCACCATGGCGGCCAAATGAATGACGTGTGTCGGACGATGTTTCTGGAAGACTGATCTCGTCTCTTCAGCGCTCCTGAAACAGCACATGTAAATACAGTAAATACACGAAATGGACAATAAGCAACAAGAATACATTTACATATTGGCAATATATATATATATATCTCATTGCGATTTACCATTAGTGGCAAATGTTTCCATTTCATGAACACTGCAATATGCAAATAAGCATGAGCTTGGCTAACTCAAGTGTCGCGTATAGCTCCATTATGTGAGTTTAGGTCATGTCGGAAAGATCGTATTTGCGAGTTGAACACACATGAACGCCACCACAATGTCGTTAATATGATTCAATTCACATTTATTTTTATAGCGCTTTTCACAATACACATCGTGAGTCCACATTACAATTTATCAGAGGTAACTGTCTAAGCTATGTATTTCAGAAATGTACATATACAAAATCACAGTTAGCGAAAAATTTGTTAATTTAAACAACGTAATAATTTAAGGCTGAAACAATGAGCTCATTGAAGTAACAAATACTTGTTTATTAACAAATGATTATGACATAGAAAACTGTAGCATTGGTGGATGTTGATTCAGAGTTTGCGTGGGAAGCTCAGGGTTTTCTTTAAGCCCCGATGTTTACGAGTTAGCGGCTAGCAAGTTAGCAAGCTGCCTGTACAAAATCTGATAGCTTTGTGATATAACAGTAAGTAAGTACATTTTATTTATAAAGCAGATTTAAACATAGCAGAGGTATCCAAAGTGCTGAACATAGTATATACAGTACAGGCCAAAAGTTTGGACACATTACTATTTTTAATGTTTTTTAAAGAGGTTTCTTCTGCTCATCAAGCCTGCATTTATTTGATCAAAAATACAGAAGAAAAATGTAATATTGTGATATATTATTACAATTTAAAATAATTGGTATTCAATTTATTATACTTTAAATTATCATTTATTTCTGTGATGCAAAGCTGAATTTTCAGGATCATTACTCCAGTCTATCACATGATCCTTTTCCACATGAAAATAGTAATGTGTCCAAACTTTTGGCCTGTACTGTATATAAATAAAATAAAACAGTAAACAAAACATAAAACCAAACAAAACAAACAGTGAAACAGGAATATGATAATATTAAAATGCCAGGGAATAGAAATACGTTTTAAATTTTTCATTAAAAAATGTTAATGGAAGGTGCAAGGCGGATTTCCAGAGGCAATGTAACGATAAACATGATTAATATGTAACGATAAAGTTGAATAAATTAATTAAAAACATAAAAAAAGCAAAACACACATGATGTACATTCTTTGTTCTTCATTTTCTAGAAGCACAGAGTTCAAAACCTTGCTGTTTTATTAGTGTGTAGTGTAGGGCTGAGCAAATATGGGCAGAACTCTTTACTGCACCTCAATGACACGTCTGTACCATTTGCTTCACAGGACATATGCTTTCAACTACATACTGTTTATTTACTAGTGTGTTGTAATATGTAACTATGCCCTGTTTGGTCTCGTCTGACAGCCTATAAACTGAAATGAATGGTGGTGAAAGGCTTTAACCCCGCCACTCCCACACCAGTGTGTAACCTCATACTACAAGAAAGGCTTTTACGGCCTCGTCTGCACGACAGTGCTGTTACAACTGAGTTTCTATACAGTATGTTGCCCCATTCTACTATCTGTATTAAACATGTAACTTTATGAATAACTTTGCCTGCTTTAAAGGTTTTGAGAATCTTTGCTTTTATCACTGATTATGTTGAAAGCTAAAGTGATTTTAACTTTCGTTATCTAAACGTTCAGGTTAAATCCTACGTTTTCCTATTAGTTCTAAGAAAGACCTTTACCTTTAACCCCTTAACTTTGGAATATAGACATATGGTTGGTCTTGTTTTAAAGGCGACATTTGTCAGATTATTGTAGAAGTGAAATAAATTCTGAAAGTAAAAAAGAAAAAAAGTTATACAAGTTTGAGTTTATGAAAATATACAATGTAAAAATATAATTATTTATATTTTATATAAAATACATATATTACAAAATATATTTTACTCTAAAACTGCAAGAACATTAAAGCCAAAAATCTAAACAAGTTGTGTTCCAAATTTTAGGTTGATATCTCAAAAAAATTAGCTTTCAGTAAGATTTTATTTGGGCGCAGTACCAGACTTTTTCACTAGATGGACAGCCAAGCTTCCTACTGACCATATAAGGGCGCCTCTATTTTCATACATGTTTTGAGTGATCTGAAAAGTAGTCGATCTCCGAATGCAACGTAACATGAGGAGAGTAAAGATGGAAAGCTCCTAAAGCTTGTTTCCATATAAATTCACAGATATTTTTTAATGTAAGTTATCATGCTTTTCATTGAAATTACAAGTTCATGACATTTCCTCATATGGAGTGAGTTCATTATGTTGCATTCGGAGATCGACTACTTTTGACTGACAAAAATCCAGCCACCGCAAACACTAACTGATAAATTGAGTCGTACAAAACCTTTCTTATTAGTAAACTTTGTGTACTGTTTTACGGTGTGTACTTTACTCTTAACACCTTTTACCTATTTATTTATTATTCTCAGGTAAGGTAAAGAAAGTCAAATCTGACCTAAACCGTAAGCATTTAAAAGGTACTTACAATTTGGTCAGAAGACTCCTCTGTGGTATGTTCTCATTAAAAGTCTTCCAGCATCATAAATCTCAGAAGGCAGATTTTGTAATCAATTAAATTTATTTTAATTGGTTACTTTTCTTTTTATAATAAACAAAAATATAAAGGCAAATAGAACTTCATCGTTTAAGTATGAAATACAATAATCACGTTTTGAATCAAAGGTGTAGTAAGCTCTGGGCTTCTTTGTCACGATCCACACATACAGGAAAGGGAGAGAAACAGGTGGATCCAAAAGCAGCAATTTTATTAGTAGGGCAATCCAATTCGTCGTCATCCATGCAGGGGTCAAAATCCATATTAGCAGTCCAAAGATACAAAATAAACAAACAAGGAACAGAACAAGAACAGATCAAGAACAGACGAGGAACAGACTTGCGAAGTGTCAGTGACATATAACAAGGACTCCGTAACACATACTAAAACAGACAGGGTATAAATACACAGGTAAATGACAATACTCATGGGGAATAGGCTGAGTGTAATAATGAGTGACAAGGGACAGCTGAGTGCAATGAAGAGACAAGGATCGTGGGGAATGTAGTTCAATTGTTACATACACCGTGGGGAAGGAGGACATCTAGTGGTGACCCAGGGAACACAACCCAGACACTGTGACATAACCCCCCCTCTACGGAGCGGCTACCAGACGCTCCAAGACGTGACAGACAAAACAAGCGTTCAGGCGGGAGGTGGACTGGTGGAGGATCAGGGGGAGGGATGGGGGGCCAGGTCCATGGAGGGAAACAGGGACAGGGAGTGACAGTCCATCTGGCAGCCAGGGCGGAGACGACAGTTCATCGGGCGGCCAGGGCGGAGACTCTCCCTCAGGCGGCCAGGGCGGAGCGGCCAGTTCATCGGGCGGCCAGGGCGGAGACTTTCCCTCGGGCGACCAGGGCAGAGCGAACAGTCCATCTGGCGGCCAGGGCGGAGACTTTCCCTCAGGCGGCCAGGGCGGAGCACAGTCCATCGGGCGGCCACGGCGGAGACGACCCCTCGGGCGGCCACGGCGGAGACGACCCCTCGGGCAGCCACGGCACTGGAACCGACACCACCGGCTCAAGAACTGGAACCGACACCACCGGCTCAGAAACTGGAACCGACACCACCGGCTCAGAAACTGGAACCGACACCACCGGCTCAGGAGTCACAGGTTCGGCGTTGGTCATCCTCTCCAAAAGCACAGGTTCGGCAGACGTGACGTGAACAGGCTCTGCGGTGGCCATCCTGTCCGAAGACACAAGCTCGGCAGGCGTGACGTGAACAGGCTCGGCGGCGGCCATCTTGTCCGAATACACAGGCTCGGCAGGCGTGACGTGAACAGGCTCGGCGGCGGCCCTCTTGTCCGAAGACCCAGGCTCGGCTGGCGTGGCGTGAGCAGGCTCGGCGGAGGCCATCCTGTCCGAAGACACAGGCTCTGGATCGGCAGACGTGCCAGGTAGCTGGGGTGGCGGCGGCAGGGCGAGCAGCTTGGGCGGGGCCGGTAGGGCGAGCAGCTTGGGCGGGGCTGGCATGGCGAGCAGCTCGGGTGGGGCCGGTAGGGCGAGCAGCTTGGGCGGGGCTGGCAGAGCGAGCAGCTCGGGCGGGGCCGGTAGGGCGAGCAGCTTGGGCAGGGCCGGCAGAGCGAGCAGCTCGGGCGAGACCGGCAGGGCAGGGTACCAGGGCGACGCGTCAGGGATGGCAGTCACCTCCGGGATGGCCTCCGGGTTAGGAGCCACCGGACAGGTCATTGAGGGGGCCTTTCTCTTCCTCCTCCGTCTCCGGACCACCGGAACTGGGACCACCGGAACTGGGAGCACCGGACTCGGGACCACCGGAACTGGGACCACCGGACTCGGGACCACCGGAACTGGATCCACCGGAACTGGATCCACCGGACTCGGGACCACCGGACTCGGGACCACCGGAACTGGGACCACCGGAACAGTTACGGAGGGAGCCTTTCTCCTCCTCCTGTGTTTTGGAGCCACCGGACTCTGGACCACCGGCACTGGGACCACCGGCACTGGGACCACCGGCACAGTCACGGAGGAGGTCTTCCTTCTCCTCCTCTGTTTCCGATGGCAATGTGCAGGTTCTGAGCTGGGCGGAATCAGTGGTGAAGGGTGCTTAGGGGAATTCAGCGCAACACATACAGGAAAGGTGGATCCAAAAGCAGCAATTTTATTAGTAGGGCAATCCAATTCGTCGTCATCCATGCATGGGTCAAAATCCATATTAGCAGTCAAAAGGAACAGACCAGGAACAGACCAGGAACAGACCAGGAACAGACCAGGAACAGACCAGGAACAGACCAGGAACAGACCAGGAACAGACCAGGAACAGACCAGGAACAGACCAGGAACAGACCAGGAACAGACCAGGAACAGACTTGCGAAGTGTCAGTGACATATAACAAGGACTCCGTAACACATACTAAAACAGACAGGGTATAAATACACAGGTAAATGACAATACTCATGGGGAATAGGCTGAGTGTAATAATGAGTGACAAGGGACAGCTGAGTGCAATGAAGAGACAAGGATCGTGGGGAATGTAGTTCAATTGTTACATACACCGTGGGGAAGGAGGACATCTAGTGGTGACCCAGGGAACACAACCCAGACACTGTGACATTCTTATCTTCTGCTTGGGGTTTCTTGTCCTCAGCTCTGGGCTTCTAGGCGTCGGAGGAACTGGCGTATCAGTATCCCCAAAAAGCAAACAGTTCATCAGTCTTTTATACTTCTGTTGTTTACAACAGGCGTTAGGTTGGTACTCCTCCAAAGTTTCCCAGATCCTTCTCCAGGCAGGTGCAAGCGGTCCACCTCTTCATGTCCTTGAACTCCAGTAAACTCAACTACAATGGCTGAGTTCATTTAAAGTTGGAGGAGTCCTCTAGCGCACACACATAATCGCACTTTTCTGCTCCTCTCAACATGGGTTAGCACAGTCACATATACACACATAACCATTTACTGTACATCTATGCCAAAACAATATAAGCCATCTTTTACAAACAAATTAAATAACAACATTGAATGCAACGCATTATATCCAATACATTGGCTAAATATGTGTAACAAAAAGGCATCTATAATAAACAAGGAGGCAGGTAATTGCATTTTCTTGATATTATACAACACCCCCTTCATGCAATTATCCTGACTCTTTATCCTTCATTCTCATAATTGTAGCACAAACTTTGTTCACTTCATCAAACTTTACCAATAACATGGACATTTGTCCATCATTCTTAAATAGATTGGTTTGTTACAGTTCATGCAATATTTCACCCAGTTTTGTTTTCTGGTTCCCATAAAAGAAATAATCAATTATAAATAATAATAATAATAATAAATAATCAAGGGGCAAAACTTTGTGCTCTGCTTGTTTATCATGTATTAGGCCAATTTGGATCTCAAAAAGAATCCATTACTTAAAGCACCCGGTCTTCCCCAGGAGTCGCGGCTCCTCCCCCGGCTCAGCATCAGACAAGGTATGCAGAAGCCCAGCTAGGGGATGCGCTTCCAGGTGAAACGTGGAAACGTGAGCCACTACATATCCTGGGATCAAAGTTAGTATCTGGGGTATGATGGGTTTTCTTGCCCCAACTACAAGCTTAAACTTCCCCCTAGGTTTGAACCAGTCTTGAAACTTCTTCAATGTTTAAACAGTGCACAAGGTTTATTTTTTATTATTGCTTGTAAACATCCAGTTCCAAACCTCTGGGTCAAATATTTTCAAGCAACTCATTTTCTCATTCAAATATCTTAATCCAGTAATCATTTCTTCAACATTAACAGATTCTCAGATATCATAATTGTACCATCAAATATAACAAAACCCTTTTGTAGTAATTGTTGCATAAACATATCACATCCTACAATTATTTATCTGGTTAATTATGGTTACATTTCATACATTTACTATAATCAGAACAATCCAATAATTAAACCTTTGTATCCAGAGTAATCCTTCTAATGTTTCCCTTAATTTCTGAGAACACTATATATGTTCAAACATAAATTATATAAGTCAATAAATCAATTTGTTCCTTGTTATACATAAGGTTCCCATTGTAAAGTTTATAAACAATCTCTTAAGTTAATAATGTCCATCTTTAAACCTTTTATATTTTAAATTAAATTTACAAGGTCATCTTTTAACATGCCCTACGGTCACATGAGTTTCTTCTTCAATTAGCATTCTATATATTTAAATTTCCTTAATATATTATATACATTCAAAGTCCACTGAAGCCAATGAATTCTTTAATTCATAAAGATTTAAGAATATTTCAAAAGCAAAAACAACAACATTATTTTCAGTAATTTCTTACTATAAATTATCTTTACATCCCCATTATAAGGTTCACACTTTGTTACATCAGTATTTGGTGGCATCACACACATTTTAAATCCTCAAAAATTAACCCAATAATTAAATCATCTTATAGTTGTTCTCACCCTAAACATCTCCTTAATTAAATCTAAGGTATAATATTTTCTAACCCCAGATTTGTTTCTTACTATAGTATAATACCTTTTCACATAATACAGTTAAAATATTATTTATTCATTTACAATAATATATTTCGTTTTCTTAAATCAACATGTATTTATCAGTCAGTAAAAACCATAAACACTTGGCATTATAGATGACATAAAATTATTACATTTTATCATAAGTACATTCGTGTTTACAATATCAAACACCCACTTCATAATAGTCCTTTTAGTTCTACGGTTTTTATTTTATAAATTTTTTATAAATCATTAAAGTAATAAAGTAATAATATTTACCAGGATTTCCCAAAAGGTTTAACTGACCCCAGCTAAGGTCTCAGTGCTGGTGGATGCAGAGTGGCCGTTTCTTGCTATTACAGTCTATCTTGTTTTACAGTCTATTTTGTGACTGAATAAGAGGCATATACAAACTATATAGGACTTCTTATGCTATTTCCGCCCCCTTCTTTGGAAGGGTTCCAGTTTCAGTCAAGGCCATGTGGTGCTCTTGCATGGATCATAATAAGAGCTTGTTTGTCCTCGTCTGCTCTCTTGCTGTTCTCAAACCCCTGCATGATAAGCCTGCATCCAGGAGTGTCACTCAGGTCAACATTACAATATGTCTACTAGCACCTATTATTCATAATGAGCTAATTTTTCAATTATTCATTTCTTTTTGTTTGTTATGGAAACATACTAAATTAACTTTAAGTTGTTTTCTCAGCTCTTCTACAAGTTGATTGACCATCCTTGTCCAGTTTCTCTCCCAATTCTTTCTAGTCTTCTTTCTGCATATTAGAATACTTTAATATAACAGACACTGCAATATTTTCCATAATCCTAATCTATTTTACGTGACTCTCATTAAATATTATTGGCCTACATGCTCCATATGCTATCATCATGTATTCGTGATTTAATATCACTCTTCGTTTCTGCTGCCAAGTACGTGCACACATTTTTTTTTTTCTAAAAATAAATACTGTCTATTTTCATTTTTAATTTTATCATGATATTTAGGATGATGTTTAAAAATAACCCATGTTTTATATCATTTTTCATTTCTCACTCTTACTACAAGTAGGAGGTATTAGCCTCCTATCCATGTATTATTTTATCTTATATTACCATTATCTCTTGGTTATTTTTCCTTCTAGCCAATGCTAGAATATTCTTCAATATTCTTCACATTATTTAATAGTTTTCAAAATATTCGTTTCATTATCACCAAATACGTCTCCATAACTGACTTTTAGAATTTGCTTCTATGCCATTTTCTAAATTACATTCTTACACAATTCATATTTAATTTGTCCATGAATGTTCTTCTTAAACTTTGCTAAGACTGACTATACTGTTGCAGTGTTTACAGATGTCTTTCCATTTTCCCCAAATATCCCAGTTCTAACCAAATGTATACTTTTCTGTCTTATCGACAAAATCTTAATTTCCTGTAATGTTCCTTTAGGGTAGATTCACTTTATAGTGAATAATCTTTGTTTACCTTCCTATTAAATATTTCTATCAGGACATTCACTTTAAAACATCTTGTTCTTTCCATTTGTAATACTAATATCATTATCCATTTGTAATCACTAGTATCTCCAATTTTTGACCCTAATTTACTTCACCTATTCTCTAGTGCTTTATACGGTGGATTCATCAGGCAAGATTATGCAGATATGAGAATCCCATAATTTCAGTAGTTCCATAGTGCACTATTCAAATGTTCTTCCTTTATGTATTATTAAATATATTTTTCCACTTTCTATCTTTTATACTTGTAGATTTTCCACATTAGCTTTATAGCACAACTTCCTGCTTTCTTTTGCTCCCAAAAAGCTTTAGTTCACTTAAATCGCTTGTACAGTTAGGCTACAATAAAATCAACAAAATGCCAAATTGCTGCTACATTCGTAATAATTTAAACAATCAATAATTATCATTTACCCACAGCAATTGATTTCTATTAGCAGGATTTTTCTATATTTCAGCATTATTCTTTCCTCTTTTTGGACTATTTACTTTAATTGTTTTTGATAAGTAAATTCCAAAGTATCACTCTACCCACATCAAAAACCTTTAATATGTTTATTAAGATTAACTGTTTTGTTAATCTTGTGCCAGCTCTTTCTCTTGGCACAGGCACTCGAGGTGCTTTGCTGGTGGTCTTGTTCACTATTTCCTTGAAGACCAGCCTGTCGTGCTGAGTGAACCTCTGCTAGCGGGCTCTCCCCCTTCCAGAAGTTCACTGGCACACAGGATCAGCTCTGCCTGTCAATCATGTCATTGGGACTTTTTTATTTTTATTTTTATTTTTTTAAAATATATTATGCATTTAATCACATTCCCCCTTTTTGGGAGATTTTTTATTGTGATACATTCTTACGCTATATTGTAATAGCTCTGGATTGCCTCTGGATTGCCCTCAAATAAAGCTGCATTTGGATCCTCTACCCTCGTGTCTCAGAGCGGTTCGTAACAGAAGACTTCGCCACACCCAGATCCAGCAGCTATGACCTCCAGGAATCCAGCAGTACGGATCTCGCCTGATCTTCCCAGCATGAGCCGGGAGTTCGCTGGACAGATTGCGGCCTTGGCCCTGGATAGCCTCGATCTGTTCCAGTACACCTGGGGGTTTGTTCCTCTCGCTGCCTCTTGCTCTCTGGGTGACGAGGCAATTAAGTTGTGTTACCGGCTGGGGGCTAAGGAGGTCGACCCGAGGGAGCTCCCCGATCTCTCCGGTCTGGATTGGAGAGAGGCACTCTCCAGATGTCTGGAGAGCTTCCTTCCATGGCACGCCATGTCATCGTCTGCACTTCACGCCAGTCCTGCCGAGCCAGAGCCAGAGCTTCACGTCAGTCCTGCCGAGCCAGAGCCAGAGCTTCACGTCAGTCCTGCCGAGCCAGAGCCTGCACTTCACGCCAGTCCAGCCGAGCCCGCACTTCACGCCAAATCTGCTGAGACCAAAGCAGTATGCGTCGTGCCCGCCGCCCCTGAGACTGAGAGCGTCATGCCCGCCGCGTCTGTGACAGCAAGCGTCATGCCCGCCAGCACAAAGTCTTCACCGCTGGTCCCGTCCAGCACTGAGCCCTCTTCACCGCTGGTCCCATCCAGCACTGAGCCCTCTTCACCGCTGGTCCCGTCCAGCGCTCAGCCTTCTTCGCCGCTGGTTCCGTCCAGCACCGAGCCTTCACCGCTGGTTCCGTCCAGTTCAGAGTCGTCTTCGCCGCTGGTCCTAGCCAGCTCAGAGTCCTCTTCACCGCTGGTCCTGCCCAGCGCTCAGCCTTCTTCGCCGCTGGTCCTGCCCAGCTCAAAGCCCTTGCCGCCGCTGGTCCCGTCAAGCTCAGAGCGCGCTGATCCTGATCCAGAGACTGAGCTTCACGTCACTTCTGCCGATCCAGAGACTGAGCTTCACGTCACTTCTGCCGATCCAGAGACTGAGCTTCACGTCACGTCAGCCGATCCAGAGACTGAGCCTCACGTCACGTCCGCCCGTCAAGAGTCTCGTCCCGCCGAGACTGAATCTGTTCCTGAGCCTGAATCTGATCCTGATACTGAGCCTGAATCTGTTCCTCTTCCTCTTTCTGCGCCTGTGTCTTCGGACAAGATGGCCGACTCCACGCCTGCGTCTTCGGACAAGATGGCTGACTCCACGCCTGTGTCTTCGGACAAGATGGCCGACTCCACGCCAGTGTCTCCGTACAAGATGACCGCCGCCGAGCCAGTGTCTCCGTACAAGATGGCCGCCGCCGAGCCAGTGTCTCCGTACAAGATGGCCGCCACCGAGCCAGTGTCTCCAGACGAAATGACCGCCGCCACATCGCCTGAGCCCTCAGCAGAGATGGTCGCCGACACGCCTGAGCCCTCAACTGAGATAACCGCTGCCACGGCGTCTGTTCCTGTCCCTGAGCCGGTGTCTGTTCCTGTTCCGGTGTCTGTTCCTGTGCCCTGGCCGCCCAAAGGGTCGTCTCCGCCCTGGCCGCCCGAAGGGTCGTCTCCGCCCCGGCCGCCTGAAGGGTCGTCTCCGCCTCGGCCGCCTGAAGGGTCGTCTCCGCCTCGGCCGCCTGCACGGTCGTCTCCGCCCTGGTCGCCTGCACAGCCTGCTCCGCCTGCTCCGCCCTGGTCGCCTGCACTGCCTGCTCCACCACAGTCTCCAGGTCCTCTTCCGCTCCACGGGCCTGGCCCTCCATCCCGCCCCCGGGTCCGCCTCCACTCCACCACCCTCCTGGACAATTTAGGAGCGTCTGGAATCCGCTCCTTAAAGGGGGGGCTATGTAACGGTCACCAGCTGGAGTGCCCTTGAGAGCCACCAGAGGGCACTCCACATCAGACACTCACGTTCACACTCAGACTACATTTCCCATGCTCACTGCCTGGACTCATCATCTCTGATCACTCATCACAGTCACCTGTACCTCATTATCACTGATTGCATTCACCTGTGTCCCATCACCCTGTTAGTCTCAGTCTATTTATACCATGTTCATTCATTCATTCACTCACTGCGAAGTCTTGTTTTAGTGTTACACTGCATTTCTGAGCATTCTCTTGGTTTTTGGATATCTTGCCCTGTTCCCTGGATTACTCTCTTGCCTCTGGTCCCTGCCGGTTTTGTTTGTTTGTTTGTTTGTTTGTTTGTTTGGACTGCCTATCTGTGTATGACCCTTGCCTGTACATTGGATTACGCCTCTGGATTGCCCTCAAATAAAGCTGCATTTGGATCCTCTACCCTCGTGTCTCAGAGCGGTTCGTAACAGTATGCAGTACTTGTTGATTTTCAGTTTGTTAAATAGCTGTAACATAAAAAAATATTAATTTCATTTATCACATCTTGCCTGCAACTTTTATTAGTAGGCTATTAACAGCTGTTCTTGCATTTTGATCACTTTGCTGCATATCTTAATACTTTATATTAAAACCAATTTCAAGTAATCAATATTCAAACCTTGTCTTTGTTCTAAATATCCTAAAACTATGTGGTCAGTCTAAAGCACTCACTGTCTCTTCCACCGTAGTAATAATTATACATTTACTTTTATTATGTACATTATTATTTTATCATTATTATTTTTTTTTCTAAATTCATTCCGATGATCCATCCACTTTCTCTCTCTATGTTTCTTCCGGCTTCTCCCGTTATAGGGTCACCAGTGGATCATCCACATATCTGTTTGGCATTGGGGTTAACAACAAAATCCTTTCCTTGTGTGACCCGGCATTGAGAGTGCACTCATGCAACGCCAGTCACCAGGACTTCCTAAAAATCCATCAACTACTATAATATGTAACCCACTTAATTATTTTAATATCTTATTTCTTGTTCACTATATTTAACATCCATATTTGACTTTTAAATAACTCCATTATAAGTGTTGCATATCTTTAACATATTATCTTTAACATATACAATAGTAATATTATAATGTCTGTCCCCATTTAGGAACATATATCTTGTCATCAGTCAAAACTTCAAAGATTAAATTCTCACTAAGGTGTTAAATTTGGTCTAATATCTGTTATATATTATACATTCTGTTTTCGTTTCTCTACTTTTCTTTAAGTCAAGCTAGCTCATCAGCTGTATTAATATCATATCACTGTGTTTTCTTTTAAAGTTGCCTGGTTGGGCTAAAAGGTTAAAAAAAAATGTTAGTCTATACAAGAGGTTAAGTCCCCCCGCCATTTTTTAAAGCTTTAGAGCTAAATCAGTTAGTTTACCTGGCAGTCTATTTTCCCGTTTTTCAAAACAGTTTAAATCAAACCCTGTTTCTCCATGTATTGCTGGGATGTCTGGTAAAAATGCTGTTGAGCGACCTTGAGATACTCCCGTGAGCTCTACGTGCTAGGCTGTACCAGGAGAAACATTACTCCCCCTAACATGCTGCTTTCTCTAACTTCAAACTGAAATCTTCAGTCTTCAGTGCACATAGTTTTACAAACAATTGTATGTTTTTAAGAAACCTTTTTCCTTTTTTATGACTTTTTATCTGGCTATTAATAGTTGTTACAATATAAGATATCAATCGTCCTTTTATTATAAGGTTTTGCTTTTATTTTTTATTTTTCTTCCTCACTGCAATGTTTCCACATTTGAAGCTCTCTAACTGTAGTTGTTTGTCAAATGAAGCATATCTTTTGACCTCGGTCAAAAATTCCAACTTGGAATATCTTTTGCACAGAACTACTAAACTTTTTCTCAGAAGCAAGGTATGTTTTTATTTTTATTTTATTTTATTAACTGATATCATATTTTATCAATATCAATATTCAAATACCCTAATCTTTTTATCTCATTAGTCTAGTTATTATTGCACTAGATAATTAGGGTAAAGTTACTGACAATACAACAGCAGTGAAGCAACACTTTAGTGACTTAAATCTCTTCTTAAAGCATTTTATTTTAGGATAATTTTATTAGAAAATAAATGTATTATTATTAATACTTGGGTAAAGCTGGTTTTATATTCACATATTCGGCACAAACTACAACACTTTTTTTTTCTTTTTTTTTTCTATAGAACTCAACGTCTTTCACATGGCTGCTTTAATTGCACTAACATTTCAGCTTATTCCTGTTTAGTTTAATCAATATTTTTTCTAATATGTAAATATTTGATCATTTGCTAACAATAACATGTTTTAATGTAACCCATTAAGCTATGTATTTAATGCGTATAAACCACTTCAAATTCCAAAATCTAAAACTCTTAAACTCAAACTCGTTAAACATTAATAATCTTTTGTATATATACTTATTAAATCCTCAAACTTGACTTCCTCGGAAATTTTGACACAACTTCTACAGCTTTTAAACAGTTTTGCTTTATTGAGTCCTCAATCAAATTATTACATTTAAATTTCACTGTCCAGGGTGTTTCCTTAGCTATCTTGAGCGGCTGGAATGATAGACATTTCAACTCCTTTAAAACCTTCTACCATTAGTATAATAGTATTAAAAAATACATAAATATACATAAAAAATCAGCTTTCACAACTTCTTAAATTGGTATAGACCTCTCTTATCTAAACATATTTATTAGATCAATTTACCATCTGTTATTCTTAGTTTCTCAGATGTTAATAAAACATCTATCAGTCTTTTTCCTCCAGTCCTAAACATTGTATCTTGTCGCTAATTTAAATATTCCATTTAATAATACTCTTTGAATTTACTATTTTTAACAGCTCTCCTAATCTAAGAAGTTTACAATATAAGTTTTTGTATACATTTCTGTATAAAAAGCCATACTTCATGTATATTTATAATTAACTTTTTTCTAATTATAGCTCATCCTTCTTGTTTATCTGTTCGGCCGACTGTTTGTACAGTACAGTATTTTATTTTATTTAATTTTTGTCTAAACTGTAATATTTATTCTTATTTCTTTAGATTCTTTTATTTTCTTCTATGTAAAGCTTTGAATTACCATTGTGTATGACATGTGCTATATAAATAAACTTGCTTTGCCTTGCCTTATCTTGTTATTTTAATAAATGAATTAACAATTTCTTGCTGCTAGCCCTTAATTCCATATTTTTAAATAAATTATATTTTCTTACCTTAGAGTCGCAAAGTTTTCCTGTAGAAAACCCATCATAGTTCATTTACATTTATGCATTTGGCAGACGCTTTTATCCAAAGCGACTTACATTGCGTTATCCTATACATTTATACATAGGTTTGTGCAATCCCCTGGGATTAAACCCACAACCTTGCGTTGTTAACGCAATGCTCTTACCACTGAGCTACAGGAAAGCTGTATAAAGCTTAGTCTCAGGCTGTTTCTCGATATGCGTTCTTCAGTGATCTTGTGTCCTTGTGTTCTCGTACTACGTCATCATCAACCGTCGAAGTTCAATTCCAATACTCAAGAACGCAAGTACAGAGGACGCATGAAGTGCCCGGATGTGTCCTTGATATCGAGGATGCATCAAATGCAGACTTGAGAGAATCGAACCGCTAAAAATCCCAGAAGACTTTGCGGGCAGTCGACGTACGGAAGGCTGTAAGCTTTAAACTTCTCGTTCTCACTTAAGAGATTCCCGCTGCAAGCTCGAAATACGTGACAGCTCGTGAAAGTTTACATTTGTCGGTCTCTTTTGCTTCATTTTAATAAAGTGATAAAGACCTAAGAAAGCGGCATTATTTTTATTGGCATATTAAAAAGAATCTTAACATTGACAAAACATAGGTAACACATAGGCTACACATAAATACACATGGTAAAATAAAAAAGATGTAAACTATGAAAACAATGTCTATAATAATATGAAAGAAATGTTTAAAAGGTTGTGACATATGTTTGTGATGTTGTGTTGTATTTGCCGAGATGGTCAGTTAAGCAGCATCGCAGCACATCTCAATTCTCATAAAGATGCGTTCTGTGTTCTCGCGTCCTTCCGAGTTCGTTCTTTCAAGGTCGCCTGGCAAGACCAGTCTCAAAGAGAACGCAAGTCTGTTCTTTGCGTTCTTGGAATTGAGAAACAGCCTCAGTCTTAGTTCAGTCTCAGTCACATCTCCATTTTTTAACCTTTATCAGCGTACCAAGCCCTGTTCTAAGTTACTGAAGTATTTAGCATTTTCTCTGCTAGTCATCATTTAAAATTTTGTTCAAGACTAAAGTAGCCTATAAAATATGAAATATTCTATTTATGTTTGTTTGTTTGTCCACTTATGTAATTTACATATTTATTTATTACTTCGTATCATACATATTATTTAGTTAATACTATCTTTTCATTTTTTGACCTAGGAATATCTCTCAGTAATCGGTCATTATATTTGTCTTTATATCTAAGACAGATACATGTTTGTCTTGTAGCGAAATCTCAGCTCACGTATATGCATTTTCTAATGCTTTAAAGGGGTGGTATAATGCCCTTTTCACAAGATGTAAAATATATCTATGATGTCCCCAGAGTGTGTGTGTGAAGTTTTAGCGCAAAATACCCCACAGATATTTTTATATAGCAAGTTAAAGTTGTCACTTTTTGAGGGTTTGCAAAAACGCACCGTTTTGTGCCTGGCCCTTTAAATGCAAATGAGCTGCTGCAGAGGGCGGGGTTTCAAGAGCTCGTGTCTGTTAGCAGCTGCTATTACCTCACGCAGACACACTAAAATGACAGAAACTGTTCTGCCTTTAATGTTAAACGGAGTCAGATAAGGATGGAGAGACTCAAGAAGAAGTGACAACATAGAATGCAACAGGACGTCTCTGAATGGTTAGTTGATGAATTTATGTTGCTGATGTGGAGTTAACTATCTTCAATTAGGATATTCTGTCATGATAAATCTATAAATTGCTCATATATGAACTGTTGTGAGATGCACACAGAGTGACTTTCTATTGCATGTGAAAAGATGGATGCTAAAGTTTGAGCTGACTCACAAATGTACTCTTATACAACAACTTTTCCTCTTCTCAACATGGACTGCATGTTCCCGGGGGCGGGGTTTATGTAAATTCTAGGGTTAGTGATGTCACTAACCCGAGAGGAATGTCGTGTAGTCCCAACCAGCCGTTGTAGTCCTTTTCTTTAAAAGCAAATATCTCCCTTTGCTTTGAACTTTGAGCGTTGTAACTTTGCAGATGTTGTTTATGCTCAAACAGCAACTTTACACACTAACTAAAGTTAGAAAAGTGAAATCACACTCAACCACCCCTTTAACCTCCTGTCAGCATAGGCACTATATGGTTGTCATTTTGAACTCCTACCTGGAGTTACTTATGTTTGCAGTACGACTTGACATGATTTATAAGTCTAATATTCCTGCTTATAAACTATTCTTCATTGAATTTAGGGTTAAAAGTCAGACTAGCATAGTCAAAGTCCCAGTGTCTTTTCCCATGTCTTCTTCTGGACTCTGAAACTTCTCTTTGCCAATATTAACGCTCTCTTGTCTTTTGAAGTTCTTACTGACACGGTACCTCGCTTCAGAAACTAATTTTTGTTTTTAATGACACTATTACTTGTTAAACCCTAAGTACAGTTACAGTAAAACCCTCGGTAAATGGTTCCCATTTTAGACTGGCTGTCTTTATATCTCTGTAAGTAAAATTTCTATAGGCACAAGTTTTTATTTTTATTTATTATTATTTTTATTGTTTTCCTCTTAATAGCATCCCACTTCATTTCTTTCTATCAGAATATTTGTATTTAGTCCTCTGAATTAACTACATTAACCTCTGACTAATCATTCAATATGAAAAGTATATACTAGCTACATTTAACATAATATTATTTGATTTCCTGCTTTCACTTTCTGTGTTGTGTATCAGAGGTATTGGAGTTCTCTGAACCCTCTAACTCACCCTGACTCTGTTGTAAAACTCTCATACGGAGGCGTGGACGGCCGAAAGAGTCCTTGCGGGACATCTTTTCCCGTTTCTAAAGTTGTTACTCTTTGCATTGTTAACAAGTTTATTGTTAATAGTTTATCTCCCATTTTCTTCATTGTCTGTTATTTGTAATTATATTCCTTCAATTACCATTTTTACTCCATCATAAACTATTATTTAACTTTATATTAAAATAAAGTTTACCTGACTTATTTTGTTGTCAGCGCCTCCCTTAAGTTTTCATAACTATCGTTTTACAGGTCTTTCAGCCTCTAACGTTCTGAAATACGAGCTCTTCTCTGTAATACAGTGTGGGAGACGATCTGGCACGCACTACTGTTGGCTTTTCGAGTCTGAGTTATGCTCACAGACTCTGTCTCTTTAACCGGTACACCTATTTTACAATAAAATCATCCTGCCTGTTCCAGGACCAATAATTATACTTTCATTACACTTCTTATTTTAATTTTAATATGCCAGATAACATCCAATTTTTCCCAACACATATTGTTACAGATTATAAGTCCTACTTTTAGCCTGCATATTTCCACTTCATAAAACTGTCTTCTGACAATGTTAGGAGCATTTCTTCTGTTTGTTTAAAGATATTAATATCAATTTGATATATAGCCTGTCTATCCAGGTCCGGTGGTTTAAATTCTTTTTTAGCACTCTACCATTCGTAATATTTAGAAAAACATTTATTAGCTGTTTATTAACAGTCATTAATCATTATAAACCATTATTCCTTGTCTAGAAGTCTTATTCTGTAATGTTATTACATGTACACATTCATGTTAGACCATACCTCAGTCTTTAAGTTTTAACCATTTTGGTCTATCTCTTTAGAGAAGCCTCGTTCCATTTTCTAGAACCGTTGTGTCTGCCTGAAAGGCTAGTTTTCATTTTAATACATGAGAATCTCCTCATGTTAAATATCTACATTGCTGGATTTTACTGCTTGCCCTGTCATAAGCGAAGCGTCCTCCACTAACAGGTCTTATCTTTTAGCCAGTCTCTGCCTCTTACTGTCTGAGGCTAGCCGTTTGAGACTTTCTGTCTCTCCTTTTTCACGGCTTTCTCAATCTTTACGGCTCTCTCGCTCATAAAGTTATTTGTTCTACGCGCGTTCAACCATTTCTGGGTTTTTCTTTCAATAATTTTTTCTAGATTATTACTTTCTGGCAAAATTTCTCTTAGTCGACTTTTGTTTTAACCCTTCTGGGTTTTATTATTATTACATTAATCTTTGCCCTTTCTGGCAAAATGCTATGCATTATAGCATTAATTTTTCCACTCTCTCGGAATTTTATTTTTATATTAAGCTTTACCCTTTCTGGCAAAATGCTATGCATTATAGCATACATTTTTCCACTCTCACGGAATTTTATTTTTATATTAATCTTTACCCTTTCTGGGTTTAATCTATAAATATTATCTACATCCTTTTCTGAGCTCTATCTTTAAATACTATCTTTTCCAGAAGTTTCTCTTAGACGTCTTTTATTTTAACCCTTTCTGGGTTGTTCCTTTAAACAATCTTTTCTAGATTTTAAAATTTTTGGGGGTCTTACAGGTTGCCTTTTAGTTGGTAATTTACTAGCTTTCAAAGTTCATACTCCTATACTCAAGCGTACGAGTGCGGAAGCGAATGGGCAAGCATTGCTCGATCGACCGTGGGCAGGGGTCGATGGATCAATGCCCCTAAAACGTTGGGCGCCATGTTTTACGGTGTGTACTTTACTCTTAACACCTTTTACCTATTTATTTATTATTCTCAGGTAAGGTAAAGAAAGTCAAATCTGACCTAAACCGTAAGCATTTAAAAGGTACTTACAATTTGGTCAGAAGACTCCTCTGTGGTATGTTCTCATTAAAAGTCTTCCAGCATCATAAATCTCAGAAGGCAGATTTTGTAATCAATTAAATTTATTTTAATTGGTTACTTTTCTTTTTATAATAAACAAAAATATAAAGGCAAATAGAACTTCATCGTTTAAGTATAAAATACAATAATCACGTTTTGAAACAAAGGTGTAGTAAGCTCTGGGCTTCTTATCTTCTGCTTGGGGTTTCTTGTCCTCAGCTCTGGGCTTCTAGGCGTCGGGGGCACTGGCGTATCAGTATCCCCAAAAGGCAAACAGTTCATCAGTCTTTTATACTTCTGTTGTTTACAACAGGCGTTAGGTTGGTACTCCTCCAAAGTTTCCCAGATCCTTCTCCAGGCAGGTGCAAGCGGTCCACCTCTTCATGTCCTTGAACTCCAGTAAACTCAACTACAATGGCTGAGTTCATTTAAAGTTGGAGGAGTCCTCTAGCGCACACACATAATCGCACTTTTCTGCTCCTCTCAACATGGGTTAGCACAGTCACATATACACACATAACCATTTACTGTACATCTATGCCAAAACAATATAAGCCATCTTTTACAAACAAATTAAATAACAACATTGAATGCAACGCATTATATCCAATACATTGGCTAAATATGTGTAACAAAAAGGCATCTATAATAAATAAGGAGGCAGGTAATTGCATTTTCTTGATATTATACAACAATATATACACACAGTATACGTATACATATATACAGTATACATGTACAATACATAGACTTCCGTGTAAACGCCCACTGCTGTGATTGGCTGACATGTTTGCAAATGAAATAGCTAATATTAAATGTGGAACTCTCTCTAAAACTTACTACGTTTTTACTATAACAGCTATCGAGATTAAGGAATCGTGAAAAGTATTGATCATAATGATCTATTCCCATCACATGAAAGGTTGCAGTGATGAGCATTGAGCAGATGACAGACAGTCTGTTGATCGCGTATGAAATTACACCTCTGGCTTTCACCAAATAACAATGCAAACACGATGTAAATACAGTAAAAACTTCATTGTACTGTACATTGTAACAGCGTCATGAATAGGGTTGGGTATCGTTTCATTTTTAGCGATTCCGATTCTGCTTATCGAATCCGTTTTTTATCGATTCTTGTTTCCAATTCCAATATTTTTTGGAGGGAGAAAAAAGGGCAAATACTTGAAGAATAAATATTTCTACCTTTTATTCTTGCCAATTTTAAGCAATAACCAATAAAATGGCTAAATTGAAAGGAGTCTCTTCATATAAAGGTGTTGATTACATTATTACTCCAGTAGGTGGCAAAAATCGACTGTTTTTTTCATTGAATTATTTATTCAAGAAGACTCGAGAGATTCGTTCAAAAACGGTGAATCATTCATTAATTAAACAAGTATTTATGAGACACTGAATTAATTAGTAATTAGTTTTTAAAAAATAGACTATTAGACTAAACATGTTATTCTGAATAGTTGTCTGATGTATGTAATCGTGATCTCCATTTTAAACAAAACAAAAATGATTTTAAGCCACATAGATTCCTGAATTAGGGACGTTCACATATCGCGTCTAAAAATGCATGGAAAAGCACGGCCGCGCCGCTTTCTCTTTCTTTCCACAAGCGCTTGCGCTCCCGTGGCATCTGTCGTTGCAATGCAACCATGAACTGCGCTCTCCATGATGACGACGAGGAAGTATCAGCAAAGGATTAATTGATTTATTGCCCTTGCATTAGGTTTACTAGGCTACTAGATATATTTATGGAGATGAGAAATAAAAACCTGCCCTGTTCAGCTATGATCAGCTGTTCGGCCGAGCTTTCGATGTTACAGAAATGTCGGTTGTTTTTTGTCACATGACCTGCGCACTGCTTGCGGCATTCTGAAAAGTTGAGATTTTTTCATCTCGCCGAGGCATAGGCGCGCCTGCAAAAATGAGCACCACGCACCGCATGCTCGTCGCACCCACGTTGCTTCTATTATGAACGTGCTTGCCACGCGCCTACATTTGAAATAACGAATTTGCAACCGTCCCAAAGTCAGGAATCGATAAGAGGAATCGTAATGCGTGCGTCTTATCGAATACCCGGTTTTTGGAAATTTGTTACCGGTTCTAAAATGGAACCGGTTCTCGATACCCAACCCTAGAAACGACGTGAAGTTGATTGTTTAGTGACTGGCTTGATTTACTGATGCATAAACAGTATTGAATGATATTTTGAGAGATAATCTGTCTGAACTTGAATAATTAAATCAGAAATCACTGATCACAGATCAGGCATTAGAATAAACATGACTACTTTCATGTTTGTGGCATTGCTGGCAGATCCATATCATAAAAGTCTGTTTGCAAAGCCTGCACCGAAATTTACCAAATGATCCACAGTGAAATACACAGAATACAAACAAATAATGCACTGCTGAGAGATTCACATTGTTGGGGAAAACACCCCACTATCCTAGCATTAGGATCGTTTGGAAGTCAATAGTATTGATCCTGTATCGATCTTTTCTCATTCTCATGTCACTGTTCACTAACGCTCCAGTGGCCGGGACCAAAGTTGAAGTGTGACGTCACAAGTCTCCACTTTTTAGACCCTGTCGTTTGCTGGCCTTGGTTTCAATAAAAGCAGTTTTTGGAATAACAAGAAAGCTTATATTATAACGAACTCTTAACTGTCAAAGGATCAAGGAACATTTGAATTCTAATTCTCTGTCCCCTTTAATACAAATAGATTTGATTAATCATTACAGCAATTCAGGGAAGAACATGCCCCTGTGACATACATTACATTCTTGACTGTTTATCAGTTGGAATATCAGTGGGAGACATGAGACCTGTCTTTGCTTTTCAAAAGTCCCTCAATATCAGGTTCCAACTGACTTACTGACAGAGTGAGAATGTCATGGAGGTGAGAGTCAGACATTTGGTTTCTCAGTTTGCTCTTGTTCAGATTCATTAGACTGAAAGTTTGCTCACAAAAGTAGGTACTTCCAAAGAGGGACAGCATCACCTGTGCATGTTTGCAGATCTTACCGTACCTGGTTGCTGGAACACGTCTGTAAAAGTCCTGTAAGGGAAGAACTTGTTTTGGAGTTCTGAATCAGACTGAAGTTCAAGCAGTTCCATCTAAAGCTCCTCACTGACTGTGTCCACATCAATAGAAAAGGGTTGGAACAGCTGAAAGGCTGATGCATTTTCTCTGAAATCTACAAAGCGGCTGTCAAACTCAAGCATAAGATTGCTGAGGATTTCTGTGTACTTGGGGATATGTTCTTCTATCAAACCGACTTCTTTAAGGTTGGGAAAATGTGGCAAATTCCCTAAATGTAGACACAAAGACAAAAAAGAACAGTATAAGATGCAAGAAGATTTTGTTCCATTTCATTAAGTAGGCTAAATGCATACTAGACCTTACTTTACTTAGTTACTTGGAAAGGTATAAATTACGGTAATCTGTATTTTGTATCTGATTACCCCAAACACTGCACACAATAACATTATGCTTAATAACAAGCCCATTTTATTATATAATTTGAATTGCAATTAGGCCTCACCTGTTGAGAGATGTCTGTTAAGCAACAAGAGTTTTTGCTTGAAGGCTCTGACGTGATCATACATCTGGCTGATTACCTGGTCCTTCCCTTGGAGCTGAAGATTCAGAGCATTCAGTAGCTCTGTAATGTCCACCAGAAAAGCCAGGTCGGCGATCCATTGCTTGTCTGAGGGCACTCGAATGTTGCTTTCTTTCTAGCTTGAAACTCCCTGATCACATCACGCAACTCAAAAAAGCCCTGTTAAACTTTCCCGCAGCTCAGCCACCTCACCTCCTGGTGGTACAGCACATCACCATACTGTGCCTCCATCTCATCCAGTATAGCTTAGAACTGACGATGTGAGAGCGCCTTGGAGCGAATATTGTTGACGATGGAAACAATGTCTTGCATCACATTCTTCAGGCCGACTGATTTGGCACACAAGTGCTCTTGGTGTAAAATGCAATGGTATTTTAAAATCTGCCCCCCACACTGACAGACTTTCTCTGACACCAGTGTAGTGAGACCAGAATGCTTACCGACTATCGCCGGAGCTCCATCGGTCCTGATGCCCTTCATATTTTCCCACTTCAAGTTGTTTTTCTCCACAACTCTTTCCACTGCCAAAAAAATCCATTCCTTTGGTGGTGCCTGAAAGTGTTTCAAGGTCGGTTAGCTCCTGACACACCTCAAAGTCTTAGCTGACACCTCGCAAAAACACCAACAACTGCGCAGAGTCAGAGATATCTGTACTCTCGTTGCAGGCGATGGAGAAGGCAGAAAATCTACCTGCTTTCGCAACGATTTGCTAACGGATGTTTTGAGCCATATCCTCTATGCGACGGGTAACGGTGTTCCGAGGCTAATTTTAGAGAAAACCTGTATCTGATTCGGGCACACAGTCTCAGCAGCCACAGTTAGACACTGTTTCACAAAGTCACCACATAAAAGAGCTCGTCCACTTTTCACAATTAATGTGCTTAGCCGTGCAAGTTACCGGATTAGCACATTAATTGTGAAAATTTTCTTGTGCTGTTGATGGCTGAAGCAAAGTACGTTGTTGAGAATGTAACTTTGCTAGCAGGTCTCCTGCCTTGACTTTTCGTTCCTCCTCACTGTATCTTGAGAACTGATGCAAATGCTTTGTTTCATAATGACGACGGAGGTTATACTTTTTAAGAACAGCCACTCTTTGTTTACAGATAAGGCATACTGCCATAGACTCGATTTCAGTAAAAAAAATACTTGTGTTGCCAACTATTTTTAAACTTTGTCTTGTCAGTGTGCCAATACCTTATACGATCCATGTTAGCTACTAGCTTCTTTTCAGCCCTCTTCACTCTTGTCATCATAAATGACATCTTGTCATCTGCCCTGACAGAAGCTAAATAGCGCCCGCCTATCGCCCCATCTAAACCAATGTTAAACTGTGGCCAGATAGTGAACTGCAGCCAGTCATTGAGTTAATAGAACGTTGAGACCAAATGAAATTCTGACCAGAGCGCCGGCCAAAACAAAAATTGTGTTGGCCCGCGGGAACTGTGGTGAGGAGTGTGCATTTATAGTGGCAGTGATGAGGGTGATGATAATGTGCAGATGTGTGTGATTGGAGATGATGTGCAGGTGGGGACCAGGATAGATGTTGGGAAGTGAAGTGCAGAGGATGGTGGCTAGGTGGAAATGTGACAGAAGCCCTGGAGGCTGACGAGGGCATGGCCTAGATGCAGCAGGTTATGGGCACTGGAACCATTGTATATGGGTGGGACAAGACACGCACGTTTTAAGACCAATGATATTTGACCAACTCACTTTTACCGTCACATGTCTGTTCGCTTTTCAGAGCGCCGTCAGTCAAATCCATTCAACTTGAGGAATGTCCTAATAAATTAAACTCCATTTCCGCTGAATCGCTACATTATTTTTCAACGAGCCGCAACTGACAGCAGCTCAGGAGGCCAGGGCAGACCCAGCAGCTCAGGAGACCAGGGCGGAGCCGGCAGTTCAGGAGGCCAGGGCGAAGTCGGCAGCTCAGGAGATCAGGGTGGAGCCGGCAGTTCAGGAGGCCCGGGCGGAGTCGGCAGCTCAGGAGACCAGGGCAGAGCAAGCAGCTCAGGAGACCAGGGCGGAGCCGGCAGTTCAGGAGATCAGGGTGGAGCCAGCAGTTCAGGAGGCCAGGGCGGAGTTGGCAGCTCAAGGGTGAAGCCATCAGCTCAGGAGGCCAGGGCGGAGCCGGCAGCTCAGGAGACCAGGGTGGAGCCGGAAGCTCAGGAGATCAGGGCGGAGCAGGCAGATGGGGAATATTCCAGTACAGTTCCAGTAGTAATGAAAAGATTTATCCTGAACGTAAACCATAATTAAACAATTACCCTAAATAATCCATTAAAAAGGAATTTATACCTGTATAATATTACTGGACCAGCGCTGTTTGAGAAGAAGCAGTCCAGCAACAGGAGAAGACATCATCTTGTGAGTGTTTACTTTTCTCATTAGATTTAAGCGCAGTTCTTCATTGCTAAGAAACTGTGTTTTGTTTACTGTGTTTACCGTGGTAAAACGCGCACTGAAGTCGCGTTTATTTGTTTGTCTTGCATCTTGCGTGGCTTTTGAGTTTCGCTTTGCTAAGGGCGTGTGTAGGGCGTGGCCTGCTGAATTCAATAAAGAGGTATTAAGTGTGTATATATTTGGTTAGTGCACCGCAGCAGCGGTCGCGGCAGCCCTTGTGTGAAGCCCTCATCGCATGAAGACCGAAGAGTGTAAATACCAGTGTTCTCCGCGAACATCGTTCTAAACCCAGGGGCGTAGAGAGGAAGTGGCGCAAATCAAAAGATCCTACTGACCTTGTTCTTTATCAATCCCTCCTCTCTTCCTCCTCTGCTATTATTTATACTGCTAAAATTACTTACCATGACAACAAAATGAACAATTCTACTGACTCTCAGAAGAGATTTGCTTTTCAAAACTCCTCTCTTCTCAACCCTCCTCCTCCATCAACCCTAACAGCTGACGACTTTGCCACATTCTTCATAAATAAAACAACCACGATCAGCGGCCAATTTACCAAACCACAAACTGACACACACATCTTACCAGAAAACACAAACATTCTACCTTCCTTTTCTCTGAAAAATTGTTTTCAACCAGATCTCTTCCTTTCTTACCTCCTGGACAACAACCAGTCTGGTTTCAAAAGCGGACACTTAACTGACACTGCCCTGCTCTCAGTAATTGAAGATCTGAGACTGGCAAGAGCAGCTTCCAAATCCTCAGTTCTCATCCTGCTGGATCTGTCTGCTGCCTTCGACACAGTTAACCACCAGATCCTCCTGTCAATCCTAAAGACGAAGGACATCTCGGGAACCGCACTCCAGTGGTTCAAGTCTTACTTCTCAGGTAGGCCCTTTAGGGTGCCGTGAAGGGGTGAAGTGTCTAAGACCCAACATCTAGCTACTGGGGTGCCTCAGGGCTCAGTGCTTGGACCACTTCTCTTCTCCATCTACATGACATCACTAGGATCTGTGATTCAGAAACATCGCTTTTCCTATCACTGCTACGCTGATGACACACAACTCTACCTCTCATTCCAGCCTGATGATCTGACGGTAGCTGCTCGCATCTCAGCCTGCCTGACAGACATTTCTGGCTGGATGAGGGACCACCTCCTTCAACTAAAACTTGCGAAGACAGAGCTACTCGTGGTCCCAGCCAACCCAACACTATACCACAACTTTTACATTCAGCTAGGTTCGTTATCCATAACTCCATCAAGGTTAGCCAGGAACCTTGGAGTTGTGATTGATGATCAATAGAAATTCACAGACAACATTGCTAGAACTATCCGGTTCTGCAGATTTGCCTTATACAACATTATGAGGATCAGGCCCTTCCTATCAGAGCATGCTACACAACTCCTTGTCCAAGCGCTTGTCCTATTCAGACTGGACTATTGTAATGCTCTCCTGGCTGGTATTCCAGCTTGCACTGTCAAACCTCTGCAACTGATCCAAAATGCTGCAGCTAGAGTGGTCTTTTTAGCTGAAGAGAGCACACATCACTCCTCTCCTTATAAAATTGCACTGGTTGCCAGTTGCCGCTCGCATCAAATTCAAGTCACTGACGTTTGCCAACAGAACAACCACTGGCTCTGCTCCCTTTTACCTAAACACATTACTTCAGACTTGTGTGCCATCCAGAAACTTTCCATCCTATTGTTAGTTTAATTGCTTCTATTGTTCTCATTTGTAAGTCGCTTTGGATAAAAGCGTCTGCTAAATGAATAAATGTAAATGTTTGGAAAATGGGTGGATGATTGATTCAGCTACGGCGCCATCTCCTGGCGAGACGCGGGAATTCATTCAGCTCGCAACTCTCAATAGTGCATTATGGGTATTCTCTAGCCATTGAGCGGACATCAGTTGTACACTCGTTATTGCGGTGCATTGTGGGATTGAATGAGTGCACTCGATAATGTCCACTATGATTTTGGACACCACTACAAATGGCTGTCTCCTCAAATAGTGTCCTATTCAATTCATGTATAGTCACCTTTATTTATATAGCGCTTTTAACAATATAGATTGTTTCAAAGCAGCTTTACAGTGATAATAGGAAATGAAAGAAACAGAGATTGTTTTGGCTTTACAGTAACTCTAGAATAAAGTTATTGCCCTGCTAAAGTTAGTTTTGATTGATTCACTTCCGTTGCGAATATCATTAGTTATTAACTTAGGGGCTGCTAACATGACACCGTTCTAACAGAAATCCCCTAACGCGCTCCGGACCGCTCATTCGCACAACAACAGTGCCTGGTTCAAACTTCAAAAACGCAAGCCTGTGAAAATGGTGACGGCATGCACATGCACATTACGTGTTTAATCTATAGGGATGCGAGTTTTAATATATATGTGCGCAGGCATGTAGTATTTCTTTACAAATTGACCTAAAAAAAAATACTTGTCTGGCCTTAAAAATGTATAATACGGAATTATTTATCGCTTCCACGTAGCCATGTGAACTGGAATCATTTTGACAACATTTTATCTGTACAGAGGTAAAGGGAAAGGAAGGAAGCCTTCACAAGGGAGAGACTAGTTGACACTTCAGGACTGCGTTGTCCTCGTGTACGCCAGGCGCAGGTCCTTTGTCAGATCTGGATACGGCTTGGATCCGGTGGACTGCTGTAAACCTCGGGATAAACAGAAAGACTAATATTAGTGTAGACGCCATTCTTCTTATGATGTAACGATGGGAAGTGTTCCCGGTTCCGGCTGACCTAATCTATGCAACCTAACATTGAATTATAGAAGTTTATAATGTGTTATGTGTATGCTAGGTCAAAGAGATGTGTTTTTAGCCTAGATTTAAACTGACAGAGTGTGTCTGCTTCCCGGACAATGTTAGGAAGACTGTTCCAAAGTTTTTCTGTTTCAAAGATTTAAAGGGATACTCCACTTTTTTTGGAAATAGGCTCATTTTACAACTCCCCCAGAGTTAAACAGTTGAGTTTTACCACTTTCGAATCCATTCAGCCGATCTCCGGGTCTGGGGGTCCCACTTTTAGCATAGCTTAGCATAATGAATTGAACCGGACAAGACCGTTAGCATCTCTCTCAAAAAAATGAACAAAGAGTTTCGATATTTTTCCTATTTAAAACTTGACTCTTCTGTAGTTGCATCGTGTATTAAGACCGACGGAAAATTAAAAGTTGCGATTTTCTAGGCTGATATAGGAACTATACTCTCATTCCTGCGTAATAATCAAGAAACTTTGCTGCAGTACCATGGGTGAAGCAGGCGTAATGATATGACGCAGCGCATACTGCCTGATAATAGGCTACTGAGCTGGGGACTATTATCAGGTGCTGCGTCATATCATTAATCTATTCATGGATTTCATCAGGTCCCTTTCCACAGGTGTATTAATCAAGCACAATGCAGTCTGCATTCATAATCTAGGTGCTTGATTTTATACACCTGTGGAAAGGGACCTGATGAAACCCATGAATTTGCAGTGAGGTTAAGATGGCTTGTATTGGTCAGTTGGAATCTCCGTGTCTGTTGGCATCTCCAAAGCTTTTTTACAGTTTTTGCTGTTGCATTGTATACATAATTGTGAATTATGAAAAAGGAAAAGTATTTTTATTTTACCTTAAATACAGTTTTGTAAGAATCATACACAAGCTTAATCCTGAACTTGGCAAAAGCAATTATCTTTTTTGTTATATATTTTTCAAGCCTTCGAAATATGTTTTAAGTCTTAATAAGTTTTCCTTCTGTTAAATCATACTGGGATGTTTGCCTAGAAAATTTTCCACCAGCCGCCACTGCCCATTCATTACTGTTGGTTTACTGACATTGTTCAAAATATCTTCCTGTATGGTTAGCAGAACGAAGAAACTCATACAGGTTTGGAACATTTTGGTTCCTACATTTTTGGGTGAACCATCCCTTTAAAGTTTGAAACAGTATGATGAAATAAAGCCTCATTTGCTAAAATCAAGTGACTAGGCGAGTGTGATACAAGCTCCGAACCAATAATATGAAACAAAACTAATTCGTAAAAAAAAAGCACCCATCATGCAGCACTCAGATTTAATGAAATGTTAGAATGAATAAAAACATTAGTAATTAATAATAAAAATATACATCTAAAGAAATTGACTTTTACGATGGATCAGGTTTCACAGAGCGGCTTACTAAATCAGGTTTACATCTTAATGTCAAAAACATTAAAACAGTTTGAATGTTTTTTACTAAAAGAGCTAATTACAATGTAAAAGCAGAAATAATTTTCCAGGCACAGGAACTTGAGGTTGTACAAAATTTAAATATTGAGGAATAATAATAAATTCTCAGCTTTTTTAAAAAAAAATGTAAAAGCAAAACAATAATTAACAATAACAGCATCACAGCATAAGAGACATCAGGATCAAATTGTCCTTAAAAGATATTTATTTCTTGCAAGAAATGTTCCCGGTCCATCCACAGTCCAGCTGCAGGCGGAGTGAGACTCAGAGCAGAGGTGGGCCAGCTTCTTTATAGAGTTCTTTTTCAAAAGCTATCTCTTACAGCCCCCACTAAACAAAAGACACAGAGGAACCCCTGTGGCTCCCCTAACCCCCTAATCTTCTCACCTCTGAAGTCACACACACACCCTTGCAGCTGTACCAATATCATAAAAGAAACTCAAAATACAGCCAAATAAATGTATGGCATTTCATTTGTTAAATCATTGAAAATAAAATACAAAGAAAATCGTCTCGGTTACATATGGTAACCCTCGTTCCCTGAGGGAGGGAACGGAGACGTACGTCGTGGTGAACGACGAATAGGAATCTCGCTAGAGAGGCCAATCTACTTCGAGTGAAACTAAAACAAGCCAATACACATTGGCGTGCAATCATTTGCATCAGCTGCGCAGCCTCGCAGCGCGGGTATTTAACGAGCAGCTGGTGTGATTGCACTTCAGTTTTTTGCTGAGGAGCCAAGCCTGAAAAGCTGGTCGCCCCGGCGGGTAGCAGCAGATGTGGCGACGGGACGTACGTCTCCGTTCCCTCCCTCAGGGAACGAGGGTTACCATATGTAACCGAGACGTTCCCTATCGTCCGGTCACTACGACGTACGTCGTGGTGAACGACGAATAGGAATCCCTAGTAAAGCGCCACAGCTGCTGCACCCCATCCAGCGCCCCGTGTAAGCCTCCACACCTTCTTGCCTGGAAGGACGATAGGAGAGGGCTTACACCGAGAGTATCCGTCACTGTTGTTCCGTTATAACCCATACAGTGAGATTATTGGATAACACTGGGAAAGCGTGCCCGATCTGAGGGAGGGGAACGCTGCGGGAGCCACATTCTTAAGGAGAGTTATGTGGGAATAGACATATGGACTAACCCGAGGGTTGTACTGCATATGAGTAATGGGTGACTTAGCCCAAGGGAAAGACACGGGCTTCCATTAGGAGCAGCCGTGGAGAACATACACATATGGGATCCCCGTAGGGTCACACATATGGGACCCAGCCTAGACCCGGTTCTCAAGGATTCAGCGGACAAGGCCTGGCACCGGACACTCCGCCATGTCCGGGCCGAGGGTGTTTGGAGGACTCAACAGGTTTTGACTCTGGAGTAATAAGGTGCACAGTAGGATGCAGCAAGCCGACAGAGCCGGTACTCACAGTGCTTCTACCCGTTTAGGGTGAGAACACGGGAGGACACGGGCTCTACACGTAGGCTATAGAATCTAGCGAACGTGTTAGGTGTCGCCCAGCCCGCAGCTCTACAGATATCTGTTAGCGAGGAGCCACGTGCCAGCGCCCAGGAGGATGCAACGCCTCTCGTGGAGTGTGCATGCAACCTGAGCGGGCAGGGCACGCCTTGAGCTTGGTAAGCCAAGGCGATGGCATCCACTATCCAGTGGGCCATCCTCTGCTTGGAGACAGCCTTTCCCTTCTGCTGGCCTCCGTAACAGACAAAGAGCTGGTCTGAGGTCCTGATGCTTCGAGTTCTGTCCACGTACATACGCAGAGCGCGAACGGGACAGAGCAAAGCCAGGGCTGGGTCTGCCTCCTCCAGGGGCAGCGCTTGCAGGTTCACTACCTGATCTCTAAAGGGAGTGGTAGGAACCTTGGGCACATAGCCAGGCCGGGGTCTCAGTACAACATGGTTGTCACCCGGCCCGAACTCTAGGCACGATTCGTCGACCGAAAATGCTTGCAGGTCCCCTACCCTCTTGATCGAAGCCAGTGCAATCAGCAGCAAAGTCTTCAAGGAGAGAAGCTTTAAGTCTGCTGACTGCAAAGGCTCAAAGGGAGCATCCTGAAGTGCTCGAAGCACCAGGGAAAGGTCCCAAGAGGGTATGGAGGGAGGACGAGGAGGATTTAATCGTCTCGCCCCCCTAAGGAACCTGACGACCAGGTCGTGCTTTCCTACTGTTTTGCCATCTATGTGGTCATGATATGCTGAAATAGCAGCAGCATGTACTTTAAGGGTGGAGGGAGACAGCCTTCGCTCCAACCCTTGCTGCAAGAAGGAAAGCACTGACCCTATCGAACATCTTCGGGGGTCCTCTCTGTGAGAGGAACACCACTCGACGAACAGGTTCCACTTCAAGGCGTACACACGTCTCGTAGACGGTGCTCGCGCAGAAGTGATGGTGTTAAGTACCTCTGGGGGTAAGTCACCTAGAACCTCCGCGTCCCGTCCAGGGACCAGACATGGAGTTTCCAGAGGTCCGGACGCGGGTGCCATAGGGTGCCCCGTCTCTGAGTCAGAAGATCCTTCCTCAGAGGAATGGGCCAGGGAGGGACTGTCACGAGGAGCATGAGTTCTGGGAACCAAGTCCGGGTGGGCCAATAGGGAGCCACCAGAAGGACCTGCTCCTCGTCCTCCCTGACTTTGCACAGGGTCTGTGCAAGTAGGCTCACTGGGGGAAATGCATATTTGCGGAGGCCCCGGGGCCAGCTGTGTGCCAGTGCATCCGTGCCGAGTGTTCCCTCGGTCAGGGAGTAAAACAACTGGCAGTGGGAGGTCTCTGAGGAGGCAAACAGGTCTACCTGAGCCTCTCCGAACTCTCTCCAGATCAGCTGAACCACCTGGGGGTGGAGTCGCCATTCTCCCGGGAGCACAGCTCGTGATAGCTCGTCGGCCACACGGTTGAGCACACCGGGGACATACATGGCTCGAAGCGACCTCAGATGCTTCTGACTCCAAAGGAGGAGATGGCGGGCGAGTTGCGACATGCGACGGGAGCGTAGACCACCTTGACGGTTGATGTACGCAACGGTCGCAGTGTTGTCCGTACGGACCAGCACGTCTCTGCCCTGTAGCGGCCTTTTTAGGCGGCTCAGAGCGAGACGAACTGCTAGCAACTCGAGGCAGTTGATGTGCCAGTGCAGTTGGGGGCCCGTCCACACCCCTGATACTGCATGCCCGTTGTACGTGGCACCCCAGCCGGTGGCAGAGGCATCTGTGAATACCACAGCATGCCTGGACACCTGTTCCAAGGGGACTCCTGCCCGAAGGAACGAGGGGTCTGACCACGGGCTGAAGGTCTGGCGGCACGCCGGTGTGATTGCCACCCGGTGAGTGCCGTGATGCCACGCCCATCTCGGGACTCGGCCGTGAAGCCAGTGCTGAAGCGGTCTCATATGAAGCAGCCCGAGCGGAGTTACCGCTGCTGCCGCTGCCATATGCCCCAGGAGCCTCTGAAAGAATTTCAGTGGGACCGCCGTCCTGCCTTTGAACGTGTTCAAGCAGTTCAGCACCGACTGAGCGCGTTGCTCTGTGAGACGCGCTGTCTGGGCGACCGAATCCAACTCCATACCGAGATAAGAGATCCTCTGCACGGGGGCGAGTTTGCTCTTCTCCCAGTTGACCTGAAGGCCCAGCTGGCTGAGGTGCCTGAGCACGAGGTCCCTGTGTTCGCATAACTGATCTCGAGAGTGTGCCAGTATGAGCCAGTCGTCGAGATAGTTGAGAATGCGAACGCCCTGTTCTCTCATGGGAACAAGGGCCCCCTCCGTGACTTTCGTGAAGACACGAGGAGACAGGGCCAGCCCGAAGGGCAGGACCTTGTACTGATATGCTCGACCCTCGAACGCAAAGCGCAGAAACGGCCTGTGTCGAGGAAGAATCGAGACATGAAAGTACGCGTCCTTCAGGTCGATCGCTGCAAACCAATCCTGGGGACGGATGCATTCGAAAATGCGTTTCTGCGTAAGCATTTTGAACGGTAGCTTGTGAAGGCTCCGATTCAAAACTCGCAGGTCCAAGATCGGTCGTAACCCACCACCTTTCTTGGGTACAATGAAGTAGGGACTGTAGTGCCCTGACCTCATATCGGCTGGAGGGACCGGCTCTATCGCGTCCTTCGCCAGTAGGACTGCGATCTCCGCGCGCAAGACATGGGCATCGGCTGCTCTCACTGTAGTGGAGTGGATGGCCCGAAACTTGGGGGGACGCCGGGCGAACTGAATCGCATAGCCGAGCCTGATGGTCCGAATGAGCCAGCGAGACGGACTGGGGAGCGCTAGCCAGGCTCGCAGAGACCGTACAAGCGGGACCAAAGGGACCGTAGGCGTACCCGGAGTGGGGCAGCGAGGTGGAACACAGGGGCTCGGCTCGGGAGGCTCTCTCTGGGAGGCGGCCCGTAGCGGAGTCTGAGTGTGCTGTGCAACACTTACCTGGTTCCACGAGGCCGGAGGTGCAGGAGGCGGCTTGGTTGCGTTCTCGAACTGCACACTGCTGCCTGCTGGCGATAGAAGAGGCGGATGAGAGTGGTGAGGATTCTCTCCCCCCACTGCTCTCCGGGCCCTCTTCGGACCCAGAGACGGAAGAAACTGCTCTTTTATTGAAAATTTGGGTACCGCTGGTTTTGAGGCCAGCGGCGGAACAAAAACAAAAGGAAACAAAGGATTTTCCACCCGGCCCTCTTCCGGGGGATGGAGCGATGCGGTCATCGTCTCCTGGAAAGCAGTCCCTGCCATCTCTGGGTCGCCCGTCCTAGGGCCGCTTGCTCCTGGCTTTGCCGCCCTTCTTAGCGGGGTCCTGGACGGGCGGGGCGGCCCGCCTGCGACTGGCTCCACGGCGCCGTTTAGATGGAGGCTGCTGCGGCGGCGCGGGAGCAGGGGCAGACGCAGGAGGCCGCCCTCGGCGACGAGCAGACTGAGGGGCCGCAGGCGGTGGGGTGGGAGCAGCAGCTGGCCGTCGCGGCAGGATGTGTCTGATGGCCTCAGTCTGCTTTTGTACAGCCGAGAACTGCTGGGCGAAGTTCTCGACCGCGTCGCCGAAGAGGCCGGTCTGGGACACGGGGGAGTTAAGGAACCGGAGCTTGTCGGTCTCCCTCATGTCGGCCAGACACAGCCAGAGATGGCGTTCCTGGACCACCATGGTGGACATCGCACGACCCACCGACCGCGCGGTCACCTTCGTCGCACGAAGCGCGAGGTCCGTCGCGATACGAAGTTCCTGAAGAACTTGGGGATCGTGACCACCCTCGTGCAGGTCCTTCAGTGCCTTGGCCTGATGGACCTGCAGCAACGCCATAGCGTGCATGGCAGAGGCGGCTTCCCCACAGGCCTTGTAAGCCTTGCCGGTTAAATCCGACGAGTACTTACAGGCCCGGGAAGGAAGACACGGTTCTCCACGCCAAGTGGAGTTAGGGCACAGTTGCATCGCAACGGCCCGTTCCACTGGCGGGATACGCGTGTATCCCTTAGCCGCCCCGCCATCAAGGGTGGTGAGGGAGGAGGAACCACTGGGACGGTTTCTGGCAGTGAAAGGTGCCGTCCATGTCCCCGTAAGCTCCTCATGCACTTCCGGGAAGAAAGGCACTGGGGTGGGTTGCTGAGAACCAGCACGCGCCACCCCGAGATACCAATCGTCCAACCTCGAGGGTTCGGGACACGGTGGAGGATTCCACACGAGCCCGACCCCTTTGGCGGCCCGGGAAAGCATGGCCATCATCTCCGGGTCCGTCTCAGGCACCGCTGGCACACCCGAAGGAGGCAGCGGTGCCGAGTCGTCGTCCGCAGAGAGGTCTGACCCACCCTCCGATGCAGCGATCGACATCTGGTCTTCAGGGGGAGCCCCAAAGGAGACAACCGGTACACACCGCGAGGATGGTCCAGCTTTCTCCAATGGGGGCTCCACTGGCTGCGGAGCGTGAGAGGGGTGAGGGTTCCTAGGGGGTTGGTTCCCCGAAGGAGACGCGCTCACCGTAATCCTCAGGTCACCCGTGTCACTGCCCGAAGCAACCCTCTGAGGAGGATTGGATCGAGGCAGAGGCACGGGGACTCCGCCCCTTTGCAGGAACGTGAGTCTCGACCGCAGCTCCGCGATGGTCATCTTCCCACAATGGGTACATGACTCATCCACCAACAGCCTTTGAGCGCTCAACGGCGCACCTTACCAGCTGTAAGAACAGCTTTTTGTTTGCTCAGTTTTTACCGGACAAAACACAGAAAAACAAACAAACACAAAGAGAAGACTGTCCCCGCTGCCGTGTTCTTACACCCGCACCGAAAGAGAGATCCAACGGCTCGTCTGATATCACTCTCAGAAGACGCATCGAAGTGCTTGGCTCCGAAGCAAAAAGCTGAAGTGCAATCACACCAGCTGCTCGTTAAATACCCGCGCTGCGAGGCTGCGCAGCTGATGCAAATGATTGCACGCCAATGTGTATTGGCTTGTTTTAGTTTCACTCGAAGTAGATTGGCCTCTCTAGCGAGATTCCTATTCGTCGTTCACCACGACGTACGTCGTAGTGACCGGACGATAGGGAAATACATTTTTCCATAACAATTCCTCCTCTTTATCATTCTATGATAAACGATTTGGTTTCATTAACATTAGTTTTGATTATAACAACTTAAAAACACGCTTGTTTCTAATTCTATATCAAACCCATAAATTATGAGTTGTTTCAAGTCTTTACATCACAGTTAGGGGAGCGCGGGGCACAACCTAACGCGGGGCTAGTTGTAACACGCTTGTTTTAAATACTTCCGCACATGCTTGGATGACGAAACTTTGTGTATTTACTAGTTGCCATATCAACACTATATAGAAAAAAAAATTCCACCAAAATTATTTATTTTTTTGGAAGATATCCATAGACATTTATTAAACCATAGCAAAAGTAAATTTCTTACTTAAGTTAATTTTTCATCTTTATTTTTTGTGTTTATTTAAAATAAGACAAATCTGATATTATTTTAATCTCCAAGATGTTATTTAACAGTTGAGATAGTTCTTTAATGGTTCGCTAACTAGCAGAAGACCCTAGCAGGGTTTAAACCCCAGTTGTGCAGGCGGGGGCATGTTGTAACACTGCGTTACAATGTGCCCCTGTTAGAAATATGCTATTATATTCTATACTTTTATTAATTTTATTGGGAAAACATGAGAAAAAGGTGAATAAAGACTGAGAGTCAATGTCCAGAAATGACTAATTATTTATTTGTTTTGAACTATGTTGTATAGCTGTGTTTTCATGTGTTCGTAGTCAAAACTCAAAAATTTGTTTATATTTAATTATTAAAAATTGCCATTATTTTATATGAAAAAGTTTTTTAATTGTATTTTATTTAGAAAATATTTTAGTTTGTTTTGTATATATTTTTTTATTAGATCAGATAACATTTTAAGCTGTCATATGTTATGTTACAATGTGCCCCACACATGTTACAATGTACCCCACCTATGGGGCATGTTGTCATATTTCACTTCCATTCTTTCGGGGTATATCAAGAAAAAAGTATATACTGTATTAATAAAACAAAACCACATAATTGTACTAGACATGTGGGAAATTAATGTGGGAAAAAATAAATACTCTGAACCATAAGTAGATTTACACAAACTGAGAAAGTCAAAAAGCGTTAGGTTGTGCCCCGCTCTCCCCTACCTTTCATATCACTCTACTTGAACCTTGAAAGAAATAAGAAAAATTAAATAAAAATAAAAACTTTGGAGCAAGCAAGTAAACATTTTATCTGAAGCCGGGCTAAATGGATAAGCACTGTTACCGTATTTCCCGATAAATCGGACCCTCAGTCACTCCAGTATAAACAAGAAATAGTATAGATTGTCATAGTAGGAAAACCATATCAATTTAACACCCCTGGTTGATTTGAATAAAAATGTTTACTAATAAAATTCAAAGATTAAAAGTAGAATAAAAATCCCTCATTTCAAACCCTGCATCCTTCTAACCAATGTAGTTGTTCAAAATTAACTCTAATACTTCCATTATGGACTGTCTTTCATAGCTTATTACACATCAGTTAATAGAATTTCTACATTTGCACCAAACAAATCAATACCTAGTTTGATTCAATCAAATACAATCATCAAAATCATCACGAAACCTATTCTTCTGCTAAACTTAAACCATCAGTTGGTCCACATCTTTCTCCAGATGTGTTGATCATCTCGTTGCCCCATGGACGTTCCATCTTCACCATTTTGACACTTTGCGCATCGTTGAAATGGTCTTTCCAGCGTGGGCAAGAGAGGAATGTTTCTAGCACATATCCTTGATCTCTCGCTTTATTCTTCGCTTTGGCGTGTGGGGTTGCTGATGTTGGTTGGTTGATTTTCAAATCCTTACAAGGTTTTCCCTTAGATCATGATCGCACCCCCACTGGAATGAGTCTTTTACTGTCTGCTGTCACCTGTGAATGCAGACCTTAAGTGATTTTGTTAGTGACCGCTTGTCTTGTCGTCCCTTTTGGTGTGACCTGTGGAATTTTCAACCTGAAACATTTCACTGGATAATTTCTTTCTCACTGAATAGCACTCAGGGTCCTTTTCCCCTGAAAAACACTCAAACCACGTTGCTCATGTTAACAAAACAATACAGAATCAGTTCTGTTTGGTTCAAAACATCCTGACATCCTGCAAAATTAAAATTTTAAGTTAGGCATTGCACAGTGTTAGGCACTGTTTCTTTACTTTGCTCATGTTAGCCAGACAATATGTATACATTTGGAACATAATCAGTTCTGTTTGATGCAATCCGTTCTGACATCCTGAAAAAAATAAAAATGTTAAGTTATGCGCTGCGCAAGGTGTGACACCTTTCTGCCACAATAATGACCCAGGCCAGGATTACTAGTCAAATTCATCTATAGCCATTGTTTTCACTGGGCACAGTCTGCCCTGCCCGTTCACTCCTGTATGACAAGATCAGCTGGTTTTAGACAAAAGGTCCTTCTAACCCCCTGGGGCTTTCCTAAATGCAAATGGTCATTTTGACCCCCTGGGCTTTCCTGTCCTTCTGACCCCTCTGAAGAGTTGAAAGGCTCTTATCTGACCATTTGTTCATGTGTGTGTGTGTGTGTCTTTGCTCATGCCATGTGCGCAAAAGTCTGCATCTTCTGTAAAGAAAAACAAATGTTGAGGTTATTGTCACATAGTTTTCTTTTGTCTGCTGTGCTGCCGCATCTGCCCTGGCGTTTCCTGCCGAAACAATTCTTGTTATTAGCACACTTAAAAATACAAACAATGCACACAGCAATTTTGTTCGGGGGAAGAATGGCTTCTTGCAGGGCTTTTACCCAATTAAACCCAGTGTCCTTCCAACATTTATCTTCCCACCTGTGCGAATGCTTTCAGCAAATGTGAACCCCTTAGTAAACCATATTTGGCAACTGTTATCATCCTCCTCTTGATGCACGAGATCTCATCTCGTGCATCAATTTATCCAAAGCGACTTACATTTCAAGATACACATTTACATTCTTATCAGTTCTTGCTTTCCCTCGGAAATCAAACCCATGACCTTGGCGTTACAGGTGTCAAACTCTAATGTTTGAGCTACAGGAAAACTGCAATATTTGTTAATATTTATTTGGTAACATTTGTTTGGATAAAGTTTGCTAACCCAAACGTTGTCCTTCAGCCAAATTTCCTTTAGACATCTTTCTTTGCCTCTTAAACAAAAATATTACTTAAAGCCACAATTTCATCTTATTATCAAATTGTTTTAAAGGGCAGCGGCCCCGAGTCTCACAGCGTATCCTGCTTTTCAGGCCTGTCGTTGGTCTCGCAATTCAGTCATCTACAAACATTCTCCAGGTCATCAATTGGTCAGGTCAGGTTGTGGTTTCCACACTTCGTCAACGTCAGTCGAATAACAATCTCCCCCTTTTTACAATACATAACTGTTAAGGGCTCTCTGGATAATCTGATATTTACTTAGCCTACGTGTTGGTTGCTGTCAAATCTATAACATTTTCTCAACACATGACTGACGGCTATCTACGACTTCACAATTCTAATTTACACATCAATACTTAAACGTGTCCAGAAAGTAATTCAAATTTACTGCACATCATAAATTACCAAAATAATAATTAACAGACAGAGCTCGATGATCAATCAACTTAAGGCTCGTCCTATGCTCTGTGTTGCCTTCTCATCAGATTGACTCACAATCCTCAGCTTACTTTCAAATTTGTCATTTGCCTTAACCCATCTATAATGCTAAAACACTCTTTCCAGAGGTTAATGACACATTTATACACACTATTCAGACAGGATAGTTGTCCTTAACTAACACATACTGTACAAAACATGAATTAACCCTCTGAGGTCTGAGCTGTTTTCTGGGCCCTGGAGGTGTTCTGACATGCTCTGACATTTGTGTTTTTTTCTGTTACTAGTGACATTTTCATGGCTAAAGTCTAATTACACTGTATTCAGCACAAACTCTGCTACAATAATATATCAGCAGCATGTATGTAAAAGTTTGTAGTTTTGAGATAATGACATTTATGCGTGGTTTGTGAAAATACAAAAAAAAATTCTCACTGAAATAAGGCCATGAAACCCATACTGATTATTTCTTCACAAGACTTTTGAAAATTGTATGACGTAGCCTAGAATATTTGCTCCAAAACTATGTGAAAATCACCCTGACTGCTCATTCAGATAAGACAATATATTGATTTAAAATTTCTAAGACGTGTTTTGTGTGACAAAGCCATATGCGAAGAGGCGTGATCATCTCATTAATATGTAAGCCTTTAACACCTGAGAAAGACAAAGACACTCCCCTAACTGCCCTATTAGGAGCGATCAGGCCCTGTCATTCAGAGCAACCTTGCACAAAGAATGAGGAGATTTAAAAAAGAATGGCTTTTAGATTGTTTGGATTTATTTACAACACAACACAATCCAAAAATACACAACAAATTACAAAAGAGCACATTGAAAACAATGATCCAAAGACAGAGACCTTTGTGCCATTCCTAAAAACATTGTACATACCTTTCATTTCCAAGGTGTTTGATTTTCACTTTACCATGTTCATATACAGAGACTCATGTAAATGTTGAAGTCAGCAGGACTCAGTTGCATCTGGTCCCTGAAAGAAAAAAAAAAAAGAAAAAACTGTGAACATACTGATATCAAGAGAAACTATAGGGCTGCACGATTTTGGGAATAGATTTTAGATTTTTCTGGTTAAAATTTCTTTTTAAAATTCACAGAATACACACACACACGTTTCCAACAATATATAATGAACACCAGGTTTGTTGTGCCTTGTAGGCATAGGCTACGCAGTGCTGCATAAAATAATAATAACAATAAATTAAATCTTCCAAAAGATTTCAAGAACAACTACGCTAGAGAAAAATATATTGATTATCATATGTTACTTCAAATGTTTCCATTCGTTATGATGATATGAAATGAGATAATAGTAAAAACATAAAGCCTAATGTTTGGTGCATTTTTCCTTTCAAACGCAATCGCGCTCCAAAATATGATACATTCAAACCCACAGCGCGCTCCAAAATATGATACATTCAAACCCACAGCGCGCTCCAAAATATGATACATTCAAACCCACAGCGCGCTCCAAAATATGATACATTCAAACGCCATCGCGCTCCAAAATATTAAACATTATGGTTATACATATCTATGTTTGAGCAGATATCCACAAACAGTATTTAACAGTAAACACGGGTCTAAATAGTATAATATTCACCATATATCTAGCAACAGTTCAACTGCAATGTGAAGTTTATGCAACAATACCATAAACTAATAAGTAAGAATTTCTTACCTTACATCTTTCTTGTCTTCAAATCGCGTTCTTCTTCTTCTGATGTAAATCCATGTAAGCTCACAGCGCGTCTTCCAAACTCGACGAAAAGCAGAGACTTGTGAAGTGTTTTGGTGTTTTGTGTTTTAGGTAACGAGGGCGTTCGCGTCCCATGTGGAGATTTGCATGTGAATCTCTTTTGCGCGAGTGGGCGTGTCGAATTAAAAAGTAATTAGCAAGCGTTTGAGATACTGGACATCCTGTTGGCTTTATACAAATTACTTAAACAGAGAATATTTGTTTTCAGTTTGAATCCGATCATTTAAAAGTACACACTTAAATGTGTATAAAGGTATATGGCTCATAAATGTGTGAGAAGTATTCGCTGAGTTTTGTTTCAGTTTATAGACGTGCTCAAGAAAAAAAAGTTCACCGCGACGGAGAGGCAGAACGCACACCCTGTTTATTTTCTTTATTTTACAAAAGCACAATGTTTTGATTTCATTGTAAGTGGACACATACAAAAGTAGAAATATCACAGATAATTTTTTTATATTTCTTTTTTCTGTATAACCATAAATGACGGAGTAATTTAAGTTTATGTTGCTGCTATGTGAAAAAAATCCAGCAAAACGCGTCGGCGCGTTTCTCGACCTCAGAGGGTTAACACTCACACTCATCCCTGACTATGAACCGCTCATATTTCTTATTTATATCTTTTCTCTAAAAAGATTTAAATTTTAAATGACATTTTAACCTTACATTTTCCTGTATCTTTTATCTCATGTTTTTATTTATGGCCTCTTAAACAGTTTCAAAGCATGTCTGTTCATTATTCATTTGATTTTAGAAAAGTCAGCTGGATTGTTTTGGTTCATTATCTTACTTTGCTTCAGCTTTCTTTGGCTGACTGATAACAGAAAGTCAGACAGAGTACCATCCCTTCCTCCACTCAAGCAGTCTCTTTCTCTCTCACTATAAGCAAATAATCTTTTCAACAGCCTCCTAGAACTGTAACTAAAATAATCAGTCATAGTCAATCCTTAATAGTTCACAAATGTCAAAATACAAATGTTTGACTCAAATTAGAACCATTACAACAATCTAAAATACATTATGCTATGATCTTTTCTAAGGTTATCTTTAGTTTAAATACTCAATTCACCTAACCTTCGTTTTCCAGAAATTTCTCTTGACTCATCACAAGCTGTTCTCATCTTTAGCCACCACCATGTCTAACGACCTTCAGGAGTTAAAACTAGTTCAATATCAAACATTTTCCCTTGCCCATAAGGCAATCAACATCATGTTCCTTATGTCACATCTTTGATCTTCTGTTAAAACAGAACAGTCAAATGTTTAAGGTGACAAGCTATTCGAAGTCCCTGTAATCAAGATGGTTGTTGGTTGCGCTCTGTGATACTATTTACATATTACTGAGATTGGATGTAATTGTCTCTATATAATAATTAAGCTCTTTTAAGTGAAGGAACATTTTGATATATATATACAGTATATATATATATTGGAGTGGAAGTTGTAGGGAACAGCTTATAGACCCCTCTTTGATGCTCTTGGCCCCAAGTGGCATCACAACCATTCCCTTTTTGTAGATAACACCTCCCGAAACCTGGTGGGCAGGTGCCCCAGTGGCGGCATAGCCCCTGGCTTAGGTTGTTCCCTTATGGCCATCAGAGAATCTTACTCGTCTTCGGGATCTACGCCTCCTGCACACTGAGTTATGGCTCTACTTCACTTGAGCAAAATTATCATAGTTTGTGATAATGAAATGTATTTTTATTTTTTATTTTTTATTTTTTTTTTATTTTTTTATACGAGGTAACCAAGAACCATCATATCCACTTGGAACATTCAATATTGACATTCAGTGTACTGTTACTTCTGTAGCCGGAGCCATCGGCCCTGTTTCATGGTGGAGGCTAATATCAGACATCAGACTAATATCAAGTGGTCCTAAAATAAACTAGTCAAAAATGTCACTTCTATCATTTAAGGTCTGCATTATTATTTTAAAGACTTATTTTAAATCATTCCGTTTTATTTCTAAAACATTTACAAATTGTCCTCTAAATTGATCAAATCTGAACTGCCTGTAGCATGATTTGTTTTAGCTTTTCCATATCTATGATTTTCAACTGGAACACTGTGCTTTACACAGGCTCAGACAACAGCTTTCAGCTGGCATTGAATGAGAGAGAGACTCTTGAGGCATTCAGGACTGATACACTGCATTCTCATAAACTTTTAACTTCAGACTTTAACTCTACCGTCTTTTATCTACTTTAGCCCATCTTAAGGCATCTTTTCCATAAATGACATGTATTGTAATTTAGACATTACAAATTTCCACTCAGAATGAGTCTCTGTTGCACTGAAACTTCGGCAGTTTCAGTCACAGCACATGCCAGATTTAGATAAGCAAACCTGTTTTGGCCAAATCACAAGCTTATCTTTTAAAATCAACATTAACAAGCTTTTGTTTAATCAAATGCCTTCTTACACATTTTACATTTAGCAACTGTTAATCCTGTAACACTGCTTCTGCTTATTTTATCTTAAAGAAATAATAATATTCTAGTTCTTAATAACGTTTCAAATTTCATTTGAATTTTAGTTGTCAGGTTTTCAATTACCATGATTTAATACCCGACTTCAATGTTTTCTCTAGGAGTTTATCAATCTCCTTCTATGATTCATACTAACTTTTGAGGCTGCGCTCTCTGCTTGTGATACATTTTTTATTATCACTATAAATCATTTGTTAGATTTGTCTCTCTATATCATCTAAAACCTTATCAAAGCGTTTCATTCAAAACACAATCATCCTTTTAGTGACCGGTACTTTAAAAAAAATTTTACAACTCATTTAGTCTTATCTGTAATTTTACGTCAACCGGTACTTTTTATAGTTCTTTCCTTTCAAAAGGAATTCCTTACACTTAATATCTTTCAATCTTCTTTACAGCTGTCAAAAGTTCCATCTATCAACTCTCTTTTCTCCCTCATTTACTTTTACAGTCATACAGTGGGCATTTACAATCACTGAATGACCCCGCTGACTGCAATAAAACACTCTCTGTTATCCTTCCTACAGTCTTATCACTCTGATCTTTCTAACATCTCCGCCCTACTTTACACCCCTGAAACAGTGTGTTCTATTCAGGAAATGCAAACAGAGCCACTGATAAGCAGTTCTCTGCTTTTTTTCCCACACTGTCCCAGCTGCAAATTCAATTACAATAGCCGAATCATAATCTTCATCATATTAACATTGATCTACTTTCTAACCCATATTAACACAGAATTTTCTTTAAATTTGTGTTATTTTGGCACTTTCTTTGTTTGGGGCCAGTCAAGTTACTGTTTATCTTTCCAATCAGAATCAAACTTTTACAAAAACATAATCTGCAGCATTCTCATCCCAAGTCGTCATATACTGACGCTTTTGACATTTCGTCTACATCGAACGCACATGGCACCCTTTAGCGTCAATATGAGACGCACAGAGCTTTGTTCGGTTATGGGTAGGTTTAGGTCTGGGGTAGGGTTAGGGTTAGACCGCTAGGAGGCGCCTTCTGGCCCATATCTATCTGCGTCTCATATTGACGCTAAAGGGTGCCATGTGCGTTCGATGTAGACGAAATGTCAAAAGCGTCAGTGTATGACGACTTGGGATGAGATCGGGCTGGCAAATCTCTTTAAACTGAGAGCTTCAGAGCAGAGCTGCTTACAGCATTTGCTCTCTTTTGTATCAGGACTATTCAGTTACTCTTCATACAGTATAAAGAAATTCAGCATGTCATCAATTTCATTAACACTGGTTTGATAGCTTATTCTTCTATCAAATGGTTAGTTTGCAGATTCAACTTAAAATTATCATTATTCCTCAGTCCCACTTATCTCTACTGTTTCACAGAAACCACAAAATTCCTCAAATCTTGTTCTCAGTCTCTAAATTACACAGACAGCTATCCTAGCCGCTTGCACCTTCAACTCTTGTTACAAAAATATGGCAATCTATTCTTCAATACTCTTGTTTTCATAACATTAATACAATAAAGCACATTCACATCATTATTATTGGCAGAACATTAATTTTCATAAGCGAGATGGAAAATCAAAATATTCTAAGCGGGTTTCACAAAGTTTCTGATTAACTTTAGTCACACGTGTCTAGGAAAATTATCTCCAACCCATAGTTTCCTTTATAAAACAGACAATGTCCTTGTCTTTCAATGACTTAATTTCAACAAAATATCTGACTTTGTACATTATTGATTTCCAAAATCTTTGGACATAGCTGTCTTTACATCTATCTAATTGTGTTATCATCAACAACACTGATTACAAATCACGTACATATTAACATTCGGAAGCTGGGTTGAACCAAAGTCCTTTTAGGCAAGTCGTGCCACTCGGCCGCCATCTTGGCAACGTCTCCGGGCAGCTATTTCGGACTAACAAGACCAGGCTCCTATCTAAATGAATGGGCAGAGAGTCAGAACTGCACTTTCACTGGTCACCGGGACATAAAAACTGCATGTATAGAAACAGCAGTAAAATATGATAAAAATCGCTGAAAAAGTTTGATGACTTTGTCCCAAAATAAGGTTTAAAACGCCTTTTTCCCCACATGTTATACTTTACTACGCATGCGCAAGGGTTCACGACACCAACTTCATTTACGTCTCTATCCAGAATGCCGGTGTTGTGCAATAATCAATGTCAATATTGTTCTCCATTATTTAAATATAAGCAGGTTTGCACTTTATCAGTAATAACAATGTATTGTATAGATCAGTTGTTTTAACTATTCATTAACATGAATCGGTTCAAAGGAGTCATTAGTTCGCGAATTGGACGTGTCATACGGTTGTGTGATTATCCCAGCAGTTAGGACATGGACATCCCACAAGGTTAGTGTCAACACAGAAAACATTATATCACTGGATAGGTTTTTTCGTTTATTTAGAGAGTAATTTTATGTCAGCTGAATGTGCGGAACGCATTTCAGAGAAGATAAGGCAACGTATTTTAGCACAATTCACACCCAGCGGTAATTCAGGAAAAAAAAAATCTCCGAATGCTCCACATGCTCCGACCTTTTTACCATAATGTCGTTTTATTTTGATTAATATGCGTGCGGGAGAGAGAGCAAGACAGCGCTTAATTTGGAGACGGTGAAGTCTTATTTACACTTTCGTCTGGCTCCGAAGAGAGAGAGAGAGAGAGAGAGAGAGAGAGAGAGAGAGAGAGAGAGAGAGAGAGAGAGAGAGAGAGAGAGAGAGAGAGAGAGAGAGAGTGCGCGCGCGCGACCGGGGCTCTCTCTCTCTCCGCTGTCGCAAAACCTCAACTGTGCGCATGCGTCAGTGGAACCAGACGATAGGCTTAAATGTTTCCCGGCTTGACTTTTAAAAGCAGATGATTGGCTTTCCAGCGGGAGGGGCGGGACATGTGCATACAACCGCCATCTTTGCCGTTACGGGTTTTCCTTATATAGTTGTATTGAGGATTGAGGAAGTGGCATGTCTCTTATATAAATTGTCTCTGGTTGAACAAGCAAGCGCTGTTGCTATACTCCCAGCATAGCTGGACCCTTAAGGTTCAAAAGACAATGGTTGTCAAAATAAACATCATTTCAATAATTATTTTATCTCTAAAATATAGAATTTATTTATCCGTTTTGCTTACATTTGCGTACATGATTCCTTATCTTTATATCATGTTAGTCCCTGTTAATCATACTCAATGCCTCATTTTATCTAAAACTCCCTTCATACCATTTCAACTTAATTTGACTTAACAGGCGTTCATAAATATGAACTCTATCTTTCCCTACATGCCAGTTCCGTCTGTATCTGTTCAATCCAACAATTCACTGTTTGTAATTTCCATCAGGAAAAACATTCTATCTTTCCCTACATGCCAGTTCCTTCTGTATCGACTCTGATCTCTTTTCCATCCAACAATTCACTGTTTGTAAATTCTATCAATAAAAATATTCTATTTTCCTACTATCTTTCCCTAAATGCTAATTCTTTCTGCATTTATTTTCATTTTCTTCTATCTTCTTCAGTTCAACAAACTACTGTCTGTTCACAGTTTTACATGCTGAACACGACTACAGCAACCCTTTGTTAAACAATTATCCGTCTCCCAATTTCTTGCATGCATTTCTGGCCGTAATTTTTTCCCATTTTACAGAAAAACTGGTGTAGCCTATAAAATTTTGTTCAAGCTTGCTTTGAGATGACCCCATATTGGCTGATTTCTATCTCCCAGGGTTTACAAAATTGACGCACGTCTAATAATCTGTGAGACGTCTCTTCACAGATCCGATTTTGTCACCTCAAATCGGCAAGGTTTAGCAAATATGCTTTCTGTAATTACGGTTTACTCAAAATCTTTCCGTGAGCACTTTCTAGCGCTCGATTATTCACCTAATTAATCTGGTGTGGCTCTTCCGTCCACTTTTACGAGACTTTCTCAGGTTACAGAGATTTTGAGCAAATCTAATTAATCAGCTGTGGCTCTTCCGTCCACCTACAAGCTAGTTTTTTTAGAAAATTGACTTGACTTCCTCAGGTCAATTTCCCGCTTAAAACTTTCTCTGCTCGTACCAAAGAGACAGTCTCAGCCAACATGGTTCATTCACAGTCATATCAATTTACACCCAACAAAAAATAAAATAATTTAACTGTCTCTTACCCGAGATGCTTTTACTGCCGCGAGTTCTTTCTGAATCCAGTGATGTTTCTCCCTGGCCCTGATAGCAGCTTTGGCTCTTCTCTCTTAAATTCGGCGAGGTAAGATCAAAGCCTGTGCTTTGAGATGATCAGTTCGTCAAATCCGCTTTCAGGACCAGAAGAAAACCTCAAGGAGTCCCAATTCTGACACCAATTGTAAAAGCAAAACAATAATTAACAATATAACAGCATCACAGCATAAGAGACATCAGGATCAAATTGTCCTTAAAAGATATTTATTTCTTGCAAGAAATGTTCCCGGTCCATCCACAGTCCAGCTGCAGGCGGAGTGAGACTCAGAGCAGAGGTGGGCCAGCTTCTTTATAGAGTTCTTTTTCAAAAGCTATCTCTTACAGCCCCCACTAAACAAAAGACACAGAGGAACCCCTGTGGCTCCCCTAACCCCCTAATCTTCTCACCTCTGAAGTCACACACACACCCTTGCAGCTGTACCAATATCATAAAAGAAACTCAAAATACAGCCAAATAAATGTATGGCATTTCATTTGTTAAATCATTGAAAATAAAATACAAAGAAAATATAAATTTTTCGATAAAAACATGTGAAGAAAGTTTTTGAATCAGAAAAAGAAAATTAAAGTATTTCTTGCTTATGTTTGATAATTTAATCAAATGTCGTCATCATATTTTAAGAAATCATTATTATCATGTTGATGTGTTTCTCATTACTATCAATTTGATGTGTTTACCGTTATTATCAGTTGAAATGTATGTTTAATACTTTTCTTTTATTAATCTTTATGCCTCAAATGTAGCTTGACTTTTGTACTTGCGGTTTAATAAGTTTCCGATAGACAGACCACAAATGCTTGAATGTTTCAGAATAAAGTGGTAAACAAATGTTATCTTAGGTAAACATCTTGCAGTGTACAGTCAAAACTAGATATGTTTGGTTCTTGTGTGTCTGCTTCGATGCAATATACTATGAAAAGAGGAACTTAGCTCTGCTCCGATAAGCAACTGTATAATAGGGAGATCAATTTCTGTACAGGTCAGCCTGTACTTTGGACTCAGACATTGCTCCTTCACAACCTGTCTTTTCAAAGAGAGATCTCTCAAACAACTTGCTTATCTTTAGGCAAGAATATTATACTCAGTGTTTTAATGATATTTTACTTAGAAATTTTAGAAGTGTTTTTAACTGTTTATTTTATGTTTCTTTATTAACTTTTTAATCCTGATAATGGATGAATAAATTTGACTCTTCATTTATTATTTGATTGTCTGCAGTTAAGTAATACAATTTTACTTAATCATCTGACTGGATCTCCTCCATGCATCAGTTGTGAAATACAATTTTGCCAATTTTAGATATATTAGAAATAGTTTGACCAAAAAAGCAGCAGTTTTATTTATGAGCTCCATGATTCTTCCACATATCAAATACTGTATGATTACAAACTTGTAAGACTATTCTTAAACCGGTTGAAAGTGTTTTTAAACAAGCTCTTAAGGTCTTAGATAAAAAGCCAAATAGTATTCATCATTGTAGTGTTTTAACGGAGTTTTCTTTTTTGAGTTGGGAACATTTAATTCAATTTACTTAGTAGGCCTACTTGTTTCTTAGATCTTAAATGGTCTTGCTCCTCTAGTTTTTAAAATGAAAAAGGAGAATATTCATGTAAGCTCCGCCCAGTGTAACCGAAAATATCAATGAATATTTCAGAACACCGTCCTTAAATGTGTGTGTGTGTGTGTGTGTGTGTGTGTGTGTGTGTGTGTGTGTGTGTGTGTGTGTGTGTGTGTGTGTGTGTGTGTGTGTGTGTGTGTGTGTGTGTGTGTGTGTGTGTGTGTGTGTGTGTGTGTGTGTGTGTGTGTGTGTGTGTGTGTGTGTGTAACAAACCTGTGAGCAGGATTTTTTTTAAATCATTTCCTTACAACTCACTGAGCGACAGCCAACGAGCCAGAGAGCAGGTAATGCAATCATTCAGAAATATGAGATAACTTATTCTTTTTTGCTGATGATATAAAATTATACATTTCAGTTGAGTTCAGAGACAGTGTTGAATTAGAGAGGTTGTCTGTCCAGCATTGTAAAGTAGATGAACAATTTTTTACAATTTTTAACAAAGACAAAACTGAAATTCTTATTGTGGGTTAGAAACATGAGCGGGAGAGGATAGAAGCTGGATCGGGTTCCTCAGCCCTACAATTTAAGAAAGAAGGGTGTAATTTTGGACTGTGACCAAAGTAACAACCACTTGCTTTTATCATCGGAGAAATACTGCCAAGATTCGTCCTTTTTAACTTTGGATGATGCTAAGAAACTCATTCATGCTTTTACCTTCTCTCATCTTGATGCATTGTAATGCTATGTATTCTGGCTGACCTAAAGGGTTCAATAGTGAAGTTACAATTTATACAAAATGCAACAGCTAGAGTACTAATGGAATTAAAAAGGAGAGAGTATATCACACTGGTTTTAATGGAATTGCATTGGTTACCAGTTCATCAAAGTATTGATTTTAAGTTTTTATTAATAGTTTATAAAACACTGCATAATCTGGCACCTTTATGCACTGTTGAGACACGCTCCAAATCGTAGTTTAAGATCCTCTAGTGCTAGTCTTCTGGCACATTATACAGTTAATCATTAGCGATCCGGCGGTACTTCTTTTTGTAACGTTGCTGGCTGAATGATAGGAGGAAGCAGGATCCAAATGCAGCAGTAGTACTTTTATTAAATAAACTAAAGACTAGACAGACTCAAAAACTCAGACATAGGGAACAACTCTAACAACATCATGAACCCACAAATACTGTAACAAGACACAGGGTTTAAATACAGAGACTAACAAGCTAAACAAGATAACAAGAGGGCGTGGTTAATCAGAAACACCTGGGGATACTAATAAACTAGAAAAACTACAAAGGACTACAAAACATGACACAGAACAGGAAATAACTAAAGTTCACACAAGACAAGGGAAACACCAGACAGGAATCATTACAATTTTATTGTCTACCAAATTAAGTGAAAGAGGCTACCAGCATTCATATTTTAAAAAGGCAGGTTAAGACATTTCTTTTTAAAGTTTATAATCAGTAGAAGAATATGGTGTGAAGTTGAAAGTCTTAAATTTCAATGGAATATGTTCAAAAAACATTCAATGGAATGTGTCACCCAGCAGTTATTTTTAATATCTAATAAAAAAAAAAAATTTAAACTTCACATTTGGAACGCAACTTGGTTAGACATATGACTTTGATTTTATAGTAATTTAAAAAAAAATTTAAGTTAAAGTTAAAAAATATTTTATGAAATATATATTTTATATAAAAGAAATTTAGTACAGTACATTTGATTTACAGTAAATCTTTCAAACTTTTTTGACATGCTTTCACTTCAGAAATAATCTGCTGAATGTCTTCTTTACAGTTAAAGGGTTAAGCTGCAGAAAACGTCCCATTTTTTTATTTGAGCTCAAAAAGAGTTTATAAAATTCATTTGAGAGTTAAAGTCTGTATTGTAATTTTATGCATTGACTTTAATTGATGAAAAGTATTGTAAGGCATTTAAGATGTATATTTTTTGTCTGTATATTCATACTGTAGAAAACTGTACAGTTTAGATTTCTATGCATTTATTTAACGGAAAAACAATATAATACATTTGTCACAGATGGTGGCTGTAAATAGGCACACGACGATGAAGATATCAGTGTAAATACTTTAATAGATAATCCAAAAGGCGGCCACAGAACAAGGCGGAAACTGCGCAACCACACGTAGCCTATTCATGGGTTTCATCAGGTCCCTTTCCACAGGTGTATTAATCAAGCACAATGCAGTCTGCATTCATAATCTAGGTGCTTGATTTTATACACCTGTGGAAAGGGACCTGATGAAACCCATGAATACACAGACGAGACCGAACAAAGAAACACAAACAGAACAGAACTTATGTACATGATAATGAGGGAGATAATTAGTGCACAGCCGAACATAATGAGTAACCAAGACAACAAACCATTAACTCAGGCAGACACAAAAAGTCCAAACTAACAGAACCATGACAACCATGACAACATTGTAATATAATTATAACTTTGTAATTTCTTGTGCTCACTCTGTTTAAAGTAACTGAAACTCACGGCTAAAAGACACTATATCCAAATAGTGCACATAGTACTAAAGGAACTTCATGAGCGTGCCAAATTTCCACATGCATCTTGAAAAGCGGATGTTTTGGGAAAGTGCTCCGGCAAGTTTTTTTGCCATCTAGTGGTTTAGAGGAAAATAAAATCAAAGACGCCCTATGAACAAATGGAGAAAATTCCCAGGAGCTTTATCCCTCAGTGGGTTCTCCTGGTTGTATTCTTTCACCTTTATTATTTATTCTATACAATGATAGGTGCAGAAGTCAATATCAGGCAGGCATATTATTAAATATGTTGATGATACAGTGGTGCTAAGTCTTGTAAAACAATACTGTTCTATAACTATACTTTTGTTTTCTTACATGTATCTTCTTGAAATTATTATTAAAGGACTGTGTATTCTGTACTCCTTTGTGTGATCAATACAGCCATATATGTGACAAAGATATTATAACATATCTGATATTGACATCTCACCTAAATTAGTTTTTGCTGGTAAAGAAGTTAAGAATGTTACCTCATATAAGTACCACAGTAATAGATGAGAAGTTAAACTGTACAATTAAACTGTACAATTGCGATTATATTTCCTTAGGAATTAGGTCCTTTGAAGTGGATAAATTGGTATTCACAATGTTTTATCTGTTTTAACTTTTTCTGTGCATTATAAAGCACATCTAAAATGGGAAAGAGCTTTGAAATTGTATAAATATATTTGGCAAGAAATCTGAGGTATATTTTTACAGACTGCCAAAAGCTACAGAAAAGAGAAGCAAATGTATTGCTGTGATTCACAGAAACAACTGGGTCCAGGTAGAGAAAGGTGGATTTGCAGTTATCATTTTGTGTGTCAATATGCTGAATTTTGGGGTAAAATCATTCTACTCTTGATCTTGTATTGTATTAACAACTCATTAATTAAATATTTACCAGTTTACCAAACTGTAGGATGTGCTTAGGTGTTGACATGCTTTTAGACTCTGTCTAGTTCTACAGAGTCACTTACTGTTATGTTATGCTCACTCTGTTTGGGCACATTTTACAACCTAGTGGGGAGGCATTTGCATGGCAAAGTGGGTATCGTGTTCCCTCTAGCGTCAACAACACCAACACACAGCATCAAAGTTCCACTTCGCAAGGGAACATCTTGCAACCCGGTTCCCTGAGAAGGAGAACGAGATGCATTTCACTTGCCATGCATTTCTTGTTGACATACTTCAAGGCATGCCTGCACGTCTCCTTCGGACAAAAGATTTGATTACGTGTGAATTTGTGCCCTTTTATGTGCACTGGTATCATTTTAGTGTGACATCATGCCCTGCCATCTGCCAATAGATTGGCACGTTTACATGTGCTCAGACATGTAGTTCTCTGCATGTAGTTCATTGTGAGCTGAAGAGTGTTCTTAAACATCATCACTGTGTAAGAGACACTGAGTCAGATTGCCTTTTAAAGTAATTTATTCTCTTGCAAGAGCAGGTCAGACAGTCATACAGACATTCAGAGCCTGCCTGCAGAGTGTAAGACGAGGAGGAGCTGTGCGACACCTTTTATATTCTTTACCAAGGTCTCCCTCAGTGAATAATTGTTTTCCACTAACTTGGGCACACTTTTGCTGACACTGGGCCCAACAAATTTAGATGCATCCTGACCTCTGAGGTCAGAAGGTCCCTCTTCAGCTATCCCCATCCTGTCTCACTCTGCACGGATACAGGTGTACATACCACTCTACAAACAATATAAACACGTGACTCACATTCTTTTGTAATATCTACACTGTAAAAAAAACCCATAAATTTACAGTAAAATACTGGCAGCTGTGGTTCCAGCCGTTTACCGTAATTTTAGTTTCAACACCGGTTTTCCATTTTACATTTTTAACACCGTTTTTCCATTTTACAGCTTTACTGTAATTTAACAGTAAAACACTGGCAGCTGTAGTTTCAGCCATTAAATGCAATTAAATTGTACTTGCAGCAATGGTAACAGTTATAATTCTATAATACATAAAAAAATACATAAACAATACATAATTAACATTTCTAGTATATGTAGTATATAAATGTATACTGACATGTCAAAACTATTTTTCACTAGATGGAGAGAAAATAAAGAAGAAATAGATTATGGTACATCATTTGCTATTTATTAAAACACAAGCAAAAAAAAAAAAAAAAGCCATTTACAAATTGGCTGAAACTGACCCAAACTGAATCTCAGCATAAATACAAACAGTAAGTTTAAAGGGAAAATATGACTTGCTTTAACAAACACAAATCCTTTAACTCTCTGGTATTAGCAAGACAACAAGTGTGACTCCCAGAGGGTTAAAGAATGTCCAAAAATGTAATTCTCATTATTCTTTTACCCTGATGCAATCCCAGATGTGCACAACTGCCTTTCTTCAGCAGAACACAGACATTTTAGAAGAAAAAAAAGTGAGATCTTTAGATGCATACCATGGAAATGAAAGACTGCAATACTTTGGAAAGTCCAAAAGTAATGCATGAACCCGATCAATTAATATCTTATGTAGCAAAACAATAGGTGTATAAACAAACCAAATGAAGATTTTACAAAAAAGCTCTTCCTGTCTGCATTCAATTCATTGTGAAGCTGTGCAACGCAAGTATGTTGGCATGTTCATGCGAGTAGAAAACGATGCTTTGCAAACAGAAGAATGAAAATTCAGATATTTCAAACGGTATCAGAGCCCTGGTCAGAAGCAATAGTTGAATGTAGAGAATGTTTTACTTATTGATTTGTTTCTTACATTAATCACAATGCTGGAACCCATTTTCTTGCATTGTATGCATCCTACAGAGCTTGGATTTCCTCCAGATTAAATATATGCATTTGTGTTCTGATGAAGAAAGTCATATAGGCCTACACCTTGATTGGCATCTGGGAATTTAAATAATGAGAATCTTTATTTTTGAAACTATGCTGCATTATATTTTTAAACATTATGATAACGGTTTTAAGAGGATAAAACAAAGTCAAAGAAAAAAAAGTGTAAATTGCCCAGTCCAATGAGAGGAACTAGCATGTTAACCTTAAGAGACCAAAAAAAAAAAAAACAGCCAACACGTTACACCCCCTTTGGATAGATCTGGCAAGCCGTCTGATGAAACTGGTCAACACACCCAGGTCTGAGAAGAAAAAAACAAAACAAATGTTAGTTATTATAAATAGCACATGGCAACGATACTTATCAAAAACATTGCACACACTTTTAAATGAAACAGAAAATTAACTGTTTAGTAGATGAACGTAATTAGAAACTTAAAGGGATAGTTCACCCAAAAATGAAAATTCTGTCAGCAATTACTCACCCTCATGTCAGTCCAAACCCGTAAGACCTTCGTTCATCTTCATAACACAAAATATAAGATATTTTTGATGAAATTAAATTAACAGCTATTTAATTAAAACTATGAAGGCCCAGAAAATACATCGTTAAAATAGTCCATGTGACTACAGTGGTTCAACCTTAATTTTATGAAGCAACAGGAATACTTTGTGCGCGACAAAAACAAAACAACGACTTTATTCAACAATTTCTTCTCTTTCGTTTCAGTCTCCGACCCGCGTTCACGAGAGCACCACGGCGCATGCGTGACCTTGTAGTCACATGGACTATTTTAACAATGTCTTTCCTACATTTCTGGGCCTTCAAAGTGTTAATTAAATAGCTGTCAGTGGAGCCCATCCTGAGCCATCGGATTTCATAAAAAATGTCTTAAAGGGTTAGTTCACCCAAAAATTCAAATTATGTCATTAATGACTCACCCTCATGTCGTTCCAAGCCCGTAAGACCTCTGTTCATCTTCGGAACACAGTTTAAGATATTTTAGATTTAGTCCGAGAGCTTTCTGTCACTCCAATGAAAATGTATGTACGGTATACTGTCCATGTCCAGAAAGGTAATAAAGACATCAAAGTAGTCCATGTGACATCAGTGGGTTAGTTAGAATTTTTTGAAGCATCGAAAATACAATTTGGTCCAAAAATAACAAAAACTACGACTTTATTCAGCATTGTATTCTCTTCCGGGTCTGTTGTCAATCCGCGTTCACGACTCCGCAGTTGACGCTGCTGACGTAAGACACTGCTTAGTTCTTCGTCCGTGTATTCGGGTAGAAATAAATATGGCTGGGCAAGTCTTCCTCTGTGTCGAAATCCTTAGACATGTTTGCGAAGATTGTTTTGTTTACAGCGTGCGTCTCCCTCAGACTGTAAACGAAGCTCGGGCGCACCAGATAACACGTCAGCAGCGTCTTATGTCAGCAGACAGTAACAGACCCGGAAGAGAATACAGTGCTGAATAAAGTCGTAGTTTTTGTTATTTTTGGACCAAATGTATTTTCGATGCTTCAAAAAATTCTAACTAACCCACTGTCGTCACATGGACTACTTTGATGATGTCTTTATTATCTTTCTGGACATGGACAGTATACTGTACATTTTCAATGGAGGGACAGAAAGCTCTCAGACTAAATCTAAAATATCTTAAACTGTGTTCGGAAGATGAACGGAGGTCTTACGGGCTTGGAACGACATGAGAGTGAGTCATTAATGACATAATTTTCATTTTTGGGTGAACTAACCAGGGCTCGAATTTCGGCGCGGGATTGCGGGTATTGCGCATAATTTTAATCATTCCCGCAGGTCTCCTACTTATAATGCGGGAAATTCCCGCAAACATTGATTCACTTTAGCATGTAGGTTGTATTGGTAAATTAATCCACACAGATTATAAAATCAAATCAGTCATTTTAAAACTGTCTGCGAGACGCAATTTCACAAACAGCGTGAGTGATTCAGCGGTGCCGCGTCTTCTATCTCTCGTCTCTCAAAATGGGTTGCACAAGGCAATCGTTAAAGGGATAGTTCACTTTGAAATAAAATTTTGGTATGTTTTGTTTTAGCTTACCTCAAGGGCATCCAAGATGTAGGTGTCTTTTTTTCCGCAGTAGTTTCAATTTTGATATTTTTAGGTCAAACCGTTCTTGTCTGTCAGTCATATAATGCAGGTCTGTGGTCACCACCTCAAAGAGCATGCACAGAGTCCAAATTAAAACAATTCCCCATCGTAAGTACACATTGATGGCCTAAGACACGAAACGAGCGGTTTGTGTGAGAAAACGAACAGTATTTATATCGTTGTTACCTCTTGTACACAGCCACGTCCAAGTGATCTGAGGGCACGCGCGCATCCTGGTGTGTGACGTGTGCACAGACTGGTGCATAGATATATACACTAGATGTCGCCTTGGCTACTGCAGTTCATTGGAACGAAACCGTAGCCAAGGCAACATCTAGTGTATATATCTATACCCGCCCGCGCCCTCAGATCACTTGGACGTGGCTGTGTACAAGAGGTAACAACGATATAAATACTGTTCGTTTTCGCACACAAACCGCTCGTTTCGTGTCTTAGGCCATCAATGTGTACTTACGATGGGGAATTGTTTTAATTTGGACTCTGTGCATGCTCTTTGAGACAGTGACCATAGACCTGCATTATATGACTGACAGACAAGAACGGTTTGACCTAAAAATATAAAAATTGAAACTACTGCGGAAAAAGACACCTACATCTTGGATGCCCTTGAGGTAAGCTAAAACATACCAACATTTTATTTCAAAGTGAACTATCCCTTTAAGCGCACTGCAGGCGGCGATAATACACTCTCGCGTTTCGGGAGCCGGGATAGACGGAATTGTCACTTGCATAATCGGGCCAGCATTGCATCATGAGTAACTAAAGTTTACCATTTGCACGTCATTCGGTACTTGCGCGCTGTCTGAGAGATGTTTTTTCTCTGCACACATACATAGAGTAAAGCTGCCTCACAAACAGTTCGCGGGTAACAAAAGTTATTTTTCGTGGATTATATAGCTTTAACAATAAAAAAAATGCGAAAATGTCAATTTTCGGTCTTGCTGAGTATCCTCTAAACACAGTCGGTTATGTCTTAAATAAGCATAAATCCCACGTGACCGTATAATGAACACAGGATACGTGCACTAGCTCTTACAGTGACAGCAGCCATATGTGTCTGTCATTAATTTGGTTGTCAAAACAACAAAACATAGCTTTTAAGGAATCAGGATTAATAGCCTATGTATTTAATTTAGTCAGGACTAAAATACTACCCAGTGTTATTTTTCATTTGATTACTTTTCAGTCTCTGTATTTCTGAATACTAGTGTTAGACCTAAGCAAAAACGTTTCTCTTTATTGGTATCTTTATTCTATTGTATTTATTTGTGCTACTTTTTTCAATTTAATTCAAAGATTGAAATCAAGCTTCCTTGTGTTGTGTAAATTCTTAAGAACAAAATTACCCCATTGTAAAAATGCAATGAGTGAGCATACATTTAGGCGAGATAAATGTATAAATAAATAAATAAATAAAAATAAAAGTCTAAACTCAAGTCAAGTCAAGTCAAGTCAAGTTTATTTGTATAGCGCTTTTCACAATACAGATTGTATCAAAGCAGCTTCACAGTATTAAATTAAAATAATACAACAAAGTTTGTTTCAAGAGGAATTTATTGATTGATAAAATTAAATTAAATATCCCCAAAATATCCCCAACTGAGCAAGCCAAAGGCAACAGTGGCAAGGAACCGAAAAACTTCATCAAGTGACCTAATGGTGTCCTAAAACTCCATCAGGTGACCTAATGGAGAAAAAAAAAAAAAACCTTGGGAGAACCCAGGCTCAGTCAGGGGCCAGTTCTCCTCTGGCATTTATGAGCTAGAGGCCGGATTGTAGTTTGAACTGTAGGATTATATGAATGCCTGGCTGAAGAGATGCGACTTTAATCTAGTTTTAAACTGGGAGAGCGAGTCTGAGCAACGAACAGTATCAGGAAGACTATTCCAGAGTTTTGGAGCCAAATGTGAGAATGCTCTCCCTCCTTTGGTGGTTCTGGATATCCTAGGTATGACCAAAAGCCTTGAATTTAGTGATCTTAAAGAGCGCGATGGATTATAGGGTGATAGAAGATCCGTTAAATAGACTGGAGCTAAGCCGTTTAGGGCTTTATAGGTCAGTAGCAATACCTTGTAATTAATACGGAACTTTATAGGTAACCAATGCAGTGATGATAAAATCGGTGTTATATGATCATATTTTCTTGATCTAGTAAGAACTCTAGCGGCGGCATTTTGGACTAACTGTAGCTTGTTTATTGAGGATGCAGGACAACCAGCTAGTAAAGCATTACAGTAATCCAGTCTCGAGGTCATGAATGCATGAACTAACTTTTCTGCATCAGAAACTGATAGCATATTACGTAGCTTAGCAATGTTTCTAAGGTGGAAAAATGCTGTTTTTGTAACATATGAAATATGATTTTCAAAAGACAGGTTGCAATCGAGTATAACACCCAGGTCTTTTACTGTAGAGGATAAAGTAACAGGACATCCTATGATGTTAAAGTTGTATTGTGCGAGGTTTTGTGGGCGGTTTTTTGAACCGATAAGTATTACCTCTGTCTTGTCTGGATTTAATAAAAGAAAATTACGGGTCATCCAATCTTTTATATCTTTAACACACTCTGTCAATTTGGAAAATTTTGCGTTTTCATCCGGCCGTGATGAAATATATATTTGAGTGTCATCAGCATAACAATGGAAACTAATTCCATGTTTCCTTATAATATTTCCAAGTGGCATCATATATATTGAAAATAACAGAGGGCCTAATACAGATCCCTGCGGCACTCCATAGTTTACTGGAGTTATGATCGATTTTTCTCCATTTAAATAGACAAAATGGTAGCGGTCAGATAGGTATGATTTGAACCAGCTTAGTGCTTGTCCTTGAACACCAGTATAATTTTGTAGTCGATCTAAGAGTAATGTATGATCTATAGTATCGAACGCAGCACTAAGATCAAGTAAAACTAGTATTGAGATACAGCCTTGGTCAGAAGCTAAAAGTAAATCATTTGTGATTTTAACGAGCGCAGTTTCAGTGCTATGATGCGGTCTGAATCCAGACTGAAACTTTTCATAGATCTCATTTTGTTGCAAGAAAGAGCCCAGTTGAGCGGACACCACTTTTTCTAATATTTTAGACATAAATGGAAGATTTGAAATGGGTCTATAATTTGCTAGATTATTATGATCTAATTGTGGTTTCTTAATGAGAGGTTTTATAACTGCCAGTTTAAATGTTCTTGGAACATGACCTAAAGATAAAGACGAGTTAATAATATTGAGGAGAGGATCTTCCACTACAGGTAACACTTCTTTCAGTAGTTTAGTTGGTATAGGATCTAATAAACATGTTGTTGTTTTAGATGAAGTGATAAGTTTATTTAACTCTTTTTGTTCTATAGTTGTAAAGCACTGTAATTGTTCTTTCGGGGTGATAATTGAAGCTGAATTATAAGGCGCGATTGAAGATTGAACGTTTACAATTGTGGTTCTGATGCTTTCTATTTTCTCAGTGAAGAAGTTCATGAAATCATTACTACTGAACTGTAACGGGATATTTTGTTCGGGTGACGTCTGTTTATTTGTTAGTCTAGCCACGGTGTTAAATAAAAACCTTGGATTGTTTTGGTTGTTTTCTATTAGTTTGTGGAGGTGCTCAGCCCTGGCCGCTTTTAGGGCCTTTTTATAACGTGACATACTGTCTTTCCACGCGATTCTAAAGACCTCTAAATTAGTTTGTTTCCATTTACGCTCTAAAATACGGGTTTCTCTCTTTAAAACATGCGTAGTATTGTTATACCATGGTGCTTTATTTTTCTCTCTGACCTTTTTTAATTTAATAGGTGCAACCACATCCAATGTTCTAGAGAGAATGGTGCTCATAGTGCTAGTTAGTTCTTCTAGTTCATCTGTTTGTTTGGGTTCAGGCAGCAGCTGAGACAGATTAGATAAGCAATTTGAGAAATTATCTATGGTGGATGGGAGGATTGTTCTGCCTGGTTGATAACGCGACGCCGCATGACATATTACAGCAGTACGTAATATGCAAGTTACCATGTAGTGATCAGTGACTTCATCACTTTGTGGAATGATATCTATATTGGTTGGATCGGTTCCATGTGATATAATTAAATCGAGTGTATGATTAAGACGATGTGTTGGTCCGGTGACGTTTTGCTTGACCCCAAATGAATTTAATAAATCTGTAAACGCAGCTCCTAACGCATCATTTGGATTATCTACGTGTATGTTAAAATCTCCAACAATTAGTGCTTTATCGACATTGACTAATAGGTCTGAGAGAAAATCTGCAAACTCTTTTAGGAAATCAGCGTAAGGCCCTGGCGGTCTATATACGGTAGCCAAGGCTAGAGATAATAGGGATGTTTTTCTAACATCTAAGAGCGTAACATTTAGTACAAGTACTTCAAATGAAATAAACTTATAACCCGTTTTCTGGGTAACATTTAGAATATCTTTATAAATGGTTGCAACACCTCCGCCACGACCAATCAGACGGGGCTCATGCTTATAACAGTATCCAGGAGGAGTAGACTCATTAATACCGAAATAATCATTTGGTTTAAGCCAGGTTTCAGTAAGGCAAAGTATATCGAAGCTATTATCTGTGACTATTTCATTTACAATAACTGCCTTAGGTGTGAGTGATCTAATGTTTAGAAGACCTAGCTTTAGAAATAGTTTTTGTTTACTAATAGCAACATTTTCTGTTTTAATAACAATTAGATTTTTCCTAGATCCTGCATTAGATTTATTATTTGATCTCACTAAACGAGGAATAGACACGGTTTCTATGCAATGTTCTACACTAGTATTTATATCAGTTGAATTGGTGCAGCAGAGACTATGATTTGGACTTTTGGTTACTAGTCAAAGGGTATTTAACATTTTGGAGATGTTATCTGACAGAAGATCCGCTCCGAATCTGCTTGGGTGTAAGCCATCAGCACGGAAAAGCCTAGGACGCTCCCAAAACAGATTCCAATTATTTACAAAGAGCAGTTTCTGCTCATTGCACCATGACATTAACCATTCATTTAGCGCAAATAATCTGCTGAACTTTTCATGCCCTAGTCGGTACGTGGGAAGCGGTCCTGACACAATGATCGTTGTTTCAGGCGATGTGCTGCGTACCGTATCGATTAGATTCCTGAAGTCTTTCTTCAGAATCTCCGTCTGGCGCAGCCTGATGTCGTTCACTCCCGCGTGCAGGACCACAGTTCCGACGCGCTCGTCACCGTTCAGGATCTCGGGAACGCAAGCAGCGATTTCAGAAACACGAGCACCAGGAAAGCAGTGACTTTGCACCTTACTTTTACCTAACGTAGCGTGTACATGCCGAACGATGGAATCGCCGATGATCACAGCATCGCGTTCTGTTTCGCGTAGAGGGGAGAAGCGGTTTTGTGTCGATAACTCCCCCTCAAATTAAAAATTCCCCCCATAAGAATTACCTAAGGGGGGATTTCCCCCCCATTTTCCAAAACGAAATTCAGGCCCTGACTAACCCTTTAATTTGTGTTCCGAAGATGAACGAAGGTCGTACGGGGTTTGGAACGACATGAGGTTGAGTAATTAATGACAGAATTTTTACTTTTGAGTGAACTATCCCTTTAAATAAATAAATGTTACTGTAGAGAAAACAACAAAATATCATCCTAATAGAAACGGGCCAAGACAAAAAAAGGAAGTGAATTTCCAGTTAGCCAGAGAGGAGTAAATAATTATGTGATTGAGTGTGTGTCTGTAAACTATGGGTGTATTCTGTATGCTACTGGAAACATGCATATGAATGTACATGTGCCTCACAAATGCATAGATTGTAGGCTACTGCATGTGTGTGCACAAATTTTGTACAAAGTACATGACTCCGATCTTACAAATTGGAAATACTAAAATAAATGTAAGGGTTCCTATAAATAAATAAATAAACACTTCAGCAATATTACCTCTTTATAATATTGTGCCAGCTGTTCCAGGCAGGTCCAAGTAGTTCCAGGTATCTTGAGCATTTGACCACATTAAAGTTTCATCATACGCAACCAAACGATTTCAGTTATCACAAAAGGTCCTTAGCGCATAGAACAGCAAAATAACCAAAACCCACAAAAAAATTTATCAAGCAAATAAATATAACTAACAGGATAAAAATGACAAACTTTTTTCATGTTTTTATCATCTATGGAACGCATACTCTTTCGCCCATACAAATGCACAAAGATATAGTGCAGGCACACACTCGCACATAATGGAAACTTTATCAATAAAATAGTTTAAAATTAAAAAGCGTGCCATTTCTCAGTTGCATAGTAATAGGCTATTGCTGTTCTTGAAGCACTTCTCTGTGTTAGCTCTAATGACGTTTTGAATTAGCAACTGAGGCTTGGTATCTAATAAGAAGAAATAGGACAAAAACCTGACAAATGTCTTGAAACAACATTTGTACAATGCCTTGAGGTGTGGTCACCGAGGAGGAACTGACGACGAGCCGTTGAATTGCACTTCGAGTCGTGGCTGCCTGCAATACAACCTCGGATGTGCATTATTTTTCAAATAATTCAGCAGCCCGTCGTCAATTATTCCCAAACCTAGAGTTATAATCTGATGGAGAACACTAGTGAAATGCCTCACCCGAGAACGATCTATCTGGCTGCAAACACGCAATTCGCGCCAAGTAGGCTAAAGATAGTAGGCTACAGTCGAAAAGGGCGAAGTTGAGTGCAACATAGTAAAATAACAACAAAGAAATAAACTTACCTTGAACAATTTCCTTTAGTAGACGCAGAGTTTTGAAGAGACGCCGTTGACCGCTTTCTGCAGACGAGACGAGAGCTCGTGCCTCGTGTCGTGTTGAAGTAGCCCCGCACCCATGTGCCGCTTTTTACAGCGCAAGACCGTTTTTTACAGATACAAACCGGTTTACTGTTAAATGCTGTAAATTTACTCCTAGTGCTTAATTTAACTACCATTAGCTGTAAATTTACACGATTTAGCTCAGAGGGGTTACCAGGATGTCATGTTTGGGGGGGCAACATAAACAATTGAAAAAATCGGCGCAAAATTAAGCTATAGGCTACTACACACAATGGGTCTCATTCATGAAACATTCGTAAATATGTGAGTGATTTGCGCGTAAAGAGACCTTCCCGAAAACTCTTTTCCTGATTCACAAATGCTTCGTAAACTTCAGATATGATAGTGAAATGTGTGTGTGTGTGTTAATGAATTCCAATCAGTCGTAAATGGGACGTGCCTGCACGCTCATTCTCAATTACCATAAATCCCGCCCATTAAATCCGACTGACAACTATATATGGGCATCATATTATGACACCAAACGAAGGATTTCAACATGTCTTCTCAAAAGCGAATGAAAAAGAGAAATTTCTCAGATGCAAGTTCATTCAAAACGCCACATTTTATATCAGGTCATAAAAAAAAGGAAGCTTGGCAGCATATTACAGATGCAGTTAATGGAGTTTCATCTGTTAATCGAACAGTCCCAGAGGTGAAAAGAAAATGGTTCGACATGAAGCTTGACTGCAACACTTGTGACTTGCGGACTTGTGTTCCGTTTGCAGATGCTATTACTGGCTCTCATAGTAAAAGTAAAAAGAAAAACCGTATGTAATTACTAGGCCTATATATCATATTTTTTCAAAATGCTGTGTAAATATGTACCCGATTAAGGTGAATTAAAATGCAGCCTTATTAATGAGCAAAACGTTCGGATGTTAAACGCACTATTTACGCGTGGCTGTGAGCAGGGGCCCGTTCTTCGTACGTCGCTAACTCAGTTAGCTGGATTTGATTGTTGACGATTTGGCATGATCTTGGATTGTTTGGTTCTTCGAAGCTCATCCTGGACTTGCTGTCATAGCAACAGGTCCGTAAGCTTAAACCTGCTCGGGAGCAGGCTTATTTCATGTAAACAGGATTAGACTGCGGCTTCATAAGCGGAGCTGATACGGGAAGTCCAGCGCAGCGCGATAGTGCACTTTCTGAGATATACTGTATATTTTTTTTCTCGTGACTCGTGATATTGTCGTTTACATTATTAATTTGTTGGAAACACACATTTATTTTCGACTTGTCGGAGTCGGGCTTTAACTACAGTACAAACTGTTTGCATTGCCCTAAGATTATTTGCGAGTGGCTCTTTCCTTTACACTATTGGAGATGCGGAGAACTTGATGGAAAGTGCTGTCTGTCGTGTCATTCGGAGTTTACCTGGCGCTTTTAGGTTTAAAAAACAGTTTTAGGTTTTTTTGTGGCATTTCCAAGCCACTTAAGACTGTTGTAAAGCAGTTTTTTTTTTTTTAAAGCAATTTTTTTTTAGGCTATCATAATTTTTTATGAAGATCATGCAATCATGACCATGCCGATTACAGTATATCACTCAGGCTTCACTAACATGACTGGTACCATAGACTGCCATCAAGGCCTCAATGAAGGGGATTATGTGAACAGAAAGGGGGTTCACAATGTAAATGTGCAGCCCAGTTACTATTGGGATTCTTAATATTCCAGATTAATAATATTATATCAAATAAAAAAAAGGCAGTTGACTAAAATCTTCCATATCACAAATGTGAAAGCAAAATGGCCAGGATCTGTGCATGACTTAAGAATTTTCAGAGATTCACATTTATGCACATTATTTGAAAGTGGTAAGGAAAGTTCCACAATTAAATATCAAGCTCACTGTATTACATACACTTATGCTGATCCTAACAGAACTGCATTTTTTCATAGGTGATTATGACATGTTCCTGCCTGCAGACAGGTGTTTAATGACCCCATTCCCTGACCCAAACCAGTTACAATGCAGCTCTAGCCAGGACAAGGGCACACAATGAAATGAACTTTGGCTAACTAAAGGGAAGATTTCAGTGTCTGATAAGTCTGAGGGGTTGCACACCTGACAGGGCCTGGGACATTGTTGCATGTGCCATATTACACAACATTGGCAAAAAAAAACAAAAAAAACTTTTCATTAAATGTTTAATAAAAGACAAATATGCTTAGTTCCTTGAGTTTTATTTCAATTGTTCTTTGTAAAGAAAAGCCAGTGTTCAAATGCCTGCAACAAGAGATATTAGACACATGCCTCATGCAACAAATAAAAAGGAAAAGTTGGCTATCCACTGCCCATCTGTAGGCCTATGTCTCCTCTGTCTGTGCAGACTCTTCTGTAGGCCTTTCTGTAGATGTGGAATCCTGCAACTTATATTGCAGCCATAAAGTCAAGTCAAGTCAAGTTTATTTGTATAGCGCTTTTCACAATACAGATTGTATCAAAGCAGCTTCACAGTATTAAATTAAAATAATACAACAAAGTTTGTTTCAAGAGGAATTTATTGATTGATAAAATTAAATTAAATATCCCCAAAATATCCCCAACTGAGCAAGCCAAAGGCAACAGTGGCAAGGAACCGAAAAACTTCATCAAGTGACCTAATGGTGTCCTAAAACTCCATCAGGTGACCTAATGGAGAAAAAAAAAACCTTGGGAGAACCCAGGCTCAGTCGGGGGCCAGTTCTCCTCTGGCATTTATGAGCTAGAGGCCGGATTGTAGTTTGAACTGTAGGATTATATGAATGCCTGGCTGAAGAGATGCGACTTTAATCTAGTTTTAAACTGGGAGAGCGAGTCTGAGCAACGAACAGTATCAGGAAGACTATTCCAGAGTTTTGGAGCCAAATGTGAGAATGCTCTCCCTCCTTTGGTGGTTCTGGATATCCTAGGTATGACCAAAAGCCTTGAATTTAGTGATCTTAAAGAGCGCGATGGATTATAGGGTGATAAAAGATCCGTTAAATAGACTGGAGCTAAGCCGTTTAGGGCTTTATAGGTCAGTAGCAATACCTTGTAATTAATACGGAACTTTATAGGTAACCAATGCAGTGATGATAAAATCGGTGTTATATGATCATATTTTCTTGATCTAGTAAGAACTCTAGCGGCGGCATTTTGGACTAACTGTAGCTTGTTTATTGAGGATGCAGGACAACCAGCTAGTAAAGCATTACAGTAATCCAGTCTCGAGGTCATGAATGCATGAACTAACTTTTCTGCATCAGAAACTGATAGCATATTACGTAGCTTAGCAATGTTTCTAAGGTGGAAAAATGCTGTTTTTGTAACATATGAAATATGATTTTCAAAAGACAGGTTGCAATCGAGTATAACACCCAGGTCTTTTACTGTAGAGGATAAAGTAACAGGACATCCTATGATGTTAAAGTTGTATTGTGCGAGGTTTTGTGGGCGGTTTTTTGAACCGATAAGTATTACCTCTGTCTTGTCTGGATTTAATAAAAGAAAATTACGGGTCATCCAATCTTTTATATCTTTAACACACTCTGTCAATTTGGAAAATTTTGCGTTTTCATCCGGCCGTGATGAAATATATATTTGAGTGTCATCAGCATAACAATGGAAACTAATTCCATGTTTCCTTATAATATTTCCAAGTGGCATCATATATATTGTATAAAGCATACAAGTATAAATTAAGTAAAGTTATTTATGCACTTGCAGGTAGGCTAGTTCCTCCATATGACATTACAAAGTCTTATACTTTCTTTCCTTTGGAAAGTTAGAAAATGTCCACTTACTGCACATATTTCAGCACCACTTTCTTGGGAACAGATACAAGACTGTTGGTGTATTATGTAAAAGTGCACAAAAGAGGAAAACACAATGTCATTACAATGAACTACACTCGGGAAAAATGTGATCAATAACTCATGGCAAAATATTTTTACATTAACATAAGTTTATCAGTTTTCACTTTCACAAGTCAAAGCAATTCATCATTACTCAAGATTTAACAGCTGAAATGACTATACGGCCTTAATTTAATGCAGCAAAAATTATTTTACAGTGTAGGCTACTAAGATCTTTTTTTTTTTTTTTTTGCCTTTTTCTTAGTTGCTTTTATAAACAGACAACCATTTATTTAACAGTGCCTTTTATAAAAGAGACTATAATATAACTAAAAATTACCATTATGTAGAATATTTTTGTACTTCACTTTTATTTGTTCCCATGTTCTAGTGTGGTGACTCTGACATTACAACGAACAAAGTAATTATGCAATTATTAAAATACAAAAATATAGGCTAATAAGTGATAAAAACATCTAACATGGCCACTTCTAACGGATTTAAATTGTCTGCTACTTTTTGCGAGCCCTCTCTCCTGGCTTTTGCAGACTTTGAGGTGTTCCCTGGCGTTTTGATTAAACATTAAAATTCCGAATAAACTTCGACTATTAGTTCTTGCTCTGCTGAGGAGAAAAACTGAGCGCGCTCTTTGGCCACGCTGAACAGCCAATAGCAGCGTTGCTGATCAATGTTTCTACTATCGATACATATCCCGTTTTAAACCAGCGCATGAACGCGCAATTATCTCAGATAACTCAATCCAGCTATATTAATCATATCCGGCAAGTGTGATCGAAGAACCTAATTAGCCGGATCATGATTAGCACGATGATATCATCTTGGATGTCTCATTTGATCTCGGATGTTTTAAGCAACGTACGAAGAACGAGCCCCAGGTCAACATTAATATGATGATGATATTATTATTATTATTATTATTGAAAGATTCATATATACATCAGATCAAGGTTATTGCCTGATGATGAGTGACAGGTGTTTGCTTGTGAGAAGACGTGCTACACGAGTAGGCTACCGAGAAGGACGATAGAGTTTTTTTAATTAATCTGAAGTCACGTTTGTATAGACAAGAGGTAAATTAATTTGTTTCTTCTTCTAAGCTGTTCCAGATGTAGGTGCTACTTTTAGGGCTAGAATGCTTCGTGAATTACTCTTAGTAAAACACATTAGGAGTCTAAAGTTATGAGTGACACGCCCATTATTTTTAGGAGTTTCTCTTAAATTCGCCAGTTAGCTATAGCCTCTTATAATATTCTTTGTGAATGCGGCCCCAGGTAAAAAAAAAATTGATATGCTCATTTGAACAGTATGAGAACAGTATTTGAATGTTATTCTCTGGTTGTAAGTGGCTTTGGATAAAAGTGTCTGCTAAATAATTAAATGTAAATGTAAACATGTAGGCCTAGATAAAAGGAAACATATTAGGCTACAGGGGGTCAGGAGACCTAGAGAGTTGAAATAAAAGCTATTTTTGTGAAACTATAAGAATTGAAATTATGATATACAGTAGCAGAGGCAACATAACTGTTTTTTAAATATGTTTTTTTTTTTTTGTTTGTTTGTTTTTTTTTGTGGTGCTTGCCATAGGCAAATATTATTATTATTTTACCTTTTTGTGAACTATTGTAGTACTTATTCATGGATTTCATCAGGTCCCTGATACATCCAGTGTATCCTACAGGACCAGTCTGCGGCTAGTCTTGGCAAATTCAGAAACAAATTGATTCATGTCCAGACCTTTTGTGATTTATTTTTTATTTTTTAATATATATTTATATTATATATATATATATATAAATCTATATAGAAGTAATGCATTGAATAATACGTTGATTAAATTGGGTTTAAACGTGAATACGTCTATTAAAGAGTGTATATGTGTACAAAGAGAATCGCAATGCTGACAAAACTTTTTTTTTTTTATAAAAATTGCTGATAACTTCTGGATTTGAAATAAAAAAAATAGTGAATATGTGTTTCTGGTACAGCCGCGGATCAGTTAACCTACAAACTGCAAACGCAGCATATGTGAAAGCCATAGACTGTAAAAAAATATGGACGTAGTGTCCGTGACGTCACCCATAGGTTTCTGAAGAGCATTTTTGAAGCCTAAAGTGGGCGGAGCCGGCCGTCGCCATCTTGGCCTCGCGTCACTCCCGGATAACAGAAAATGGGCAAAGAGGCGGGGCGTGAGTGAAGCTGAGGAGCCTGGCTATCTGAAATCACGGACGCCCACCTAGCTCGACGTGATCGAGTTAGCTCAGGATGGGGAGGTAATGCTATAACGTTATGCTACTGACAGTACCAAGTCTGCGACTGCACAGGGCCTCGCGCTAAAGTGACAGTTGATGATGTAAAGCCAATTAAAAGTTCCTGTTCTTGCCCTTCAAAATATTATAATAGTTAAAAGACATGGCTACAAGTGAGACTGTGTATCGTGATTCTGTTAGTTGAAAATGTATTATGCAGTAATTTAATATTACTCTGAGAGAGTGTGTGTGAGTGATTTATGTGCATACATGTCAGTCACTCTTTTTTTTTATAGTCTATGGTCTGTCAGCGCGGCATCGCTCGTCAAGTTCGTAGAGAGCTTATTCAGTCCATTTAAAATTCTGATTTTGGCCGCCTCTCAAATGGGTTAAACAAACCATATATATATTCATTCAAGGATACGCATTTATTGCATGGACGGAGAATGCGCAGACACCTGCAGGATTTCATCTGACGGTACATAAGCATATTATAATCTATCTGTTCCGTGAGAGCAGAATGAACGAGCCTTTATATCTATTGACGTTTTTAAATCTGAAAACTCCAAAAAGCAACGAAATTGTCAGACGTTCATTAGTGCATGTTCACAGCAGAAAACAACTGAAATACAGCGCTGGTTGTTCTCTCGAACAATACTCGACGACAACAACGGAATCCAAAGCCGTGGGCGAAGTAATGGGTGTATTAAATTGTATGAAATAATCCCCAAAAAAGCACAAACACTGCAGAGATGGCAAGTTCAGCAGCTAAAATTTGCTGAGGTGAAGTGACGGCTAGTAACAGCAGACAAACGGCTAGCATTGACATCAGCGGCCCACCTGTCACTTAAGTGGACACACCCTTAATTATGCAGAACTTTAAATATTAATCAACTAAACGGATGAGTTATAAAAAAATTCACCCCCCTCACAGTTGTCATGAAGGGCAAAATTAGCTATATAGACCAAAGCCACATACAGACACCAGGCTGTAAACATGTTTTTTTCTGCTGTAAAATTTGGCATTTTAACATGGGGGAGATACAGATTTGACTCACTTTTGACACCAGCCTCAAGCGGCCAGTCAACGAATTGCAGTTTAACTTACTTCCGTGTTGGTTTCAAGAGAGAGACGGGGAGGTTGCCGCTTGGTGAAAGCACTATAGCTCCTGTACCGCATACGCACTGCACACGGCTATCGTTTCAAAGAATAGTACAACGGCGAGCGCGTCAAGTATAAACGCCTCGTCCGTTTGGGGAGGTGCGCGCGCAGTCTGCGGAGACTCGCGCTGCGGAGCCAGGCGAAAGTATAAACAAGGCTTCAACCTAGGGCTGCACGATTATGACAAAAATCATAATTGTCGATTATTCCCTTGAATTTGTAATTGCGATTATTAATTACGATTATCACAATTTACATTGAATGATGTTTTGAATAGTTTGGCCATGGGACCCACATTTCCCCATGGTCATCAAGCTTTGACCCACCTTTTTAGGAATTATATAGGCCTATTATAATACATTTGTTTACACAAAAATTGTTGACACACACATACTGTCCCCCTTTACTTAACATACAAATAAATTGTAAGAATATGACTAATACTGATAAATAAACAGTAGGCCTACGAGGTTAAGCTATTAAATAGCAGTCCCAAACTAGTTTTTGTTAATACAATCTTGGTATGAGCACCACAGTCATATAAAAATATACGAAATAACCAATAAGTGGCATTTTGGGGTTATGGAAACAACCAACTACCATGGTGATACACAATACTTACATGAACTGTTAAAGAAACATGGAAGCTACTCCTGATAAATAGAATGAACATCATGCCTGCATGCAAAACACATGACGTACCAATAACGTGATTTAATGGTATTTTACTTTTATTTCGTTACTTACTAATTTACGACGTTGCATGCTCGTATTTCTTTTGCGCTTTATGTGATACAGCGCGCACCGGCGCATTTGCGCGTGCAATTAAAGAGTGCACACTACGAGCACAGTATAACGATGACAGGACATGAAATTTCATTTTTCTGAGGTGAGAGATTTTTTTTTTTGTAACAAGTTATGAAAATAACGATAGAATAATGACACTGACATATAGCCTGACAACATCTCATCTGACCGCAGATACTTAATCTGGACAACGCAGGGTTTTTTTTCTAATTTAAAACGTAACGACGTTGCATGCTTGTTTATTTTGCGTTTTATATGTTTTATATATATGAAGCGATATGCCTACAGCGCGCTCCGCCGCATTTGCGCGTGCTATTGAAGAGTGCGCGCTACTGCAGTATAGCGGCTGAGAGGACAGGAAAGTCCGTTTTTCTGAGGTGAGAGACTTTTTATTTCAGCGTACACTTACGTCTCTGGTAGTTCCTATTGTGCTGGGTTCTCTGAAGTAGTCGTTATTCGCCTCTCACAACGTAACATGCTCTAAATACACCACGCAGAATAATGTAAGCTCTTTTTTTTTTTTTTTTTTTTGTAATCGCGGCTTTGAACGATTACGTAATCGTGGCATCCGTAATCGTAATCGCGATTAGAAATTCGATTAATTGTGCAGCCCTACTTCAACCTAGCTTTACTGTGCGTTCACACCAAACGCGAATAGCACGTCAAATTCGCGTTTACAGTTAGATGCTTAGATGCAATCTAGTTGGATGCTTGAACATTTTGAATCCATTCGCGCGTCCAGAGCGAAATTGACGCGCGTAAAAAGCAAAAGTTTGAAGCGAAATTGACGCACGTCTGAGGCAAAATCTGCTTGTCTGTTTGCAAGATGGCTGATGTTGATCGAGCATTCATCGAGAGAGTTACCGCATCGGAGCGAGGATCACCCTTCAGGACACCAACTACAGGCGCTCTATCCCAGCTGCAGAGCGCCTGTCCATCTGTCTTCGGTTAGAAATTGTATATGAAATTTAATATTAAATATTGAAAAACTATCAATGTTTTTCAAACTGTGGTACGGATACCACTGTTGGTGCTCTTTCTAGTGATAGGCTACTCACTATCCTCACTTTCTAGTGATACAGTTGTAATGATATTAGCTCAAAGGGGAAATATTAATAATAATCCATAATTACCAATTATGATTAATTATTAATATTTGGGTCGGTTAATTAGATTAACTTTGAGGTAAGCTAAATTAATACTACAATCAATTTATCAGTTCCAAATAACTCTTTGATTATTCATTTATTCTAAGAAAAGTGTATCTTTCATGGTCACTGAAAAATAATTATTCCTTAGCGTGTACAGCACTTAAAGCATGTAACAAGATCAAGATTGTAAAAGGGACTTTGTATGCAAGCAGAGACACTTAGAAACCAAATCCATAGTGTGCACAAGTTTTATTAACTAACTCACAAACATAACTAACACTAAACAAACATACATACATTCATAGATACATAAATACATGCATAGGTAAAGGGGTGAGTGATGTGGAACCGGAAGCAGGAAATAGAACTATGGAAAAGATCTATTTAACATTGAAAAGAACCATCAGCTTATTTCAGAGCACCTCATTAAATTGATACTTGCATGGTCAGTTGCAGTGGATACAATTCTTGAAGTGGTTGAAATTGGAGTGCGTTGATGGGTCCCTGAGTGTCAAAAGTCACTGGTGCAAGTTGCCATCGTGTGGTTCCGACGCTGTTGTGGGTCGGAGCTTGCATGGTGGCTTCGATCACATGGCTGTTGTGAGTCGCCTGGCCTGCTGGACGGTGCGGCATCCTGAAGTGCCGAGAAGGCCAAGAGTTGATGGTTGCCCGTTCAGTGATGGTAGGTTTGCAGTTTTGCAGTCTCCCTTTTTGGGAGCATGGAAGCATGGCAGGCGTTGTGAGTCATTAAATGAGGATTAATTAGGAGACATGATATACAGGTAAGGTTACATTGACCATTGGTGGTATAATAAAATACATAGTATCAAAAGATCATAGTATCAACAGATAATAGTATTAAAAGACACAACACACGACAGTAAATCATTCACAAAATGTTCTGGAATGCATGTTCGTTTCATGTTAGTCAGTTCATCAATAAATTAACGCAGGAGAGTCTGTTCTAGTATTGCAGCAGAGGCTCTGTCCACATTGCTAAAAGTCATAAAACTCCTTATCTGATCGTTGCCGGGGTGACTAAGATCTTCTTGCCCTGTTTTGGGGGAAGATGGGATTCCAGAGTGGAGTGTGAAGATTTTTATGGTACATATGCCAAATAAATGTGTCTGATTTGGTCTCAGTTGTTACACAGTTAACTGCTATATTGAATATTATATTCTGCTAACTTATATTGCTATACTCCATTTTGAATGAGTAAAACTCCGGGTCCGGGCGGGAGTTTATCCCGTCACTTCACCATGTGACAGCAGCAAGCAGGCTCCGGATTGGTTAACGCGGCGCGAACAGACGCCAAAGTTCAGATTTTTCAACTCGGGCGTCAGATGCGAATTCGCGTCAAACGCGTGAATGTACAAAAAGCACCAAATAAAATAATTTGCGCCTATCGCGCCATACGCTCAATTCGCGCTTGGTGTGAACGCACCATTACACATCACACACTCCACTGTTATGGGGGCCATTTCAGTAGATTTACTCACTAACATTGTTGTGGAAACACATTAAGCATGGAAACTAACAACACTCGGTTACTAACGTAACCGAGTGTCGTTAGTAACTGACTCGTTAGTAACTGACTTCCTGCTCAGCTACTGTTCGGACGCTCTTGCTTACTGCTCCGCGCTTTGCTCTATCGCTTTTATATTTTATCTTCTATATTTTTATATTTTAGCTCCTTTTATCACCTAATTTTAACTTAAGCAAATCAGCACAGTGCTCAAACGACAAAGTTTGGATTACTACAAAAACGCAGAATTCTTCTACCCGACCAGCTTACATTCTGGGGAAAGGAAAACACAACTGCCTACAAGGATAAGAGAGAAAATGCCTCTTCTGGAATCTACTTGCTGCACTAACTGCCACAGACTTTTACAAAGGATTGCAGTTCTTGAAACAAAGTTATTTACGGGACCACCAAACCAGACGGAACACACAACAGAGCTTCGTCATGGACACCCTCAGCATATAGCCGGTGAGTCCCATGAAACTAGTGCTCCTCGACAGGTAGAGAAACAAGCCGATCGACTTACAAATCGATGGCACAAACAGGGAGCGAGACCCAAAGGCACTCGAGACATCAGATTGTCACGAGCCTCACATATTGCCGCAGTAGCATCCTCTACCCCAGATACAGCTCTGACAAGGATTGCAAACACTGGTCTCCTACCAACACCTATACATCTTGAGAACAGATTTGAAGTACTAATGAATGTAAATGAGGAATCCCCAAATGTGATGAATGTGATCGAACACAGACTGAATCAGCCTGTAGCTAACACTGATGCTAACTGGCGCTCAAGGTCGAGCAGACAGCGGCACTCAGCTCAGAGCTCAGCCGAGCCCAGGACTCTGATAGTGGGGGACTCCATAGTCAGAAACATTAGCAGCAAAAATACAACTACGTGCTGCCTTCCACAAGCAACAACTTCTGATATAAACAGGGAACTTCAGAACATTCTAATGAAACATAAGACTGCAAATCGACTCATCATTCATGTGGGGAAGAATGATATTCATAAAGAGCAGTCAGAACTCCTTAAGAAGGATTTCAATGAACTTTTTGAAACACTTAAAAAACTGAAAGTTCAGACATTCATCAGTGGACCACTCCCAGCAAGAGGAACAAACAGGTTTTCACGGTTGCTTGGGCTTAATACATGGCTGCAAAAAACCTGCAATATAAAAGGAGTGAACTTTATTGACAACTTCAATCTCTTCTGGAGTCAGAGACAACTGTTTCATCAGGATGGCCGCCATCCAAACAAACTTGGCTCAAGAGTGCTAAAGGACAATATCTACTTCTCCCTCAATCATCCTTCTGCAGCGTGTGCCAATCCACTCAATCTGAACGGCACACACACACCTGGACACAGTATGAATGACCACAGGACTTCACTTCAGAATGGACATGATGTTGACATATCACACAAGGACAATGATAACACCACTGAGCCACAACAACCTCTGCTCACGGACACAATCTCAGCTGAGCCCTGCCCACAGAGCTCACCACAGACAGACATTTCAGAACTGCTACAAGATTCAGCACCCAAGGACGACTTCCTGGAAAACAGCCAGGGAAGCCAGGACAGCATATTACAGCCTCCGATAACACCGGAACAACAGCCCCTTTCACCAGACACTTTTTCCCTCTCGCCAGCAACTCCACTTCTGTGCTTCTCACAGAAAATGGAAGAACTGGTGTATGCTGGAACCAAACTATCCCACTCTTTTGCTGCAAGCCCCCAGATATCAACCAAAAAACGTCAGGCACCGCTACCACCAAAGCCTGCGGGCCCAGCTCACCCTCCCCCTGCCTCTGTGAGAGCTCTTCGGCCTCTGCCACAACGCCAGGGCCCACACCCTCCTCCATCTGCTCGAGGTGAACCAAAAACAACTGATACCAGCTCTCAGTGACATGTGTCGGGTCCCCGCTATGATAACAGTAACTTTCTCAAATGTTTACAGAACAAGCGGGAACCCAGTGTGCCTGTATCTTTCTCTATTGCTGTTCTATTACAAGATAGAAAGTCTAAGGCCTTCAATAGCCATACAGCAAACTCAACTAATCTGGTGCCTATTGCACGTCTAACTAAGATTGGTGTAGGGAAAAAAAGTAAGACTGTTAAGTTAACAATTTTAAACATCCGCTCACTTAAAAATAAATCACTTCTATTCAGTGACTTAATAACCACAAACAACCTGGATTTTATGCTTCTAAATGAAACCTGGCTAGAAGACAGCTGCAGTGCAACAATCCTCAATGAAACAGCCCCTCCTAACTTTACTTTTATGAGTGTCTGCAGAGCTGTTAAAAGAGGTGGGGGTCTAGCTGCTCTTTTTAAAGATATCTATCAATGTAAGCAAATATCATTTGGGAATTACACGTCTTTTGAATATCTGGGTATTGTGTTAAAAGGTGCTCCACGCATTTTACTCATCATTATTTACAGGCCTCCAAAATACTCTCCAGCCTTTGCTGAGGACTTTACAGAACTGTTATCAACAATTACCTCAGAGTTTGACTGTTTTGCCATTGCTGGAGATTTTAACATTCACATAGATAATGCAGAAACCAATATGGCAAAAGAAATCAAAACTGTTTTAAAAACTTTTGATCTGACTCAGCATGTACATGGACCCACACACAATCATGGACACACTCTAGATTTACTTATCAGTAAGGGTCTAAACATCTCATCGATTGTTATTAAGGATGTAGCACTGTCTGATCATTTCTCTATTTTCTTTGATATATTGATCTCTCCTGCCATTGAAGCTAGATCTGTGTCTGTCAAGAAGACATGCTTAAATGAGAACACTAGTGTACTATTTATGAAGGCTATATCCTTAACACCAAGCATATCTGCTGACTCTGTTGATTTTCTCCTTGATTCTTTTAACTCAAAAGTTAAAAGTGCAATTGATAATATTGCTCCTGTGAAAGTCAGGAAGAAGAGTGGCAGACAAAAAGCACCTTGGAGAAACTCAACAGCAGTGCAAAATATGAAAAGACAATGCAGAAAAGCAGAGCGCATGTGGCGGAAGACAAAACTTGTAGTCCATTATAACATCTACAAAGACAGCCTGCATGCTTTCAATATGGAACTAGGCAAAGCTAGACAGACTTTCTTCTCAAATATTATAAACTGCAATTTAAACAACACACGCACTCTTTTTGCTACTGTAGAGAGACTGACAAACCCCCCCAAGCCAGATTCCCAGTGAAATGCTCTCAAACAGCAAGTGCAGTGAGTTTGCTTCTTTCTTCTCTGAGAAAATCAATAACATCAGAAAGGTGATCAGCACATCCTTGAGTTGCGCTGGGGTCAGACAGATCAGAGTGGAAGAAACCGTACAGCACCATAAAACATCAACATGCGCTCTTGACACACTTCCCACATCTTTTTTCAAAAGTGTGTTAAACAGTTTAGAAGCAGATCTTCTAGAAGTGGTAAATGCCTCACTTCTTTCTGGGAGTTTTCCAAACTCCCTGAAAACTGCAGTTGTCAAGCCCCTCCTGAAAAAGAGCAATCTGGATAAGACCATATTAAGCAACTATAGACCGATCTCAAATCTTCCTTTCATAGGCAAGATCATTGAAAAAGTTGTCTTTAATCAGCTGAACAAATTCTTAAGCTCGAATGGATACTTTGACAATTTTCAATCTGGTTTCCGACCGCACCACAGCACAGAGACAGCGCTCATAAAGATAATAAACGATATTCGCTTAAATACTGATTCAGGCAAATTATCAGTGCTGGTACTACTCGACCTCAGTGCTGCATTTGACACTGTCGATCATAACATACTTCTTGACAGGCTGGAAAACTGGGTGGGGCTTTCTGGGATAGTCCTAAAATGGTTCAGGTCATACTTAGATGGGAGAGGTTATTATGTGAGTATAGGAGACCATAAGTCTGAGTGGACATCCATGACATGCGGAGTCCCTCAAGGCTCAATTCTTGCGCCACTCCTGTTCAACCTGTATATGCTCCCAATGAGCCAAATAATGAGAAAGAACCAAATTGCTTACCACAGCTATGCAGACGACAAACAGCTGTACTTGGCCCTATCGCCTAACGATTACAGCCCCATTGACTCCCTGTGCCAATGCATTGATGAAGTCAACAGTTGGATGTGCCAAAACTTTCTTCAGTTAAACAAAGATAAAACTGAAGTCATTGCGTTTGGAAACAAAGATGAAGTTCTCAAGGTGAACGCATACCTTCACTCTAGGGGTCAAACCACTAAAAATCAAGTCAGGAATCTTGGTGTGACACTAGAGTCAGACCTTAGTTTCAGTAGTCATGTCAAAGCAATAACTAAATCAGCATACTATCATCTCAAAAATATTGCAAGAATTAGATGCTTTGTTTCCAGACAAGACTTAGAGAAACTTGTGCATGCTTTCATCACCAGCAGGGTGGATTATTGTAATGGACTCCTCACTGGCCTACCCAAAAAGACCATAAGACAGTTGCAGCTCATACAGAACGCTGCTGCCAGGATTCTGAGCAGAACCAGAAAATATGAACATATCACACCAGTCCTCAGGTCTTTACACTGGCTCCCAGTTAAATTTAGGATTGATTTTAAAGTATTATTACTGGTATATAAGTCATTCAATGGCCTAGGACCTCAATACATTGCAGAAATGCTCACTGAATATAAACCCAACAGATCACTCAGATCATTAGGATCATATCGTCTAGAAATACCAAGGGTTCACTCTAAGCATGGCGAATCTGCTTTTAGCTATTATGCCAGCCACAGCTGGAACCAGCTTCCAGAAGAGATCAGATGTGCTCCTACAGTGGTCACATTCAAATCCAGACTCAAAACACTTCTGTTTAGCTATGCATTTACTGAATGAGCACTGTGCCACTGTTCGTCCGACTGTACTGTACTGTATTTCATTTTATTTTTCTAAACTGTTTTAATTATTCTTATTTCTTTTTATTATTTTAATTTCTTCTATGTAAAGCACTTTGAATTGCCATTGTGTATGAAATGTGCTATATAAATAAACTTGCCTTGCCTTGCCTTGCCTAACGTAACCTCGGTTCTCTCTAGAGAGGGAACGAGTGTTGCATAAGTTTAGCTTACGCTACGGGAAAAACTCCTTTTTCTCGAGAATACTGAAGCAGAAAATTATCCTTAATTTTTTATAATTTAAAACGCATTTGCTACAGCAGCAGACCTAGGCGAGGCAGCTCGCGCGCCCATAGGCTGCTCTGCGGCAACTGCTGCAACCTATCAGTGCGTCGGCCATGACTTCAGTGCCAATGGGAAGCCTTCCCTGCACTACGTCATGGCCCGCCAATATGGGTGTGGCCTAAGCCTATAAATACCCATCGCTCAGGTTGCACTATGATTTCAGTCGACTGGAAGCGAAACCATAACGCAGCACAAGCACGGCAGGTTACGCAACACTCGTTCCCTCTCTAGAGTGAACCGAGGTTACGTTAGTAACCGAGTGTCGTTCTCTTACGAGAGTACTCTTGTGTTGCGTAAGTTTAGCTTACGCTACGGGAACCCAATGTAAAACGCCGTGCGTGCTAAGATTCCAACACCAATCTCCCAAGGGCAGTGTGCCCGGGGCTCATGTATAAGTGGAATAAACGCAAAGCGGCCAAACGGGGCGGGACGACTCGGTATTATGAAGATAGGTGCTTACACATATATACAGTTAAGACAATATATCAGCCTTGAAACTGCATAGGCCCACAGGACATTGCAATATATCAACAGTCTAAGCGAACTGGGTTGGGTAGACATAGTCAATATAGCATAATCAGACTGAGAACACTTCTAGGTTGTAAAACCTTATAAATGTAGACAGCGAGGCCCAGCCTGCTGCCATACAAATATCTTGAAGTGAATCCCCACTTGTCCAAGCCCGCGACGAGGCCATGCCTCTAGTTGAGTGGGTTCTAATGCCCAAGGGGCAATCCAGGCCCTTGGAGGCGTAAGCTGACGCAATAGCATCAACTATCCATCTGGACAGGGTCTGTTTCGAAGTGGCTAGCCCTTTAACGCGGCCACCGAAAGAAACGAAAAGTTGCTCTGTCTGCCTGAAGGCAGCAGAACGTTCTACATAAATCCTCAAGGCCCTAACTGGGCAAAGGAAATTAACCCCATCCTCACTGTCGGGTGCAGGGAGGGTTGACAGGGAAATAACTTGCGCTCTAAACGGAGTCGAAAGCACCTTCGGGACATAACCATGTCTTGGTTTGAGGATGACCTTAGAGTCATTAGGCCCAAATTCCAGACACGTAGCACTCACTGAGAGCGCGTGTAGGTCGCCCACTCTATTCCGATTCTCAAATACGTGTAAGTGAGTGTGTCTTGATCGTACCTGTCAACGCTCCCGTTTTCCCCGGGATTCCCCCCCCCCCATACCCTACTCTCGCCGATCGGTTACATCCAGCCGCAGCCGATGTCGAACCATAGACTGTAAAAAATATGGACAAAGCATCTGTGACGTCACCCATAGACTTTCTGAAGAACGGTTTTGAGGCCGTTTATGGGGGGTATGGGCGGCACCATATTTCAATACAAATGTTCAGAAAGGATAACTTACAGGTATGATGTGTTGTGTCAGATCATGGCCGAGACGTCAAATTTCAGGAATTCCACTCGGCGCAGCCTATGCTCGTTGTCAGCTGTCAATCAAGCTGTCAATCGCGCCCTTATTTGTCATACATTTTATATCTAAATACGATCTAAACTAACGAGTTAGAAAAAAATTCACCCCCCTCACAGTTGTCAGGCACTCGGAACCTATCGAAAAATACAATAAAAGTCCATGGGACCAACCTGTAAAAACATGAATTTATGCTGTGAAAACGGACATTTTAACATGGGGGTGTATGGACATTTGCTCCCTTTTGGGACCTGCCCCTAGCGGATTTTCGATGTATTGCAGTTTTTCGCACTTCCGGGTAGGCTTCATTTTTCAGATTAGAATGTTGCCGCTTGTGTCGAACACACCTTGTGTGATTGAGATTTATACGTCACGTTAGCGTTGTCGGTGAAAGGAGCGCTAGTTCATGAAGCTTGGGGATGATGTCCTACCCACGGGCGTAATTTCCTATGGGGACACTTTCCAAAATCCCGTTGTCCCCCCCACCCCCACTCAAATTTGTTTGTTATGTTTAACCGCACGCCGTCATTGCCACGGAGGGGCAGGACCGAGCCTGTGTAAAATAGCTCACTGAATGTTCTAATGAGCAAGTAGCGGTTGCAGCACAGACAGCGATGAAATGCCAGAAACAACAACAGGTGACTTTAATGTCATCATGGATGAAAAGAAAGAAAGGAGATGTGAGTTGGTTGATTCAGTAAATTAGCTCAGGTCAGGATAATCATATTTTCTGTCTACACCTGTTGATAACTGAGCTAACGTTAACATACACTGCTGCTTGGTAACTTCAGACTTGGCTAAATATTTCATTTTAATATTTAATTAAATATTCTGTGTAGCTTACAAAAAAAAACAAAAAAACATTCTGTGTAGGCCTACCATGAAAACTAGTCCACTTTAAACCACAGCATTTTGTGTCAGCAATGTATGACAAGTAGCCTAACGTTAGTGCTGCGCATGCGATACATTTTTGTCCAGCTTTAACGTGTTAAAATATTTATCGCAGCGTCCGTTCTTTTCTGTCATCCTTTGGGTTATATGATCATGCTCTCCTTCACGCAAATGTTTTAAACTATCAATGCGCGAGAAGACAAAAGAGAACGCGCTGTCAGTGAATGTCCTCCTGAAACACACACACACACACACAGAAAGACGCGCGCCAGTATCGCAGTCGACAGCGCGCCATCGAGTTCTCTTTCGCGCTTGAACGAACCATAACACACACATTTATGCCAAAATGTCAGTTTTGTCGAGTATCTTCACAAGAACAGTCAAATGAGTTAAATACAATCTTAAATGGAAGTAAAGAGTAGAGAATGAGATGCGTGAGATCCTGTCAGCAGCGGCGGGTATTAAAGTGACAGCAATTCTCTCTGTTAGTAAAGTTAACCAAAGAACAATGGGAACAGAGAAAATTACTAACTGCTCAACGTTTAAGGATTAATCTATTTTTCATTTATAATTTATGCAGTGCGGACTGTTTTATAAACGTATTCAATTTCTATATAATTCTTCACATCGGTTAGACAGGTAAGGTACAGGTAAATATGACATTTATTGTGGGTTTAAGTGAGGATTGTTTTAAGTTCACTTAAATTAAAAGTTGTTATTTTTTTAAGCCTAATAAATGTTTCAAATTTTGGAAAAAAAAATTTTCATCGAGACATAAGTAGCTATATCAGTGATAGGCCTACTGGTCTTCATTCATAAAAATATGCCATTAACATGTTTGAAAATAAATGGTGCCAATGAAGCCCCCCCAACTGAATCTGGCAGTTATGCGACGTCACTGAACATTCTAAATGTGGCACCGTACTCTCAGGGGCACAGAAATAAAAATCCCATATATGAGACCGTACCGCTCAAAAGGTTAATCATGCGGCGCCCGAGTGCATTTGACCGGCATAAAATTGGCATATGTCAGACTGACCGGCCGGTCGCCGGTCATGGCCGATCACGTGAAAATCGGCCAATTCCGGTCACCAGCCGATCAATCAGTGCATCTCTACTTTCGCGTTAATAGCCAGGGGTAGAATGAAATCTGGGCTCCGGTCGCTGGTATTCAGGGACTCGGGAACCCGGCCATGATGACATACTTTGTTCATCAAGTTCACGTTCAGTGGGGCAGTCGGCACTTCATGCAGCGGCTTCGTAGCTAACTTCCCGGCCGTAGAACCGGGAAGGTGTTGTATTACAGACGAGGCTGTGTGAGCTCGCGGCACAGATACAGTCGTGTTCATAGATAGGGGTGAGCGGGCACATTCCCTACACGTGAAACATGAACGGCACAAGCCGGTTTGACTGATATGGACCCCGGGGTGGTGTGAGACACTGCGTGGGTAGTGCTTATGTGTAGGGGTGAACACTGGGTTGTGGGCACTTTTCCTACACTTAACGGTCGAGCGGCGTGAGCCAGCTTTACTGCATTCGACCCTGGATGAGTGTGACACACAGAGAGGGTAGTGCTTATGTGTAGGGGTGGGCACTGGGTAGTGGGCACATTTCTTACATACAAAACACCTTCGGCCTGAGCCGGAATATGACCAGACATAATGCTCTTTTTGAGATTTATGTGGGTCGCCGTGAGAACGGCGTTTGTGTGCAGGCGAGCGAGTTGAAGAACCGGCTCGTTGACTGCTGAATACACTCCTCGAATCGCCTCTGTTGAGGGGACTGAGAGAGCGGGTCGTGCCGATTTCGATGGCGGTCCGGCCGCAGCGGGACTTAGCCATCGGCGCCTTCCTAGGGGGGCTAGGAAGACTTAGGAGGCTCAAAGTTCGGCGCGATCTTTAGCCTGGGACCCCAGGTAGGAGGCGGTCTGCGTCGGCTAGTGGAGCGCGAACGCTGACGCTCCTCCCGAGGCTGGCGATGCTGTGCGGCAGGCGGCGGAGGCGGTGGGGGCGCTGGCTTCCGAGCGGGCGGCTGCTTCTTTGCGCGACCCGCTGCGGAACTGGAACGCCGCGGCAGAAAATGTCTCATGGCCTGAGACGCCTTCTGTACCTCAGAGTAACGTTCCGTGAAGCCCTTCACCGAGGGACCGAAGAGTCGCCGTCAACCGCAGAGAGCGCCGAGGAAACAGAGGATCTCAGCCTGGCCGAATACGGAGCTCCCCACGACCTGGAGAGCTCGTCATGCAGTTCAGGGAGGAAGGGCGGAGAGCGGCGTCCAGGCAAAAAGCAGCCATCCAGCCTGTTGGGCGAGGGCTCCTGGGGCGCGGTCCACTCAAGGCCGAGGTCCTCCACGGCCTTTCATGAGGAGGCGGAGAAGCTCAGCGTCAACCGAAGCCCTGACGCTGGACTCACGTGTCGACGGGGCGGGGTCCGGGACGCTCCCGGACGCGATGAGCGAGCAGCTGTCATCCTCCATGACACCCCCGTCCATCTCGTCGAGCGCCGTCGGAGCGGGGCGCTGACTGTCGATGAAAGAGATGGGGGACTCCGAGAGAGAGGCTCGCAGGGTAGCCGCCGGCGAGAGCTCTTTCACCGAAGTTTCGGGTGGCCTCTGCGAACGGCGCTTCTTACGGCGTGGTCCATCAGGAGGCATCTGAGAAGCGGACTCGGCGGAGAACAAAGCCTGTCGAGCCCGCAGGGTCGAGAGAGGCAGTGCTTCGCACTCACGGCAGCCGCCGTTGGCGAGCGCGTGGTCCGCGTGGTCCCGGCCCAGGCAGGAAGCGCACAGTGCGTGGCGTTCCCCGTCGCTGAGCGTGGCTCGACACGAGCCGCAGGACATGGTGGGCATTGAAAAATGCCGGCTCTTTCAGGAGAAAACGTGTGTGTCGCAGCAGCGAACACACACGGAGCGAGAAAAGGATTTAGGCGCCAAATAGCGCAGCAGGCACGGCGAGTGAAGGCGGTGATAAGACAGCCGGCGTCCTCGAACTCGAGCTTGTCCCGCTGAGATGCTTTTCAACGGCGCAGCTTCTTCTTCTCAGGAAGATCCAGCGATGTGGAACACACGCTGAAAGGAGACGAAATCATAGTGCAACCTGAGCGATGGGTATTTATAGGCTTAGGCCACACCCATATTGGCGGGCCATTTTGTAGCACAGGGAAGGCTTCCCATTGGCGCTGAAGTCATGGCGGACGCACTGATAGGTTGCAGCAGTTGCCGCAGAGCAGCCTATGGGCGCGCGAGCTTCCTCGCCTAGGTCTGCTGCTGTAGCAAATGCGTTTTAAATTATAAAAAATGAAGGATAATTTTCTGCTTCAGTATTCTCGAGAAAAAGGAGTTTTTCCTGTAGCGTAAGCTAAACTTACGCAACACGAGAGTACTCTCGTAAGAGAACATATGGTAGTATCGTGCTACAGCGCACATTCTATCTGCTGCAGTTATGGCGCCTCAGTCCCAATACTGTAAAACTCGACGTACATTCACATCACATCTTAATGCAGCGGTAGAGTTACACTCACAGGACACTGTACTTATTCGCAATCACAAAAGTTCATTATTTGCTCGTGCTTTAAAGCTCTGCCAGGTAAACATTTCATTGGCGTTCTGTTCTGACATGATGCACTTTTTCTGAGTGCGTACGCCCGAAGCGTGCGCGCACTGTCAAACAGCGCCAAACTGGATTTTTGTTGGGTCAGACCCATCTGCTAGCGATGGAAAAATATGCACAAAACAATCCACTTTAAAATTTTTATTTATCATCAGATGGACAGATCATTTCTCAGGGGAGGCAGGGCTTATCCTAGGGGAGGCACTGCCTCCCCCAGCCTCCCCCTAGACACGCCCCTGATTTAGCTGTTTATTGAAATAACAGTATTTTACTGAATCAAAATTAAAATCAAAGTTTTCAATTACAAGATGTGATAGTACTGAGATCATATAAACCCGTATAAAAAGACTGTGCTACTATAGTACATCAATGGATATCTGATGTATTTACACATTTGTTAACCCCTGAAGTGTTCATCAAACTTCATTTCTCTCTCTTTCAGATGGACAGGCCGATGCGTGTGTTGGTGACGGGTGGCAGTGGACTGGTGGGACGAGCGATAGAGCGAGTGGTGAAAGAGGGTGAAGGGAGAGAAGGAGAAGAGTGGATATTCCTCTCATCCAAAGATGCCAATCTTGTGTAAGAAAACCCTCATCAGACATCACAACATGATGCATAAGAAAACCCTCATCAGACATCACAACATGATGCAGTGAGATCCAGGCAGATGAGCAATGATTATGTCAGAGATCAAATTTTGAATAAGGAATAACAAATTTTATTAAATAAAATGTCAAATTATATAGACGACAAATAGAGAAAGAAAGGCCCAAAAAAGTAAGATATCTGCAGAATGCAAGTCAAGTCAAGTCAAGTCATTTTCATTTATATATCGCTTTTAACAATGTAGATTGTTCCAAAGCGGCTTTACATTGATAATAGGAAATTAAAGTAACAGAGATTGTTTTGGCTTTACAGCAGCTCTAGGATAAAGTTATTGTCCAGCTAAAGTTAGTTTGGATTGATTCACTTCTGTCGCAACGATCATTAGTTATTAACTTGGAGGCCGCTAAACACAACACCGTTTTAACAGAAAACTCTTACGTTCTTTCTGCGCAAACTTCAAAAATGCAAACCAGTGAGAACGCTGATGGCGTGCACATGCGTATTACGAGTTCAGTCTATAGGGATGCGCGTTTGAATATATGTGCGCTGGCGTGTAGTCCTTCCCTTCAAACCAACCCTCAACAAACTACTTGTCTGGCCTTAAAATTTATAATACAGAATTTCTATCACTTCTGCGTAGCCACGCGAACCGGAATTATCCCGACAACGCTTTATCTGTACAGAGGTAAAGAGAAGGGAGGGAGGCCTTCACAGGGGAGAGACTAGTTGACATTTCAGGACTGTGTTGTCGTCGTGTACAGGCGCAGGTCCTTCATCAAATCTGGATCCGGCAGACTGCAGCTAACCTCGGGACTAATATTAGCGTAGACATTCTTATGATGTAACGAGTACATCAGGATTTATGGGAAGTGTTCCCGGTTCCGGCTGACCTAAACTATGCATCCTAATATTGAATTATAGAAGTCTATAATGTGTTATGTGTATGCCAGGTCAAAGAGATGTGTTTTTAGTCTAGCTTTGAACTGACAGAGTGTGTCTGCTTCCCGGACAATGGTAGGAAGACTGTTCCAAAGTTTTGGTGCTAAATAGAAAAAGGATCTACCGCCAGCAGTCCATTTTGATATTCTAGGTATTATCAACTGGCCGGAATATTGAGATCACAATAGACGTGAAGGACTATAATGCGTTAATAGCTCGCTCTAGTACTAGGGAGATAAACCATTTAGTGCTTTGTAAGTAGGACAGGAAAAAGAGAAGAAGCCTTTTTAGAGAGTCTTTTAAAACTAAACATGCTGTGCATTTGTAACAGTAAGGGACTAGGGCAGGGCTATTCAATTACAAATTCAGTTGGGCCAGATTTTCAAACCAAGAAGGTTAGCTGGGCCAGTCATTTCAGTGGCGAAGCAGCTCGTAATGCCAAATTTTAAAACCAACACAAACAAATTTATTGAAAAACATGTACGGTTTATTCATTGTTTCTCTTTTAACTTTGGTCAGTTTGCACAGCAAAAGGTGCATAAAAAACAAAGGAGCTAACTGAACAGAATCTGAGGTAGCCCCTACTTTTTCCACTTACAAAAGAAAAAAAAAACTGACCTAGGCACCTCTTGCCTTGGCCTACCTAGGCTACATATCTGACCTATCTGATCACAAAGTGCATAACACAAAACAGTGCACAGTAGTAGGCTAACATTAAGTTTCCTTTTGAAACAAAATAAACATCTTGCTCACATTTGACCCAGGAACATCTCAAAGTGCATAAAATAAAAAGTGCACAGTATTCACAACTATAACTAACACATGAATACAAGGTGTACTACTGCACACTGAGGGAACATATTTTAAACTACCACATGTGTGATTAGGCATGCCTTTGTTACACATCCCACATTATATTGATGTATATTGATTGACGCAAAATAAATCGAAGAAGTATTGCCAATGGGGCCAAGAAGATGGAATGGTTTAATTATTAAATGTACTTTAGTATTGTAAATATTTGTGTTGCTACTTGTGTCTTTATCGCGGGAATATAATAAATGCAGCATTCATAAAGGCTAGAGAGATAAAGGCTGTAATACTAATGTTGTCAGAATGCAGGTGGCGATTGCTAGTGACGTCAAGAGTGAAAGTGCATGTGCAAGTCTGCCGCTAGACCCTATTGGAGAATTTATGGTTTTAACACTTATAAAGAGAATATAGCAGATCTTGCATTATCTCATGTCTATAGAGATGAAAACAGATGCTCTTTGATACCAAGGCACATCATGCAATCAATTCTGAAGGAAAATACACCCAGAGATATCAATAACATGTACAGGAAAAATCATGTAACAGAATTCTTAAGGAAAAGATTAATAAGGAAAAATTAATCAAATAAATTAATAAAAGACATCAATAAATTGAAAAAATTGAGTAGATTCAAATAAGAAAGATTTTGCATACACCAATAACCAATACAATATCAAATCATCACATATAACATGTACTTTATATTCTAAGCTCAAGTTATAGAAAACTGTGCAATATTCCCTAATCACTTAACCGAATTAGCTTGTATTTTATTGTTCTATTTTATTTAGTTATTTCTTAGTGTTTACAAGCATCATATTAGTTGATGAATGGAATCTATACAAAGAATAAGCTCAAATATAAGAGTTTTCATTTGTGTCAAATGCATGATAACGACACTCGGTTACTAACGTAACCTCGGTTCTCTCTAGAGAGGGAACGAGTGTTGCGTAAGTTTAGCTTACGCTACGGGAAAAACTCCTTTTTCTCGAGAATACTGAAGCAGAAAATTATCCTTAAAGGGTTAGTTCACCCAAAAATTTTAATTATGTCATTAATGACTCATCCTCATGTCGTTCCAAGCCCGTAAGACCTCCGTTCATCTTCGGAACACAGTTTAAGATATTTTAGATTTAGTCTGAGAGCTTTCTGTCCCTCCATTGAAAATGTATGTACGTTATTCTGTCCTTGTCCAGAAAGGTAATAAAGACATCATCAAAGTAGTCCATGTGACTACAGTGGCTCAATCTTAAGTTTATCAAGCGACGAGAATACTTTTTGTGCGCAAAAAGTAAACAAAAATAACGACTTTATTCCACTATTCATTTCCTTCTCTCTGGGCCTCGAGTGAGTTCACGTAGTGTAATAGCGTAGCGCGTCTGTGTTGTACGTCACACGTAGGCTCACTATTGGCCGACGCTGGTCATGTGTGTGATGCGTGTGAACTAACCCTTTCATTTTTAATAATTTAAAACGCATTTGCTACAGCAGCAGACCTAGGCGAGACAGCTCGCGCGCCTATAGGCTGCTCTGCGGCAACTGCTGCAACCTATCAGTGCGTCTGCCATGACTTCAGCGCCAATGGGAAGCTTTCCCTGCGCTACGTCATGGCCCACCAATATGGGTGTGGCCTAAGCCTATAAATACCCATCGCTTAGGTTGCACTATGATTTCAGTCGACTGGAAGTGAAACCATAACGCAGCATAACCAAGCACGGCAGGTTACGCAACACTCGTTCCCTCTCTAGAGAGAACCGAGGTTACGTTAGTAACCGAGTGTAACCGAATGTAAAATGCCGTACGTGCTAAGATTTCAACACCAATCTCCCAAGGGCAGTTTGCCCGGGGCTCATGTATAAGTGAAACAGACGCATAGCGGAAAAACGGGACGGGACGACTCGGTAATTTGAAGATAGGTGCTTACACATATATACAGTTAAGACAATATAACAGCCTTGAAACTGCATAGGCCCACAGGACGTTGCAATATATCAACAGTCTAAGCGAACTGGGTTGGGTAGACATAGTTAATATAGCATAATTAGACTGAGAACAGCCTAGCCTGTAGGGCAGGCACTTCTAGGTTGTAAAACCTTATAAATGTAGACAGGAAGGCCCAGCCTGCTGCCATACAAATATCCTGAAGTGAAACCCTGCTTGTCCATGCCCACGACGAGGCCATGCCTCTAGTTGAGTGGGCTCTAACGCCCAAGGGGCAATCCAGGCCCTTGGAGGCGTAAGCTGACGCAATAGCATCAACTATCCATCTGGACAGGGGCTGTTTTGAGGTGGCTAGCCCTTTAACACGGCCACCGAAAGAAACGAAAAGCTGTTCTGTCTGCCTAAAGGCAGCAGAACGTTCCACATAAATCCTCAAGGCCCTAACTGGGCAAAGGAAATTAACCCCATCCTCACTGTCGGGTACAGGGAGGGCTGACAGGGAAATAACTTAAGCTCTAAACGGAGTCGCAAGCACCTTCGGGACATAACCATGCCTTGGTTTGAGGATGACCTTAGAGTCATTAGGCCCAAATTCCAGACACGTAGCACTCACTGAGAGGTCGCCCACCCGTTTTACTGAGGCCATTGCCAGCAGGAAAACGGTTTTGAAGGAAAGGTATTTTAGCTCCACCGCATGTAAAGGTTCAAATGGGCTACCTTTCATGGCCTCTAGGACCGTAGAAAGGTCCCAAACAGGAACCGATGGCTGGCTCTCGAAGGCGAATCTCGAGAATGGCCTGTGACGGGCTGCTATTTGAATCTGAAAGTAGGCATCTTTCAGATCCACTGGTATAAACCAGTCCCCCGGTCGAATTCGAGCGAGGATTTGTCTGCTTGTGAGCATTTTGAACGAACGTATCATAAGAGCTTTGTTCAAAAGCCTGAGATCTAGTATGGGGACCGCCGTCCTTCTTCGGGACTAAGAAGTAACGGCTGTAAAACCCCGACTCACTCTCTGCCAAGGGGACGGTCTCTACCGCCCCTTTTCTTAGCAAATTCGCTATCTCGGTGCGAAGTAGGTGTGCTACTTCCTGATTCACCGAGGTTTCGACCCGGGCTGTGAAGCGTGGCGGTCTGCGAGCGAATTGTAGCGAATAGCCCCGTTTCACTATCTCTAGCACCCATTTTGAGACCCCTGGAATCGATTCCCACGCTTTCGCATGAATGGCCAGGGGTAGAATGAAATCTGGGCTCCGGTCACCGGGACGGATCCCGACCATTCCTCGCTCCCGGACGCGATGAGAGAGCAGCTGTCATCCTCCATGACACCCCCGTCCATCTCGTCGAGCACCGTCTCGTCGAGAGCTCTTTCACCGAAGTTTCGGGTGGCCTCTGCGAACGGCGCTTTTTACGGCGTGGTCCAGCAGGAGGCATCTGAGGGGCGGACTCGGCGGAAAACAGAGCCTGTCGAGCCCGCAGGGTCGAGAGAGGCAGTGCTTCGCACTCACGGTAGCCGCCGTTGGCGAGCGCGTGGTCTGCGTGTTCCCGGCCCAGGCAGGGAGCGCGTGGCGGTCCCCGTCGCTGAGCGTGGCTCGACACGAGCCGCAGGACATGGTGGGCATTGAAAAATCCTCTGACTCGAGCTCGTCCCGCTGAAAATGCTTTTCGACGGCGCAGCTTCTTCTTCTCAGGAAGATCCAGCGATGTGAATCACACGCTGAAAGGAGACGAAATCATAGTGCAACCTAAGCGATGGGTATTTATAGGCTTAGGCCACACCCATATTGGCGGGCCATGATGTAGCGCAGGGAAAGCTTCCCATTGGCGCTGAAGTCATGGCAGACGCACTGATAGGTTGCAGCAGTTGCCGCAGAGCAGCCTATAGGCGCTCGAGCTGCCTCGCCTAGGTCTGCTGCTGTAGCAAATGCGTTTTAAATTATTAAAAATTAAGGATAATTTTCTGCTTCAGTATTCTCGAGAAAAAGGAGTTTTTCCCATAGCGTAAGCTAAACTTACGCAACACGAGAGTACTCTTGTAAGAGAACTGTATTTACATGTGCTGTTTCAGGAGCGCTGAAGAGACGAGATCAGTTTTCCAGAAGCATCGTCCGACACACGTCATTCATTTGGCCGCCATGGTGGGCGGGCTCTACAGAAACATGAGACACAACCTGGACTTCTGGGTAATTATAACATTAAGTAGTATACGATTGGAAATATCACTGTTGGATAATTGAACTGTACATTGACTGTATTGTTTTGTTGTTTTCAGAGAGATAATGTGCACATCAATGACAATGTGCTGTACATGTCTCAGGAGTTCGGGGTGGTGAAGGTCGTTTCTTGTCTGTCTACGTGTGTTTTTCCAGATAAAACCACCTACCCGATAGATGAGACCATGGTAAATTCACACACACACACACACACACACACACACACACACACACACACACACACACACACACACACACACACTTTAACTCACTTGTAACTAGGGGTTGAACCAGGGGGTTGTTCCTTCCACACTCCGCACAAACACTTTATATGCGCCGATATAATATCACACATCTATCTAGGTTAACGTCAAAGCTAGCAAGCCATGTAAAGTGCCAACTATTTAAAGCGCTGTTTACATGTTACACCTGTGCTTTACTAGAATCACCCTCTGTGATTTGATTCTGGAACCAGGCCTGGTCTTATAGTGTTGATATTTAAAGATGATGGACAGGTTGTCAGTGCCATTTACTTAGATTAATAAATGCTGTAGAAGTATTGTTTATTGTTAGGTCATGTTAATTTCAATAATTTACTACAAATACATTTACAAAACTTATGTTTGATTAATGCACTAAAGTAACTAACGTGAATGAATATATATTTTTTTTACAAATTAATTCAACTCACATTTCCTCCACAGTAAATAAAGACTAAACTGTAAAAATGACCTTTGGGTTTTTGATGTCAGAAACTTGAAAGCATGAATTGAATTTATTTAAATAATTTATATAATAATTTATATAATATTTGCGCCAAAATATATATGTCAGAAATACCTGTTAGGTGTTTGTCCCGTCCCATTATGGTGAGAAATACTGATTAAAAAAGCATGAATGTGAGTGATTTAAGCCATGTGTCTGATTGGTTTCATGAGTCTGTTTGTATTAATTGTGTTTCTGTAACTTCTACAGACGTATTTCTCTCTTTCTGTCTCTGTCAGATGCACAACGGTGCCCCACATGAGTCTAATTACGGTTATGCCTACGCCAAACGCATGATTGATGTCCACAACAGGTGAGATTTGAATTCTTAGTGTCAAAGTTAATTGGTTCTTGAATTGGTGTATCTCAGATCACGTCTATTATGAAATTTTGATTTATGCAAAAAAAGCCTACTTTTAAACCCATCGGGTCTTAGGCTGTTTGTTTACAGTGGGAGTGGCTGATGAGGTCATGATGAGGTGCAAGACCCCGCTGACATGATGAGGAGCAAGACCCCGCTGTTGCATTCATCTCTTCTCCATGTCTCATTCTTCCCCTACAAACAGGGTTTAACTTTAAAATTAACTTTTTCACTCACTGGCCAATTTGGCTTCTAAATATTAACTTTCCCCAACTAAGCAAGCCATAGGCAACAGTGGCAAGGAACCCAAACTCCATCAGGTGACAGAATGGAGAAAAAAAACTTGGGAATAACCAGGCTCAGTCGAGGGGCCAGTTCTCCTCAGGCCAAAAAACGAACATGGTTAAGATTCAGGCAGCATTACAGGTCAGAAGTCAGATTGTGGATCAGGAGCATTCAAAATATTTATCCAGTTCCATCTGGTTGAAAATCGGATTCATCACGCCGGTATGGAGACGGGTGTATTGAAGATCAGTGCCACTGGCTGTTGTGTTGATGAGGTCTTCACATGGGAGAGTCTAGTTGACACAATCCTGGTTGACATTCAGGCCTGAGTTGTGGTCGTGTCGTTGTGTGTCTAGGCACACCTAAGACTAATATTAGCGTAAATGCCATTCTTCTTCTGATGTAACGAGTACATCAGGTGTTATAGGAAGTGTTCCGGTTCTGGCTGACCTAATTTATGCAGCCTACAATAATTTAACTGATTTGAGTAATAGAAATGGATAATGTGTTATGTAAGCCAGGTTAAAGAGATGTGTTTAGTCTAGATTTACAGTGGGTATAGAAAAGAATCACCCCCCTTTAAAATAATCACATTTTGTTGCTTTGCAGCCTGAAATGAAGACAGACACAGTTTTTGACTTTTTCATTCAGCTGTATTTACTCAGTGCAACTTATAACATCCAGGTGAAAGATATAACACCAACATGTCAGAAAAAAAAATTAAAAAACAATCACTGAGTTGAAAAAAGGATCATCCCCCTTGTTTCAGTATTTTGTTGAACCACCTTTTGCTTTAATTACAGCCTTTAGTCTGTTGGGATATGTCTCTACTAACTTTGCACATCTAGACGTTGCGATATTTGACCACTCTTCTTTGCAGAACTGCTCAAGTTCAGTTCAATTTGATGGTGACCGTTTGTGGACTGCTGTCTTCAAGTCATTCCACAGATTTTCAATGGGTTTTAAGTCTGGACTCTGACTAGGCCATGCAAGGACATTCACCTTTTTCTCCTTCAACCACTGTGTGGTCAGTTTTGCTGTGTGCTTTGGGTCATTGTCATGTTGGAAGGTAAATCTTCTTCCCATTGACAACTTTCTGGCAGAGAGCAGCAGATTTTCCTCAAGAATTTGACAGTATTTTTCCCCATCCATTTTTCCTTCTATCCTGACAAGTGCTCCAGTCCCTGCTGCAGAGAAACAACCCCATAACATGATATTACCACCTCCATGCTTTACTGTAGGAATGGTGTTATTTGGATGGTGAGCTGTATTGGATTTTCGCCAGACATATCGTTTGGCGTTGAGGCCAAATAATTCAATTTTAGTCTCATCTGACCATAACACCTTTTTCCACGTGTCCTTAGAATCTTCAAGGTGCGTTTTGGCAAAGCTCAGTCGGGACTGCATGTGGCCTTTCTTGAGGAGTGGCTTTTTTCTTGCAACCCTCCCATACAAGCCACATTTGTGGAGAATTTGTGATATTGTTGTCACATGCACACAATGACCCCTCTTTGTCATGAATTCCTGCAACTGCTTCAGAGTTGCTGTAGGCCTCTTGGTAGCCTCTCTGACCAGTTTCCTCCTGGCTCTTTCATCCAGTTTGGAGCGACGTCCTGACCCTGTCTGTGTTGTGGTCTGTGTTGTACCAAATACCTTCCACTTCTTAATAATAGACTTCACTGTGCTTCTAGGCACTAGTGATGTTACGTATGACACTGAAGCTTTGATGTGCGTATCACACATGCAACACAATTTCTAGTGAAGCCCCATATCGGGGTGTGTATTGGTTGACTAGAGTCACGTGATCGACGACAAATGAAGCCTCACTTTCTGTCCAATCACGTGCGTGTTTCGCTTTGGGTGTCAGGCTCGAACCCTAAATCTTATTTAACGAGTCATTGTTTGCTCAGTCTGGTTGATGGGTTTGTGAGGAGAGAGAATTAATTTATTTAATGAACAAATAAAACACAAACATGTAAGGCTTTTATTTGTACACATAACATTGAAACTATGGAGTGTGTTGTGGTTGCTTCATCTGCCAGAGCTTCTAACACAGGCTTCTGGCTGCTTTATTTTAAATAATCACCAGATGGCGCTGTTCTCGACACTCTCGAAGCTTTGAATCTTTTCCCGGAACAGTCAGAGGAAAGCCTCAGTGATTCTTGAGGCTTCATTTCCCCATCCCTACTAGGCACTGATAAAGCCTTTGAAATTTGAAACCTGACTTGTGCCTGTCCACAACTTTATCCCGGAGATCTTTTGACAATGTCTTGCCACCCATAGTTGATTGTTTTCTTCAGTTGCACTACCAAGGACTGAAATACTTCAGCAAAAGCTTGTTTTATGCTGAGCTAATCAAAATGACCACAGCTGATCACAGTTGAAAGTCAATTGGCTTTGTGTGCTATTGAGAAGGTGATTAACTACACCTGGTTGGCAGCAGCGGCTCGCCCATAGAGGGCGCTGGGGCGCCGACCTCCCTGCCAGTTTTTTATTTTTATTTATTTTTTTATTTAATAATAATACGTTTTTAATAATCTCTCATTTTGAAAAATAATCTGTGTTAATGACATGCTATTAATGGTTTTACTTTAGAATGTGTTTAGAACTCTCCAGAATGATATTTGCATTCACTTCATGTTGGTGTAGTAGTAGCCAATAGGCTGTCTTCCCTGGGCTCCAGTTCGCTCAGCCCTACAGTGCTGGAATTTAAGCCAATGGTTCCCCTGTTGCTACGCAATTTTTTTATATTTTGCCAATCATCGTCGTCGAATTTTATGGTTTCGGGGCTCTGAAAATATCGCCCGTCGTACCAAGATTAGAGCAGTGCACCTTCTGCGCCTGCGCGGGACATTTACCTCAGAGGAGTGCGAGTGCAGTATGGCAGCGCCGGCGACGTCGAGTAGCATTAATGTAGTAGTGGGAGTTGAGCTAGCCCCAAATTCAGTTAAATCTCTACACCTGTATCCCTTCGAAAGAAGAACATTAGCTGAAAAACTAATTGTAAAAGAACTCGGACCAGACAAGCCAGAGGTGAATATATGGTTTTCTCCTTCAGTGATTCTGCTTGTTAACTGCTTGTTAATGGTTAACTTTTTAGGAATTAATTAGATTAATACTCAATTCAAATTTTTTTAATTTAATCAATAATATTGCTTGTAATCTGTTGCCACAATTTTTAGTAAATATAGCGTATTCATTTTTATGCTGTCATTCTCTTACTCACTCAGTCTCTCTCTCTCTCTCACTCAGTCACACACACAATGTTTCACACACATTTGCCATTAAAATAGTGATCTCAATAGGAATGTAACAGTATGTTTGCTTTGCTTTTTTTTGTTGTTTTGAAGTTCTGAGCTGGATTACTGTGTTTCCATACTAGTTAAAATGTTAAAATCATCTTTCTTCTCATACTTGGTGTTCTTCAAGAATGTTGTCCCACCCTTTCTTTGAGAGCCTTCTCTCTTTCTCTTGTATCAACACACTGTTATCCATTATCCAATTTGTCTACAGTGAACTTTTAAAATATATTTAGTCTACAGCTGGGGATTGATTAAAGAACTAGATTGTTGTATTCCCTATTATAATTTATTGTTATGCGTTTGCACTTTTTCTATTCTGGACACGGAGCATAATAAACTTGCAACTTGTTCATTATCATTACCTGTGCAACTGTTGATTTCTACATGGCAGTTCAATTAATATTGTCTTTTTAGACCATTGGTATTGACTGGTTTGAGTTATTTTATTGGTATAAGCAAGGGACATGGGTGGCCTAAAATGCACCAGAATGCAGGAAATCACAACTATGAAATAAAAAAAATTCTGGGGGAGGAGCCCCCAGACCCCCCGCACAAACAGCCCCACCTAAAATAGTTTTCACCAGCCGCCACTGCTGGTTGGGTTTACGAGTCATTTTTTAGGAGGGGGGTGATTCTTTTTCCAACTCAGTGATTCTGTTTATTAATTTGTAATTATTTTTTTCTGACAAGTTGGTATTATATCTTTCACTTGGATGTTATAAGTTGTAAATACAGCTGAATAAAAACAAACAAACATTGTTTTCATTTCAGGCTGCAAAGCAACAAAATGTGATTATTTTAAAGGGGGGTGATTCTTTTCTATACCCACTGTAAATTGACAGAGTGTGTCTGCTTCCTGAACAATGCTAGGAAGACTGTTCCAGAGTTTAGGTGCTAAATAGGAAAAGGATCTACTGCACGCAGTTGATTTTGATATTCTAGATATTATTATCAACTGGCCAGAATTTTGAGATCGCAATAGACGTGAAGGACTGTAATGTGTTAAGAGCTCGCTCAAGTACTAGGGAGTTAAACCATTTAGTGATTTGTAAATAATTAGCAAGATTTTAAAATGTATACAATGCTTAATAGGGAGCCAATGCAGTGTTGACAGAACTGGGCTAATATGGTCATGCTTCCTGGTTCTGGTAAGAACTCGAGCTGCTGCGTTTTGGACCAGCTGGAGTTTGTTTATTAAGCATGCAGGTCAACCACCCAGTAGAGCATTACAATAATCGAGCCTTGAGGTCATGAACGCATGAACTAACTGTTCCACATTTGGCATCTGAGCAGAACCAGGAAATATGAACATATCACACCAGTCCTCAGGTCTCTACACTGGCTCCCAGTTAGATTTAGGATTGATTTTAAAGTATTATTACTGGTATATAAATCATTCAATGGCCTAGGACCTCAATACATTGCAGATATGCTCACTGAATATAAACCCAACAGATCACTCAGATCATTAGGATCATATCAGCTAGAAATACCAAGGGTTCACTCTAAGCATGGTGAGTCTGCTTTTAGCTATTATGCCAGCCGCAGCTGGAACCAGCTTCCAGAAGAGATCAGATGTGCTCCTACAGTGGTCACATTCAAATCCAGACTCAAAACACTTTTGTTTAGCTATGCATTTACTAAATGAGCACTGTGCCACTGTTCGTCCGACTGTACTGTACTGTATTTCATTTTATTTTTCTAAACTGTTTTAATTATTCTTATTTCTTTTTATTATTTTAATTTCTTCTATGTAAAGCACTTTGAATTGCCATTGTGTATGAAATGTGCTATATAAATAAACTTGCCTTGCCTTGCCTTGCCAAAGTAGGAAATTACTAGTCATCCAATTTTTTATATCATCTACGCATTCCGTTAATTTTGTGAATTGGTAAGTTTCGTCAGGGCACGAAGAAATATAGATCTGAGTATCATCAGCATAACAGTGAAATCTCACGCCATGCATCCTAATGATATCTCCCAAGGGTAGCATGTACAGAGTGAAAATAAAAAGGTCCTAGTACTGAGCCTTGCGGTACTCCATACTGAACTTGTAATCAGTATGACATCTCTTCATTTACTGCTACAAACTGATAACGGTCAGATAAGTATGACTTAAATCATGCCAATGCAATTCCACTAATGCCAACATAATTTTCGAATTTTGAACATGTCTATTCAAAAGAATGTTGTGGTCGATAGTATCAAATGCAGCACTAAGATCCAGTAACAAGTATGCTATGTTATAATTAAGTCAATTAGTAAGTCCTATAATTACCAAAAAGTACCAATAAATGCACCTCTTGATATCAATAACATCACAACATTTAGTTCCATCAAGAGGTGCATACATTTTTTATCAAGAGCTTGTATTGACAATGCAAGAGTCCAGCACTCTGTAAAGTCTCCTCCAGCACATCCCAAAGACTTTCAATGACTTTAAGGTCTGGACTCAGAGGTGAAAATGATTCTTTATGCTACTCCCAACCATTCTTTCACAATTTGAGCCTGATGAATCTTGACATTGTCATCCTGAAATATGGCCATGATGTGTCTTCCTTCATGTATTGTTTAAGAAATGAAAAGCTATACACTCCATCAATTAGGCTTAGAAAAACTGTTGCCAAACATATATCATGCTAAAAACATAATAATCACAGCAATAATGATCCAATCATAGACTCTTAAGAATTTGCCTTTTTAAATCCAAACAGCGACTTTTTTTTTTTTTTTTTTTTTGGCTGGGCAGTGTATATACACTGACTGAATAATGAATACTTTTGAGACTGCAGAAGTCATTACAAGTTGCATTTTCAGTTGAATTTGGGGAAACCACTTTTGTTGTGTTGAGCTATTTCAAATTCTTGTTTGATTTGTTCATTGCAAACAGCTGAAAGTCTGTAAATCTTGCCAATAAACCTGGGCCCGTATTCATAAAAAATCTTAATGCAAAGAGTAGCTCCTAGTGACAAAATACAAAAATTGCAATAGGGGTTGAACAATAACTGTATATCATTAGAAGGTTTATATAAAAAAATATTGCTTATGCGCAATATAAATGATTGTATACAACAAAGTTGTTATTTGAGTGTGGGTTATTATATCTGAAAATATACAGCAGTTGGTTTTTATAGTTTTGGCTCTACTGTTAATTTTAACATTATATAATGTACAGTAGGCCTACCCAAGAGAGATGGTTTCATGTATAGTTTACTAAGTTTCTGGAAGGCCACACAGCCCTGCAGTGTTTAGCTTCAACCCTAATTAAACACGCCTGATCCAGCTATTCCAAGTTCCTCAGGATTACCAGAAACTTCCAGGCAGGTGTTTTGGTGCTGGTGTTTTAAACTCTGCAGGACAGTGGCCCTCCGGGACTGGAGTTTGACATGTGCTAATGATAATTCATTAATTGATATGTACATGAAATGTTTCCAAATGCAGTATTTTAAGTGTGTGTGTGTGTGTGTGTGTGTGTGTGTGTGTGTGTGTGTGTGTGTGTGTGTGTGTGTGTGTGTGTGTGTGTGTGTGTGTGTGTGTGTGTGTCCATTAGGGCGTGTTTTCAGCAGTATGGTCTGCGATACACAGCTGTCATCCCTACCAACATATTTGGACCACATGACAACTTCAACATTGAGGACTGCCACGTGATGCCGGGGTTGGTACACAAGACGTACCTGGCAAAGAGTGAGACATGTTTAACTTTCTGGAACAATCTGAAGCCACAGTCACATTCAGAGTGTCCCATATGTTGGTAAATTTGCGTGTGTTTGTGTGTTTTGTAGAGGAAGGTAAACCTCTGCAGGTCTGGGGTTCAGGTCGCGCCCTGCGTCAGTTCATCTATTCTGTGGATCTGGCTCGTCTGTTTGTGTGGGTTTTGAGGGAGTATGACGAGGTGGAGCCCATCATTGCGTCAGGTACTCGACCCGTGTTTGACATCACACATATTGGATCTGTTTCATCAGAGCTCAATGGCTGATCAAATATCAAGATCATGTCTCTCTTGATTTTCTTTGCCTTTGTGTCTTTCTCTCTAGTTGGAGAGGAGGATGAGTTGACCATAAAGGACGCTGTGGACGCTGTGGTTGAAGGGTTTGGGTTTAAAGGTGAAGTGATTGTATCCTTTCACATATAAACATTGTCTGCAGTTTTTTTTTACAGCTGACAGAACTGCTATCTTTGTTCTGTGGAACTCAAAATAAGACATTTTGCAGAATGTCCCGATTGTTCTTGAGCTGTTGAGCTTTAAACCCTTTAATCCTTAACTAACCGCTCTCAGTATGACACTAGTAAATCAGACGGCCAGATCAAGAAAACCGCCAGTAACGCCAAACTACGCAAATACCTGCCAGACTTCAAGTTCACACCGTTCAAAGCAGGTGATCAATCTTCACTTCTCGCTTCAGCAATTACTAAATGTTTTTTCAATAGTAGTAAAAAGCAGAGACCAAAACAAGAACCTTTATAAGTGCTTTCCTTTTACAGCCGTCAAGGAGACGTGCGATTGGTTGGCGGCCAATTATGACATCATCCGTAAATGAAGATCTTCACATCTCATTGGTGGTGGGGGGAGCATCTTAATGCTGGAAACCAATGATTTATCAAACACCTTTCAAACAACCCTTAATTTTTACAAAAATTAAATCAGTAAACACTTCCATTTTAGTGCTCTTTTCGTATTTATTTAAAGTGTTTTGTTTTGATTTTTATTTGTGGGCTCCGCTGTGTTTGCTGCTCTACTTTTTTTTTTTTTTACTAATCTGTCAATCAGGGTATGTTCTGGGTTTATTGTCTAATAATCTGTACTGTGAATTGCTATAATACACTCATATTTTAAATTATGGTGTTTAATGTCTTTTTTATATACAGAATTTTTGAATATTTTAAGGTTCCCAAATTCATACATGTCTAGAAAATCAGCAGTTTTCATTTCATTCCCAGCAGCATTATAAGTTTTTCTTGTGGAAAATTTCAAGATACTTTCATCCAAATCATGAAGAGAAGTTAGATTAACAAATATAAACTAGATGGTAAAGTTCGTAGACAAACTTTAAGTTGGCTTGAAAAAGCCTAGCCAGAAAGTTTGAAAAAGTTTTAAACTGTTCTAGCATGGTTTAGTTCTAGTAAAGAAATATTAGGAAGAAAGAAATAAAGATTAGTTAGAAAGAAAGAAAGAAAGAAAGAAAGAAAGAAAGAAAGAAAGAAAGAAAGAAAGAAAGAAAGAAAGAAAGAAAGAAAGAAAGAAAGAAAGAAAGAAAGAAAAGATTGATTAGTAAGAAAGAAAGAAAGAAAGAAAGATTGATTAGAAAGAAAGATTAGTTAGAAAGAAAGATTAGTTAGAAAGAAAAGATATATTAGGTAGAAAGAGATAGGAGATAGATAGATAGATAGATAGATAGATAGATAGATAGATAGATAGATAGATAGATAGATAGATAGATAGATAGATAGATAGATAGATAGATAGATAGATAGAAGTTTGAAGATAGATAGATATATGTTTGAAGATAGATAGATAGATAGATAGATAGATAGATAGATAGATATAAGTTTGAAGATAGATAGATAGATATATGTTTGAAGATAGATAGATAGATAGATAGATAGATAGATAGATAGATAGATAGATAGATAGATAGATAGATAGATAGATAGATAGATAGATAGATAGAAGAAGTTTGAAGACAGATAGATAGAAGTTTGAAGACAGATAGATAGAAGTTTGAAGATAGATAGAAGTTTGAAGATTGTAGATAGAGAGATAGAAAATGTTTGTTTAATGAAACAACTTAATGAGTGATTGGTTAGAAAGAAAGAGAGAGAGAGAGAGAGAGAGAGAGAGAGAGAGAGAGAGAGAGAGAAATATTAGTTATTAGTTCAAAAGAAGATAGATAGCTTAAAGCTTAAATGAGTATCAAGGGCTTCTGGCAGTTAAACAGAGTTCAAACAGTCATGGACATTTGGTCAATGGAAGTCTATGGGATTTTTATGATTTTTAATATTAATTTTTAAGAAAACTGAAACTCAAATCAGTCTGAAAAGATATAGCAACTCAAGTCAGAACAGTCTGAAGGTCTGACCCGAGTTTGGTGGTCGTAGCTTTAACGGTCTAGGAGGAGATACAGTCTAAAATTTGGCTCAGAAGAAGAAGAAGGAAGAAGAAGAAGAAGAAGAAGTTTAAGTACAATATCAGTAAACTTAATGAAGAAAAAGCAGGACACTCTAAAATACATTTAAAAAATAATTAAAAAATGTAGCGACCACACTTTTGTGTCGTTTCATTTTCTTTGTTTTTGTTATAAATTTATCGTCATTTAGCGAATAGGGTTGGTCTCATTATAATTTTAGCAATTCTAATTCTTACCGATTCCCAGTTTCCATTAAGGTATTCCAATAAGGTAAAGTGAGTAATTTTCCTTTTCTTTTGTTCTTTGTTTAACATTAATGACACAGATTGCAGCAGGATTATTAGGCTGCTGTCACTTTAAGACTATAAAATATGAGGTAAATCCAGCCCATATACTGTAACGCACGCATTTGTCTTTCTCAACTGTTTACATTGACTTAAAAACCAAACCTATACTGTGTTTACGAGGATATCTTGACGTAATTTTGTGTATATTTGTCCTTTCAAGTACAAGACGAAGCGAAAGAGAACTAAATTCATTATTTGCCCATTATCTGAGAGGCGGCATTTTGTGCACGCTTTGGATGTGCAATTGCCGAATTCAGTTCTCTTTCGCGTTGTAAGAAAAAATGATGTGGACATCGAAGATCTCAAAAATGAAGTTTATTACAGCATAAGCAGTGGCAAGGTACACAAAGCACCTTGGGTTCACCGGCGTAAGAATGAACCCAGAAAATCCAAATCTTAAACCTTTTATCCTGTTACAGTTTACAACTCTTACTCTAAATGTAAATTAAGTTGCCCTTGTTGTAACAGCTGTGGTCTGTGTGTTAATGAAGTTGAGACACCCCACTGTCTGAGAAGGTTCTCTGTGTCCCGCACCCAGTCCCATTCTACAATTGACCATTTGCTCAGGATGTGATCAACCCAAATGAAGAAACAATATAACTTGACTGCCTTAATCTCTATGATAATTAAGCCATTTTGGGGATGAGCTCATTCTAAAATATATTTAGGAGTGGAATCTGGGTCGAGGCAGACTACAATTTCTTATGCCTGGTTCAGATTACATGATTTTAGCACGATTTTGGCACATTCCGTTTGACGTAGGGTGTCGTGGGGATTCGTAAACGACAACGGGCGTCGGGACGCAAGATTCGATCGTTTCATCTCGTATAGTGTGTCATAGTGGGCGACAACCTACGTCGCGTCTGCGATGCTTCACGACATCACGACAAAAAGACTAGCATGTTTAATTTTTTAACGGTCCTCCACGACGGTTCCGTCAAGAGTGAGTGAGTATGTGAGCGAGAGTGAGTGTGCGCGAGTGAGTGAGAGTGCGAGCAACAGTGAGTGTGTGTGTGTGCGTGCGAGCAACCAACCCGATCTCATGGGAAAACGTACAAATTCTACGAGGTGGCTAATTCGTACGAATTCATACGACCTCACTCGTACGAATTAGTACGATTTTTGCAAAATCTTACATATTTTTACGAATTGCCCAATTCGTATGAATTCATACGAATGACCTACCCCTGACCCCGCCCCTAAACCTACCCATCACGTGGGTTTAGACAAATCATACAAATTCGTACGAGTGAGGTCGTACGAATTCGTACGAATTAGCCATCTTTTTATCATTTAACGTGACATTTCAATACGAAATACGTACGAATTCGTATGAATTGGTCGTGAGATAGTGTTGGAGCGACAGTGAGTGTGTGCGAGTGAGCGATTGTGTGTGTGTGAGCGAGTGAGTGAGCAAGCTACAGTGAGTGTGTGTGTGTGTGTGTGTGTGTGTGTGTGTGTGTGTGTGTGCGAGTGAATGTGTGTGTGAGACGGCACGCGATGACTGGTCGGAAAGCAACGTGTAGTCTGACATGTTTTTTGTCCACGACACGACAAGATTTTAGGAGTCAAAATCGTGTAATCTGACACCGTGACTATCGTAACAGACACAAAAATCTTGTAATCTGAACCAGGCATTACAGCGTCTTCTTGCGCTTGAATGATCACATTAAACTCCTTCCTCTTTCTGCCTCCTGGCTGATATAAGACGTGCTGTACTGAATTGGTGCTGTACTGAATTGAAAAGCTTGTAATTACCCTTTTGTAGTTTAGAGTTTACCCAAAGACTATCTCGGTATATCTTAATGGTCGGAACTTCATTCAGTCACGCTCGGGCCCTGGGGCTCGCCAAAGTGAATTTTTTCTCTCGCATTTGTCGCCTGGCGGCTGATAAAAAGAAATTGACTTCTATGATGGATCAGGTTTCACAGAGGCTTACTAAATAATGTTTACATCTTAATGTCAATAAAACAGTTTGTATGTTTTTTTTTTTTACTAAAAGGGCAAATTACAATATAAAAGCAGAAGTGTTTGTCCAGGGACAGAAACTTGAGGTCGGTCATGAATTTAAATATTTAGGAATAATAATAGATTCTCAGCTTTCTTTTTAAAAAACGTGAAGAAAGTTGTGACATTTAATTTTGAGTTGAAAAAAAACAAGCTCTTGAGATCTTAGATAAAATGCCAAATAGTTTTCATCATTGTAGTGTTTTAACTCTTTTTTGAGTTGGGAACATTTTATTCAATTTGTTGATTTAGTAGGCCTACTTGTTTCTTAGATCTTAAATGGTCTTGCTCCACCAGTTTTTAAAAAATAAACAGGATAATATGCATGTAAGCTATACGCCCAGTGTAATCGGAAATATTAGACACTGAATATTTGAGAACACTGTCCTTAAATGTAGGTGTGTGTGTAACATAAACCAATAAGCTGGAAAAGTTATTTACCATTTCCTCATAACTCACAGAGCAAGTAATGCATTAGTAACACAATCTAATACACGGTTCATCAGATGTAATTTCATAAATGATGGTCTCATCAGACATTCATTGATGAAAAGTATTATAAGGCATTTAGATGTATATTTTTGTCAGTATGTTATTGTGTTTTTGGGTCATATTGATACTTCAACAGTGATGGTTTGACTCTACAGGGAGTGTCAGAGGTCATGTCAAACTTGCTTTACCTGTTTCAGGTGTCTATAGACTACGACTAACTTATGTCTGTATTAGTTAGCTTATATACTAGCATAGCTATTATTATTATTTATTTATTAATGCGCAGTTAATCATGTGTAAGAAATTACGTTCAGTTGGTTTTATTATGCACTAATGTGTTTTCGTACACATTATTTAGTAAGATATGCGTATTTACATTAATATAATTCATATATACTTAGGATAATCATTAACTGACAGTTTTGGGGAGACCCGATTTCGAGGGAGGGCCCCATTTGTCATGACACCGGCAGCGCTTTCTCTCTCTTTTCTCTCTGACAGCGAGTTCACGCACACAGTCTGTCCGGTTGAAGGGTTTTTGTTATGATTTATGATATAATATTACTCAACTTTAGCACATTTATAAGCTTAAACATTCATTCAGTGTTTCCCATTAATGACCCTGTGCCACCACTGTTTCATAATGAACTGAAAATGTAAAACTTATAGCCTATAAAAGGTCTCTAATGTTGTATTTTGCCAACAAACTAAAATCAAAACCGTGATATGGCTTTGTGCCTTTATAAAACAGCAAAAGACAGTGATTTAATTCAGTTTATAGGCAGTTGGTGATCTAGTGTTAGTTTTCTCCAAAATGAAAGCTCAAGGGTTTATCTCTTGCAAGTGAAGTGTCATGACTCATGTCTTGTGTGGACTTATTTCCTGTTCTGTGCCATATTTTGTAGTCCTTTGTAGTTTTTCTTGTAGATTAGTTTTCCCCAGGTGTTTCCTATTAGCCACCCCTTGTTATCTTGTTAACATTGTTTCCCTGGTGTGTGTATATAAGCCCTACTGTTTCCCTTGTTACTTTGTCAGTCGTTGTTAGATGTAGATATTGGCTGTTCCTTGTGGTCCTTGTTTCCCCAGTGTTATTTTGTTCCAGCTTTATGGTTATTATTGTTTGTTTGTTTGTTTGTTTCATTAAACTCCACTGCACTTGGATCCTCATCTCTGCCTGCCTTCCTTGATTCCCCAGCAATGGATCCAGCAACAAGATTAGTCCACCTGCGTCAGAGTAATGGCCCCCTTGAGGACCACACTACAGATTTTCTGGACATTGCAGATTTTTTTTTTTTTTCTGTTATGGACTGAACAAACCCCTTCAAGATAAACTTGTTGGTGATGGTCCTCGAGGGTTGTTTGTGGAATTTTTGGACTATACCCTTCTGCTTGCTGGTTCCCCTTACGCAATAGGGGAGGTCAAGGAGAATGCCACCCCTAAACATTTTTGGGAGGGGGACAGTAGTCAGCAAGCTCCGGTGGCCACAGAGCTTGACCAACCATGGATTCCAGCATACCCTACACTTAAGGTCACAAGCCCAGTGTTTGTAGCAAATTCCACGCCAGAAACAGTCCTGAGCCCACTCCAAAACCACTCCTGCTCCAGAGTTTCTTGTCTTCCTTGATATGACCACAGAGGTCGTTCCTGAAATTCCAACTCTTATCTGCTCCGCCCTGGCCACCCGCTTTATCTGCTTCGCCCTGGCCACCCGCTTTATCTGCGCTGCCCTGGCCACCCGCTCTACCTGATCCGCCCTTGCCACCCGCTCTACCTGATCCGCCCTTGCCACCCACTCTACCTGATCCACCCTTGCCACCCGCTTTATCTGCTCCGCCCTGGCCACCCGCTCTACCTGCTCCGCCCTGGCCACCCGCTCTATCTGATCCGCCCCTGCCACCCGCTCTACCTGCTCCGCCCTGGCCACCCACTCTATCTGCTCTGCCGTGGCCACCCGCTCTATCTGAACCGCCCTGGCCACCCGCTCTACCTGCTTTGCCCTGGCCACCCACTCTATCTGCTCTGCCCTAGCCACCCGCTCTATCTGATCCACCCTGGCCACCCGCTCTACCTGCTCTGCCCTGGCCACCCGCTCTACCTGCTCTGCCCTGGCCACCCGCTCTATCTGATCCGCCCTGGCCACCCGCTCTATCTGCGTCGCCTCTATGATCCGTCTCTATCTGATCAAGTATTCGTTTGTTCCAGCTTTATGTTCATTATTGTTTGTTCGTTTCATTAAACTCCACTGCACTTGGATCCTCATCTCTGTCTGCCTTCCTTGATTCCCCTGTTTCGTTACAAGAAGAAACTAGGACAAAAGTATTGTGATTTCCATATACTGTAGTTTAAAGTAAAATATAGTTATGAATTACCTGGACAGGCTCTGTTTCGAGGCGGCGAGACCCTTGGTGCGTCCGCCGAAGGAAACAAAGAGCTGCTCTGAACGCCTAAAAGCGGCGGAGCGCGTGATGTAAACTCTCAGCGCCCGGACAGGGCATAGGAGGTTATCACTGTCCCCATTATCGGATGCTGGCAGAGCCGAGAGGGAAATGACTTGTGCCCTAAAAGGGGTTCCAATCACTTTGGGGATGTAACCGTGTCTCGGTCTGAGAATGACTTTCGAGTCGTTCGGTCCGAACTCAAGACATGCAGGGCTAACAGATAGCGCGTGCAAATCCCCCACACGTTTAACTGAAGACAGAGCTATCAGAAAAACGGTTTTAAGCGACAGGTACTTTAAATCCATGGATTCGAGCGGTTCAAAGGGAAAAGCCTTCAGGGCCTCCAGGACCAAGGACAGATCCCAAATAGGAACCGAGGGGGGCCGCGGGGGATTCATCCGTCTAGCTCCTCTGAGGAAGCGGATAATGAGCTCGTTCCTTCCTATTGCCCGGCCGCGCGTCGTCTCAGCGAACGCTGCAATAGCCGCCACATACACTTTGAGCGTGGAAGGGGACCTGCCCTTTTCCAACAGCTCTTGTAGGAAGGAGAGCACCCGCGGGACCCCGCATGCGCGTGGATCCAAGCTCTTAGTAGCGCACCATTTAGAAAACACCGACCATTTAGACGCGTAGAGCCATCTCGTAGAGGAAGCTCTAGACTGTGTGATCGTGTTCATGACCCCTCCTGGCAGGTCAACGGGTATCCGTTGATCACCCATGCATGCAGAGACCAACGCTCTGGATGGGGATGCCAGATCGATCCACCGGCTTGGGAGAGGAGATCCTTTCTCACCGGGATCGGCCATGGGGATGAGTGCGACAGCCTCACTAGCTCTGGGTACCAAGTTTGGTTCTCCCAGCGCGGGGCTATAAGAAGCACTGAGTGGTGCGTTTCCCTGATCCTCGAAATGACCTGTGGCAACAGGGAGATCGGAGGAAAAGCATACAGCGGGAGGCTGGGCCAGGTCTGGGACAGCGCGTCCTCGCTTTTCGAGAAAAATTTCGGGCAGTGAGCATTGTCTTTCGACGCAAAGAGGTCGATCTCCGCTCTGCCGAATAGGCGCCAGAGAAACTGGACTGTCTGGGGGTGCAGGGACCATTCTCCCGGGGGAATGTTGTCCCTGGACAGTCTGTCTGGACCGACATTCAGGTGGCCCGGCACGTGCGCGGCTCTCAGCGAGCGCAACGAGCGGTAAGCCCACACAAGAAGGCGTTCTGTCAGCTTGCACAGATTCCTGGATCTGACACCGCCCTGTCGGTTCACATAGGATACCACGGACATGTTGTCCGAGCGGACTAGCACATGGTGATCCTGTATGAATGGGAGGAAGCGCTTGAGCGCGTTCTCGACCGCTATCAGCTCCAAACAGTTTATGTGGAGGCATTTTTCCTGGTCTGACCACAGGCCAAAAACCGGTTTGCCCTCGAACAGAGCGCCCCAACCTGAGGTGGAAGCGTCCGTCGAGATAACTTTGCGGTGTGAGATGGCTCCCATTGTCACTCCCCGCTGGTACCAGTCGGCCGCTAACCAGGGCTTCAGTGCTGAAACGCAGCTCTGAGTCACTCTGATTCGGATGCCGCCGGAAGCCCAGGCTCTGTGAGGCACTCGGGCATTCAGCCAGCGTTGTAGCGGGCGCATCCGTAAGAGACCCAGCTGAAGCACTGCTGCAGCTGAGGCCATACAACCCAGCAACCTCTGAAATGTTTTGAGAGGTGCGGTGCTGCCCGGCCGGAAGGACGCGGCCAGGCGTCGAATGCAGCGCGCGCGCTGTGTCGACAGGCGGGCCGTCATTGCCACAGAGTCCAGATCCAAACCCAGAAAAGAGGTTGATTGACTGGGCACTAGCGAGCTCTTGGTCCAGTTGACCGTAAGCCCCAGGCTGTCCAAGTGGCTTAGAAGCACTGTTCTGTGGGCGATGAGTTCGGCCTCTGACTGTGCTAGAATCAGCCAATCGTCCAAGTAGTTCAGAATTCGCATTCCCCGACCCCTCAGGGGAGCGAGAGCCGTGTCCATGCACTTCGTAAATGTACGGGGTGCCAATGACAGGCCGAACGGCAGGACGGTGTACTGATATACCTGACCGTCGAAGGCGAATCTCAAGAATGGCCTGTGACGGGGTATTATCTGGATCTGAAAGTACGCGTCTTTTAGATCGAGAGATATAAACCAGTCCCTCGGGCGAATCTGCGCGAGAATTTGTCTGGTTGTGAGCATTTTGAACGGTCTTTTCATAAGAGCCTTGTTCAAACGTCTCAGATCCAAAATTGGTCTGAGAGCTCCGTCCTTCTTGGGAACGAGGAAATAACGGCTGTAAAAGCCCGACTCGCTCATGGAAGGGGAAACCGGTTCTATAGCCCTTTTGCACAGAAGTGTAGCTATTTCTGCTCGAAGTAGATGTGCTACTTCCCCATTCACTCTGGTCTCGATACGCGCTTGAAAGCGCGGAGGGCGGCGAGCGAACTGCAGAGTATAGCCCTGTTTTACTGTGCTCAGCACCCATTCTGACGCGCCTGGAATAGCTTCCCACGCTTTCGCGTGTACAGCCAGGGGCAGAATGACCTCCGGGCTCTGATCGCCGCTGATCGCGGGCTCGAGAGCTCGAAACGGAGGGGCGGGCGCGGCGCGCGCGCTCTCGGTGCTTAGATACGGCGGGTCGCAAGCAGCGATAACTGGCCGTTTTACACACAGCGTCCCGGTGGCTTTGGACGGGGAACATACAGTGTGGGGCACGACGCTTGAAAGCGGCGTCGGGGGCGAAGTATTCGCGAGGATGTGTGAGCACGTGGGAGCGGGCACAGCATCTGTATTTATAACATGACCGGTCGTGAGGGGTTGTGTAACAGAGCGGGTAGTGAGTAGGTGTGGGCACAGCGGGGTGGACACGTGACCTACTTTTAACGCTCGAGCGGCTTCTGCCTGCTTTATGCGAGCGGGCTCTGTGAGAAACACAGGGTTTATGGTGCTTGTGTGCAGAGGTGAACACAGATAAGTGGGCACATTTACTGCATTTGAAACACATACAGCGCGAGTCGCGCGACCAGGCATAATGCTCTTTTCGAGATATCTCTGGGTCGCCGTGAAAACGGCGGTTGTGTGCAGGCGAGAGGGTGAATTCACCGGCTCGTTGGCTGCGAGATGAGAGTCTTCAGTAACCGTAGCAACGGGGACTGACAGAGCGTGAAGCTTTGACGATGGTCCGGCCGCGGCGGGACACGATCGTCGCTTCTTTCCTCGGGCTAGGAGGTTTTTGCAGGCTGAGGCTTCACCGCGATCCTCTGCCGGGGTCCCCGGGGAGGAGGCGGCCTGACGCGGCTGGTCGAGCGAGAGCGAGGGCGGCCGCCCTGTCGTCGCTGCGAGGACGGAGGTCGAGCTGGGCGCTGGGCAGAGCTTTGCGCAGGCTGGTCACGAGGACGGCGTGCAGCAGGCCTGGAGCGCCGAGGCAGAAACAAATTCATCGCCTGTGTGGTCTTCTGAACCTCCGAAAACCGGTCCACGATCCCGTTTACCGCTGGGCCGAACAGGCCGGTGGGGGAGAGGGGGGCGTTAAGGAACACCGCGCGCTCAGACTCCCTCATATCCGCGAGCGTGAGCCAGAGATGCCTTTCTGCGACAGTCAGAGAGGCCATGCACCGTCCAATGGCCTGGGCAGCGGATTTCGTGGCGCGAAGGGAGAGGTCCGTCGCGCTCCTCAAATCCGTGATGGAAGCAGACTCCGAGCCCTTCTCGTCCAGATCACGGAGGAGGTTAGCTTGGAGGACCTGCAGTATGGCCATAGAGTGGAGTGCAGAAGCAGCCTGTCCGGCGGCGGCGAAAGCGCGGCCGACGAGGGCTGATGTGGTCCTGCAAGCCTTAGACGGGAGGGCAGCCTTTGAGCGCCAACCAGAGGGCGGGCAAAGGTGCGCTGCGACCGCCTCTTCCACGGGGGGAATGGCATTATACCCCTTCTCACGATTTAGAGAGCTCGCTGTGAAGCTCAGGCAGGAAGGGTGCGGTTCTGGCCGCTGGCTGTCGGCGGCGATGATGAAGGAAGCAGCCGTCGAGTCTGTTCGGTGCTGGCTCCTGAGGAGGAGACCAATCAAGGCCCAGCTGTTCAACAGCTCGCGTGAGGAGGCGTAACAGTTCCGCGTCCTCGCCCGCTCGAGTACGGCCCGACTCCTGGACTGAAGAGGAAGCAGTAGACCACTCCTCGCTGTCAGAGGCCAGAATGGAACAGCTGTCTGCGGCGCGTTCATCAAACTCGTCCGCCTCATCCCCTGAAGCGGCGGCGGCGCGGGCGGGAGCCGGCGGCTGCGCGGCCGGGAGGGGGGGCGGGGAAGGCGAGAGGGAAGCTCGAGGGAGAGGATCCGGCGAGCTTCTAAGCGCCTCGTCGGACTCCGGTGGTCGCTGTGAGCGGCGCTTCTTTTTGCGCGGAGTGCTCTCTGATAGGCTTAAGCAGTTGCCGCCGAGCAGCCAATGAGCACGCTTATACAGCCTGCCTAGGTCTGCCGGCTGCCGCACTGCATTGACAATGAATACAAAATTAAGTTGGCTAAGTTGGTAAATTTTTGGCTTCAGATCTCGAAGAAAGAAGACTTTCCCGATGCGTAAGCAACTTACGCAATACGAGAGAACCTCTCGTAAGAGAACCTTGTCGCAGACGTAATGCACCGCAGATGTGTGCAGTGTAAATGAGGGGTTACACCGCACACATCTGCGGCGCATTACGGCTGCGACACGGCTACCGGAGCTGATCGCGCCCATTCTAGTCAATGCTTGTGTTTACACCGGCCGCGATGCGGCGCGTTTCAGAAGCTTCCCAGAAGCGGCTCTCCGCGCCGCTTCGCTAAATATAGGCGCCTAGTCTATTTTTGACGGACGCGCGTCCAAGTCGCACCGGAAATACAAAATAAAAGTAAAAAAAAACCCTGTCAATTTCAAAATAAACACCCTGTGCAGACTCCCAAACGTATTGCACGTATATTGGCCAACTTACCCATGGTACTAGAAACCCCAAAATCAGAAAACACGTCGGACAGGCAAATCACCTGGTTTCACGCATCCAGTCGCTCCGCTTCTGATATGCTCCCGGTGTGAGTTGGCACCGCGTGGAGGACGGAATAAAACCTTGTCGCAGCCGTAATGCGCCGCAGACGTGTTCAGTGTAAAATGAGGGGTTAGGCTGGCTACACACTGGCTGCGTGGCGTGTCTGTTTTTATTTCGGCTCCATGTTAACAGGTTAGAGCTTGCACACTGCCTGTGCACGCGCGTCTCAGGCGCGGAAACGCGTGCATGCTAGAAACACAACCGACGCCTATTTTTCACGGAAGCGTTGGAAGCGTTTCCAGGCAAAAGATGTTTATATGTCATTTTGACACGAATACATATTAATAAATGACATTTTGATGTTTGAAATAAATTGAACAAGAGTAAAGTGTCTGTTTTATCAGTAAAAGCCAATACCCAGCAAACACATTTGCGTTGTGGCAACGTCTGTGGCACGTTGCATTTCTGCTATGGCAACGTCGCTGTCTACGTGCTCGCAACATTGTAACAACGTAGAATTGTAAGACGCGACAGTGCTGTAGAAACGTTGTTGCGCGACATTCAGCAACTGAGAGATGTCGACGTTCTGGCCATTTAAAAAAAAAAAATTGTATGCTAGATATAGATATCCCCCATTTAGCATGTTTTGTGGTTAATTTTTAATTAGTCATATTGCACAGTTTGCAATCAGTCATATATCACGGATCAGTCATATATCACAGTTGACTTTTTTTATATAGCCTATTGTTTGGTTAGTTTTTTACTGCCTGCACTGTTATGTGTATCTTTTAATTTCATATTTTTAAGTAAAGCGCTTTGAGATGCTACTTTTAAAGGCGCTATATAAAATAACGTTTATTATTATATGTTAAAAAATTATATACTTTTTAAATATTGTTTATCCCTATTATTATTTATGGACCTAACAGTAAATTCATTATAATCAACATCTGCAAGTGTACACTTTTAAGAGTAATTGTAAGAGTAAGGCCTATAGTTAATGTTAAACATAAATATATAGCAGCAAAGACAACGTCGGCAGTGTTGACGGCAAAATAGGCTACAGAATATTTCATTCTGTAGGCTATTGACAGGTGCAATATTTGAAAATCGATAATATTTTTTAAATTACATTTATATCTGCATTTATGTCAAAACCTAAACTTTCAAACATCAAAATGTCATTTATTAATATGTATTCATGTCAAAGTTACAAACATCTTTTCCCATTCTATTTAGCCTGGAAACGCTTCCAACACGCTTGCGTGTCGCGTGAAAGGTTCTATTTCTAGCATGCATATCACGCAGGCAGTGTGCAAGCTCAGTCTAACCTGTTAACATGGGAGCCGAAATAAAAACGGACACGCCACGCAGCCAGATCGCCGGCCTTATGGTTCCGTGTTCGTGGTCGTTCAGTTCAGTATTTTGAGTTTTGTTTAACAAAGCCTGAAAACTGGTGTGATTAGAATCATTTATACTTCCAACTTATTTTCCAACCGCCTGTGCCAGAGTGTCAGTGGATAAACTTGCTTTACCTTACCGGTTTCACCGGTGTAATTCATTGTGAGCTGTGGAGACAAAAAAATAACAAAACAAATATTTTACTAAGATAAAATAAACTATTTAGAAAAATACTGTTGTGCTTTTATGGGATGGATTAGGAAATGTAATGTATCAGATGAGTCCCATGGGGTTAAGGGCTAAAGGCAAAAAAAAAAATAATTGCTTTTTTCTGGTCAAGGTGGCTGTCCGAGTCCGACTACCAAGTTTTATACATTTAATGATGTGAAGTTATGAATTAATAAATGTCATTGGATGATGTGAATAACAAATAATAATAATAATTAAATTGTTAATCACAGAGACAAAATATATACATCAGTATTAGTTTACTACAATTAGTTTTATCTTGTGATGCATACATTTTTCTTAATCTTCATTGGACATAACTTAGCCTACAAGATTGTTGAAAAAACATTTAAGGATTTGAAAACTATAAAATGCCAAAAAAGCATAATCATAAGCAGTTTGTACAATAACAAATGTATTGAGAAGCTTGGTCAATAATGGAGTTAATAACTTGATGAAAGCATTGAAAGTGCCTGTTTTTTTGTTTTTTTTCATGCACATTTAGGAACTTGCGTGTCAACCCAGCTAACAGACATATGTTCTAAGAATGTTTTGTTAACATTTCCATGAAGTTATGAAAAGTTGTGTTCTCTGAATGTTCAAAACGTCTATTTTTTTTTAAATGTTTCGAAACCCTTTTTTTCCTATTTATGTGTCCATCCACAAAAGATAATGTTTTTGTGCTGACGTTTTGAGAACATTTTTAAAGACCAGATAACTTTGACAAACATTCTATTAATGTTACTGAAATAACGTTTGCTCATTACTTTGAGAGAACCTTGTCAGAACGTTAGCAAAGACTATAGAATAACACAAGATGCGTTACTCAAATTGTTTTGAATGGGGAAAAGTGCAACGCTCAATATGGCGGAATAAGTCCCGCCTTCTAAGTAAGAGCCAATCGCCGATTGGTAAAGTCACTGTAGCTGCCGTTAGAAGCTCTGGTTCTGGAAACAGTCAGACTCGCGCTTCAGCTGTGCATGGGCAATAGTTTGATCCAGCCTGAAAAATTTCGTTTTCTGTCATGATTCGAGCGTTTAGAAACAAAATGTATGAGACAGTTGTCGTCAGATTTTATTGGTGATTTCAACTATGAAATTTAATCCTAAACTTGGCAACCAGTTTTGGAGAATTTGATGTTTTCCGATTCAAAGAGATAGGAGCTGCACTTGCATGCCCGAGAGGCGTTTCAAAGATGGCTGCCGAGTGAAATGAGCTGGAAACTGAAACTTCAGTTTGAAACTGGTATACCAGTTAGCTGGGGAAAATCCAGCTAAAAGACACTGAATCCAAATAGTGCACTCATATAATAAAAGGTGTGTCACTGCACTCACGCATTCTGCTGAAAGAGAATTACTACAACTACAGATGTGCTTGTTTCTGCTCTTTTTCTACTTTAGTTCCCCACTATTGGTCAACCATCACTTGTAGTCTTTGTCTTGGTCATTATCTCTGAACACACTTAGAAGACTACATAGATGTGTAACATAGATACTGCATGAGATTTGTTGTGGTCTTGCTCGAATTTTTCTTCAAATACTTGATAGGCTACTTGATTATTTACAGTAGTTCCTGTTTTTACACATTAGTTAACCCCTGAAGTGTTCTTCAATCCTTAGCTCTCTCTCTCTCTCTTTCAGATGGACGGGCCGATGCGTGTGTTGGTGACGGGTGGCAGTGGACTGGTGGGACGAGCGATAGAGCGAGTGGTGAAAGAGGGTGAAGCGAGAGAAGGAGAAGAATGGATATTCCTCTCATCCAAAGATGCCAATCTCATCTAAGAGATCCTGGACAAACACTCATGAGACGTCACACCAGTTAAACAACACAATCATATCATATATTATGACATACTTTCTCAGTTGGGGGGCCAGATTTCCTCTGACCAACGAACGAACAGAGTATGATTATGATTCAGGCAGCATTACAGGCAGTGGTGTAGTCTAGTTTTTTGTAGTGAGTATACTGTGATCCTGTGATACCCCCCACCCCCACAAACTTTTATTTTGACATTGTCTTGTCGTAAAGACATTACAGTTTCTGTCTGTATATGATACAAATGAATGACAATAGTTTTATCAAATGAAATGGTGAAATTCTCGTGAAGTGAATTCTCTCATAGCAGCTCTGCAATGAAGTGCACATGTGTAGCCTACATCATGTCTCAATACAGTGAAATGCTGAAAACACCACGAGCGTCACGCGTGCTTCAGTGTGTGTGTAGTGGAGTACACATTGAGCGCTCATTCCCAGAGACGCGTAGAACAATCGCAGTCTCTTTGAACTTTAATATTCACAGACACTAGTCCCTATCGAGATTTGATTCATTGTACAGCCCTACTTTTGATTTATTCATTCAAAATGGCCAAGTTCCATTTGTGAATGGATTCCGCGATTTGATCCGTGTCGCTTCGCAAACACAGACGGGGTGAGTTTATGAATGAAAGTGTGAAAGTTCTGACACAAAACGAAGTTGTTACGTATCCTCACGCTTTTTTAAGTGGGTAGACGGAAATCCTTGGCCTTTCCTTGTGGGTATACGGCGTATACCTGCGTATCACGTAGACTAGACCACCGATTACAGGTCAGAAGTCAGATTGTGGACCGGGAGCATTCAATTTTTAATCCAGTTCCATTTGCTTTAAGATCAGATTCATCACGCCAGTATGGAGACGAAGTTGGTCATAGGTCTGTATGAGGACTTGGTTCTTGTGGTCTTTGTTGAGGATCTGTGCCGATGTCTGTCGTGTCGACGAGATCTTCAAAGGGGATTGTCTAGTTGACACGGTCTCTGCTGACATTCAGGGCTGCGTTGTTGTCATATCTAGGCACAGGTCCACCATCTGGTCTGGATACGGCCCGGATATGGATGACTAAGGTAACCTCAGGATAAACAGGGAGACTAATATTAGCGTAGATGCCATTCTTCTTATGATGTAACAAGTACATTGGGTGTTGTAGTAAGTGTTCCTAGTTCCGGTTGACCTGATTTATGCAGTCTAACAATCATTTAACTGATCTGAGTAATAGAAATTGATAATGTGTTATGTGTAAGCCAGGTTAAAAAGATGTGTTTAGTCTAGATTTGAACTGACAGAGTGTGTCTGCTTCCCGAACGAAGTTAGGAAGACTGTTCCAGAGTTTTGGTGCTAAATAGGAAAAGGATCTACTGCATGCAGTTGATTTTGATATTCTAGGTATTATTATCAACTGGCCAGAATTTTGAGATCGCAATAGACGTGAAGGACTATAATGTGTTAAGAGCTCGCTCTAGTTCTAGGGAGATAAACCATTTAGTGCTTTGTAAGTAATAAGCAAGATTTTAAAATGTGTAAGATGTTTAATAGGGAGCCAATGCAGTGTTGACAGAACCGGGCTAATATGGTCATACTTCTTGGTTCTGGTAAGAACTCGAGCTGCTGCGTTTTGGACCAGCTGGAGTTTGTTTATTAAGCGTGCAGGGCAACCACCCAGTAATCCAATATTCTAGCCTTGAGCTTATGAACTAACCTTTCTGCAATTGTATTTGAGAGCTTATGTCATAATTTAGATATATTTTTAAGATGGAAAAATGCTGTTTTACAGGTGCTAGAAATGTGACTTTCAAATGAAAGACTGGTATCAGAGCACACCCAGAACTCTTTAACACCCGTGCTTTACTTTCTCGTTTGTCTATTACATTCTTAATTACTCTTTTCGTGTAAAAACTTTAAGCAGTCTTGCACTACGCGGATAGCAATATTAACAATCTAGCATTATCTTTATCGATACACAATTCATATCGTCATATCAAACATCCCTACACATGAAACTTGAGTTAGCCATGCCCATGGTTATTTATATATTGTGGTATTCACGAAATAGAAAAATTGCCATACTGCCAGTGTATAAATTCATTTATGTTTCTCTGGATTTTAGAAAGCTTTTATTTGATTGCTTATTGTCTATTTGTATTGCATGATAACTGCATTTTTACATGTGCTGTTTCAGGAGCCCTGAAGAGACAAGATCAGTCTTCCAGAAGCATCGTCCGACACACGTCATTCATTTGGCCGCCATGGTGGGCGGGCTCTACAAAAATATGAGACAGAACCTGGACTTCTGGGTAATTATTAATAATTATTATTAAATAACATTGGAAATATGTAATAAAAGCTTGGAAATATCACTGTTGAATAATTGAACTGTAAATTGACTGTATTTGTTTGTTGTTTTCAGAGGAATAATGTATTTGTCAATGACAACGTGCTGCAGACGGCTCATGAGTTTGGGGTGGTGAAGGTCGTTTCTTGCCTGTCCACGTGTATATTCCCAGATAAAACCACCTACCCGATAGATGAGACCATGGTAAACTCTCTCTCTCTCACACACACACACACACACACACTCTCTCTCTTTGAATAAACGTTACAAAAGCAGTCACTGCCGCCCTTTAAGGGGGACCTATTAAGCAAAATTCACTTTAAACATAAATGTGTGTCAGCAGTGTGTAAACAACCACCCTATAATGGTAAAAATCCACCAACTCCTTTAATCCCCATAAATCATAAGCAGTGTCTCAAAACAATCCGTTTGCAGATTCTACCTTTTGTGATGTCACAAAATGCCTAGGCCCCACCTACGACTGCTGACAGACTCTGCCCTATTAGCATAGACCCGCCCACAGTGGGCTGTACACAATCCGCCATTTTCTATGCGCTGGAGCAGCTGTAGTGATACGAAAAATGTCTCAGTTCCCTATTAAGAAAGCCAGGTGTGTTGTTGTTGGATGTAAGAGTGAGCATTTACTCCCGGCAACTGAGCCACTGAAGACGCAGTGAATTAAATTTGTTTATGATGGGAATGTGCCCCTCAAGTTACCCAAAATCGTTCATGTCTGCGCTAATCATTTGACACCAGACTGCTTTGTAAGCAAGGGTCAATACAAAGCAGGTTTAGCTAAAAAGTTGTTTGGGATGTTGGTTGCCAGAGCTGCATAATAATTCGTTATAATTCGTTACATTTATATAGCGCTTTTTCTGAGACCTCAAAGCGCTTTACATAGATGGGGGGAATCTCCTCAACCACCACCAATGTGCAGCATCCACTTGGATGATGCGACGGCAGCCATATTGCGCCAGAACGCCCACCACACATCAGCTTACTGGTGGAGAGGAGACAGAGCGATGAAGCCAATCAGTATATGAGGATGATTAGGAGGCCATGATGGACAGAGGCCAAGGGGCAAATTTGGCCAGGATGCCGGGGTTACACCCCTACTCTTTTTCGAAGGACATCCTGGGATTTTTAATGACCACAGAGAGTCAGGACCTCGGTTTAACGTCTCATCCGAAGGACGGTGCTCTTTTTGGCAGTATAGTGTCCCCGTCACTATACTGGGGCATTAGGACCCACACAGACCACAGGGTGAGCACCCCCTGCTGGACTCACTAACACCTCTTCCAGCAGCAACCTGGTTTTTCTCAGGAGGTCTCCCATCCAGGTACTAACCAGGCTCAGCCCTGCTTAGCTTCAGTGGGCAACCAGTCTTGGGCTACAGGGTGATATGGCTGCTGGCTGTTGTAGTGTTGTTACACAACTATTATTCTCAAAGTTGTTGCTACTGCCAGAGTCTCTCCTACATCTGTGTCCAACTCAGGGTCATACATATAGGGCTGAACACCTGTATTGACGTTGTCAGTCATATTGCTTCTCCTGATGTGTTATCGCCGTAGGATCGGTACGAGCTGTTAAGGCCACTCCCTCTTCTGGAAAGGGGGCGGAGAGCAGCAGGTAATTTGCATTTAAAGAGACACACACGAAAACAGCATGTTTTTGCTCTCACCCAAAGAGGGACAATTTGGACAAGCTATGATAATCTATTATCAGTATTTTGAGCTGAAATTTTACAGACACATTCTGGGGACAACAGAGACTTATATTACATCTTGTGAAAAGGGCCATAATAGTTCCCTTTAAAAAAGGTTATAATATGTACCATTTACCAATATGTAATTGTTTTGTACCAATATGAACCTTTGAGGTACTAATATGCACTCTTTAGGTACAAAGGTATACCTTTTGAAAGGGTTCCAAGACAGATTTGCACCTTTTTTTTCAGAATGCAACTTTAATTGGCAGATGTTGGGATGGTTTATATTTAGCATTTCTTTTTAGGGCTTATAACATGATAAATTTTCCTTCTATGATTCATTGTCATATGAAAACATAGCCTACTGTAACTCAGACTTCCTCTGCTGAATCATTAGAATCCAGTGGGTCAAGTTCAGTAGCGGCTCCTGACCGTAAATTTAGGTAGGGCAGATTCTGGGTCTTTGCGGCAGTTTATGATAAACATTTTGTAAGCTTTATAAGACACACTTTTGGCAGAAGTCTAACGTCTTTGTGTTATTCAGCCTGCGGGTGGCGCTCTAATGTGGATTGGCAGGTCTTAAAGGGGTCATATAATGCCATTTTTGTACAAGTTAATATGATTCTTTAGGGTCTAAATGAAAAGTTTGTAATATAATGTAATAAAAAATTCTCATTAGTATTGTAAGAAAACACTCATTTTACCTGGTCAAAAACAGCTCTGTTTTCAGCACGCCATTTAAGTGCATGTGTCTTTAAATGATAATGAGCTTTGCTCACCCCGCCCCTCTGTTCTGTGGGGCGTTTTGACAGAACACACGTGGAGTGTTGCCTTGACAACAGTTGAGGGTATATTTTGGAGAAAGAATGGCAGCAGGAGTCTCTGAGGACACTGTGCAACCGTCTCAATTTGAACCGGAATCGGACCCGGAACAAGATGACGGCCCCGAAGAAGTTCGACAATTAAGGCTCGAACAGGACGTTTCTAAATGGTTGGTTAACGTAATGTCACTTTGATCTATCTTTGTATGTACTGGCAGGGTAGAGTAGTGAGATACGAACGCTATGTGTTTACTGATGTATACTGACCCTCGTTTATAAAGCAGTCTGGTGAGAAATGATTCGCGCAAAAATGAAAGCATTGACGTTGATCGTGAGCCACTGCGTTGATCGTGAGCCACTGCGTCTTCAGCAGTTCGGATTTAGGAACATCAAAATGACTGCTGTGTTCGTTATTACACCCAAGAACAGAACACCACAATCGCTTAGATACCATTCTGCTCCAGCGTATCAACAATGTCTGCATGGACTATGATGACAGCTCGCTCAGGGCGGGTCTGTGTTGAAACGCTGCTGTCAATGAACAATCGTGGGAGGGGCGTCCGACCGTGTGACGTCACACGGTCAGACGGCTCGATTTGAGACAGGGGAAAACATATAAGGAGATTAAAAAAAAAAACACTGGATGGATTTTTATCATTATATGATGGTTGTGTACAGGCACTGCCAACACACTTTTTAGTACAATCAACTTGTAAAAGTGCATGTACCATTATATGACCCCTTTAAGTACACATGACACTCTCATAGAATGCTATCTTAGTATTGCTTTAAGTGCCCATATTATGCTATTTTAAAGGCTCCTAATTTTGTTTTCGAGGTCTCCTACAACAGGTTTACATGCATCAAAAGTCAAAAAACAGTTTCATTTTCTCATAATATACATTGCACATCACCACATTTTTCAATGATTCTCAAATGACTCAGATGAATCAGTCTCTCTAAATCCATCCTTTCTGAAAGCTGCCCTGCTCTGACTGGCCAGACGGCCCAGTCTGTTGTGATTGGTCTACCGCGTACAGCGCCTGTAGGAAGCTACACGCCCATTACCATAACTGAACGTCAGCTCTGTCCAGAGGCTTCCTTAAGCTCAGCAATTGAGCTGTAAAGACAGTAACAATGACGTCGATTTTACCATATGAATCCGAGCGCAAGTCCGATGATGAAACATTACACGAATTCATTACATGAATTACCCGTAGCTGATCTATACAGGTGGAGCTGGGGAAGGTGTAGGGTTTCTGAAAGAGCGCTGCACTGCTGAGGCAAATACTAACCAAGTATTTGAAGTTTGAACAGTGAGCTCATTGGCTACTGATACAGCAGGAACCAATCAGCTGTGCCATATAGATAATGATGTGATTGCAAGAGTTTGATTTAAGGACATATTAGCCTGCACTATCTAGAGTTTCATTACAGAACTTTGTATTTCTATTCTCAGAACAAACATAAAACAAACACAACAGAATATATTGTAAGTAAAGGCTATATATAAAGGCTATTAACATTAGCACGTTTAAACTTTAAGAAATTTGATTAGAAGAACAGACAAGTCTAGTTACTGACCTGATGCAGAATATTCACATAACTGAAGCGGATTGATATAGTCTTGGTCTGAAGCTTCAGACTGCCACAAATTCCCCAAAGGCTCTCAATTAGAGCGCGCTGCAGTTCCATTTTTCACCACAGATTTACATTGGAAAACTGTGGGGCGCTGTAGAGCTAGGGAGGGCTCCAAGTTTATTTTCTACAAGATCATCCACTCGAATTGTGTTATGATTTGAGGGAGATGATGATTAGACACTTTTTGTTTGGTACTGTCCTATATTTTTTGTCATCTATACAGACGTGTTTCTCTCTCGCTCTGTTTCAGATCCACAACGGTCCGCCACATGAGTCTAATTTCGGTTATGCCTACGCCAAACGCATGATTGATGTCCACAACAGGTCAGTGTCAAAGTTCATTGGTTATGAGATTTTCTTGGGTGTATCACATGAAAGCATGTCTGTCACATTTTGAAAAAAAGTATTTTCGATGTATATAATGAATTATTATTTTATGACAGTGGTGAGAATTTGTGATGAATGTGTGTGATTGTCATGAAAATAATGTCAAAATAAATGCATCATTATTTGATTTGGGGTCGAAATGGTTGTTAATAGCTTTCATAAATGAAAGAAACAAATCATTGTGTGTTTGTCCATTAGGTCGTGCTTTGAGAAGTACGGTCGGAGATACACAGCCGTCATCCCCACCAATGTTTTTGGACCACATGACAACTTCAACATTGAGGACGGTCACGTGCTTCCAGGATTGATCCACAAGACATACCTGGCAAAGAGTGAGACGCGTTTAACTTTCTGGAAGGATCCAGACCATAGTGCACAAATGTCAACCGCCATTTCTGGGATATTTTGGCTTCATTTTTCTGTTACATCATTTGAAGCCAGAGTCTAAGCTGTAGTGATCCTGAGATGGCGCCAGATCCTGCCCGATACTCCCACTCCTGCAATCGCAAGCACAGCTGTCAATCATGACATTACACCCATTTTTATAGCATTAAATAACTAACTAAAACCAAACTTATTGGAAAAACAAACACTTGAGCATATGGCAGTGTGATGAGAAGTACCCACAATTACAGAAATCATCTTTAAGGTATAATTTGTTTTATTTTTATTTTTATTTATTTGGCTCGCGTTCCATTCGGACTGACGCAAAATGTTTTGGCTTCACTTTTCTGTGTGTGACACACTTGATCTAGAGCCTCATTCAAGCAGAGTTCTGTTCACATGTTAAACGTGTTGCGTGTGTTTGTGTGTTTGTGTGTTTTGTAGAGGAAGGTAAACCTCTGCAGGTCTGGGGTTCAGGTCGTCCTCTACGGCAGTTCATCTACTCTCTGGATCTGGCTCGTCTGTTTCTGTGGGTTTTGAGGGATTATGACGAGGTGGAGCCCACCATTCTGTCAGGTACTCAACCCGTGTCAAATTTAGTGAGTTAGTTCACTCAAGAATGAATATTCTTCCTTTAATTACCTGCCCTCATGTCGTTCCAAACCCGTAAGACTTTCGTTCATCTTTGGTACATAAATGAAGATATTTTTGATGAAATCTGAGAGATTTCTGTCCCTCCATTGACAGCTACGCAACTACCACTTTGACGCTTCAAAAAGTTCATAAAGAGATCGTAAAACTAATCCGTATGAATTGAGCGGTTGACTACAACATTTTCTGAAGAGACACGATCGCTTTATATGATGAACAAATTGAATTTAGGCTTTTATTCTCATATAAACATCCATCAACTCACACATCAGTTATGGTAAACGGAAGCTCAAGAGTTCTGTTCACATGTTAAACGTGTTGCGTGTGTTTGTGTGTTTTGTAGAGGAAGGTAAACCTCTGCAGGTCTGGGGTTTTGTATAACGTAGACGACGTAGGTTCATGTTCGTTTTCGCTTGACGTGCGAGAACCAATGAGGTTCATTCTTGTGTTACGCAGGACATTTGAGCTTCTACAAGAACCAATGAGGATCATTCTCGTGTTACGCATCACGTTTGAGCTTCTCAGGAACCAATGAGGTTCATTCTCGTGTTACGCAGCACGTTTGAGCTTCAGCAAGAACCAATGAGGATCATTCTCGTGTTACGCAGCACATTTGAGCTTCAGCAAGAACCACTGAGGTTCATTCTCGTGTTACGCAGGACGTTTGAGCTTCTGCAAGAACCAATGAGGTTCATTCTCGTGTTGCGCAGCACGTTTGAGCTTCAGCAAGAACCAATGAGGTTCATTCTCTTGTTACGTAGGACGTTTGAGCTTCAGCAAGAACCAATGAGGTTCATTCTCTTGTTACGTAGGACCTTTGAGCTTCAGCAAGAAACAATGAGGTTCATTCTCTTGTTACGTAGGACCTTTGAGCTTCAGCAAGAACCAATGAGATTCATTCTCTTGTTACGTAGGACGTTTGAGCTTCTGCAAGAACCAATGAGGTTCATTCTCGTGTTACGCAGGACGTTTGAGCTTCAGCAAGAACCAATGAGGATCATTCTCGTGTTACGCAGCACGTTTGAGCTTCAGCAAGAACCACTGAGGTTCATTCTCGTGTTAAGCAGGACGTTTGAGCTTCTGCAAGAACCAATGAGGTTCATTCTCGTGTTGCGCAGCACGTTTGAGCTTCAGCAAGAACCAATGAGGTTCATTCTCTTGTTACGTAGGACCTTTGAGCTTCAGCAAGAACCAATGAGGTTCATTCTCGTGTTACGCAGGACGTTTGAGCTTCAGCAAGAACCAATGAGGTTCATTCTCGTGTTACGCAGGACGTTTGAGCTTCAGCAAGAACCAATGAGGTTCATTCTCGTTACGTAGGACGTTTGAGCTTCAGCAAGAACCAATGAGGTTCATTCTCTTGTTACGTAGGACCTTTGAGCTTCAGCAAGAACCAATGAGATTCATTCTCGTGTTACGCAGCACGTTTGAGCTTCGGCAAGAACCAATGAGGTTCATTCTCGTGTTACGCAGCACATTTGAGCTTCGGCAAGAACCAATGAGGTTCATTCTCGTGTTACGCAGCACGTTTGAGCTTCGGCAAGAACCACTGAGGTTCATTCTCGTGTTACGCAGGACGTTTGAGCTTCAGCAAGAACCAATGAGGTTCATTCAAATGTTACGCAGCACGCTTGAGCTTCAGCAAGAACCAATGAGGTTCATTCAAATGTTACGCAGCACGCTTGAGCTTCAGCAAGAACCAATCATAGACAGTATATAAACTGGACACAGCGACCCCATAGGTTTCAACGGAGAAAAGTGAAGTCAATTAGAAGCTCTCACTTCCTGATGGCTGACCGTACTGCACAGACTCAAACTGAGCTTGACGACGTAGCTGTGACGTGAGCAACCCGTCTGTCTTCTAGTAGCTGTGCCAAGAGAAATCTGAATCATTCCCTTCCGAAACTTGCAGAGACGGAGAGTGTGAGTAGGAGGTGTCCATGAGCTAGGAGCAGGAGAAACTTTTGCTAAGTCTTCTGATTAATTACTTTGTCATTTTGCCTCCACGTCCCCCCGATTGTGCGCGAGCTTCTCCTCCTGTCCATACGGTAATTTCTCTACTGTGCGACAGAGAGTCGCGTGGTTATGACGCAATCGTTAGCCTATTTTTACAAAAACTGTATCTACGGGGCCATAACGTAAGATACAAGGTAATGGAGCCTTTTATACATTTTCGTGTTTCTTTAGAAATAAATAATGGACAAATGGAGTCTTTAAATGCCTCAGATGTAAAGTTATTCGCTGTCAAAGTGACGCCAAAATGAATGGGAGTCAATGGAATGCTAACAGCAGGTGGGGGTTCGCTAATCAATGGCGGCGCCCGGGGAAGCCTCAATGTTTTCCGAAACACTGCCCCCCTGGAACCAATGAGGTTCATTCTCGTGTTACGCAGGACGTTTGAGCTTCAGCAAGAACCAATGAGGTTCATTCTCGTGTTACGCAGGACGTTTGAGCTTCAGCAAGAACCAATGAGTTTCATTCTCGTGTTACGCAGGACGTTTGAGCTTCAGCAAGAACCAATGAGTTTCATTCTCGTGTTACTCAGCACGTTTGAGCTTCAGCAAGAACCAATGAGGTTCATTCTCGTGTTACGCAGCACGTTTGAGCTTCAGCAAGAACCAATGAGGTTCATTCTCGTGTTACGCAGCACGTTTGAGCTTCAGCAAGAACCAATGAGGTTCATTCTCGTGTTACGCAGCACGTTTGAGCTTCAGCAAGAACCAATGAGGTTCATTCTCGTGTTACTCAGCACGTTTGAGCTTCAGCAAGATCCAATGAGGTTCATTCTTGTGTTACGCAGCACGTTTGAGCTTCTCAGGAACCAATGAGGTTCATTCACGTTACGCAGCACGCTTGAGCTTCAGCAAGAGGTTTCATAAAGCAGGTTTGGTTGAGCTTCTGTTTATGTTCGCTGATTAATGTTTATATGTGAATAAAAGCCTAAATTCAATCTGTTCATCATATAACGCGATCATGTCTCTTCAGAAAATTTTGACTAAACCGCTCAATTCACACGATCTCTTTACCTTTTTGAAGCGTCAAAGTGGTAGTTGCGTAGCTGTCAATGGAGGGACAGAAATCTCTCAGATTTCATCAAAAAGATCTTCATTTATGTTCCGAAGATGAACGAAAGTCTTAAGGGGTTTGGAACGACATGAGGGTGAGTAATTAATGGAAGAATTCAATTTTTTTGGGTGAACTATCCTTTTAAGATTAAAAAAAAATATTAAAGAAGATCTAAAGTAGTCTAACAAAACTATTAATTATAATTCTTCATTTTAGGGATGGAAAACAGTAATCGTGATACAGCATAATGTGATTTATTAAACTTCAAAAAGGTGAATAAATGTGAACTGATTAAACATGAAGGGAATTAACACAGAATGTCACATGAAGGAAATAAATCTGAATCTAAATGAATCTGAGATATCTCATTTGTTAATCTTTGTCTGTTTCTTTAGTTGGAGAGGAGGATGAATTGTCCATAAAGGACGCTGCGAACGCTGTGGTTGAAGCAATGGGTTTTAAAAGTGACGTGATTGTATCCTTTCACACACAATTACTCTTCTCAATGCTCATGGATAATTTTTTTTACACAATGGTAATCTTTGTTCTGTGGAACACAAAATAAGGTAATTTGCAGACTTTACAGATTTTTCTTGAACTGTTGAGCTTCAAAAAAGCATCATAAAAGTAGTCCTTGAATGACAGTTTTCCTTTGGCGTGAACTTATGACGAGTGTATAGTACCATTTCTAAGACTACCCTGAAGAAGGAGAAGGAGCAGTCTACCCTTCCGTCGCCGTCAGTCCGTGTCTATTTTTGAATGGGATTAATAGAGACGACAGACCAGCGGCGACGTTGCGGCGACGTCTCAGTAGGAATGTAACTGACGGCGACGTGGCGACGGCGTATGTGAGAAATGTTTACAAAAATCATGATGTCTGAATTTGGCACATCGCCTAATAAGATGCCTGATACACACGTCGTCCCTCTGTACGTCGCCTAATAAGACGCCTGATACACACGTCTTCCCCATGTATTTCGCCTTTAAAACATTTCAAAGTTGGCATTAGTAGATGTAGGCCTACTTGTTATAGGCTATTGCTTTTACTGTAATAAGTTAACTTGTTTCCCAAAAAGGGCCACTGGTACGTACTAACTATAAGTTAAGATATTTTAAACAGTAATATTGTGAAATATTTATACAATTTAAAATAACTCTTTTCTATTTGAATATATTTTAAAATGTAATTTATTCCTGCGATCAAAGCTGAATTTTCAGCATCATTACTCCAGTCTTCAGTGTCACATGATCCTTCAGAAATCATTCTAATATGATGATTTGATGCTCAAGAAACATTTATGATTATTATCAATATTAAAAACAATTGTGTACAATTTTGTTTTCACGATTATTTGATGAATAGAAAGTTCAAAACAACAGCAACTATCTGAAATTTGCCAGCACAGAAATAAATTGCATTTTAAAATATATTAAAATAGAAAACTTTAAATTGTATAAATTATAAATTGGGAAACAGTTTAAATTGTACAAATATTTCACAATATTACTGTTTTTGCTGTATTTTGAATCAAATAAATGAAGCCTTAGTGAGCAGAAGAGACTTTTTTTTAAAACATTTAAAAATCTTACCGTTCAAAAACCGATGTAACTAATGGCTGTTAGTGTGTAAAAGTTTTTTAACATGTTCTGAACATCAAGTCGTTATTTCAACATAATATCTCGTTATTTCGACATAAATCGTTATTTCGATATAATATCTGTTATTTTATTTCAACATAATAAGTCGTTATTTCGACATAAGTCGTTATTTCGACATAAGGGGAAATTCTAATCTGCATTAAGCCACATTAAGCGTTCTTATAATGGTTTTCTATGGGAGGAAAATGCTTAACGTGTAATTAAACATCAGATTTTTTGTACATAGTATAGCCTACTTTATTATGATTTTAGTATCATAATGATTTATAAATGCAGGCACAATTATCCGTGAACTTGATAAATGTTGCAGATATGCTTTACTATGCACAAATAAATGCCTTAGTTTGAACTTATGCATAATAATGCATAATGTGTGCAAAATTCAGAATTAATTGAATGTGCAGCAATTTGTACAAATAGAGATTCTTTGTAGTCATTAAATAAGCGCATTTAGTTTCATATTTGTTACAATATTATAATGTTATTTTTTTCCCCATCTACGTTGATAATGAAAAGTGAACAGCATGAGTAAGATTGGATGCGCAATATATCAGGAGACAAGATTTTGACCACTTCATTAAGTTTTGTTTTGTAGGAAGTGAATTTCGTTTTGTATAAATTGTATCTTAATTTTAAGCAATTTGTCATCATTAATAAATAAGAAGCAAATATAGCAGACAACAATATAATCATGGAGGTGTCGGCGCGGTCACTTGCATTGCACGTGAACTGGAGCGCATCTCATCCTAATTTAACCGAAACTCATATGCCTCACAGACATGAGAAATCCATCAAATACACAAAGCTTAAAATGTCTTTAAACGAAATAATTCAAAACGAAAAGAAATAGACTACTCTCTGATTATGTAATCCATTATGTGCATTTCTTCATCTTCATCTTCACTTCATCTTTGCAGCCGACACTTTATTAGTGTTAACAGAAATCAATATATATATACACTCACCTAAAGGATTATTAGGAACACCGCAATTATCTAATCAACCAATCACATGGCAGTTGCTTCAATGCATTTAGCGGTGTGGTCCTGGTCAAGACAATCTCCTGAACTCCAAACTGAATGTCAGAATGGGAAAGAAAGGTGATTTAAGCAATTTTGAGCGTGGCATGGTTGTTGGTGCCAGACGGGCCGGTTTGAGTATTTCACAATCTGCTCAGTTACTGGGATTTTCACGCACAACCATTTCTAGGGTTTACAAAGAATGGTGTGAAAAGGGAAAAACATCCAGTATGCGGCAGTCCTGTGGGCGAAAATGCCTTGTTGATGCTAGAGGTCAGAGGAGAATGGGTCGACTGATTCAAGCTGATAGAAGAGCAACTTTGACTGAAATAACCACTCGTTACAACCGAGGTATGCAGCAAAGCATTTGTGAAGCCACAACACGCACAACCTTGAGGCGGATGGGCTACAACAGCAGAAGACCCCACCGGGTACCACTCATCTCCACTACAAATAGGAAAAAGAGGCTACAATTTGCACGAGCTCACCAAAATTGGACAGTTGAAGACTGGAAAAATGTTGCCTGGTCTGATGAGTCTCGATTTCTGTTGAGACATTCAGATGGTAGAGTCAGAATTTGGCGTAAACAGAATGAGAACATGGATCCATCATGCCTTGTTACCACTGTGCAGGCTGGTGGTGGTGGTGTAATGGTGTGGGGGATGTTTTCTTGGCACACTTTAGGCCCCTTAGTGCCAATTGGGCATCGTTTAAATGCCACGGCCTACCTGAGCATTGTTTCTTGTCCATCCCTTTATGACCACCATGTACCCATCCTCTGATGGCTACTTCCAGCAGGATAATGCACCATGTCACAAAGCTCGAATCATTTCAAATTGGTTTCTTGAACATGACAATGAGTTCACTGTACTAAAATGGCCCCCACAGTCACCAGATCTCAACCCAATAGAGCATCTTTGGGATGTGGTGGAACGGGAGCTTCGTGCCCTGGATGTGCATCCCACAAATCTCCATCAACTGCAAGATGCTATCTTATCAATATGGGCCAACATTTCTAAAGAATGCTTTCAGCACCTTGTTGAATCAATGCCACGTAGAATTAAGGCAGTTCTGAAGGCGAAAGGGGGTCAAACACAGTATTAGTATGGTGTTCCTAATAATCCTTTAGGTGAGTGTATATATATATAGGCTATATATAATTGCAGCTCCCCCTGTCAATGATCTAGCACCCCCTCAGCACCTGCGTTTGGTGACTTGCTTCATTGTGCCACATTTGTGTTTTGTTTTTATTTTTTGTTCAATGTCATCATACGTATTTTTTTTACTTTTTATTTTATTTTTACTTTGCTTACCTGTGAAAAAAGAGTTAACATTTAAATGAGCAAATCCTAAATAAGTATAATAAATTAATTACCTTTTATTAAAGGGGTGGTTGAGTGTGATTTCACTTTTCTAACTTTAGTTAGTGTGTAAAGTTGCTGTTTGAGCATAAACAACATCTGCAAAGTTACAACGCTCAAAGTTCAAAGCAAAGGGAGATATTTGCTTTTAAAGAAAAGGACGACATTCCTCTCGGGTTAGTGACATCACTAACCCTAGAATTTACATAAACCCCGCCCCCGGGAACATGCAGTCCATGTTGAGAAGAGGAAAAGTTGTTGTATAAGAGTACATTTGTGAGTCAGCTCAAACTTTAGCATCCATCTTTTCACATGCAATAGAAAGTCACTCTGTGTGCATCTCACAACAGTTCATATATGAGCAATTTATAGATTTATCATGACAGAATATCCTAATTGAAGATAGTTAACTCCACATCAGCAACATAAATTCATCAACTAACCATTCAGAGACGTCCTGTTGCATTCTACATGTTGTCACTTCTTCTTGAGTCTCTCCATCCTTATCTGACTCTGTTTAACATTAAAGGCAGAACAGTTTCTGTCATTTTAGTGTGTCTGCGTGAGGTAATAGCAGCTGCTAACAGACACGAGCTCTTGAAACCCCGCCCTCTGCAGCAGCTCATTTGCATTTAAAGGGCCAGGCACAAAACGGTGCGTTTTTGCAAACCCTCAAAAAGTGACAACTTTAACTTGCTATATAAAAATATCTGTGGGGTATTTTGCGCTAAAACTTCACACACACACTCTGGGGACATCATAGATATATTTTACATCTTGTGAAAAGGGCATTATACCACCCCTTTAATAGGTATATTCATAATAGACTATCAAACTCAACTTGATCCATACACTACACTAACTTATTTCTAAACTAATTTCTAATTAAAAAGAAATATAAGACGACCTTACTTTTGTCATTTGCAAGAATCTTCTTCACCTGAATAATTGTTCTTTGTATTTTATTGTCTTGTAGTAAAGTGCCGGCTTTTTCTATGTCTCCAGTCTAATTTTATATTTCTTCCTCCACTCCGTGTGAACCTACAACTCCAGTAGCTTAAGTATTGCATTTCAGTACTCTACGCAGGTGCATGAACTTAAGAGATTATAGACCACTTCCCACAACATACAATAAAGCAATGTAAATCTAGCATTACCATTCATTGTTTTCCTAAAAGTGAGCAAGCAGAGTACAAACTGTGTCTTCAAGTAATGATTAAAAACAGCAAAATGCTGAGCAAACAACAAACAAAAAAAGAATAGAAAAGAAAAGAAAAGAAACAAGAAAGATAAATATATGAGCTGTACAGTAAATGTTAATGGTTTCAAGAGTTTTTATAATTTCTCTGAAATAAGCCATTGTGTTTATCTTAGGAAAATCCCCCAAATCATATTTTTGAGTGACATGGAAAAAGTCTTCCATAAGTCTCCATGTAATTTTTATTTTCCAAAGAAGAAAGAAAATGAAATGCGGGTGTGGGACAACATAAAGATCCTATCCCTTTAACCCTCTATTCTGTTCAACAGAGTTGAGTTTGTAGCAAAAATGTACAGTCCTTGTATTATTTTATTCTATGCTTCGTATTTTCCCCACATTAACGTGCATTTGGGAATATGAACGAAACTTTTGCTATTGAACTGATTTAGCAACTTATACACCAACAACAGGACAATGAACCAATATAATTCTAAATATGCAAATTGATGTTTGAAGTTTCAACAAAATCAAACTGTTGGCTATACCATTTCTATCAAAGATGTGGCCAAACATTACATATTAAGTGCATTTAAACATTAGATAAACAATGGTTTGCTCTTGATGTTAAGGGAAACAACAATCGTCAGGCCTCTGGCGCCCTCTGCTGGCATATTATAATAGCCTACATAATATACATAAGTTCATTGTTTATAAATTTTTTCATGTATTTTAATAGTGTTGTTGAATAAAACAATATGTTTAATCACTTTTGAAACTTTATTTGAACCAATTATCATTGCCTCATTTGTTATATGTATTTAAGTCAAAGGCTATTGTTCACTTAGATCTATCTTTATTACCAAAAAATATATAAATAAATAAAAAATAATTGTTACTGACAGCCCTAGTTAAAACATTTGAAAATGCACCTACATTGTTTTGCATTTTGTGACAAAGACAATTTTTTGTCTTATATTTAGTCATTTTTAATTTCTTGTAAATAATAGGCTATTAAAATACTTTCTTGTCACCCTCTCCTGAAAACAATATTGCAAATAGTTTCATGTTGTGTATTCAGCCATGTGGGCAACTGTGTTCATTAAAATTCTTACCACCATCAAAAGTAAAAACTCAGAATGACACAGTCCAGGATATTATGTTTATAGATTATAATTAATGAATGTATCTGTTCAACAAGTTGTTGTTAATAATTGTGTAAATGACATAAAATTGCGACTTTGATGGTGTATAATTTGCATAGTCCTCATCTCCAGGAGAAAGTGAGTGAATTATTTTTAAATATTTTTTATTATGTTTGTAAACAATTCAGAGATGACATAAATGACATACAAAACTGTTGTATACAATACACAATTTGTATCAATTATATATTCAATGTCATCAGAACACAAGAAAATAAAACAAACAATGATTGATAAGAAAGATAACAAAGGAAAGATAAGAAAAGTTAGGGGAAAACCAGAGGGTGAGATATTAATTTATTGTTGTGGCAACATAGTTCAATGAAGTTGCATCTGTGGTACAATGTAGCCTACTTCTTAGCAACGTTGGAGTCACGTGTCTGTGGTGCGACGTACTTCTCAATGACGTTGGGAGTCACACGTTGGAGTCACGTGTCTGTGGTGCGACGTACTTCTCAACGACGTTGGAGTCACGTGTCTGTGGTGCGACGTACTTCTCAACGACGTTGGAGTCACACGTTGGAGTCACGTGTCTGTGGTGCGACGTACTTCTCAGCGACGGAGTCACACGTTGGAGTCACGCGTCTGTGGTGCGACGTACTTCTCAACGACGTTGGAGTCACGTGTCTGTGGTGCGACGTACTTCTCAGCGACGTTGGAGTCACGTGTCTGTGGTGCGACGTACTTCTCAGCGACGTTGGAGTCACACGTTGGTGTCACGTGTCTGTGGTGCGACGTACTTCTCAGCGACGTTGGAGTCACGTGTCTGTGGTGCGACGTACTTCTCAGCAACGTTGGAGTCACACGTTGGAGTCACGTGTCTGTGGTGCTACGTACTTCTCAGCGACGTTGGAGTCACACGTTGGAGTCACGTGTCTGTGGTGCGACATACTTCTCAACGACGTTGGAGTCACACGTTGGAGTCACGTGTCTGTGGTGCGACGTACTTCTCAGCGACGTTGGAGTCACACGTTGGAGTCACATGTCTGTGGTGCGACGTACTTCTCAGCGACGTTGGAGTCACACGTTGGAGTCACGTGTCTGTGGTGCGACGTACTTATCAGCGACGTTGGAGTCACGTGTCTGTGGTGCGACGTACTTCTCAGCGACGTTGGAGTCACGTGTCTGTGGTGCGACGTACTTCTCAACGACGTCGGAGTCACACGTTGGTGTCACGCGTCTGTGGTGCGACGTACCCCTTCTCTCACGTAAAAGTACACGACTGTCTCCTTCGGAAGGTTATCCGTGGCACTATCCACCCGCCATATGAACTACCTTTTTTCCACAAACCTTAACTAACCGCTCTCAGTATGACACTAGTAAAGCAGACGGTCAATTCAAGAAAACCGCCAGTAACGCCAAACTACGCAAATACCTCCCAGACTTCAAGTTCACACCGTTCAAAGCAGGTGATCAATCTTCACTTCTCGCTTCAGCAATTACTAAATGTTGCAAAAACTACATCAACACTAATGTTGGCTAGTGTGACAGATGGAAATAATGTGTTTTACCAGTAAGTCATAGCAAGCATTTGAGTAAGCAGTAGAGTAACAATTAATGGGTTCATATTAAGGTAATTTTGCCATTCTCATAGTTTAATGGTATATCATATATTATGGTTAAAGTTGTTACTGTTAGTTGACGCAGTTGCAGTACAGTACTTTTCTTATTTTTCATGTGCAAAATGTCATTCTAACAACAGCAGCAGTAAGTGTGAACAGAGAATGTCTAATAGGAAGAGAATTAGCACTCTCTGGTTACTTCCGGTTTCTGGACTGGCTGCAGTAACACGTCTCTGTCCATGCGGGGGCGCTCGCAGGCGAGTGCAGAATGAATGGAGGTCTATGGCGCTATACTCATCAAAATCCACTTTTCTCAGGATATAATTTTTTGTCTAGTAATTTGAATGTTGTATTCGAAAGGAGATGCAAATAAATTACACATTGCTGGGTGTTAGATTTTTTAGAGTCACTTATTTGCTTTAAAAAGTCTTTTAAAGTGTCAATGACGTTAGGGTTAGGGTTAGATACTGTTTTACGAGATACTGTTTTAGATAGGGTTAGGGTTAGATACTGTTTTACGGCAATCCTTCAGTCACTTTGGTGCTTTCGCGCTCTGCACTTTCTTTTCTCTCGAGGCTTCGACAACACAGCTGACACAGGTAAATACACAACACAGCTGACACAGGTAAACACACAACACAGCTGACACAGGTAAATACACAACACAGCTGACACAGGTAAATACACAACACAGCTGACACAGGTAAACACACAACACAGCTGACACAGGTAAATACACAACACAGCTGACACAGGTAAACACACAACACAGCTGACACAGGTAAACACACAACACAGCTGACACAGGTAAACACACAACACAGCTGACACAGGTAAATACACAACACAGCTGACACAGGTAAACACACAACACAGCTGACACAGGTAAACACACAACACAGCTGACACAGGTAAACACACAACACAGCTGACACAGGTAAACACACAACACAGCTGACACAGGTAAACACACAACACAGCTGACACAGGTAAATACACGTGCTAGACGAGTTTTTGTTTTGTTTGTTTCTGGTCCCGCTTCGGATGCCACGATGCCATCAAGCGGTATCTCTGGTCGTAATCTGTCCTTCATTGACCAATCAGCGTTTATTAGCAGAATGCTAGCGTGTTATGGGCAACAACAACTCAACCTGTAAGAAATCGAAAGGACATAAGTACTCGTTCATTCAACTTTCGACCTATAACCCATGTTGAACTTACAAAACCTACAATAAAATCGGAGATTTCTCAACGGCAATCGGGTGAAAGAGACAATTAGCCGTCTAGCCCCATAGACTCCCATTCATTTTGCACTCATGGCGAGCGCCCCCAGTGGAACTCTGGTGGAACTACAACCAAAATTCGGTACAATAGGACTTAAGGCCTATTTATACTTCTGAATCGAATTGCCGCCGTAGCTACGTCGTAGGCTGTGTGTTCGGCGTACCCTGACGTGCACCTCTCCAAAAATGTAACAACGCGTCAATTTTACGCGGACGCAAGCGCTGTGATTGGTCTGCCAGAACCCCTCCCTCGGGGTTTCACATGCTCCCTAGGTGCGCGTCAACGCGGACAACAACGCAGAAGTATAAATTAAAATCAACACGTTGCCTACGGCGTATAGGCTCCGGCGTAAGTCTGACGCAGAAGAATAATGAGGCCTTTAATAGGGAGTGCGCAGGCTCTCCGTAGACGGGCTCTGGTGTGAACAAGAGTGTTGTAGTTACTAGAGGGCTCCAGCAGGGGGAATGTTTGAGCTTTGTTACGGTGCACCTCGCTTCCTCCCTTCAGTCATCACACACATGATCTGAGGAAAGTTTGTGTCTGTGCATCTTTCATTCAACTACTCCCCTTTTCAGGGCTTTTACACTAGCAGGCGAGCGGAGGCAAACGGCTTTGCCCTTTGTTTACATAAGAGCAACAACGTAAAACATATTATTTGTAGTTGCGTTTTCTATTAACAGTTCCAATTAGAAGACATACTTACAATTTATGATCCACAAACAACAGATTATCCTGACAAAGTGAGAAAGGCACCGTTTCAGGAGAAGCTTTTGTGCGTAGCTGCTTTATACTCTTAGTTTCTGGAAGCTGTTCTCCGTAGAATGTGCAGCACACAGATAAACGTTGGGGTTATAATGTTCACGAACAGTGTTTAAAATAAATTTTAACCTTTCTTAAGTTCGTCAGCCTCCGGAAGGCCAAACAAATGAGTTTTGGAAATGGGGTGGACATTTTTTGGAAATGGGGTCTCTTTGACAGCAATAACACTGTCTTCCTCACACATTTTTTGCGTATACCGTGAGCGGAGATTATTTAAATGAGTAACATTATGACCTGGAAAAAACGTGTTGTTGTCCAAACGAGCCATTTGTTATATTTGTTGAATAGGTGATTCAGTTAAATAAAATATCTCCCTTTGGAGTGGACTTTGAGTTTTGTAACCTTGCAGATCTTTTTTTAAAAGGGATACTCCACTTTAAAATGAAAATTCTGTCATCATATACTCACCCTCATGTGGTTTCAATCCTTTATGAATTTCTTTCTTCTGCTGAACAGAAAGGAAGATATTTAGAAGAATATCAGTAACCGGACAGTTTCTGGTACCATTGACTTCCATAGTATATTTTTTTCCTACTATGGAAGTCAATGAGATCAGAAACTGTCTGGTTACTGACATTCTTCTAAATATCTTCCTTTCTGTTCAGCAGAAGAAAGAAATTCATAAAGGATTGAAACAACATGAGGGTGAGTATATGATGACAGAATTTTCATTTTAAGGTGGAGTATACACTTTATTAATTAAAAATTAAAATTGAATTAAGTGGTTAAGTTGATCAACAACACAGCTAAAAGTTACTCATGAAGGTTTTATTTACAAATGTGTATGAGAAGACATAGGCCTAATTGGCAAAAGTATGAGGATTATAATTATTAATATGGGGATAATTAGACAGAAAACTGATGTCTACATTCGCAAGCAGCATCGCAGAGTTATACAGCTCTCGACCTGTAGTTAGAAGCAGTTTTTCTTGTTTGCATGACATGTGGACTCAATAAATCCTTATCTTGCGCAAATATGAAAGCTGACTTTTAGTGCAATCTAGATTTTATTTATAATACAAATGTAATTTATGTCTTTTAGTTTGTTCAGAGATTTAAAGCGCAGTTTTTGAAGAGAAGCTGCTCAAGTGTAAGAACGAGCTTATGACTGAATCTGGAAATAAAGCAAAATAACTCAGAAAAATGAGAAATAGTCCTCGAAGCATGTCCGTAAATTTAAAGCAAAACATCTAGCATTAATTCGATCTCAAACAGATTCATTAAAATAAGCTATTACTCCACCATGTGTTTGAACGACCAATTTGCGACAATATGGTTTCGGGAAACAGTCGTGACATGACTCATGAGCTAGTTTATTTCTTCAACGATGTGTTAGTGTCTGTCAGTGTTTCTCGACCATGTCAGTGGCTCATGCCAATGAAGACCGGATGTCACTTAATGTTAATACCGCCTCACCATGACTGGGAACCCTTAAAACAATCAAAAAAATCCTTTATATAGAAAAGCACATTACACATCATTATTTAGCATTATTACAGTACATTAGAAAATAAACATAGAACATACCCTGATAGACCAGTAAGAACAGAGGAAAATGTACAGTAGCAAACACAGCATAAAATCAGGATCATCAAGAGACAAAACATTAAAAAGATGAATCCAAAGACTAAAGAGCTCTATGTTTGTTATTAATGAATGTAGGGATGCACGATTAAAGCCCAAAATCATATTGTGACTAATTTATCATATTATTATTATTATTAAATGAACAACTCTCTGTACTTCAGTTGTCATTTTCCAAGTTTGGCCGATCATTTGCCAAGATGTGAAAGGATTCCCGAATAATCTCCTTTAATTAAAATAACTTTCTTTATTAAAATATGAATAGATGGAAAATAACTTGGAGAAAAAAAAGTCAGGATAGTGACTTTTTAACACACAATTGTGAGTTTATTTTGCGCAATTGAGTGTTTATATCACTCAATTGTGACTTTTATATCACTCAATTGTGACTTTGTATCTTGTATCACTCAATTGTGACTTTGTATCACTCAATTGTGACTTTGTATCACTCAATTGTGACTTTGTATCACTCAATTGTGACTTTGTATCTTGTATCACTCAATTGTGACTTTGTATCTTGTATCACTCAATTGTGACTTTGTATCACTCAATTGTGACTTTGTATCACTCAATTGTGACTTTGTATCACTCAATTGTGACTTTGTATCTTGTATCACTCAATTGTGACTTTGTATCACTCATTTGTGACTTTGTATCACTCAATCGTGACTTTGTATCACTCAATTGTGACTTTGTATCACTCAATTGTGACTTTGTATCACTCAATAGTGACTTTGTATCTTGTATCACTCAATTGTGACTTTGTATCTTGTATCACTCAATTGTGACTTTGTATCACTCAATTGTGACTTTGTATCACTCAATCGTGACTTTGTATCACTCAATTGTGACTTTGTATCTTGTATCACTCAATTGTGACTTTGTATCACTCAATCGTGTGACTTTGTATCACTCAATTGTGACTTTGTATCACTCAATTGTGACTTTGTATCACTCAATTGTGTGAGAGAAAAAAGTCAGAATTGTGAGATAAAAAGTCGCAATTACCTTTTTTCTTTTTTATTCTGTGGCAGAAAAAGCTTCCATAGGGAAGGGAAGCAGTCCATGCATTTAATAAATGCATTTGAAAACAGTATTTTGCAGTTTTAGTAATTGCAGAGCTGTAAAATTTACGTCTTTAAGAAAAACTTTAAATAAACATGAAAAGAGAGCTACAAAAGCAGTGTTCAATGATTTTGTGTTCATAAAAATGATTAAGGGTTGTTCAAGGTGTTTGATCAGTCATTGGTTTCCAGCATTTATACAGCTAGTCCTAGTTTCAGACAGACCGTTGGCTGAACGTCTGATGCATATGTCACACAAAACTGGAAACACTGTCATCATCTGATTGCTTTGGATTCTACCGGACACCAGATGTGCGTCACGGTTTTTAACAGTCTGCTGGAAACAAAGCTGTCATGACATCGAACCAGTACAGAAAGCCGAAGTGTTTACAACTGTAACAATAAGCGCTTATGATCAACTAAATGCTGGGTTTTCAAAAGTAAGAGAAGTTTCCAGCATAGACTCTTTAAAATATACCTAAGAGTTTTACAAGCTAGTCTGTAATTGTAGGAACATCGACTTTAATTTTTCACGTCCCTAAACGTGATGCTGAACAAAACTAACTGTGATTGGTTGTTTTACACTTCAGTCAGACGCCCTCTGGTCCTTGGCCAATGAAAGCTACTATGAAATCCAGAACTTCGTCCAATGAGATGTGAAGATCTTCATTTACGGGCAATGTCATAATTGGCCAGAAACCAATCACACGTCTCCTTCATAGCTGGAAAAAATAAAAGCACCTATAATGGCTGTTCTTTTGACTACTATTGAAGAACATTTAGTAATTGCTGAAGCGAGAAGTGAAGATTGATCACCTGCTTTGAACGGTGTGAACTTGAAGTCTGGCAGGTATTTGCGTAGTTTGGCGTTACTGGCGGTTTTCTTGAATTGACCGTCTGCTTTACCAGTGTCATACTGAGAGCGGTTAGTTAAGGGTTAAAGGGTTTGTTCACGCCAAAAGAAAAAACTCTGTTATACAAGGACTTCTTTTATGATGCATTTTGAAGCTCAACAGCAATCTGTAAAGTCTTTTGTGCTCCACAGAACAGAGATTGTAAAAACTGAAGATTTTCACAGTAATTGTGTGTGAAAGGATACAATCACGTCACCTTTGAACTCCATTGCTTCAACCACAGCGTCCACAGCGTCCTTTATGGACAACTCATCCTCCTCTCCGACTAGAGAGAAAGAAAGACAAAGATAAACAAATTTACTTAATTAACCCTTGTGTTGTGTTCACAAACCTATAACACTTGTGATGTTCTAGGGATGAGACGGTATGAACATTTCATATCACGATTATAGTGACCAAAATTATCGTGATAATCAATATTATCACGGTTTTGTTAAAACGAGATGAAAGTGTTCAAAAAGAACTGATGCTCACACTGAAAACAGTTTTATATTTGAAAATCAACAAACAACAAATAAAACAAGCAGCTCTATGCACTTTTTTAAGCAAGATTCTATTCTGTTGCATGACCGTCGTCAATAGCAACGCATTATAACGGCGCACATCCATTCATAACAACGGACGCGCTCTCTCGTTTCATTCAAATCTCTGATTCAAATACAACTTGCCGTCTTGCGTCTCTGTTTTTAATTGTATTGAAAATGAAATCAGAGTTGATTTATTGTTAACAGAGTTTGATAATATTGTTGTGATCATCTACATTACATAGATTATATACATTATTATCCCTTAAATGTCACTCTCAATAGTGTTTGAACTTGTTCGTTCGTCTCAAAGCCACACTTGCTGCGAACTTTTCATCGCGGAAGCTTCACGTTTATTTCAAGTGAGTGAGATAAAATATTTCAACTCAAAACAACATTTTGTGCCCAATTATTTCCCAGACGTAGTTTTGATATTGAGGTCAAAGTTAACTTGCCTTGCGTTCGCTATAAACAGTGGGTGATGGTCACACAAAACGACTCGGCAGATTTTAAGTGTTCCAGTCTTATCCTTAACTATATTCAAAGGCTTTTACAGAGGGATTTGTTGATATATCATTCCTATCCGGAGGTATAGGTCCTATTACTCCAAAAAACATGGTGAAATTAGATTTTTTAAGGCTATTGTCAGTATTCTCTAATTTACTAAGGCCCCGTTTACACTGCCAGTGAAATGTGACCCAATTCCGATTTTTTGCTCACATGTGACACAGATCGGATGTGTTCTATGACAGTGTAAACAAGAAAAAAACGCATGCATTCGGATATTTCCAGATCGGTTTCAGGCCTCATTCATATGTGGAAATAAATCGGATATGTGCCAATGCGACTGTCATGTAAACAGGAAGATCGGATTTTCTGAGGCATTAGGCAACGTCTCCGCGGTTTAATGACGAGAGAAACCCCGACGCAGATCTGCAAAGGGACGGATGGCCCGACGAAACGTTGTCATCGTAGGAGAGGAATGTGGAGAGGGTCACGGGAAGTGTTTTCATATGACTGTAAATTTAACGAAAATTTTTGTTAATTTACATTTATTCATTTCAAACAATTAGTAATTTATTTGTAATAAACGCTTTAAGTGGGCTATTTAAATTTAAAAAGTGCTAGGACTATTTACATATTCAATTATATTTTTAAAACATACGCGCAGATTGTGATGTAATATTGTGTGTGCATAGAAAGAATTTGTCCGCAGCCGCTCAAAAAAGAAAAAAGAAAATTGTTCACAGCTGCTCTACTCCTGAGCGCAACTCCTGTCAGTGTTGTGTAAGTACAGGCTCTAGGCAGTTTTTTTTTGTGTTAATTTCTATTTCTTGTCGCTGTGCAGGCTCTTTATTGTATAACAGTGAACAGCCCTTAATGTATGTGCCGTAGATCGGTCCGTTGCATTACGAATGAAAGCAGTATCAATAATGTAAAATATGTGATGTGCAGTCAAGTTCGGCTGTGTGTATGTTGTTTTAACGAGTGTTCTCACCGACACGCTTGTGATTCGTGGAGTTTTAACGAGTTTTATAGACATTGTTTCTTATTCAAAAGTGGTGTTTGGCAACTTTGCATATCGCAGAGCATGAAACATATTTTGTGTTCGTCTATTTGTGCAAGAGAATTTAACCCTTTAAGCATGCGCGATATGTTTCAGATAATAGCCTATATGGCAAGTGTAAACACATGAATCGGATATGGGTCACAATTTAAAGAATGTGTAAACAGACAGTCAAAAAAATCGGATATAGGCAACAAATCAGAATTGGGCATCAAGACCTGCAGTGTAAACGAGGCCTAAGTGGTGAGTGGGAGTGTCTGTTTTGCACTCTTGATGTTTTAGAGTTTCACGTATGAGTTTTTAATTTTACGCCCACTTAGCCTGCTCGAATCATGCCCTCAATTTTTTTTGTGTTCACATTCCAAATGCCATAAAAGTCACCAAGTTTCATACCATTCCGATGAAGCTGTGATTTTTTAAAATTGAAAACAGAAAATCAAAAAGTGACCGAAGAGCACCAGAGATGTTATTTAATCTTATATTTGACCAAACTGAATTTGTAAGGAACTGCGGGAACACTGTGTCAAACACGGGTCGAGTACCTGACAGAATGATGGGCTCCACCTCGTCATAATCCCTCAAAACCCACAGAAACAGACGAGCCAGATCCAGAGAGTAGATGAACTGCCGTAAAGGACGACCTGAACCCCAGACCTGCAGAGGTTTACCTTCCTCTACGAAACACACAAACACACGCAACACGTTTAACATGTGAACAGAACTCTGCTTGAATGAGGCTCCAGATCAAGTGTGTCACACACAGAAAAGTGAAGCCAAAACATTTCGATCGCCCCCTGGTGGCTGGCTGCAATATACAGTGGGGAGAACAAGTATTTGATACACTGCCGATTTTGCAGGTTTTCCTACTTACAAAGCATGTAGAGGTCTGTAATTTTTATCATAGGTACTCTTCAACTGTGAGAAAATCAACAAAAATCCAGAAAATCACATTGTATGATTTTTAAATAATTAATTTGCATTTTATTGCATGACATAAGTATTTGATCACTTACCAACCAGTAAGAATTCCGGCTCTCATAGACCTGTTAGTTTTTCTTTAAGAAGTGTCATGACCCGCTTTGCCGTGCTGCTGGGCAGCTTGTGGTTTGTCTGTGTTTTATGGTTGCCGTCTGTCTGTCTGTTTGAGTCCTACAGGTGGAGCTGTAGGCTGGTCGTGAAGGTTAATGGATGACCTGTTAAAAGAAGCCTTCCGGGTGCTCGCGGGTCTCTTTCCTCTTCGGGCCGTCGGTCCGTGCGGCTGGTGGCTGCCTCGCTTGTCGCACTTACCTCCTCACACCACCCGTTCCATTCTACTGATGAACATTACACTTTTGGTTAACCATTACATTTACTGATACACTTCTATTTTCTGTTAAATAAACACTCTTTGTTAAATATAGCAAGCGGTGTGGTCTCCCTTCTTATGTTGCGATCACTGTATGAGCCAAGTGGTCGTAACATATGGGGGCTCGTCCGTTTAGTCTTTAAGTTTGATAAGTAACGTTAGGCTGCTTTAATTCCTAGTAGTGGGCTACTAGCGTGTGTATTATTTTAAGGCGGAGGCCAGGGTGTTTAATCCGGGTGATCAGGTGGTAGCATTGCTGCCCATCCCAGGTTCGTCTTTGACAGCAAAGTATTCAGGCCCTTTTACGATCATGCGTAAAGTCTCTGAGACAAATTATTTATTGTCTACTCCTGAACGTAGGAGATCAACGCAGTTGTGCCATGTTAATTTGCTGAAGCCGTACTACTCTACATCTTCGGGGGTGGTGGGGGATCATGCGGACAGTCCTGTGGGTTTGGCTGTTGTAGAGGGGCTGCCGAACGTCGCTCAGGTGGCAGCTGAGGATGGGGTGCAGTTTCCAGACGATGCAGTTTTACATGGGTGCTTGAATAACACGCAGAAGCTGGCTGAACTGGATAGTATGTTGGGGCATTTAAGTGGGGGACAGCGCGATGAGTTAAAGTTTTTAATTTCTGAATTTTCGTCTTTATTTTCGGACACTCCGACCTGTACAAGTTTAATCGAGCATGATATTGACACACAGGGTGCCCGTCCGGTTAAGCAGAGGTTTTATCGACTGCCTCTAGAGAAGCGTAAAAGTATGGAGGCCAGTGTTCAATATCTTCTCGATAACGGTCTGGCTAAACCATCCTATTCCAGCTGGGCATCACCGTGTTTGTTGGTTAAAAAATCGGATCAGACATATAGGTTTTGTACAGATTATAGGAAGGTTAATGCATTGACAAAAGCCGATTCCTTTCCATTACCTCGTATGGAGGATTGTGTGGACCAGGTTGGCAGTGCACGGTACGTTAGTAAATTTGATTTGTTAAAAGGGTATTACCAGGTACCATTAACACCTAGGGCGCAGGAGGTGTCTGCATTTGTTACATCTTCTGGGTTGTACTCTTATTCTAGGATGAGTTTTGGCCTTCGGAACGCCCCCTCAACCTTTTAGCGTCTCATGAATAAGGTAGTTGCTGGGTTGGAGGGATGTGCCATTTATTTAGACGACGTGGTCTGTTACGCCGATACTTGGGGTGACCATCTGGCACGTATTCGTGCACTGTTCCAGAGGTTGGTGGCAGCAACTCTTACTATTAATCTTGCTAAATGTGAGTTTGCCCAGGCCACTGTCGTTTATTTAGGTAAGGTGGTGGGCCAAGGTAAGGTGCGGCCAGTAAATGCGAAGGTCGTGGCCATCGAGAACTTTCCCCCGCCGGCCACGAAGAAGGAATTGATGCGTTTTTTGGGTATGATTGGTTATTACCGTAGCTTTTGTTGTAACTTTTCTACGGTGGTTTCCCCGCTGACCAATTTATTGAAGGGCACAGCTAAGTTTGTTTGGTCGGCCGAGTGTCATCAGGCATTTCAAAATGCCAAGCTGTTATTGAGTTCGGAGCTGGTCTTGGCTGCACCTAAATTGGATCAGCCATTCCAGCTGCAGGTGGATTCGAGTCAGGTTGGGGCGGGTGCCGTTCTTTTGCAGAGCGATGAAAATGGGGTTGACAAACCTGTTTGTTATTTTTCGCGAAAATTCAACAAGCACCAGTTTAATTACTCCGTAATCGAGAAAGAGGCTTTGGCGTTAATTTGGGCACTTCAATACTTCGAGGTTTATGTGGGTGGGGGTTTACATCCAATTGTGGTTTATTCGGACCATAATCCCCTCACTTTCCTCCAGTCACTAAAGAGTTCCACCAACCAACGCCTTTTACGTTGGGCACTATTTTTACAACCTTTTCGTTTGGTTATTCGGCACATCCGCGGCGTGGAGAATGTGTTAGCTGATGCACTCTCTCGCGCCCCGGATGAGTCAGTTTAATGGTGTCTGTTTTTCCCGCTCGATCTGTGCCTGTTCTGCTTGCCTTAAATAGCTGTCCATGGTACCGGGATTTGCTGGTTGCAGAATGTGGTAAGAGTGGCGTGGGTGAGAATGGTCACTGTTGGTCCAGTTGTCTTGTTAGGAATGAGGTGCACTTGGGGAAGGTGGTATGAATGAATTAGTCTTTCCTGTGTATGAGTGTTAGTTAAATTGGTTGATTTATTTTTTGATTCTGTATAATTTTGTTATGGCTATTGTGGGAGCTTGATGGTTTTTTTCAGAGTCCCATTAAAATGGGTCTCTGTCATCAAGGGGGGGGTGATGTCATGACCCGCTTTGCCGTGCTGCTGGGCAGCTTGTGGTTTGTCTGTGTTTTATGGTTGCCGTCTGTCTGTCTGTTTGAGTCCTACAGGTGGAGCTGTAGGCTGGTCGTGAAGGTTAATGGATGACCTGTTAAAAGAAGCCTTCCGGGTGCTCGCGGGTCTCTTTCCTCTTCGGGCCGTCGGTCCGTGCGGCTGGTGGCTGCCTCGCTTGTCGCACTTACCTCCTCACACCACCCGTTCCATTCTACTGATGAACATTACACTTTTGGTTAACCATTACATTTACTGATACACTTCTATTTTCTGTTAAATAAACACTCTTTGTTAAATGTAGCAAGCGGTGTGGTCTCCCTTCTTATGTTGCGATCACTGTATGAGCCAAGTGGTCGTAACAGAAGCCCTCCTGTTCTCCACTCATTACCTGTATTAACTGCACCTGTTTGAACTCGTTACCTGTATAAAAGACACCTGTCCACACACTCAATCAAACAGACTCCAACCTCTCCACAATGGCCAAGACCAGAGAGCTGTGTAAGGACATCAGGGATAAAATTGTAGACCTGCACAAGGCTGGGATGGGCTACAGGACAATAGGCAAGCAGCCTGGTGAGAAGGCAACAACTATTGGCGCAATTATTAGAAAATGGAAGAAGTTCAAGATGACGGTCAATCTCCCTCGGTCTGGGGCACCATGCAAGATCTCACCTCGTGGGGCATCAATGATCATGGAGGAAGGTGAGGGATCAGCCCAGAACTACACGGCAGGACCTGGCCAATGACCTGAAGAGAGCTGGGACCACAGTCTCAAAGAAAACCATTAGTAACACACTACGCCGTCATGGATTAAAATCCTGCAGCGCATGCAAGGTCCCCCTGCTCAAGCCAGCGCATGTCCAGGCCAGTCTGAAGTTTTCCAATGACCATCTGGATGATCCAGAGGAGGAATGGGAGAAGGTCATGTGGTCTGATGAGACAAAAATAGAGCTTTTGGTCTAAACTCCACTCGCCGTGTTTGGAGGAAGAAGAAGGATGAGTACAACCCCAAGAACACCATCCCAACCGTGAAGCATGGAGGTGGAAACATCATTCTTTGGGGATGCGTTTCTGCAATGGGGACAGGACGACTGCACCGTACTGAGGGGAGGATGGATGGGGCCATGTATCGCGAGATCTTGGCCAACAACCTCCTTACCTCAGTAAGAGCATTGAAGATGGGTGCATGACAACAATCCGAAACACACAGCCAGGGCAACTAAGAAGTGGCTCCGTAAGAAGCATCTCAAGGTCCTGGAGTGGCCTAGCCAGTCTCCAGACCTGAACCCAATAGAAAATCTTTGGAGGGAGCTGAAAGTCCGTATTGTCCAGCGACAGCCCCGAAACCTGAAGGATCTGGAGAAGGTCTGTATGGAGGAGTGGGCCAAGATCCCTGCTGCAGTGTGTGCAAACCTGGTCAAGAACTACAGGAAACGTATGATCTCTGTAATTGCAAACAAAGGTCTCTGTACCAAATATTAAGTTCTGCTTTTCTGATGTATCAAATACTTATGTCATGCAATGAAATGCAAATTAATTACTTAAAAATCATGTGATTTTCTGGATTTTTGTTTTAGATTCCGTCACTCAAAATTAGAGACTTCTACATGCTTTGTAAGTGGGAAAACCTGCAAAATCGGCAGTGTATCAAATACTTGTTCTCCCCACTGTAGGTTATAAACCTCGCCCTCTCCGAATGGGACACGAGCCAAACTGGCATATGCTTCAAGTTAGGGATGCACCGATCCACATTTTTTCACTTCCGATCCGATCCCGATACCTGAATTTGGATATCGGCCGATACCGATACTATTCCGATACCAGAGCTGTGTTTGCTTTAATATTATTATTATTATTGTTTATTTTATATGATGCTGAAATAAACTTCTCTCAACAGGCAAGTATGAATGATATGTTATGTACGTATGTATGCATGCATGTCCCAAAAGGCAACTTGAGGTAAGTATAAGGTCAGAAAAGGAAGTCAGAAAAACAGGAAATCCTGTTAACAGGAAAAATCCCATTCTGAAAACAAATATGCAACTGTAAGGGTTTCAAATTGATTGTCATGTCAATATTTATTACATTCCCAAAATGTCAAATACTTGCGTCTTGAAATATAAGAAAAGTGCAAGTGTAAACATCTTACACACACACACTATCTGAAGGGTGATCCTCGCTCCGATGCGGTAAATGCTCGATCAACATCAGCATCGTGCAAACAGACAAGCGGATTTTGCCTCAGACGCGCGTCAGTTTCGCTTCAAACTTTTGCTTTTTACGCACGTCAATTTTTCTCGACGCGCGAATGGATTCAAAATATTCAAGCGTCCAACTAGACGCGGTAGACGCGAATTTGACGCGCTATTCGCATTTGGTGTGAACGCACAGTAACGTGGTGCTTTTTTAAATGTTTGATTGCGTTCGTTGTGTTGTACGACGCTGAATTACAGCTTTGCAAACATTGCATTTTGCTGTCTTGCTCTGCGGTGTTTCCAGTGTGAAGTGTTTACACCAAGCGGCAACATTCTGATCTGAAAAATGAAGCCTACCCGGAAGTGCGAAAAACTGCAATACATCGAAAATCCGCTAGGGGAAGGTCCCAAAAGGGAGCAAATGTCCATAGCCCCCATGTTAAAATGTCCGTTTTCACAGCATAAATTCAAGTTTTTACAGGTTGGTCCCATGGACTTTTATTGTATTTTTCGATAGGTTCCGAGTGCCTGACAACCATGAGGGCTGTGAATTTTTTTCTAACTCGTTAGTTTAGATCGTATTTAGATATAAAATGTATGACAAATAAGAGCGTGATTAACTTTGATTGACAGCTTGATTGACAGCTGATAACGAGCATAGGCTGCGCCACGGAGAATGACAACATAAGAAGCGCCATTTTTTAATACAGTTGACATATAATACTACTGTTTCTGTATCATGAAATGTAGTTTTAAGAGTTTTTCAGGCAAGAATGTAGTTGTTTAAAGCTCAAATCTGTGGTTTATTTATAAAGATTTATGAAAATTGTATCCAGTTGTGAGATCCAGCGATGACCGGGCGCTCAGCGTTCATGTACCCCGCCTGGAACAGCCTTTCCTCGGCTAGTCGTTCTGGCGTTTGCCGCTGACTCTGACGTCTCTGTAGTGGTTAAACATGAGATATAATTTGTCTTGTGTATATCTAACGGGCGATTTTTGGTCTTGTAAATCTATTATTTGTTCCCTGGCCAATCGGTTTGGCTGAGGGGAAGTTTCATAAGTTTATAAGCTACTTAACTTTACCATTGTATGGTTAGACTAGATCGAGCGCTGACTTTGTATGTTTGACAGAATCGTTTGCTTTATTTGTATAGCTTCTTGTACCTTTTACTTATACTTTTATAATAGCTAATATTGATAAAACTGAAATTTAACAAAAAGAGACTGGGTTGAGTTTTGTCATTTAAAATTTTAATACAACGAATATGATCTGTAATGTTGTTTACTGCAACATCTGTTGTTTAGTACAAATGCACATATTGCCTGGACCATATTAAAATGTTTAATATTTTTATATTATATTTAAAACGAAAAGAGGCAGGTTTGTGTTTTATATTTTGTTTGTTTTTTTATAAATAGGCAAACGTTATGTGCAGTGAATATAATCAATACGTGTTGCCTGAACCACATTTGTGTGGCTATAATGTTTAAGATTTCTTTAAATGAAAACAAAAAGAGTTAGTATGGTGTTTTATAACATATTTCGTTGCCTAAATATACACAGAGATAACCGGAGTAGCAGAGCGAGCGAGTGACGCGCGCTGCGTCAGAAGGTGGGCGGGGTTAGGATTTCCCAAGATTTTCCAAGATGGCGCCGCCCATACCCCCCATAAACGGCTTCAAACCCGTTCTTCAGAAAGTCTATGGGTGACGTCACAGACGCTTTGTCCATATTTTTTACAGTCTATGGTTTACACACATCTCCACAGCGGACGTTGTTGGCTAGCCGCAAACTGCGGAATGGATTTCCTGAGTGTCTCATAACTCTGTCTCATTGAGCCGCGCCTCCGTTCAGGAAATCCATTCCACAGTTTGCAGCCAGCTAGCAGACTAGCCGGCGGGAATCACTTTTGGAGTCATTTCAGCAGACGTTAAAGCGAGCGCAGACATGACTCATGGATATCGGATATCTCCGTAGGTTGGATCGGGAAAATCCGATACGTGAATTACGCTGGTATCGGGTCCCGATACCGATACTGGATCGGATCGGCCCCATCCCTACTTCAAGTGTTTGATTTTCCAATAAGTTTTAAGGTTTTAGTTAATTATTTGATGCTATAAAAATGGGTGTGAGTCATGGTTGACAGCTGTGCTTCACCTCAGGATCACTACAGCTCAGACTCAAATTATGTATGTCAAAAGCCATTTCTGGGATATTTTGGCTTCATTTTTCTATGCTCTGGATTATTGCGGAAAGTTAAACGCGTCTCACTCTTTGCCAGATATGTCTTGTGGATCAATCCTGGAAGCACGTGACCGTCCTCAATGTTGAAGTTGTCATGTGGTCCAAAAACATTGGTGGGGATGACGGCTGTGTATCTCCGACCGTACTGCTGAAAACACGACCTAATGGACACACACACAATGATTTGTTTCTTACATATATGAAAGCTATTAACAAACACTTCACCCCCAAATCTCATAATAATAATATATTTTGACATTATTTTCATGACAATTACACACATTACTCACAAATTGTCATTATTGTCATAAAATGAATTTAAATAGCTAAATATTTATTATACATGGTGTTTATTGTGCTGCATTTAATTTATGATGATTTAAATGTAAAAAAAAAAAAAAAAAAATCTATATTTATATTGTGTCTCAGTAATAGGAATTTACTGAACTTCACTAATTAGAATGAAAATTACACACAAAAAAATGAAGAAAAATAACCGTGGTAATGAAAATATGGAGCAAAAATGTGTTTAAATCTCATTTGATGATATGAAAATGCAAGGACATTTTTTTTTTTCAAATGTGACAGACATGCTTTCATGTGATACACCCAAGAAAAGCTCATGACCAATGAACTTTGACACTGACCTGTTGTGGACATCAATCATGCGTTTGGCGTAGGCATAACCGAAATTAGACTCATGTGGCGGACCGTTGTGGATCTGAAACAGAGCGAGAGAGAAACACGTCTGTATAGATGACAAAAAATATAGGACAATTCCAAACAAAAAGTGTCTAATCATCATCTCCCTCAAATCATAACACAATTCGAGTGGATGATCTTGTAGAAAATAAACTTGACCTTGTGTGTGTGTGTGTGTGTGTGTGTACTTGTACAACTAGTTTTAGAGCATTGGAGTGAGGACAAAGAGAGTAAAGTGAGGACATTTTGGCCGGTCCTCAGTTTCTGAGAGTCTTTAAAGGCCTGTTTGAATGTCAAGACTTGGTTTTAGGGATAAGGTTATAATGAGGTTAAGGGTCGGTTTAGGGTCAGGGGTCGGGTTAAGCACTTAGTTGTGATGGGTAAGGTTAGGGTAAGCGGCTAGAGATTGCATTGTGTCAATGATTGTCCTCATAAAGATAGATGTACAAGAGTGAGTGTGTGTGTGTGTGTGTGTGTGTGTGTGTGTGTGTGTGTGTGTGTACCATGGTCTCATCTATCGGGTAGATGGTTTTATCTGGGAATATACACGTGGACAGGCAAGAAACGACCTTCACCACCCCGAACTCATGAGCCGTCTGCAGCACGTTGTCATTGATAAATACATTATTCCTCTGAAAACAACAAACAAATACAGTCAATGTACAGGTCAATTATTCAACAGTGATATTTGCAAGCTTTTATTAGATCTGTGACCCTGGACCACAAAACCAGTCATAAGGGTCCATTTTTTTTAATTGAGATTTATATATCATCTGAAAGCTGAATAAATAAGCTTTCCATTGTTTTGACAGGACAATATTTGGCCGAGATACAACTATTGAAAATCTGGAATCTGAGGGTGCAAAAAAATCTAAATATTCAAGAAAATCTCCTTTAAAGTTTTCCAAATGAAATCCTCGATGTTGCTGCATCCACTCACAAAAATAAGTGTTTTATATATTCACGATAGGAAATTTACAAAATATCTTCATGGAACATGATCTTTACTTAATATCCTAATAATTTTTGCCATAAAATAAAAATATTAATTTTGACCCATACAATGTATTGTTGGCTATTGCCACAAATATACCCGTGCGACATGTGACTGGTTTTGTGATCCAGGGTCACATATGTCCAATGTTATAATTACCCAGAAGTCCAGGTTCTGTCTCATGTTTCTGTAGAGCCCGCCCACCATGGCGGCCAAATGAATGACGTGTGTCGGACGATGTTTCTGGAAGACTGATCTCGTCTCTTCAGCGCTCCTGAAACAGCACATGTAAATACAGTTATCATAAGACACGAAATGGACTATAGGGGAATTATCACCCTACGTCACACGGCGTCACGCAGGTTCTTCTGCGCATGTCGGGACCAAAAGTGGTAAAAGAAATACGCGGAGAACATTCCGAAAACTAAATATAAACTCAAATATATATAAAACATTTTTTAAATCGAGCTATTAGTATTATTCTTATCCGTATCCGTGTAATGATCAGCTGTTAAACGGGTCTTTCTGCAACCACGATGCGCGCGCATCCCGGATGTTTACAAACCTATAATTGGTCTATAAGCAACAATAATAAATTTGCATATTGGCAATATATATATATCATTGCGATTTACCATTAGTGGCAGATGTTTCAATTTCATGAACACTGCAATATGCAAATAAGCATGAGCTTGGCTAACTCAAGTGTCGCGTATAGCTCCATTATGTGAGTTTAAGTCATGTCGGAAAGATCGTATTTGCAAGTTGAACACACATGAACGCCACCACAATTTCAGAAATGTACATATACAAAATCACAGTTAGCGAAAAATTTATTAATTTAAACAACGTAATAATTTAAGGCAGAAACAATGAGCTCATTGAAGTAACGAATACTTGTTTATTAACAAATGATTATGACATAGAAAACTGTAGCATTGGTGGATGTTGATTCAGAGTTTGCGTGGGAAGCTCGGGATTTCTTTAAGCCCCGATGTTTACGAGTTAGCGGCTAGCAAGTTAGCAAGCTTGCCTGTACTTGCCTGCACAAAATATGATCGCATTGTGATATAACAGTAAGTACATTTTATTTATAAAGCAGATTTAAACATAGCAGAGGTATCCAAAGTGCTGAACATAGTATATACAGTACAGACCAAAAGTTTGGAAACATTACTATTTTTTATGTTTTTGAAAGAAGTTTCTTCTGCTCATCAAGCCTGCATTTATTTGATCAAAAAAAGAAATAAAAATAATAATAATATTGTGATATATTATTACAATTTAAAATAATTGGTTTTCAATTTATTATACTTTAAATTATCATTTATTTCTGTGATGCAAAGCTGAATTTTCAGGATCATTACTCCAGTCTATCACATGATCCTTTAGAAATCATTCTAATATTCTGATTTATTATGAGTGTTGGACACAGTTCTGCTGCCTAATATATTTGATGAATAAAAGGTTAAAAAGAACTGCATTTATTCAAAATAAAAAAAATATTTTCTAATAATATAAATCTTCTTTACTATCACTTTTTATCAATTTAACACATCCTTGCTGAATAAAAGTATTGATTTATTTCAAAAAAAAGAAAGAAAAAAATTACTGACCCCAAATTACTGACCAGTAGTGGATATTGTTGTTACAAAAGATTTCTATTTTTAAAACATTTACTTATTTTTATTTTTTTTATTCATCAAAGTATCCTAAAAAAGTATCACAGGTTATGAAAAAATATTAAGCAGCAGAACTGTTTCCAACTTTGATAATGAATCATCATATTAGAATGATTTCTAAAGGATCATGTGATAGACTGGAGTAATGATCCTGAAAATTCAGCTTTGCATCACAGAAATAAATGATCATTTAAAGTATAATAAATTGAAAACCAATTATTTTAAATTGTAATAATATATCACAATATAAAAAAAAAAAATCTGTATTTTTGATCAAATAAATGCAGGCTTGATGAGCAGAAGAAACTTCTTTCAAAAACATTAAAAATAGTAATGTTTCCAAATTTTTGGCCTGTACTGTATATAAATAAAATAAAACAGTAAACAAAACATAAAACCAAACAAAACAAACAGTGAAACAGGAATATGATAATATTAAAATGCAAGGGAATAGAAATACGTTTTACATTTTTTATTTAAAAATGTGAATGGATTCCCAAGGCGGATTTCCAGAGGCAATGTAACGATAAACATGATTAATATGTAACGATAAAGTTGAATAAATTAATTAAAAACATAAAAAAGCAAAACACACATGATGTGCATTCTTTGTTCTTCATTTTCTAGAAGCACAGAGTTCAAAACCTTGCTGTTTTATTAGTGTGTGTGTGTGTAGGCCTGAGCAAATATGGGCAGAACTCTTTACTGCCCTAGTACTTCATAAAGCCTTTTAAAGGTATACATGTGAATTAAACGTGGCACAATGGCCTTCATCATCACAGTATGCGAATGCAGATCTAGTGCAGGGATTTCAGCAGTATGCGGATCGAGGACTGTTGGGACTCTCCAGGCACAGGATGGTTCTGAGTCGTTTGCACCTCAATGATACATCTGTACCATTTGCTTCACAGGACATATGCTTTCAACTACATTCTGTTTATTTACTAGTGTGTTCTAATATGTAACTATGCCCTGTTTGGTCTCGTCTGACAGCTTATAAACTGAAATGAATGATGGTGAACTTCATAGAGATATTAAAGTATCCTAATGTACAATCTAGGTACTATTGGTTAAACATGCATTGAGGAGCATATGTTAATGTTCTTCTCCCCCTCTGGATCTCCACCCATCTGCCGCATCTTTTGGTCTCCTTTCGGTCGGTTTGGTGTTGGTATTCCACTCATGTTTAACAATGCTTTGCTCAGGGTATAAGAAGGAACGGTAACTGTTGATCTAGGAGAAAGGCTTTAACCCTGTCACTCCCGCACACCGGTGCGTAACCTCATACTACAAGAAAGGCTTTTACGGCCTTGTCTGCCCGACAGTGCTTTATTTGTTACAACTAAGTTTCTATACAGTATGTTGTTCCCTTCTACTGTCTGTATATTTAAACATGTAACTTAATCAAAAGTAGTCGCTCTCCGAATGCAACGTAATGAACTGACTCCATATGAGGAAATGTCATGAACTTGTAATTTCAATGAAAAGCATGATAACTTAGATAAAAAAATATCCGTGAATTTATATGGAAACAAGCTTTAGGAGCTTTCCATCTTTACTCTCCTCATGTTACGTTGCATTTGGAGAGCGACTACTTTTGACTGACAAAATTCCAGCCACCGGAAACACTAACTGATAAAGTGAGTCGTACAAAACCTTTCTTATTAGTAAACTCTGTGTACACAAACAATGTTCTCAATGCTGGAGTTCATGTGTAGAGCCCCTGGTGATACTGAGAGCAAAGTTTCATGTTGTGTCGAGTCTTCTTAGTGTTTTAAAAATAGCGATTTTTGATGCTATCATAATCGTGCCCCAAGCACTCCCATTCACAAGGCATTTTGACCTAAAATGAAAATAGTCAAACTTAAAGGGATAGTTCACTTTGAAATTAAATTTTGGTATGTTTTAGCTTACCTCAAGGGCATCCAAGATGTAGGTGTCTTTTTTTCCACAGTAGTTTCAATTTTGATATTTTTAAGTCAAACCGTTCTTGTCTGTCAGTCATATAATGCAGGTCTGTGGTCACGGTCTCAAAGAGCATGCACAGAGTCCAAATTAAAACAATTCCCCATCGTAAGTACACATTGATGGCCTAAGACACGAAACGAGCGGTTTGTGTGAGAAAACAAACAGTATTTATATCGTTTTTACCTCTTGTACACAGCCACGTCCAAGTGATCTGAGGGGGAAAAATGGTCCAACGAACCGTTCGGTTTGAAAAAGCGTACCGAAAAACCGAACCGAAAGCCTCGTACCGAACGGTTCAATACGAATACGTGTATCGTTACACCCCTAATGTAGGGCAAGGCAGGAATGTGACCCTTTTGACCCCTTAGATGGCATTGCATGAGAAACCGTCATGCTGCTGTGTTAAAGGGTAACTCTCGCCTGAACCTAGGCTCTTTTTGTTAATCTACCCGAGTCAAACTTTCGTGTAAAAGCATAATTAGAATGGAAACGCCACTTTTAAAGGGATAGTTCACTTTGAAATTAAATTTTGGTATGTTTTAGCTGAATGGCCCTACCCTACATGTACTGAGATGTCTCTGGATTCCCTGAATCTTTTCACAATATTATATATGGTAATTGGAGAAAGCCCTAAATCCTTTGCAATCTTGCATTGAGAAATGTGATTTTGGAATGGAGTCTGTGGTGGATGCTCCTTTTATATCCAGTAATGCAAGTTATGTAATCAGATTACTTTTTAATTCAAGTAACTAGTAAAGTAACGCATTACTTTTAAATTTACAACTAAATATCTGAGTTACTTTTTAAAAAGTAGGTTATAATATACCTACTGATATGATATTGTAATGACTGTGTTGTTTAACTGGTGTGACGTCTCATGAGTGTTTGTTCAGGATCTCTTACATGAGATTGGCATCTTTGGATGAGAGGAATATCCACTCTTCTCCTTCTCTCGCTTCACCCTCTTTCACCACTCGCTCTATCGCTCGTCCCACCAGTCCACTGCCACCCGTCACCAACACACGCATCGGCCCGTCCATCTGAGAGAGAGAGAGAGAGAGAGATGAGGTTTAATGATAGATAAAAACTGTAATTATCAATCTATCTATACTTCAAAAGTTCTTATAATAAGCACATATTCACAAAATATACTATCATGGTAGAGTTAAAAAATTACCATGTTCTCCATGGAATGTTTAATGGTAATAGAGCGGTACTTCTTTGTTACTCTATTCCCTTTTTTTTTTAAAGTGTTAGGAAAAGCCAGGATATTTAATACAACTCTGATTGTGTATGACTGAAAGAAGGAGGTCACATACACATAGGATGGCTCGAGGGAGAGTAAATAATCGGATAATTTTAACCTTTAACCTCTGATACGCCCTATATTACTGATGAGGTGTCAATATATGCATTAACACATGACGACAAAACACAGACAAACATGCTTTATAATGATAATGCATGAACATATAATCAAAGTACACACTTTAACACTCAATGAAAAAACTCTCAAATATTACTGAAAGATTATTTTCATTGAACAACACGTGATTAAACAGCTGTACAGTGTCTAAAACGAGCATACCGTGACATCGAATGAATGAATAACTGTTTGGTCGTGTATTAGGCTAGTTCTGTTAATGATTTGCCAACTCTCTGGCGTCACTGACTGTAGTCAAAGAAGTCCTTCTCGAGGAAAGTCAGTTCACTCGCTTGTCATATTTTCATCGCCTCCGGGCAGATATTTTGCTTATGCAAATTGCAAAATCAATTCATATTTTCTGGAATGTGGAATAACCAGAATATCCGCCGACGTGCTCATTCCTGTCGCTCAAGCTCAGCCGGGAAAGCGTTTCCGGTTTGTTCGAGACACAGAGCGCATGCGCAGCTCTAACCGCGATTCACTGGAAGAGGAGCTTCTAACTTCAACTGCAAAAACGGGATGACTTACCATTTGGCGATTTGCTCTTTTATCCCGACTTATTCCGCGTTGCAGTTTTTCACATTCATAGTAATCCGAGTGAGCAGTCTTGATTTATCTACAGAGATCTTATGTGAGGACCATAAAGATCCGCGTGGATCACATGTGCCTTACAAACCAATCACATCATAGCCTCGACGTCATTGAAACTCTAGAGTTTTATGGCTGTCAATCACTCTAATTCACGAACGAAATGCAGTTTTATTTTGAAACATGGCAAAGGCTTTCAAGCCGTAACGTCTATAATATCTTAAATTATTAAATAATTTGTAGATTGTAATACATGTATAATTACTTTGTACTGTATACCCTCTATCCGAATTTATTTGTGTATTTTTATTGTTTATTAACAGTAATGCTTTATTTAATGTTGTTTCTATTCGTATTATGTCTTAAACATATACTGTTTTTTTTCAATTTCCAAGGATACACATTACATTAGCCTATATTGTTTAATGTTATTAATGGAGGTAAAAGTATTACGTATTTACTTTCCTGCAACCAATATTCACAGTTGTTACACACTCATCTGTAACGTTACTGTATATGTTAATGTTATATTGAAGATAGTTAAAATAAGAATACACGAATGGACTTCTTTATGACAAAAGCATATGCATACGATATGTATGTATGTAAGTAGCCTATGTGTGTGTGTGTGTGTGTGTGTGTATATATATATATATAGTTTTAAGTTTTGGGGTCAGTACGTTTTTTTGTTTTGTTTTTTGGGAAAGAAATTAAATAAATTAATATTTTATTCTGCAAGGATTAATTAAATTGATCAAAAGTGACAGTATAGACATTTATTATGTTGCAAAAGCTTTCTATTTTCGAGTTTGTGTGTGTGTGAGAGAAAGTGTGTGTGAGTGAGAGTATGTGTCTGTGTAAGAGTGTGTGAGTCTGTAAGTGTGAGAGTGTGTGTGTGTGTGTGTGTGTGTGTGTGTGATTGTGTGTCTGTGTAAGTGTGAATGTGTCTTTGTATGAGAGAGTGTATGTGTAAGAGTGTGTGTTTGTGTGTGAATGTGAGTGAGTGTGTGTGTGTGTGTGTGTGTGTGTGTGTGTGTGTGTGTGTGTGTGTGTGTGTGTGTGTGTGTGTGTGTGAGTGAGTGTGTTTGAGAGAGTGTGAGTGTGTGTGTGTATAAACAGCATTACAGAAATGATCACACAAGTCAATGGATCCTTTGAACTGTTTAATAAACAACGTTCAGCTCAACCGTAACGTCCAGAGTAACCTTTGACCTCAGAGCAAAAGGAGGGAGAGGGGTTTATTAACACGACTCATAAATACAGTAAACCTGTGACGAGAAACATCTCTGCATTCATCTCCCATAATCCTGTGTGTTTGTGTGTGTGCTGCTCTCAGGTCACACTGGTCCGCATTTTCTTCCCTTCAACATTTCATTTCAGACATATAATCATATTTCATACCATATCTGCTTTTTATAATTATTATAATTATTATTTTAAATCTAAGTTTTGCTAACGGAATGAGTTTTGAGATCCAAACCTAAACGTGAACATTAAATGCTCCTGCTGTCAAATACTGAAGTAGTAATTACTATTTCGTTATCTTCTTTTCTTTCGTTTTAGCTTTTTATTTGTATTTTTTACACATTGTTCTGTACAGATGAGGACGTGAACATGTGACCATGACAGATCAGTGTGTGCAGAAAGGTGGAGAAGCCAAACATACCAACATCTTTGTCTGTCAAAAGCACGTCCTGCTCATATTTCACCTCAAAACGATTTGAAATAATATTTTGCATAAAGAAAATGATGTTTATTTTTAGGGCCAGTATTTTATATGTATGCAATGCATATATATATATATATATACAGTCAAACCAAAAATGATTCAGACACCAGATATAGTTTTTGATATTTTTTTTACTAGTGTGATCAGGACACTATAGTTCATTTATATAAGAGAGGATAACAAAATAAAGTAAACTGTGACATATTATACCCAAAAACTCTTAATACAGCGACTACCAGTCAAATTTGGGACCAAAAATGATTCCGACACTTTGAGCTGATCATGTTTTGCTGAAGTGTTTTGTCTTTAATTGCTAATGCTCTTTTTACACACAGACTGAACAAAATGAAGCATTGCTTGGTGATTGGTTGAGCTAAACTGGTATTATCTAATTGTGTAGTTAAATTTAACAGCTGACAGATATTCAACATAATTCATGTGTGAGACAGTCTAACAGAAGGACGGACAAAACCAGTCAAATATCAACTGAGTTCTGCTCATATTTTATTACCATTTTCTAAACTATAGCGAGCAAACTGTGATAATGTGAGAAATATTGAAGGTGTCTGAATACATTTTGGTTCGACTGTATATATATTGTGACATAATTTCTCACAAATGTTTTTTATTTTAATTTTATTTTGTGGTGAAATATGACCCAGACATTTCTTCATGAGATTCACTCCTGTTTATCTCTCCCTCCATCACTGTCTGTCTCTCTGTAGTCTCACTTGTTTCTCACCAATAGCCTCCTGGAGGCAGAAATGGACATCAATATCAATATTGTGTTTGGCAGTGTGATATAGATGATTACAAGCACCAAACCAAATCAGTGTGTCTGTGTGTAAATGAGTGTGTTTGGATACTTGTTTGTATATGTGAGAATGTAAAGGCGAAGGATGTAATATTCTGGATGTTAAACACTTTCTGATTCAGTGTGTTGCACTCGCAGTTTCTTCAGAAAGTGTGTAAATCATGTAATTTTCACTGATAAATCACACACTTCACCTTTATCGCAGGTAGTTCGCTATGAGGGGCACTTGTGTTGTACCATTACAGTGAGACGTACACAATAGTGTATAAAACAATTAGTGCTGAATGTGATTAATGAACTCACTCACTCACACACGCACGCACACACACACACACCAATGCATGTGATCAGTGAAGACAGATGTTTTCTATTTCAAAAGGCAGTACAATACTTACAAACCCCTTATTCAAATAAATAACAAATAAATTAATCATATAAAATCAGACGGACTGTTCTACACGTCAGTCGAGTTAAAAAACAGAAACGGACACTTTCGGTACACACATGCACGCTAGAAACCAAAGCAGGACAGTCACTATCATGTGAAGACGGATGGTTTATCTATTCAGAAACATTCAGAAATCATCGGGGATGGTGGATCTGTTTGGGAAGGTGAGTGTGACTGTGTGTCATATATGCGAGTGTGTGTGTGTGTGTGTGTGTGTGTGTGTGTGTGTGTAAATGATAGGTTGCTTGCTGGGTGATTCATGTGTGGGCGAATGGTTCTTTTCACCCGCAAAAAATGGTGAGGTGTGAATGTTAATGTGTGTTTGTGCTATAGCACCCCGTCC